>JAREYC010000011.1:3250000-3850000 GCA_030015325.1 Cryptoblepharus egeriae
GCCCAGTTCTATGCATGTCTACTCAGAAGTCAGTCCCATGACAGTGAATGGGACTTACTCCCAGGAAATAGTGGCTGGCTCTGCTGCCTGAAATCCCAATCCTATGGAGATCTCCTCTCAACCAGGTACTTCCCATTCCTCCCTCCCCCAGTCACCCCCTCTTAGCTATACCACATCCATCCATCCATCTATCTATCTGTATTGTTTTTATGATTAATCGCTATGCTTTAACTATGTTCAATTTGTAACAATGAAAATACACCCTGCATATCAGATATTTGCATTACTATTCATAACAGTAACAAAATTACAATTATGAAGTAGCAATGAAAATAATTTTATGGTTGGGGTCCCCACAAGATGAGGAACAGCATTAAGGGGTCACGGCATTAGGAAGTTTGAGAACCACTGCTTTAAGACATTAGAGATGATGGACAAAGGTTATAATCCCTATGTTGCTAGGGAAAAATTAGCAAAGGAAAACAGCTGCATTTTATGCATCTTGAAACCAGCATGTTGAAGCGTAACAAGAAAGGAGGATCAAATCTTGCCAAACATTGTTCTCTGGCAATGATTCAGATACACGTTCATAAAAAAAATCAACCACACACAAATCTAGTTTACAATACTGGTTAAGCAGTTTGTTTATGGTACAACACACAACAAGAGGCAAAAAACCACAACAAATCAAAGCTGCATTTCACCACAACCCACTTATAAAATTCACTGAACTCTACTGAGACTGACCCAGAATGGAGGGTGAATGGATTAGGATGCAAGATGCAAATCAGAACTTGGACCTAAATACTATAGGCAGCCTTAGTATTATTCCAATCTGCATTCACATACCAGAACATGAATTTTGCTGGTGGACTCGTAAGACTCCTTAGAAGCAAAGCTTTAGTTGTAAATTACCACAACCACATTGGGTTGGAATCCCATTGCTTTGTGGAGAAAATGGGATAAGGATGTCTAGAATGACAGGCTGTCAGCACTCTTTTTAATATGAAGGTGGCAATTGCTAATAGTATCTGGGTGGGCACTGCAAGCAGCAGGATGCTGCACCAAACCAGTGGTGGGCTGAGACCGGTTCGGCTGAACTGGTAGTTACCGGGAGGCCGCCGGTCGCAAACCGATAGCTAGGGGGGCCAGCGATCCGGTTTGGCCCCCCTTTCTGGGGTTTTTTGGGGGGCAGTTCTGGGGGGGGGGGTTGGAGGGTGACCTGGGGGCAGTTGTGGGCGGGGGGGGGGCTGTTTACATACAGTTCCGGGGTGGGGGGATCACTGGAGGCTTCCTATGTTCAGTAGCGGCAGCCGCGGCTGAGCGCTATTGAAAAATGCTTAAAAATTCACTGCGCATGACAACACAGCTAATTAGAAGCCTTCTAGACTTCCTAGAGAGGACCTCCATAGGCAGGTCCTCAATTGAACTCTTCCGGACTTTCACTTGCCAGAAGAGTTCAATTGAGGACCCGCCTACGCAGGTCCTCTCTAGGAACTCTTGGAGGCTTCTAATTAGCTGCGTTGTCATGCGCAGTGAATTTTAAAGCATTTTTCAGTAGCGCTCAGCCACGGCTGCCGCTACTGAACATAGGAAGCCTCCAGTGACCCCCCCACCCGCCAGAACTGTATGTAAGCCCCCCCTGCCCACAACTGCCCCCAGGTCACCCTCCAACCCCCACAATGCAGAGCCCAATTCTGACTACTCAGAAGTCCCATGACAGGCAATGGAATTTACTCCCAGGAAACTGGCTGGCTCTGCAGCCTGGATCCCAACCTGACTATTCAGAAGTCAGTCCCATGACAGTCAATGGGACTTACTCCCAGGAAACTGTGCCTGATTGCAGCCTGAGATCCCAACCTGACTACACAGAAGTAAGCCTCATGCCAGTCAATGGGGCTTACTCCCAGGACAGTGTGGAAAGGACAGCAGCCTCAGAACACCATCCTATGCAGGTCTACTCAGAGGTAAGCCACATGCTTAATTTTTTTTAATTCTTGCTGGCCCCGCCCCTGACCTCAGCCCGATCCCCTGACCTGGCCTGGCCCCGCCCACTTCCGGAGAACCGGTTGTTGGGGCCAGGCCTGCCCACCACTGCACCAAACAGATCTTTGGTCTAATCCAATGATTTTCAACCTTTTTCATTTCATGGCACACTTAACAAGGCACTGAAATTGTCATGGCACACCATCAATTGTTTTACCAAGGATAAGGCAGACCAGACTGTTCAAATCCCCCAATTTCCCTATTACTGAATGTCAATCCCCAAATTCCTGTGGCACACCTGAGGACTATCAGCGGTATACTGGTTGAAAATCACTGGTCTAATCCACGAGAGCTCACTCTTCAGTTTAGCTTTTGGACTTAGAAACATACAATAGGAGTGAGTGGTCTTTCAGGGGAAGAGGTCCTTCCTTTGACTAATGCAAGTCAGCTTCTCCAGGCTGTTTTATAGGAAAAAATGCAAATGTCTATTTAAACTGCTTTTGAAAGCAATTTTCTTGCTGCACAATTTCAAGACAGATACATGTGCATTTTTTCTTTTCCAGTAAAAACTTACAACCTTCAGAAAAGATACATTATGGATAATGCTTCAATACCAGAGGATACGGATACCATAGGTGTCAGAATTCTACATCTTATGTACCAAGACTATTTGGAGACACATTCACAGGAATAGATCAAAGACTTCACTTTTAAAAATGTAAAATAGAAGATGAGGCAAGCCCTTTTATCTGTTTGTAATAATCTCATCATCAGATCTGATTAATGGTTTTACTTAAGGATTTCAGTCAAACTGGTTATGTAACTGAAATGGGCCAAACAGGGTTGGCCTAGAAAGTTTAATTTCTCAATTGTGACAGGCATGGAATATCTTCAAGCAAGCGGGCCAATTTTGATTTGATTAAGAGTGAGGTGAGCAAGACTATTGCAAGGGCAACTTCTCCTCCAAGCAAACGTCCAAGGACAACATTAATTGTTTTTCTCCCAGAATATAAATTCAATCTCACTTTGTCAATTAGCTTTCCAAACTCCTCTTTCTAGCACCCACAAGCATTTTACATCCTAAACTTAAAAAGCAGGCCTCCATCTTGAAAGACTATGGTATCGTGCTCTGCGCTGCATACACTGCATGCGAAGCACAAAAGCCTGGGTTGGATTGTTATGGAGGATAGGCTGTTACCCAAGCAGCAAATCCCCCCTCTCCATGCCACTGAATGAGTCCAATGGAAAGGCAGAGCCCATACGATTGGATCCAGCTGGCGTCGCAGAGCTGGGCTAAGGACAGGCGCTCACCCTGTCTTGTGGGGCCGACCCGGGTCTCGAACCCTGGCCTGCTGGTTAACAGGCACAGCGACTTAACCGCTTGCGCCACCCACAGCCCTATCCTAAACTTAAACCTAGAGGAAAACATGGAAAGAGGTAGGGAGAAGGAAGGCTTTTAAGAAGAATTCATTGTCCATTCATCACAAAGCTCACTTCCCAAAATGAGGAACAAGGCTGTGTCAAAGCTCATACTGAGCATAAAAAGTAAAACTAAAGCAATTTCAGCACCAGTTCCAATCTCGCTAGCATTATTTGTGGTTTCCGGCATCCAAAAGCACCTAACTGTGTAGTAGGATTTGGAAGGTTCCAACTACAAGCAAGCATCAGGAATGTGCAGCAGCATTTGGCCATGTTCTTCCCTCCTTAACTTTGTCTTACATTACATGAACAATGGAACACAATTTAAGACAGAAGCCATCTACGTAGTTGGTTACAACAACAGCTCCTGTTCACAGAAAACCCTGACATACCAGCTGGACCTTGGGCTAAGGAGCTTTGGAGGGGATGACTGCAAGATAATTTAAGCTTCAGCTTTTCTCCACAAATGAGGGCTCATTTATTATTAGTGATATTGTATGACTAGAGTCAAAAGAACGCCAGTTAACCACTACACACAGTACAGAGTGCAGCAAAATCCAGTGCTGAGAACTTAACACAATGACAACCAGCTCCACACTACTCTTCACTCTCTTGATGGAAAGTAAGCAAATTCAGTGTGAAGAACAGGTATTCCTTTTAGTCCAATGTTTCTCAACATTCGTCCTCTGCTGTACCACATCACATGGCCTACCATCAGAAGTGCCATTAGAAATAACTGGTGCCAACATCCTAGATCTTTGTTTTTGGGTTGGGAGGTCAGGTTGTGCAACAAGGCAAACATGAGGAAAGCTCATGGTGGGCTGGAGGGCTTGAAAAATCAAGTACATAAAAGCATGCTGACCATCAAGCTCAACCTCCCATCACTATTTTTGGTGTCACATTCCTGTTCTTGCTATTAAGCAGCAGGGGTGCAGGGTTCCCCAGTACCACCAGACCAGTGGTGGTACCACCTCAAGTACCAATGGTGGTACCCATACTACTGGCTGAGAAACACTGTTTTAGTCCGTACGTGCATTTTCCAAACTGACAAATAGCACCTAATGTGGTTTCTTTTCTGTTTGACCGCTAGTGTTGCAATTTGACTTCTGCCCTCCATTGACTTGCTATAGCTTGCGTCATGGCCACAATTCACCTTCTCCTTACACAGCCCTTTATCAGGGATAATTCAAGAGAAATTGGAAATCACCACAGGCTTAAGCAGAACAATGACTGGAACAAACAGGCCTTTCACTTGGAAGTGAAGAAGCTTCCTGCCCTGGTATGAGCAGCACATTCCTTACTGGGATGAGTTAAAAAAAACCTTTACAAGGGCTTGTAAAAGCCTGATCTTTATTTCAAAAGCAAATGATCCAGCCAAGCTTGAGGCCAACAGAGACACAAATATATTGAACTGTCATCAGGTATTGCTAAAGCATTTCTTCTGGCAAGATACAAGAGACCGGCAGGCTTCAGAAAACACCTGCTGCACAAAGCATAAGGGGCTGGCACTGCTCCAGCACCTCCAACACATGCACAGTCAACTTGGAATAAACTATTCAACATCTGAAGGTTTTATAAGGAAGAAGCGGGTTGCGCACACATAGGTGGGCTACCTCTAAGCATGGCTCACAGCCACACCACCATTTCCATTGTGGTTGTGTCAATGAGAATAGGAATGACAACTTTTAGTCAGGGATTGTTCTTGACTGACACATCCCAATGAATGAGACATCCCATGGTAGGCATTTATTTTCAGGATTCTTTCTGAAGAACTACAACTGAAGGAAGCAAACTCTGATGGCCAGAACCAACACCACCTCACTACAAAGGAGATTCTCCCGATACCAACTGAGAGAACAACAGCAGTTAAAAAAAACCTGAAAGATTTAGAGTTTCAGGTACAAAAACCAAAGGTACAAATGAAGAAAGAAAACTCTACTGTGTCACCAGGCAATGCTGCCAGAAATCACATTCTTTATGTAGGCAGAACGAACGTGGGAGCCCAAGAAACTGTGTACATGGCCCAAGTGCCAAGGCAAACGGAAGCAGGGCCAAGTAAATAGTAAGTTTCCAACAACTGAATGCATGACCAGAAGCTAAACTGAATTTCATAGGCTGTTTGGCTAAAAAGGGCAATTTAATACAAACCAATTAAATGTTTGGCAGGAAGTGAGGGGGACCCTTTCACCTGAAAAAAATGCAATTTTTCCTTTTCTTTGCTAGTATGCGCAATTGACAGCTTTTTGGTTCTGATAAAAACAAATCCTGCACACGTCTGACTGATCGACATCCAGGGCACAGAGAGGTACGGGTCTATGATAAGAGTTTAGAGAAAGTACAGGATAGTTAGTGACTAGAACAGATTTTAAAAATTGCTGCCAGCTCAGTCTTGCCCGATGCCAAGCCACTGAGCAAACAGGAGGGCACCCTTAGCCAGCCTCCACCTCCTCAGTTCTCCAATCATGAGATGGTCTCATTGCCACAAGTTGATGGAACTTTATTCCAGTTGCTCTTCTTGGCAATGTGCAGGCCCCCTTTCTGCCCAGTGAGGCTCCCACACCCCCACACCCCTTACTGTATTAGTGAAAGTAAGTTAACAAGGATATTATCTCCTTGTTGCTCCAGTATCACTTTGTCCTCTGCAGAATGTCCCAGAGATACCTGAAGTCCATTTTCAATCATGCTTCTGGAACACATTCTGTCCTCCTCCCACATGCAGTAACTGGATGTTTCATCTTTCAGGTTAGGCACACCTCCCTCCCCCAAGAAATCATACTCAAAAAAGCTCAACAAGATCCTGTTTATTTTAAATCACCACCACCATTGTCAGCTTTGTGTGTATTCCTTTTCTAACTCATGAATACTGACAGCTTGCTCATTTGGAAATTTACACTTGTAGACATGGGGGTGGAGTATTTCTTTCTAAAATAATTCCCACCATCAGAGATACTTTATCAAAGCAGTATTTTATGGGGATATTTTATGCGGACTCTGCCTTTGAAATGTACAGTCCTGCACCCTTCAAGTGACTTGGGACTTGATACAGAAAATCTGCCTCTACTGAAAGCTGGCTGCAAGTGCCTGCTCACAAAATCAACAAAACACATTCAGCTGGGCTCGTGCAAGCACTCCAAGGACAGCACAGAAACTGCGGTTAGGAGAGAAGGAGCCATATTTTGAACTGTATGGTCACAGCCATACAGTAAAGTCACAGCTATACAGAGCCCACCTGCCCAACAGCAGACAACTTCACTGCCTTCTGGTCTATTTCTAGGTGCCAGTTATTACCCTTAAAGATATTTAACTGCACCCAGACTTTCCTCATCTTGTTGGCACCTTGCATGCCCACAATTGTGGGGGGAAGACAGGACACACATTAAAAAGTAAAGAAATTGTTTGGAGCCAGTTTCAGTGATGGCCCATTCTAACAGGAGCTTTACCCTGTTTACCCTGCAGCACCTGCTTCAAGAGGAGCAGAGATCTGAAGGGGAAGCCAAGAAGAACTCCTCACCTGCAGAAGGCCCTTCTCTTTTGGAAGGTTTGCTTGGCAACAAGCTTATTTTCTTTTCTGTTCCACTTGGAGACAGTTTTATTTTGTAGGTCTTTTAGATTATTTTGAATGTTGGGGGTGGTTTAAGGGAATTTATTGCAGTGCATATGCATGTGAAGGGCGGGGTAGAAACACAATAAACTGAGCTTTCTAATTCCAAGTTTCTCATTTTGAGTTCCTTTGGAAGAAAGACCACTAAGATGTATCCAGGTGAGCCCCAATGAAGCAGACTCAAATAATGGTACTTGAGAGCACTTTTATTCCTACAGCACTTTGTCTGGATTCACTTTCTTTGGATGCAACAAAGCAGTTTTTAAAATATATTTAAAGTCTTAGCTTTTTAAAGACTGGCTAATCCACTATTTTAAGTAGTACTCTTGCTATACTTCTCCTATCTTTTGTTCTATAGGAAGGATAATCGGGAGGCTGATGCACTATTGCCTCTTCCATCTAGTCACATTTTGATTTTGTATAAGAATATAAACCTCACCTGCTGCTCTCTATCCAAGCAATATCCAAGTATCCTTCGCATGTTAGTTCTGTGATCACTAATCCACATATACTATTGTTGGTTGTTAGTCTCATTAAATAACATCTCATTTGAATTACAGGAAACTTCACTGACACCACATGGATATAATCCAACAACAATCTCTGCAGAACAAGATAAACTGACCATAAATAAAAGGAGAACTCTGGTTTTGTCCTTGCAAGAAGGCCAATGCCCTCATTCAGGAATTTCCTCCCAGAGATTCCCCAGAGCACTGAAGATCCATATCACAACTGAGAGTCAACAAGGACTCAAACCCATTTCACACTTCAAGGCAGAGACAGCAGGGAGAATTGTGGACCTGGCCTGTCTCTCAGTAAGCGAGCACTGAGGAGTTTCATTTCACCAACCAGCTCACTGAATACAACGCATGGATATGAGATAAGGATGGATAGTTAGCCAAATATATGAGCATTTTAGGATAATAAGAGTATGGACATCATGACGCATTTCATTCTCAACAAAAGTACGATGTGGTTTCCAGTCCACCCTGTTACCAAATGAACAAAAGCAGAGTCACAATTATTCTACTTTGCAGAAACTGGTAAGAGAAGTTTAAATGATTACCAGTGGAATCCTAAGCATGTCTACTCAGAAGTAAGTCCCATTGTGTTCAATAGGACTTACTGCCAGGAAAGTGTAGTTAGGATTGCATCCTACATCTCATAATACATTCCAATATCAGACTGTAAAGGAGCATACATGTTTTCTAGGGCAAATTCATTTATGTCCTTAGTCTGATAAACCAATGGAAAACACCACGACCAGACCAGTTAACATCTAGAAAAGCCAATGCACATGCAGTTGTCAGCCAAACCATGTGTTTGAAGGCATCGTGTTGCCAGATAAACCACGACATATGATATATACAGGGGTTGCTGTTAACTCCATCATCTAATATTTGCCATTCTTGCCCAAACCACTGTAACACTGGAAAGCACCCAGAGGGACACTGGTCCAGCCAGACAGTTTGGTGGCTGGATATAATTAGGTTAAAACCACCTCAAAGGTACACTCTGGCATCCTTTCCTTAAATGGTTTCACAACTTCCTTGCACAAACTCTCCTTTGACCAATTAAGAGGGAAGAGAGGAGGCTGTTGAGTGGTAGAGCAAATGCTTAACGTCCCCACCATCTCCAGGAAGGCAAAAAAGAAATGTTGTCAAACTAAGCACTGCTAATCAATGTCAACATAAATGCTGACGGTGAAGGCAGCATCCTCTTGAATAGGACCAGCTTCCAGACTCTTAAATCTATACTGTTGCAGATTCATTCACTGAATTCAAAAGAAGGGCCTCTTTCCTTGAACAGTAAGAAACTACAACCTCTTCTTACATACCCAAGAGAAGGGAAGACTGCTAAGATAGATAGGCTGAACCCCAGACAGTCTTGGGCATCCTTTTCAAAATTAAGCTTTTGCAAGTCACAGATTCAAATTGATCAAGTCTCTTCTAGAAATGGCACTAACTTGAAATTCAGTTCCTAGTACTGTACACTTTGTTTGGGATCCAAAAACAGCTCCTAAGATTATTTGCCCGAAGTAAACTGCAAGGTTTAAAGATAATACACTGGTACCTCGCTTAACAAGTGCCTCGCTTAACAAGTAATCCACATAACAAGCAAAAATTTCTATAGGATTCTGCCTCACATAACAAGTGTTGCTTCACTTAACAAGCACAACCGTTGGCAGCTGGGGCAGATGCGCTGGCCGGCAGCTCTTTTAAAAAGCATCAGGGCTGCTCGCATGCCTCCTCATAGCAAAAGCAACACTTCTGCACTGTTCCTCCTGTGGCTGGGTGTCCGCTGGGCAGAGGGAGAGAACAGCAATGGAGAAGAGGGAAGCAGCTCAGGGCTAGCCAGAAGGGAGCAGGGGAGAGAGAGGCTCAGGATGAAAAGAAGAAAGTGGGGAGACACTTTGAAAGTGTCTTTGATTGCAGCTTCCTAACCATGTCTGCACAGAGGTAAGTCCTTTTGTGTTCAATAGGGCTTACTCCCAGGAAAGTGTCTTTAGGATTGCAGCCTAAGTAGACTTCATAGGACCATGAAAATTGAATGCATGTTTTGAATTCAATTCCAGTATTTTGTCATCATTTTTACATACAGTTAATATTTTTATATGAATATTTTTTTGGGTTGCGGAACCAATCGTCTGAGTTTCCTTTATTTCCTATGGGAAAATCTGCTTCATATAAAGAGCGTTTCACATAACAAGCATGCTTCCGGAACAAATTAAACTTGTTATGTGAGGCACCACTGTAATTGGTGTGTGATCCTATCTTGGAGGAACAAATGAAGGAAATGAATGTTCACCTCAGTTATACCACTGACAGACCACTGCATAATTTGATATACATCTGATTCACTTATTAACACACTTAAATAATAAAGCAATGCTCATGAAGTTAGATACAGAAATTCCCTCAAAGGGAAGTTTAAACTCGCATGATAAATACACATACAGATGTTAAGCTTCTTTTTAAGACATTGAGATTTAAAGCAAAACCCATCTCCAAATAAGTCACAGCAATGACTGAAATAAGTTATCTACTTATTTTTAAAATGAAAAGGCTTACCAAATATTTCTCCATTTTTGGCATATTCTGTCACAAGGTACAACATGCTTTTGGTCTCCATCACCTGTTGATGGAGAAATTGCACATTAGCTTAATTAGGGAAAGGGGGAAACACAGCAAATCCTGGAAACATTTCTCAATTTTTTTTTTCCAAACTCACCACAGGTAGACATACAAAGCCCAATAATACCAGGATTAAGGATTCAGATTTAAAGGGAC
Source organism: Cryptoblepharus egeriae (assembly GCA_030015325.1). NCBI lineage: Eukaryota > Metazoa > Chordata > Lepidosauria > Squamata > Scincidae > Cryptoblepharus > Cryptoblepharus egeriae. The sequence goes on from JAREYC010000011.1 coordinate 3,260,297, forward strand.
AATTAAGTACACCTTTCTCAACAGGGGCCTAAAAGGGTTGGTTTTGTTTCCTGAGTACAGAAGATCTTTAAGAGCCTGTTGTGATTTCCCAGCACTAATTGCAAGACTTCACTTGAAGCCTGGAGAACTGGCACCAGCACATCTAAGCTACTACTTTGCTGAGCTTCTGATTTTGTGGGGAAACCAAGTATTGTGAGAATCTGGATTTTAGAACTGGAGTCCAGGCCACTCTGCGGCAACTGTCTTAGCAATCCTAAGCATGTCTACTGAGAAGTACGTAAGTCCCACTGAGTTCAATAGTACTCACACCCAGGAAAGTGTGGTTAGGATTGCAGCCTAAATATCATTGAGCGGATGGGGGGAATGATGTAATGCACTACTAGTCTTGAAGGTAAGGATATGAAAGCTAATCTAGGAGGAAATAATTCACTTCTCTTTATAAAAGTCAATTTGATCTAGCATCTCTAGAAGGATAACATGGTAATGCAGCCTAATATTACCTAAACATCTGACATACATCAAAGAAGTTTTATATATGTACTAATGGAATTTACTCATTGTTGCAGGAGTAAAATTTTAAGAATATTTGTGGGCCCTAGGCATGGCTGGGCATCAGCGGGCACTGACGGGCACAAGGCGGTGGGCACCAACAGCCACCGGGCAGCCGAGGATACCACCAGACAGAAGTAGGCACCACTGGGCACCAGGCACTACCAGGTACCTCCGTGCAGTGGGGACTACTGGGAACCACAAGGCACCCTTACAGGCACCACCAGATACTGGGTACAAGTGAACACCTTGAATTTATACTGGGCACAAGGCACCACTGGGTATCACCAGGTATCCCTACCAAACACCAGGCACCAGTGTGCAACACTGGACACCAAATCAGGGGTCCTTACATAACAGAAAGAATACACCCCCGCCCCCAAATTTCATGCTTGTAAATGCAGGGGTTAGTGCTGGGTGTTCATCAGTCAGTCTTCAATGTTTTGTATAGAGACAAAAACACGTTGCACACCTTTAGGGATTAAAAATCTTTCTAAAAATTCATTCATAGCATGTACATATGTGATGGAAGGAATACCCTCCCCAAATGCTGCTAGATCTAGGGGTTTGGGCTGGGCAGAAGTCAGTGATTTCTCAATGTTCTTTTCACCTTCTTCTGGTATGAATTTTAAAAAATGGGTTCTTAGTGGGTCCCTACCTACATCATAGAAGGAATAACTTTCCCCAAATTTCATGATTCTAGGTCTGACGGTTTTGGCTGAGTATTGATGAGTGAATCAGTCAGTTACATTTCAATATTATATACAGTACATAGATTCAAACTAGGCCTGTCCAGATCATCCTCTTGTTAGTTGGCTGTCTTTTTCCTAAACATCTTTTTAAATTAAATTATGAACTGGTTACACAATCAACAAAAACAAACCATCAGTCCTTTAGTTATTTGCAGTTTACCTCCCTGTAACATTAACTTAAGAAGTGTGCATTTAACGTGGTATTAGGGAAAAGCTACCTTAAGAACTGGCATTTTCAGTAAGAATAAAGGCTGTGCTCTCTTTTAGTCTGAATTGTCTACTTTCGTTCTTCTTGCATCATTGAAACCATTGTAGTAGGGTTTTTTCATTAGAAAAAAACATTATTTCTGAAGAGTGATAAAGTTGACAAGAAAAAGAAAACCCAGCAAATTCAGCTAACAGGAAAATCATATAACGAAAATCATATAACTGTTATTTTGATCAGGTGGAACAGTCACTAAGGGGAAGAGGAGCTACATGGCAGTCGGCCCCACCAAGCAAAAAAGGAGGGGTGCTCTTTTACTTGCCCATTTTTCTTATGCAACCAGATACACTGGCTACTAATGGAGACAGATCTGGGACAGGAGAAGTCAAATGACAAGTTATTCCTAGTGGAACTGAGACAATGCAGTGGATCTTGCCACGAGCCTATAAAACCCAAGCAAAGGGCTGGCAGCAAACCACCTCTGGTGCCAACATAATTTAAAATTTTCCATACATTCAAATTGTTGTTAACCTGCCTTGACAACTCTCTTATCAGGTGCTGGTCCCACCACCATGGAGATCAAACACCTGTATATCAACCACTGAATACATGAATTGTTTTTTTCAGCTCAATGAAGGACTAATGCTTCAATCTTTGATACTACTACCCAAGATTTTAAAATGCTTTTTTCCTAGAACTGGCCTTCACAGATTCTAAAGAACTGGATGGCAGACCACACGTTGATATCACTGAACAAATATCAAGACCATTTAGATGGTTTAGTTACATTGGATAGCTTAATGACAGAAAGGCAAGGCAGAAGTGCTTTTTCTAAACACTAATAGTAAAATTTGTGGTTCTGAACCACCTAAGGCCGGCAGAAGCATTTTCCTCAGAAAATAAGTAGAATTTCACAATTCCACAACAGAATTTCAGGCCCTACCAAAATCCTATGTTTGGGCAGTGGTTTAATACAAGGACAGTCATTACATTTTTAGATTATGTTTATTATTATCTCCATAGCATCATCCAATATGTTTACAGAGCAAATGCAAAAATCATCTTATCCAATCCTGCTTTGCATTTTGTCCCACTTCTTCTCATTTCTCTTTAATGAAGTTATTACATGTATATACCATGAAAAGAAACATTATTCTGTGACACTGCTCCATGAGAAATTAGTTCTGTGCCTGCATAAATGTACATTAGGTTCTAATGGTTACCCAACCTCACAGCAAACATTATTCCATACTATGCCGGATGCATGACAGTTTAATATGAGGAGAGCTACTTTTAAAAAAAGAGCAGGCATTTGGTAAAAAAAATTTGCAGGAAAAGCATGAATGGGGCTTGCAAAACTCAACAGTATACAGTTCAGAAATATATAAACCCAATGGGCAGATTTCCCAAACATGCAGGTCTGACCCATTGGAGGATCCTCTGCTCTTTCAGTAAAACTGGAAGTGACCCAGAGCCCTTAGAAGGCCTGCAGATGGCCAGGAGGCCTCAAAGCATCCTCTCCAGCCCTCAGAACATCCCCTGGAGGCAAACCTCCTGTCACCTTCTGGATTGGAACCCCCACAGATAATGAGGGAGGTGTATTTAATATGCATCTGTATAAATGTCGTAGTTTCTGTATTCTAAAGCAGGGAAAGCAGGGAAAGATGTTTGTTACAAACAGTCAGAAATATCCACTTGATTTATGGAGTACTGTCAAGACACAATTTAGTAACACAGACTCTCTAGAGTATTTCTGATAGTTAATTAAACCAGCAAGTCAGGCTCCTCATTTGATCTAATATTTGCTCTTTAACAGGAAGTTCTTTATTTTCACTGAAGGTTCAACATTTAATGGCTGTCACAGGAACAACAGAACCTCCAAAGTTGGTCACTTCTCTATTCTGACCACCTTTTCTGTAATAAAAGCTCTAAAAGTATTATAAGTACATTATTGCATATTCTTCTGTATGTTGACCACCTCCCTATGTTGACCAATTTCTTCCAGTCCCTTCGGTGGTCAACTTAAAGAGGTTCTACTGTATTTTACAACTAGAACTGGAACTACAACTGGACACAATCCACTGACATCTCAGACCAAATGGTGTTCTGCAGCCAAGTTCTATTTTTTCCAGTGAACACTGAGTTACTGAATGAATGTCAGTTATCCTCAGCCTCTGCATTTGATTGAAGTTTATTCTATGACGTTATTCAGTGCAAGAACATCAGCACTGACTCCAGCTACAATTTAATATTTTGCTTCAGTTGTCAACTCTTTTCTACTTCAACTAAAATGTCATATTAAACTAACAATCACACAATATTTAACTATCCCATACGCTAGTTCAGGGGTCTCCAAACCCCGGTGGTCCCTGTGGCCCTCGGCAAGCCTGAATGTGGCCCCCAGCTAGACACTTCTATCTGGTCCTTGGGCAAGCCTTGTAATACACCCAATACATTCTTATATGTAAATTTATTCATATGTTAATTAGTTTTACGTTTACAGTCAAGCTCTGTAATCCTCTGGAGGCAAGAGGAGCAGAGCAGAAGGAAGTTTGGAAAGGTGCTCACACCTCCTCTCTGTGTATGAAAGTGCTTATGAACTGGTTTGAAGATTACCTCCTCACCGTGTTCATGTTTATGAATTGATTCGAATTCATTCATATAAGTTCTGTCTCTCATATTAATTTATGAGAGTTTATTCAAATTTGGAATGTAAATCAATTCTTTTTTCTAACCTACACAACGGCAGAGAGATGATGTGGTCCTCCTGTCAAAAAGATGGACACTCCAGTTCTGGTGAACTGTTTATTTGATGTGCAAGACGAAACATGTTTGCACAAAAGGGCATGTCATAAACAATGAATTATGGGCATACCTACACACTTAAAACCAGTTTAAAGGAGTGGTTTAGCGTTCAGAGTTCTCTACAAAGAAATGTGGTTAATAGATCCCTTAGAGCAAGCAGTGACATTCAAACAATATGATTCCCGTCCAAATACATAGCACAGATGCACCCCAGGTTCAGATTTAAGTATTAGTCACCCGAACAGATACTGACTAAAAGTGAAACACAACTAGTGACTCCTGAATAAGTGAACATCACTGTCCACCCCACCCCACCCTGCATTCAGGTCTGAGAAAAACAAAAACAAGGCCAAATAAACCCAGTAGATTTCAAAATATACTTTTTTTTAAAGTTAGAACATATAGTAGAAGCCCTATCCCATGCTTAGTGTTTCATACTGTGAATTTTGTTAAATTTTAGGCTGCAATACTGAACTCTCAAGGGTGATAATGTAAAATTGCCAATTAGATTTAGAAAGGACCTCATCAAGGACAAAGTCCCATTGATCCAATCTGCAGTGATGGCAGCTGACTAGTGAAAAAGATTTCTATACTCCAGTTACCGAGTTTCCACACTGAACAGAATCTCAGGCCTGGTCCTACCAACAGGAGCTTTGAACTGGTTGAATCAACTTTCAGACATCCACTTGCCAGTGGCTACTTATCACAGTGAATTAATGAATTAGTAAGACACAATTCAAATGTCAACATCCAAGAAGAGGAACAAGACCAACTAAGCATACACACCCCCACTTTGAAGTGAATGTGTTTAATTATTTTGGATTTGTAAACTTTGCATTCGTTAATTGCCAGGCAGGAATTCAGGCTAAACCATGGACCAAATGATTTAAGTGGTCAAACCCTACGCTTGGTAGGCAAGGTGGTGACATACCTGATAAAGCTTGATAATATGTGGGTGGTCCAACATTTTCATTATCTGCACTTCACGATAAATCTTCTCCAAGTTCACAGAATCCAGCTGAGATTTGTCAATGATTTTTATTGCCACCTAGAACCAAAACAAGCAAAAGAACAAGACTTAAAATCAGCTTTGCTAAATCAAGGAATGGCCGAAGTATTATAAATAAACTAGTGAAAGCATACCTGTGTTGTGGGAGTAAAATTCCCTGTACATCATTCCCCGCACTGTGCATCAACTGCACATTTTATTTATTTATTTTCCTAATTTATACCCTGCCTTTCCTCCCCTACAAGAGGGAGCCCAAGGCGGCTAACAAAGAAGAATAAAACACCATTAAAATCAATAAATACAAGTTAAAACATAATTAAAATACAATTAGAATACAATTAGAATGGATAAAAAGACTAAGAACAATCAAAACAAGCTAAAAAACATTGGTTAAAAACAATAAAATAAAACAATAAAACAACTGCCCCCTGACCTCTGCCCCATTTAAAATGCTTTTTTAAAATAAAAGGTTTTAAGGCTCTGCCTGAAGCACTGTATTGAGGGAGCTTTCCTCAGTTCTAAGGGGAGGGAGTTCCACAGCCGGGGTGCTACCACCGAGAAGGCCCTATCTCTGGCCGCCACACCTCTCACATTAAGTGGCGGCACAGTCAGTAGGGCCCCCTCAGATGACCTTATGTGACCGGTCGGATTGTACAGAAGAAGGCGGTCCCTCAGATACCCTGGACCCGAACCATTTAGGGCTTTAAAGGTCAGGACCAGCACTTTGAATTTAGCCCGGAAACGAATGGGCAGCCAGTGTAGTTGCTGAAGTAGTGGCCCGACAGAGTCGAACTGACGAGCCCCAGCAACCACACGGGCCGCTGCATTCTGGACTACTTGAAGCTTCCGGACCGTCTTCAGAGGCAGCCCCACGTAGAGCGCGTTACAATAATCTAGTCTCGATGTCACTAGGGCATGGGTCACCGTGGCCATATCCGAGCGACTCAGGTATGGTTGCAGCTGGCAGATCAGCCAAAGCTGAGCAAAGGGTCCCCTGGCAACAGCCGCCACCTGGGACTCCAGGAGCAGCTGCGAATCCAGGAGAACCCCCAAGCTGCAGACCTGCTCCTTCAGAGGGAGTGCAACCCCATCCAAAACAGGATGATATTCCAATACCTGAGTCGAGGACTTCCGGACTAGGAGAACCTCTGTCTTATCAGGATTTAATTTCAGCTTGTTCACCCTCATTCAGTCCCCCACTGCCTCCAGACAATAATTCAGGACTTCAACCGCCTCCTTGGACTCAGGAGGAAAGGAGAGATACAGCTGGGTGTCATCGGTGTACTGATGACACCTCACTCCAAACCTCCGGATGACCTCTCCCAGCAGCTTCATGTAGATGTTAAATAGCATGGGGGATAGAATGGAACCTTGTGGCACCCCGCACCGAAGAGGCCAGGGTGCTGAACAAGCATCCCCCAGCACCACCTTCTGGGACCTGTCAGCCAGGAAGGAGCGGAACCACTGCAAAACAGTGCCTCCAATCCCCAACCCAGCCAACCGACCCAGAAGGACACCATGGTCGATGGTGTTGAAGGCCGCTGAGAGGTCCAGCAGGGACGCACTCCCCCTGTCCATTCCCCGGCGTAGGTCATCCACCAAGGCGAACAAGGCAGTCTCTGTCCCAAACCCCGGCCTGAAACCAGATTGGAAGGGATCCAGATAATCAGCTTCATCCAGGACCCTCTGAAGCTGGGACACCAACACCCGCTCAACCACTTTGCCCAGAAATGGGATGTTTGAGACTGGCCGATAGTTGTTTAGGTTTTTAGGGTCCAGGGAGGGTTTCTTCAGGAGGTGGCAAACCACTGCCTGCTTTAATGCAGAAGGCAACACCCTCTCCCTTAGAGAGGAATTCACCACCCTCCCTGTCCATTCGGCCAGTCCATCCCGGGCCAGTCTGATTAGCCAGGCTGGGCAAGGGCCCAGCGGGCATGCAGATGGTCTCACACTACAGAGAATCCTGTCCACATCGTCAGGTTCTACAAGCTGAAAAGAATCCCAAAAGATGGACAAGACATGTGCCCCAGGGACATCGTTGGATGTTGTTAAAGTGGTGTCCAAGTCATGCCGGATCTGATCGACCTTGTCCACAAAGTGTTGGGCGAAATCGCCACAGTGAGCCTCCGTGTGCTCTACCACGTCAGCGTGGGGGGCCAGATGGAGTAGGCCCTGGACCACACGGAAGAGCTCTGCTGGGCGGTTCTCTGTGGATGCAATGGTGGTAGCAAAGTATACCTTTTTAGCCACCATCACCGCCGCAGAGTAGGCATGCCAGTGAGCCCTGGCCTCTACCCGATCAGATACAACACAAGTTTTTCACCATCATCACTCTAAACTTCGACCTTGCTGTTTCAAAGCCCACAGCTCCCCAGAAAACCAAGGAGCTGTGTTTGATCTATGGCAGGGCCGAGGACGCTCAGGAGCAATCTCATCCAGGGCCCTGGTCATCTCTGTGTTCCAGAGACTGACCAAGGAGCCGGGTGAGTCGCCAGCTCTGGCTGCAGGAAAATCCCCCAGAGCCCTTAGGAAACCCTCCAGGGGCGGACCATGGAATGCGGTCCCCCGCCTGTGCAGAGGCTACCGGCTGCGATAAGCCTAAATCCATGCACACCAATCCCCTAAGCACATCCACCCCTTGTGCAACATCCCCCATGTTCATCGCCCCAATGCACATCATCCCCCATGTGAATCAACCCCCCTATGTGCATCAAACCCACCCATATGCATCAAACCCCATGTGGAACGCCCCCACGTGCAGCATCCTGCCCAGTGCAACCCCTCCCTCCCAACAATATCTGCCCCAGTGTACCAGGCACCAAACACAAAATTGGCTGAATGATGTCAGTCTTACGTGTTAAATATAGGACAAAAACACATTGCACCCCTTTTCAGCCCCTTAAGGGTTAAATTTCTCCACATTGGTTCTTGCCAGAAATGATTTTGTCAATAATAAGAACACATTTGCATTCAGTACATATAAAACACAAAACTCCAGATTAGGTGGTAGAGCTGGAACAAAAAGATGGGCACTGCAGAGTGTCACATGCCTAGACAGGGAACGACACTTGAAGGAAGCTTCTGCCCCAGTCTGCTGAAACTGTAAGACAAACTGTAAGACAATTACTTACAGACACTGTAAGCTTACAGAATACTTTTTTAAGACCACTGTAGTCTGGGTGGACATCTTTTTGAAGCTACCCCACTTTAAATTCCAAAAAGCTCTTTTCCAGGTCAACTACTGGTGGTCCAAAAGTATAAATTCAGAACACGAAGGCTCTCTCAATCTCTGACTTATGCAGACTGCTTCTCCACACCAATAACTATACTACTAGTTTAGCAAATGACTTTTCTACAGTGACAGCAAGGCCATTGCTTTCCAGTCACAAGATCCAGAACACCCAGATCTGTCAATAGTACAAGGAGAGAAGTATAACAATACTACAGTCATACAAATCCTCAGGAATCCTAATGTGAGTGTATTTTGCCCAAGCAAAATTGCCATCCCATAAATTCATTCAGCCCAACCTGAATAAATGGCACATGCAACTACAATTCCAAACACCCTTGCTCCAGTGAAGCTAAGCCACTGCAAGGGATTTGAGGACAGCAGCCACATCTGTGTTGCAATCCTAAGGCATTATTTCTCATTCATGATCATGGCAGCTAATCCTCCATTGGGCATTAAACTAGGGTGGCAAAGCAGCAGCGACTTCAAAGCGATTGCAAGCCAGGCAGGAACTTGGACAGCCAGCCCTGCCTTTTGCCTTCTGTTTTGAAACAGCTCCTTCTAGAAGGAAAACAAATCCTGGCAAAATTAACATCTTCCATATTTATAAATGTCTCACACAAATATTTCAGCCGATATAATCCATTTCCAAAATGAACTTATTTCTATGTCTTACATATTTAAATACAAAAAAGATTTGGCATCATCAAACAATAAAAATATATTTCTTTTTTAAAAAGATCCTAATGTGTAGAGCTGGCACCCAATTAAATCTATTTATTAAGCAAATGTGTTGATTATATTTGCATGCAACTAATTGATATTTCCTCCATTGGGGCACTTTTTTTAGATAGTACATCTATATGCGTACTTTCTATATGTTACACCGTGTATTTTCTGTGATGGGAGAATGCCTCTAACAGAAGATTACCAGCCATTTGTGGTTTAAGAAATAGCTACATCAAATATTATTTTTAAATTAATTTGCCTAATAAGGCAGAGTTTCTCAACTTCCGGTCCAGGGACCACTTGAGGTCCTTGGCAGCTGCCTAACCGGTCCATGAGAGGACTCCTCTAAGTGCCTCTTCCCCACCTCACAGCAGGAGGGCTATGTTGGAGGACTGCAGCATCAATTCTATGCCTGTCTACTCAGTAGTAGGGCCCACTGTGGTCAGTAAAGCTTACTCCCAGGTAAGTGTGAACAAGATTGTTGCCTCAGGGCCCAATCCTATGCCTGTCTACTCAGAAATAAGTCCCATTATAGTCAATGAGGCTTACTCTCCAATAAGAGTGACTGGGATGGCTTTGTGCATTTTCAATGCATCCTGCACTGAAAAAGGTTGAAAATCCCTGGTCTGAGTAGACATGCATTGATACATTGAGCTCTCACCTGCAATCCTATCCACAGTAACCTAGCAATAGCTCTATTTATTATAATGGGATTTACAGTTGGAGCTGTGCTCTAGGTGGGGAGCCCTCCCTCCAGGTTGCCAGAGGCACAATTCCCCCCCCCCCCGGGCTGGTCCCTGGAAAATTTGTTTTCCACAGAACCAGTCCCTGAGGCCAAAAACATTGAGGGAACCACTGTAATAAGGGATACCATTTTAGTCAGTTTAAGTGTTTTGAACTGGATTGACCTAACTAATTGAAGGGGAACAGAATTACTAACTAACTTGAAACATCCAAAGCAAGTCATGGATGAACACAAGCAATAGTGGAAGGGCACTCTGTATAACTATTGAAGAAGCAAATAGCAGTATTAATCAAGATCACACAAAAAACTGCAAGCAAGAGAGAATGTCAAGTTTTGCTTCACTTCCCACTACTCCACTCAAGTTACCAAACCACTTTTTAAACCCTTCGTGGTCTAGAAGTGCACTTCAACAGCCCCCTAGCACTTCAACAGGGGGTTGTCATTGCTTCGGTAAGGAGGAAGCACACAAGGACTTGGGAGCTCAAATTCTGCCAAATATGCTGCAGTTAGATTCCAGTCATTTGTTTAAAGAGTATTTAAAATGAGAATGCCCTTCATTTGCCCAGAATGTGCTTGGGGCATGCCATTTGGTTCACAGCTTGCAGTAAACACTCGTCTCTAGGTCGAGGTCACAGAAAAATTCCAACAAGAGCACTCAGAAAGGAAGATCGTATTTTTAAAAAGGCATGAGCAGTTTTGCTTGTAAAGCTTGGCTGGGTTTCATAGTGTTAATCCAACTCTTCACTACTCCCTCGGATATCTGCTAGCAGTATAACCTCTCCAAACAATGACGAAATAAATTACTGTATTTCATCTGAAGGTCTGCAAGCTTTGTAGTTCTAAGAAATCCTGTTCTCAGTAAGTCAGATGTTTTAGAGCCATCCCAAGGAAGTCAGCTTCACTGACTTCCACATACTACCTCAGTTTCTAGAACCTGGAAAAAGAAACCTCCATTCATAATCAAAGTGCTTTGGAATTTGACCAAGCTTTCAACAGACGTTCTTTCCGGAAAGTTTGTCGTAGTCCAAAGCCCTCACTGCCAAATAAAGCTTTATAGAAAATTTTGCCACCAATGGAGGAAGAATCTTTTTTAAAAACCAGTTATGCACTTCAATTGTCTATTTGTGTTCAGTTTTCACACAGGTTGCGTTCATAATGCAAGCATAAGCATGATCATAATTCAAACCCTGGTCAGAGTGTCCAGATGTAGACACTTCGGCTTGTCTGCTTTCCTTTCCCTTTCCTTTACATAAGGTCATCTCTTGGTTGCTACAGTACAGCAGCCTCTTGAGGTTGCAGTTTGTGAATTCAGACCCAAGACTGAGTCATGAGGCTTGCAAATCAGCTTTAAACTACAAGTTTAGATTCTAATTTTTCTGGCCCCAAACCATGGTTTATGGGTAGATTAACTAAATCAACCAAGCTCTTGTGGTATGTATGAATCCAGCTGGGTTCTACTATATTTCAGGTTTCCTTTGAGAAAATTTTGCTAGATATTACTGATAAGTTTCCAATCAAAATGTAAGTAGTGTAAGTGACAAAGCATAACTTGTGTGGGTTTAAGCCTAATCCGACTGACACTAAACTTGGTACTTGGATCACAACAGCCTGCCCAAGGATTAAAAAAAACAAAACCCTGTTAACACCTAATGTCACTGCAGGCACCATCTTAGCTCCATAAATCCTTCCTTTCACCAGTCTGTCAATTTGATTACTGCAGCAGCTTTGTCCAAACTATTTTCTGTCCATTTTTGGATGAGTTCTTCATGCAGAAACAGACCAAAGAATGGCACTTTTGTATCTTTGCAATCATAATGCTGTAATAACTTCTCTGTAATAACATAAATATCTCTGCCCTTACAAGTGCCAAGATGAAAAATGTACCATAATCCATGTCAAGGATTTTAAATAACATCCACTTCCCATCCAATCATTCTCATTGAGCAAACAATTTCTACATTCTTAATTATATAATACACAGCATGTCATTTATACTGAGCCCAATTTCAAGGACATGTTCAGAAAAGCAGCACTACTGGAAGGGGAGGAGAGCACAACACAACCACTTCCCATTAATCTCCTGCCCAGACTGTGCCAATAGCGATGTGCCAATAGCGATGCCAGTTTGGGACAGGAGAACTGGTACATTCCTTGTATGGTTTGCAGGTCCACCACTGCAAGAGAATACATGATACCAAAAGAGTGTGTAAAAGCACCACAGCTTTTTTACATGAAAATGATCTTGCTCACATTCCATTTTTATCAAGGAGCTACGTCACACCAATGTGCTCATGACCTCCAGATTTCCTTCCAGAGAAAGGGATGCACTGGTTACATCACCTGCATTTCTGATGTCAAGTCAACTTTAAATGAAGAGAAAAGCCATCTGGGGTATAACTAAAAAAACCAGAGACTGAGCAACATGCTGGCCTCTCACCTATCCTTGTGGTATCTACTTCCTGCAGATGCAACACTGCATGGTACAATACTGGTACAAAATCTGTGTGTTATTAGTAAAGATAATTACGATGAGAGCTTTATATAAATGTCAGTAAGCACTCAAAGCGGTTAATCAATTGCGCAAATGGCAAGATAGGTTATCAGTTATATTATTTCGCATAGTTCTCAGCAGAGACTGACAGCATCACATCTGCACACAAGATCCAGAAGAGGGGGTGAAATGCAAAGCACAAAGCTTGGACATATTAGATTTTTAATGACAAAAGGGAAAGGACTATCCTTGGAATCATCCTCCAACCATCACTCAAAACTCAAATGGTATAAGAATGTCTTCTACCATTCTATGCGGACATGTCTTACCCAACATTTTCATTATGTGACCAAGGAGGGAAATATACTCCTTCTATTCTCAGCCTGTTTCTAACCTATATACAAATCCAATTCAGCTACTGCTAGTTTTGTGTTTTATGTTTTTCATTCTTGTTCAGGACCTTGAGAAAAATCATAGCTGAAATTTTAAAAACAAGGGACACAAAGCTCCGTAAAATAAGCTAGGGAGATCATCTGCGTGAAGAAAATTTACCAGGTGCTTAAATGGAAATCAACATATTTAAGTATCTTGAAACATATAATCCCACAAAAAATGCTTCAATCATTCATTTAATACTCAACCAACCAGTCATTTACCCAATAAACTGTAATTACATGTACTTTCTGCTTTTTTGTCTGAAGCACGTGCTGCATTTAATGTGTAGCTTGCATCCAAAGAGGCTCCTATAGCACTAATTTAGTTCAGACAGGATGATTCATATGGTTGGGAGGTAGAATTGAATCATCCTTCTTTAAACCAACTACAGGTCAGGAGAAACAGTCAGTTTTGTGATGTGTCCAAATTGAATTAACAATCTGACACTTTGAGGTTAGACTTAAATCATTTGTAGCACGTCAAATAATGTCTAGCTCTATAGCTACTATCATCTTGTCAAAGAAAATGATAATTGAATTGGCACTATGGTTTCCCCCAGCCCACCCCTTCCAATGTGTGCCCACAGATAAGGCCTAGGGCACAATGCCAGGGGTGGCTGCACCACTATCCTGTGCTAGGAGCAAAAGTTTTCCCAAGGTCTGGCTGCTTGATTTGTTTTGGAAGGAAAATAAAAGTCACCTCTCCTCAATTCCTCTTCTTCCTTAAATAAGCAAACACCACAGGCTGGAGAAAAACAGGCAGTTGTCCAGATAATGCCACGCTGAGACTAGCTGCTTAACCTCATTTGCCATTTCCAAGAAGAGAGGGGACAATGCAAGTGACGTGTCCCAGTCTCTCTCCCAGTTATTGGAAAGGAAAATTAAAATTGTGAAGGCTACAGGGATAAAAGCCAGAGACTACAAAATGTACCAGAAACTTGTTCCATCCCAGAAGAGTGCAAGATCCTGGGACATCAGAGAGAGGCAACCAGACCACGGCCATGAGAGGCCTTTCTTGGAATCGGGCTTCACTCTGGTCAGTTTGCTCCCACATCAGACCTTGCTACATCTTTGGTTTTTTAATGGTGCTCTCTTTTTTCTTTTACATAAATGGAACGTGCACTAAAGAGTTTATGCTGAAATAAATGTGTCTGTTCTGTGTCGCTGAACTTTGCTGTTTTAGGTTCATGTATTTGAGTTCCTACCTTTTGGGAAGAGTGAGAATGACAACCCTTAAACCTCACCCCCACTCCACTGCAGTCTCTCCTTTTTCCAACAGTCCTCAGCATCTTGGATGTGGTCCCCCGCTACAGGTGATCATTACTGCAGTACCCTCGTTAGTTCTACCCATCCTTCTCATATAGGCCTCTATAAAGTCTTCTAAAATATAAGAAAATAATCCCTCTCTCACTGCCCCCCAAAATAGGTCCAGCTTTCAGATAGCCACTCTGCCAACCCTACCTTTTAAAAGTTACTGATCTGTTTTCAGAACAGATCACTACAAAAATTCATCTTGGTACAAATTGATCATGGCACAATCCTTTTGGTACACAAGTTCCCATTTCAGAAAGGCCCCCAATTACCATATACTCCTTTCCAGTGCCTTTCTTCAGGGAAAAAAAGTGCTGGCACTCACCACAGATCTTCCCCATATGACTAATTATTAATTACGGTAGTTGCTTGGGGGAAAGGTGGAAAAAGGTGCCTGTACCAGTGAGTAACCCCAAGAAAAAAGGCCCCACTCCTTTCTAATTTCTTCCACACCTATCATGCCCAGGGTGCCATGCTACCCACTTTGTGAGGCTTTCTGAATTCCAAAATTTTTCTCTACTGAATGCCACATACCCCTTTCCAGACAGCTCCGTTCAGCTGATTTTCCCTCTTTTTAAAAATTAAGTCAATTCCACTTTTCTTCTTCTGAAAGAACGAGCTGATTCCCGACTCCGGGACAGCATCATCCATTTCAAAGACTATGGAGGTAGAACATCTTTCTGTGACAACCTATTTGTTCCAATGCTCAGGCTTTGCTCTCTGATAAGACTCCTGCTTCCACAACACGATGATCCAAGATTTCAGGGGAAGACAATTCTACCCCACATCCTGTGGGAGGCCATCACAAGAGGGACCCCTTCAGTGCAAGATTATGACCGATTTCTTGGCTATTAACAGTGTGATGGTTTACAATGACTTCCTTCCTTTAACATCACATTGTCACCACCCCTCTTTTTCAGGGTCACCTTTCAAAGTGCCACATCCCCCTCCAAGGTTTGGAGGTAGACAACGCTTCCTTTATGGTCATCCCCACCACGTCTTTCCAGGAGTCTCATCTGACTGCCTTAGCATCCTCAAGCTGCTCCATTTATGCATGCTAGTTATCCCCCTGAAAGGGTGGACAAGAGGAACCTTTTTCATGGGCATCCAAGGTCTCACTGCTCTTCCTTAGCACCATGTGGCACTTTTGCAGGGAAAGGAGCACCTTCTCCTGCAGACAACCTCCCTCCCTGCAGAGAGCTGCTTTTGCGGAGGTGCTTTTCCTAACAGCCCCTTCCCAAAGCTTTTTTCTCCTGCAGAGCAGAGTGAGGGTCCCTCATTCCCCTCTGTCTGTTTGTGGAGGAGCCTCCTAATTTCCCAGAAACAAAGCCCAGCTCCGGAAACCTGTGCAGAAGGTGCCCTAACACCACCTCCTGGCTCTGAATTGTGAGTGAAGCATCAAGAGAGGGACCACATCATTCCTATCCTCCCCCTTCCAAGAATCATATTCTCTATGGAGAGACGGACCAGGAAAGAAGATGGGCAGAGACCCCCTTTTCTTTCCTGCATGACTTTGGCTGGGGGTACTTTTTCATGGGGGAGAAGAGAAGATGCTGTCTCTTCCACAACCTCAACTGAGGCTTTCAAAATTAGGGGATTCCATCCCCACTTGCCTGTCTCCCCATCCCTGGCAATAATACACTTCTATGATAGACACACATTCATGGAGATAGTATCATGTGTGAACATGCATGTCTGGGATATGGATGTCCTTCCTGTTTCCTTCAGGCAAGTAGATGCTTTTCTACCCACCTTCATGTATGTTGCTGTGATTTTTCTTCTCATTCTTCTCAGATTAGGGGATTCCACTCCCCCCTTCCAGTATTCACACACACACCCCCTCACTCCCAGACAGCAGAGAGCCCTAAAATGGGGGCTGATTGCCATCCTTCACAGGGCTCCCACTGTCTATGGAAAAGGGGGGGGGGTGTTTCTGGTGGTGTGTGATTACTGGGGGTGGGACCCCTTGATCAGAGAAGCTTGACTGAGGCATACCTGGGGGAGGGAGGAAAAAGGTTCCCTTACCCAGAGGGAGGCAGGGAGGGCACATCCCAAACACACATCATGTTCAAACATGATATCCCATCACCTTGAGGAAGGCAAGATGCCACATTCCCAACACACATGTTCACTCATGGCATCCTCTTGCCTGAAGGGAGGGAGCAGGAAGGACACCACATCTGATTCACACATGCCATCCCCTGGCCTGAAGGGAGTCAGAAGGACACCACTTCCCAAACACGGTGTTTACACATGGCATTCCCTTGGCTTGAGAGACAAGATCACAACATCCCAATCACAGATGTTCATACATGGCATCCCCTTGCCTTGAGGAAGGCAAGATGCCACATCCCAAATCATCACATCACACGTGTTCGCACATGCCTAGAGGGAAGGGGCAGGAAGGGTGCCACATCTGAAATACATGTGTTGACACATGGCATTCCATTGCCCGAAGGGAGGCAGGAAGGACACGTCCCAAACACACATGTTCACGCATGACATCCCCTTGCCTGGAGAGGAGCAGGGAGGACATCACATCCCAGACATGCGTGTTCACACATGACATCACCTTGCCTGGAAAGAAGCAGGAAGGACACCACATCTCAGACACACATGTTCACACATGACATCACCTTGCCTGGCAAGGAGCAGGGAGGACACCATTTCCCAGACACGCGTGTTCACACATGAGATCACTTTGGTTGGAGGGCAGCAAGGAAGACACCACGTCCCAAACACGCGTGTTAACACATGACATCCCCATGCCTGCAGAGGAGCAGGAAGGACGCCACGTCCCAGACACGCGTGTCCAAGGGTGAGGAAGGGCCCTGCAGACACGCGTGTCGGCGGAGGCGTGTGCTGCACAGAAGCGAGTCGGGAGGAGGCGCGTCCACACGTGCGGCGGAGACGCGTGTCGGGCCCTACCTCGCTGCGGGTGATGCGGTGCCGGCCCAGCTTGACGACGGCGAAGTTGCCCTTGCCCAGCGTGCCCTCGATCTCGTAGAAGCCGACGCGGACCGGGCCGGGCCCTCCTCGGGCCGCCATGGCCGGCGGGGGCTGCAGGAGCAGCGCAGCCGGGGGGAGCCGCCGGGGCTCGGCCATCACCATGCTGCCCGGCCGGGCGGCTCCCGCTGCTCCTCGGCCACCGCCTCCCCTCGGCCGTCGCCGTCCCGACCCGTCCCGCTTCCTCCCTCAGCAGCGACTGAGGCGCCGGGCTCAGCCTCCCGGCCACGCCCCCTCAGGGACACGCCCACCGCCGCGTCACCCGCGCGTCAACGGCACGTCGCCACGGCAACGCAGCCAGTTCCAACGGCCGCCCCTCGCCGCCCCTCCCCCTCCCGTTCCCGCCAAAAGACAAGCAGAGCAAGACTCCCAGAAGCCCCTGCGCGGCCCTGAGGGACAGGCCCAGCCCCAGCCCCGCCTGGCTTGCCTCGCACCTCTACTCCTTCGCCTCACACAGCCACAGCCAGCCCTTGACACACCACCTGCCATGTTCACTGCAACCGCCACCACCTTTTACCTCACCTTCTGCCACGCTTCACCTCCCTTTGTGGTTCAGGGCCACACGTGCTCACCTTTTACCTCACCTTCTGCCACGCTTCACCTCCCTTTGTGGTTCAGGGCCACACGTGGTCACCTTTTACCTCACCTTCTGCCACGCTTCACCTCCCTTTGTGGTTCAGGGCCACACGTGGTCACCTTTTACCTCACCTTCTTCCGCGCTTCGCCCCCCTTTGTGGTTCAGGGCCACACGTGGTCACCTTTTACCTCACCTTCTTCCGCGCTTCGCCCCCCTTTGTGGTTCAGTGCCACACGTGGTCACCTTTTACCTCACCTTCTTCCGCGCTTCGCCCCCCTTTGTGGTTCAGTGCCACACGTGGTCACCTTTTACCTCACCTTCTTCCACGCTTCACCTCCCTTTGTGGTTCAGGGCCACACGTGGTCACCTTTTACCTCACCTTCTTCCACGCTTCACCTCCCTTTGTGGTTCAGGGCCACACGTGGTCACCTTTTACCTCACCTTCTGCCACGCTTCACCTCCCTTTGTGGTTCAGGGCCACACGTGGTCACCTTTTACCTCACCTTCTGCCACGCTTCACCT
Source organism: Cryptoblepharus egeriae (assembly GCA_030015325.1). Taxonomy (NCBI): domain Eukaryota; kingdom Metazoa; phylum Chordata; class Lepidosauria; order Squamata; family Scincidae; genus Cryptoblepharus; species Cryptoblepharus egeriae. Next base: position 3,278,661 of record JAREYC010000011.1, read on the forward strand.
CCCTTTGTGGTTCAGGGCCACACGTGGTCACCTTTTACCTCACCTTCTGCCACGCTTCACCTCCCTTTGTGGTTCAGGGCCACACGTGGTCACCTTTTACCTCACCTTCTTCCGCGCTTCACCTCCCTTTGTGGTTCAGGGCCACACGTGGTCACCTTTTACCTCACCTTCTTCCGCGCTTCGCCCCCCTTTGTGGTTCAGGGCCACACGTGGTCACCTTTTACCTCACCTTCTTCCGCGCTTCGCCCCCCTTTGTGGTTCAGTGCCACACGTGGTCACCTTTTACCTCACCTTCTTCCACGCTTCACCTCCCTTTGTGGTTCAGGGCCACACGTGGTCACCTTTTACCTCACCTTCTTCCGCGCTTCGCCCCCCTTTGTGGTTCGATGCCACACGTGGTCACCTTTTACCTCACCTTCTGCCGCGCTTTGCCCCCCTTCCTGGTTCAGGGCCACACGTGGTCACCTTTTACCTCATGTTCTGCCGCACTTCGCCTCCCTGTATTGTGGCCCTGTATTGTTACCTTTCGCCTCACATTCACCCTCTTAGTGGTTCAGTGCCATGTCTTGTTACCTTTAACCTCACATTCTGCTACACTTCATCCATCTTTCTGATTCAGTGTCATGTTTTGTCACATATGTCACATTTTTCCATTTTCAGGGTGATCATATGACTGGAAATTTCCAGATTTGTGCTCTTTTTTGTTTCCTCTCCAGGTGTCTTCCAAAAAAGCTTCATTTTGGAATTTTGCAATTGTGTGCAGTTCCCCAGCATGTCATATATCTTTGGATTCATACTGAAGAACAGAATCCAATGCAAAAATCAGTTTTGAAATAGCTCCTCCCTGTCAAATGTTATGGCCAAAAAACTAAAACTAACTAGAAAACAAAAAATATGCATTGTGCCAAATATCGCAGCTTTACTTGTGAGTAGGCAAATGTGCCATTGTCCACCGGAAAGGCCAGGCTGCGAGGTATCCAAGACTCTCTCCTCCTTTTTAGGTTCAGGCATCTGGTCACCCTGTATGACAGTCTCCAGCTGGTTTTACATGCTCTGGTCTACATTTCACCACATGTGTTTCTGTGTGTTCTGCTTCATGTTTTGCACATTCTGCACCTAATATGTCTTAACTATCCATGTTGCCATGTTGCAGAATAATATAGAATAATGATATAATAATTGTTCATAAGCTGGGCTAAAAGGAACTGAAACTCACTACAAGAAAGTTTGTTTCTCAAGATATCCACATTCTCTGGGGTCATTTTCTCTTCCCTTCCCTTGGGCATCCATATTACATTTAAATAAAACAAGTTACTTCCATCACCAAGGCTGCAACCCTGCAGTTAGGCCGGCATAAGCCCTGGCATACATCCTGTCGCTGATCTGGGGGTGTCACAAAAGTGCTGTCACCCACTCCTGGGTGCTAGGTCAATGCACAGGCATTCACTGATCTCTGCACACCACAACAGGAAGATATGACTGCTGACTTAGGCTGGCCTAAATTGGTTAAGATTGCACCCCTTAAGCCTTACAATGTGCCTGGAGGAGTCATTTCTTTAGGAAATGTTGGCAGAGACACAGCCCATGAAGGGAACAGTTTCTCCGCTCCCTGCAGCTGGGTGGTTGAGCAAGGAAAAACTCTCCAGTCTCCTGTAAAATAGGAGTAATAAATAACACATGTACCACAGCCCATTGAAACCAGTGACTTTCAAATGGTGTTCCAGAGAATGCTGAGTTTCATATCAGTGATTCAGCTGTGACAAAGAGGGCTTATTCTTCTCTGGGATAAGTTTGTTCCTCACCAATTGATTTTCCCTTGCAATATACAGAAGCAGGGAGATAATTTCACTGCAATATGCTCACGTGCAAGGGAATGCTAAGCCCTCAGAAGCTGGGCATTGTGGGCAGAGCTCCTTAGGAACAGCAGCTTCCCTCAAAAATGCACCACAATCTTGCAATACCTTGCAAAGTGTTATATGTAGGAGCTTTCCAATCTTGAGAAGGTTCTCTGAAGGTAGAAAGTTTGAAAACCACTGTTCCACCTCAGCAGATCTCCTTGAACAGTGTTCAACCAGTGGTACTCATATCATCAGTGGTACTTAAGGTGGTGTCCAGTGGTGCACATGGGTCTCCCAGACCTACTGCCTGGCACTGAGAACAGCAAGGCAAACAACAAGCAGCAGTAGGAGGTTCAGCCCCAACCCCTGGACCTAAAAGCAGGAAATTTGGGGAGTGTATTCCTTCTATGATATAAGCACCCACTCAGAACCAATTTGGTGCCTGCAGGTGCCTAGCACCTGGCAGGGATACCTGGTGGTACCAGGTGCCCACTGCCCTCTGAAGCCTGGTGGTACCTGCTGCTAACTGCTGCCCAGGGCCTGCGAGAGATGCACAGTGCCCCATGATGCCTGGTACCTGCTGTCTTCTTGCCCACCAGTGCCCAGCCATGCCTAGGCCTACAAAAATTCTTGAAATTTTATTTCTGCAATGGTAGGTACAGTCAGGTAGTTTATAATAAGTCAGTGGGCCTCATGAAACAGAGACTGCACAAGATTGAAGTCAGCCCAAACTCTAACTCATGAGCAGTTGTTGCCACCTGTTCTTTCTTGTGGCTTTTTAAAGATGCCAGTGGGCTCTGTGATTTGGAGGTGCCACCCATCACTACAAAGGCAGTAAATATAGTGAATGAATAATGGAAGCTGGCACTTCCCTGTACTGTATAGCAAATGCATTTCTGTCTCTAATCATACTAGCATCACCTAGAGTAGACACATTGGCTTTAGCAAGATTATGAATGGGTGTTTGTAACATATAATTTTAGGATTTGGGTGAGTCATGGAGCTAAGTAGCAACATAGAAGGAAGGAGAATTTTGGAGAAATGCTACACAAGTTTAGTTACAAGAAGTTCCCCAGACCAACATCCTGATCTAAAGCAAAATAGCAGTTAGGCTTGAAGGAAAACAGCAACCTTGTATGCAATGTGTGTCTGTAATTTCATGCTGCAACATAAATAACATTTAGTGGGGTCGTGGCACTTCACCCAGGCAAGAAGAAGGGTCAAGATGTGATTGTTTTTGGTTCCATGATGCTGAAACCTATGGTTGTTAACATACCAGTAGGTAAAAAGAATTGACAAGTGTTGCAGCATTCACAGACTAGCTGTCTTTGGGCACAATCCTAACCATGTCTACTCAGAAGTGAACGCCACTGTGTTCAGTGAGTCTTACACCCAGGAAAGTGTGTTTTGGATTGCAGCCTTTGTCTTGACCCTGAGATTTCCACAGCAATTCATTCCTGCAGCAGAGCAGACTCTGAACTTGCTTTATTTCTTAATTATAATGCAAAACTGAGTCACAGGTGGTACAGAAGGGATTAAATCAGGCTGAGTAAGGAAAGAACGGGAGAATATAGCATGATGGGACTTCTGACATTTTCAAAGGCTATGTATATTACATAAGTCTGAAAAAAAACTCCAAAATGCAGCGTTCTTTCTTGCTCCTTTGCTCAAGCCTGTCTTAAGTGCCAGGCATATTAGACATCATTAGAAGGAAAAAAAACAATGTTAAATGTATTTTTTAAAAAGAAACCTGGACTGAAGACGACCCTTTCTTGTAATCCACACTATTGTTCTTTTTACATAGCTGGATCTGACATGAGGCTGACTCAGTCCTAGCCAACGGCTGAATTTTGTCTTGCACGTGTCCTAGGAATAAGTAGCAACTCAGCAGTGGGCAGCCAGTAAAGTTCATGCTGAATATTTGGCACAGAGAAGACTTCATTAAAGGTGACAACTACCTTCACCACCTCCATCCTACCAGTCAATCCCTTCCTGGAAAAGTGGGTATCAGAGAAGAACTGGCAGCAAGGACTTTCTGAAGAATAAATTGGATGTGATGTACCAAGTAAATACGCTGCTGAGAGAATTTATGGGGTGTCCCCTCCCTTGAATTTGGAAACTAATTGTTCTCTGAGCCTACTTTGGCTCTGGCCCTTCTGCTTATTTGTTCCACTTTTCTTGATTCAGTGCTCTCAGCTGTGGTCAAAAGCTCTGACCTGTGGTGGTTGCCAGAACTTCTGGTTTCCTAGGTCAGCTTCACAGTTCTCTGCTCTTACGACTGGCAGCTGTTTTTACCCCTGAACAATGCTCCCAAACCAGTCCACTGGTGGAAACAACAAGGCGCACTCTTTTAGGCATGGTATTTGGTGGCTGCCCTGCAGAGTCTGTAAGTTCCAGGCTGAGAGTTAAGGTCTTGTGGCATGCCCAGCTGTTGTTACTTGTTGGCTGAGATGTACAGAGCAATGATTGATTCTCACATTGCTTCTGCACATGTCCTTCTTCCTTCCCGATGCTGGTGGTCTGCTTATACTTTGTAAAAATGCCGGTTCTAGTAGTCAGAGTTGAACAACGCAAGGCAAAAAGAGCCCACACTAGTAAAAGAGGCCACAGAGTAAGAAAACCAGAAGTCATTGGGATCAAATAATCTTACAAATAGGTGAATACGCCATACTAGATAATGTTTAATTTGACCACTTTTGACAACAGTGACTTACAGCACAATACTAAACATGTCTACTCAAAAGTAAGTTCCATTGTGTGCAATGGTTCTTACTCCCAGGAAAGTATCTTTAAGATTGCAGTCTCATTTTGTTATGGCTAACACTGGCATTGCTGCCTTCCAAATTTATTTGCTGCAAAAGGTTCCTGTGCAGATGAGGAACTGCTGAGTGGAATTAGTCAGCCTTCCACCCTCTGAGATGGTTGATGTAAGCAAGTGCAAGCTAAGAATAGTTCCTATCAGGGAATAATATGCTGCAATCCAGACGGTCTACTCAGTTCACAAACCCATTCATTATCCCTTCTCATGGATCACTGTGGTGTTCCATTCATGCAAAGCACTCATCTGTAATTTTTCTTTCATGCTACCAGAATGACTCTGAGAAGTTCTTGCAGTAGTTTCCACCTCATCTTCATGTGCAATTTTTAGAAGCATATGATTCAGCCTGATAGCCTCTGTTAGCACTTATAGACCACTGCAATCATTTATTAAACCAGCAGATCCCCAAATGGTGTTTGTCAGAGCAAACCTATGCATGTAAGAAGTAAGTCCAATTATATTCAATAGTACTTGCTCCCAGGAAAGTCTGGTTAGGCTTGCAGATTGTGGGTGCAATCCTAACCATGTCTACTCAAAAGTAAGCCCCATTGTGTTCAATGGGTTTTACTCCCAGGAAACTGTCTTTAGGATTGCAGCCTGTGTCTCCCTTCTTGCTACTATAATAGTAAAGGTATACCCTGCATTTTGCCCTGCTGGTCACGACTGACTCTGAGGTGCTAATCCCTGTTCCAAGCCACAGACATCTCTGTGGTGGTTGTGAAGCTGGCATGACTAAATTCCAAAGGCACACAGAAGGTCTGCAACCTTCCCACTGAAGTGGTATCTATATACTGTATTTACTCAAATCTAATGCTCATCTTTTTCAGCCAAATTCAGTCTCCAAAATCAGGGTGCACATTAGATTTGATGGACAATTGGATTTGAGTAAATGTGATATTTTGAATATATGTATAGGGTGCGCATTAGATTCTATGGTGCATTAGATTTGAGTAAATACAGTACAGTGGTACCTTGGTTTACGATCACAATTTGTTTCAGGAAACCAAAACACTTATATACCAAAGTGAATTTTCCCATAAGAACCCAAAAATATTAATATAAAAATGATTACAATACTGTAATATAGTACAAAATAATAAAGAAAATACAAATTATAAAGAAAAAATAAAACAAATTAACATGCACATTGGTTGCAGTCTAAAGTAATTACCCGGGAGCTTTTACACCGACGTAGTTACAGTGCCACCTATGGGAAACCTATGTGAAATGCAATCCAGAGTAAGTGCCTCTTACATCTTCCCATAGTTAGTCTGGATTGTAGGGTTAGTCACTCAGGTGTCTCAGGCTGCAATCTGTCCCCTTACGCAGGAGTGAGCTCCATTGATTATAATAGGGTTTACCACTAGACTACTTGCTACTGTAGGGATGTTCATTTCAGAGAACAGGTATGATCAAATTATGCTTTCCAAGCTTTCAATGAGAGAGAGAGAGAGAGAGAGAGAGAGAGAGAGAGAGAGAGAGAGAGAGAGAGCACTTTAATGCCACAGTAAACTTTCTTTTTGCAAACAACAGCCCAAAGTTCAGTGGTGCCTCATGTAAAGAACGCCTCACGTAAAGTATGTTTCACGTAACAAACAAAAATTTCTCTAGGATTCTGCTTCATGTAACAAACTGTGCTTCATGGAAAGAACACATTCGTTGGCAGTTGGGGCAGACGCGCTGGCCGGCAGCCTGTTTAAAAAGCGTCAGGGCTGCCTAGCGTACCTGCCCATAGTGAAAGCAACACTTCTGCGCTGTTCCTCCTGTGGCCGGAGGGAGAGAAGAGCAGTGGAGAAGAGGAAAGCAGCTCCCAGAAGGGAGCAGGGGAGAGAGAGGCTCAGGATGGAGAGAAGGAGAAAGTGGGGAGACACTTTGAATGTGTCTTGGATTGCAGCCTCCTAACCATGTCTACCCAGAAGTAAGCCCCATTGTGTTAAATGGGGCTTACTCCCAGGAAAGTTTCTTTAGGACTGCAGCCTAAGTAGACTTCATAAGATCGTGCACATTGAATGCATGTTTTGAATTCAATCCCAGTGTTCTGTCATCATTTTGACATCCAGTTAATATTTTTATATGAATATTTTTGGGGTTGTGGAACCAATCGTCTGAGTTTCCATTATTTCCTATGGGAAAGTCTGCTTCACGTAAAGAACGTTTCATGTAATAAACATGCCTCTAGAACGAATTAAATTTGTTACATGAGGCATGTTACTGTACCGCACTGTTATTCAGAACTCTTCAATAGTTGACTGTATGACCTTCCAGAAATGCTCAGGAAATGGTCAGATAATAGCCTCAGCAATGTCAAATATGAAACATAAGCGCCCTCTAGTGATACACATTATTCCTCTGCATGTTTCATGTTTTTCACTAGGTGCTGCAGTAACTACGGGTGCACGTAAAGTCTCTTACGTGCTCCCGTAGTTACTCTGGATTGTAGAGATAGTCTTCCAAGATTGATGGAGGCTTTATTATTATTATTATTATTATTATTATTATTATTATTATTATTATTATTATTATTATTATTATAACATATATGCACAGCAAACAATTTCGTGCTGGTTTCATTCACATCACCAGTCGGACCCTTCCCAATAGTCTAGGACTGTGTGATGTAGCGGCGTATAATTTGTGCTGATCCCAGAAGAGCGGCTTTCTGCAACTGGCAGAGTGATATTTTCTCAGTGCCAATAGTTTTCAGGTGCTTATTATTATTATTATTATTATTATTATTATTATTATTATTATTATTATTATTATTATTATTATTATTAATAATAATAATAATATCCCACCTTTCTTCCTTGAAAAAGGAAGCCCAAAGCAGCTTACAACATTTAAAAACAACAATAAAACACAATTAAAACTAGATAAATACAATTAAAATAAATAAAACTATATTTAGTAGTTTATATTTGGTAGTAGTATCTGTTTAGTAGTTTATTATACCATGGAAACACTCTGTTTGGTTCTAGCTTATTCTTTCAGACTGCATTTTCCCCCACCCTTCCCTCCCAACTCTGTGAATCTTGTTAAAATTATTCCTTCAGCTTGGAACACGCGCCCTGCTTTACTAGCTGAACTGACATTTTCACACCCTGCTTTTTTCTCAGATCTTTCTTGAATCACCATACTCTATCTTCACAGCTTTCTTACCAATTCCTCATCCCTGTTAACTTACCCTAAAGAGTCTCAAAGTCTCAAGACAATATATCTCACCACTGATCCTTATTTTCTTAGATAATTGAATGGTGTGGGGGGTATTCACATATGGCAATAAATCCAGCTTTGGGGCTCATTTTATTGGTCACCCTCCAGTGGTGGGCTCCAGCAAGTTCACACCTACTCTGTAGAACCTGTTGTTAAAGAGAGATAGGACATATAAAGTTTAAAAATAGCCATTTAAAAGTGGCTGCCATATGGGCAGAGAACCGGTTGTTCATTTCTTTGAATCCTATCACTGTCTCCCTCTAATGTGACCACGAGATCTGGAATTCAAAACTGGGACTGACTGAGTCTGGCACTGGATCTTGTGAGCTATAACATACAGGGTGCAATCCTATGTCTTTCAACTCAGAAGTCCCATTATATATTCAATGGGGCTTACCCACAAGAAAGTATGTTTAGGACTGCAGCCACAGTTCTTTTCTCTACCCTTTCTCTTAGCGTAAATATTGAGTGAAGGCATAGTATTCACAAGGCTGCTTCTGCATATTGAAAAATGCATACTGATCACACACCTTGCCACAGAACTTGTGGTTGTGTCAACTTGTGTGAAATGGCTGTGTTGATCTTTTCACAGACAGCACTTTCTTTAAAAATGCAGTCATCCCACAATGAAAGTGAATAATAAGACAAACAAGGGCTGAGGCTACAGTTTTTACCAGTGCAGCTCTTGTTTCCTGTTTTTCTAAAGTAGTAACAGATGATCCTGGAAAGAAAGAAATTTTGTCGTGATTTAAAAAAAAATAACACAATAACAAAAAAGCAAATGTTGCTAACCGCTTAGTGAAATGTACAGTTAGAAAGTTTGGGAAGCAGCCAAGGGCTCTCACTGCTCAACGGGCTACCACCTCCCTGGTGCCACTTGGCCGCCGTTGCATAGCATCACTCCGACTGCTTGTATGTCATTCGTCTGGCTCCCAATCCTTCTTTGCATATGGTCTGAGTTTCCCAAAGAATTTTGCTCCTTGCAGGACTGGACTGGCAGGCGTTTCCCAAGAGAACTAGTTAGGAAAGTCGAGCATAACTTAGCCAGCAGGGAAAGGCAAGTGGCGAGACATTGCAATGGTTGCAAAGGAAAGGGAGTCTCTTCCCCAAAAACCAGTTGCATGCTGTGTTTGCAATGACCAAATTAGCTCATAGCAACACTTAGCTCCTGCACTCACTTTTTGGCACAATCCAGAGTAACTACGGGGAGTCCTTGCTCCGGTGTAAGAACACTCTGGATTCCAATATGAATTTCCCATAGGTTTTCACTAGGTGGTGCAGTAACTACAAGTGCACGTAAAGTCTCTTACGTGCTCCCATAGTTACTCTGGATTTGGGGGTTTGTGGTTGTTTTGCTCCCATACAGCTTGCTTTCTTTTGAATGCCTTGGCTTCCTGGTGGCGTCTGGGTATTTGGTTTTAATTTGATCTTGTGGTTTTACTCTCTTTTATGCAAAAGGAAATAAACTCTCAAATATGGCATTAACTATGTCAGTATCTGATGAGGGTTGAGACACTTGGAAGAAGTTTTTGGGTTGCTGAATGTATTTGGCTGCTGGATGCATGAGGAAATTAGTTAATTTCCCCCCTCAAAAGTCTAGAGGAAAGTACTGTCTTACCCCACAGATGTGCACCGGGCATTCCCCACATTTCTTCTGACGTCTGCCTGCATTTGCATTTAATAGATTGTGTTTATTACAGAAAGCTACCTTTAAGATCCATAACACAATCCAGGGCTGATTGACACATGCATGTTAACCTCTTGCTTGCAGCATTTTAAGGGTTGACTCCCATGTAGAACTTCAGCCATCACAAAATAAATGCAGTGCTGTTTAACAGAGGCAGTTGACAGTTTTATCAGTGGAAACTCACTGATTTAAGAACCAGCCCATAGTTGGTCTTGAATTGATCGGCTGGGATGTAGACTTTGGCTTCAGGAAGGAACAGTAGGGAGTCCAGCAATAAAAGTCTTTTGCTAATACAGGCAGACAAGATTCGGTCCCTAAGCCTTACAAAACCTTATGGAAACCTCTTATCTTCATAGGAGCTGGGCCTGACAGTGAAATAAATCCCCAAAAGTAGACAGAGCCGGCCCACCGTCCCCAAGTGCCTGGGATGGCAAGCCCAAATGCAGCCATTTCTTTCCTGGTGTGCCAGCTTCTCAGATCTGGAAAAGTACAGGTCTAGCTGTATTGCACTACTCTTCTCCATATGTCCTCTTCTGCTCCATTCCTTCCTCCTCTTCTGGGCTAGGAAGTAGGAGGAAGTGGGGCAATAGAGATGGGTGGATGGATAAAGGCAGGTTTGCCATATGTCCCCAAAAAACAGGGACAATTCCCATTTTGAGGGATTGTGTTCACATACTAGCAAATGGGACAGAGGGTCCTGCCATGATTTTGTGGAAGAGAATTATGGCAACCCTAGATAAAGGTAAGAGGCCCTTTCAACAGGTTGAAAGATGAGGGGCTCAGTTAGCCTCATGGATAGGCCAGCCATGCACATATATGGCTGCAATCCCAAAGACACTTTCCTGGGAGTAAGGCCCATTGAACACAGTGGGGCTTACTTTTAAGTAGACATGATTAGGATTGTGCTCTATGTGTGAACTGCCAAGAAGCATATGGGTTTTGAGCAACTCAAACATTTGTGTCACACCATCCATCCTCAAGTGTGCAGCAAAAGAAATATGTTTTGAGATCTAGAGGACAGAATCCTAAAGTGGCTACAGTGAAATGTTAAGCAATACTTCTTGCCTTAATATCACATGAAATTATTTTCCAGCAAGCCGTCCTTCAGCAAAACAGGTTTATTCCACTAATATAAATGACATATAAGATTGCATTCATACGTGCACAAGAGAAACATTGTGCCTCATGTCCATCGTTCTTCCAATACAAGGAACTAAAATCATTGTGATGGCTTGTGCCGTTTCGTGAATTTATTCCATTGGTACCCATGTCCATACGATCAAGAAACTAGAAAGTGCCTCAAAGGCTGCAATCCTAAAGATACTTTCCTGGGAGTAAGACTCATTGAACACCATGGGGCTTACTTTTGAGTAGACATGCTTAGGATTGTGCTCAAAGTGTATCTAGTTCAAGCAAGCTCTCTGGACACCTGATCTGGAAATTCTCCCCATGGGCACTTATCACAGATGAATATACGTGTGCAAATGCGGCATGCATGCTTACGTACTTCTGCCTATCCAATAAGTGCAGGAAATAAATTGTGTGTTTGAGCCATTCACACATTTGCCAGTTATTACATGTGTGGACATATTTGATGACTCAAGGTGCAATCCTAACTGATTTTCCAGCACAAGCAGAGCTGTGCCAGTGGGATGTGTGGTGCATCCAGCAGTCGGGGGGGGGGGATTCACTCCTCATGGTAAAGCAATGTTTGTTCCCATATGTCAGTTTCATTGCCCTTTCCTTGGTGCTGGAAAAATACCGGTAGGCTGCAATCCTAAAGACACTTTCTTGGGAGTAAAACCCATTGGACACAATGGAGCTAACTTTTGAGTAGACATGGTTAGGATTGTACTCTTAGAGCACAATCCTAACCATGTCTACTCAGAAGTAAGCTCCACTGTGTTCAATGGGTCTTACTCCTAGCAAAGTGTCTTTAGGATTGCAGCCTTGGGGCAAAATCCAGAGTAACTACAGGAAGTCCTTGCTCCGGTGTAAGAACAATTTACTCTGGATAACAATATGAATTTCCCATAGATTTTCACTAGATGCACATAATGTCTCTACATGCGCCTGTAGTTACTCTGGAGTTGGGGGTTAGTCTAACAAGCATCAAACTCCCTGACAGCAATACTGAATTTTGTGGAAATGCATATAAAAATATCACAAGCATACTACGTGTTATTGAAGATGGTAGTGAATTACTTCCTTTCTTTATGCCCCTTGGCTGACCATTCCTACAAAGCTACCATTCCTATCCTCTTTCTTTCCTACCTTACAGCCCCCTTTTTTGTTGTCCCTTTTACTCCACTGGTTTGTACCATTTTTTTTTGCATCTCACACTGGAATAAGCAACGATTCACTGGCTTTATACACTATTGGTCTTCCAGCATATAAAAGCAGGCAACGATGATAAAAAAAACCCTCTCCTATTTTGATTCACAGCTTCTTTTGTGGGAGTGGGAAGGAACAGCAGTTAGGTAAAAAAAACAAGACAGACATTACAATTTCAAAACAACATGCCAACGAGTGATACACCGATTGTTTTGGCTTGTTCTTTTCCAGGGACAGCCACATGGAATTCAATGAGACGGGTTCCAACACCACTGAGCAAGCAGGAATTTTGTGTCTCATAGCCACAGTCCTTCTATCCATTTTTCCCCCATGTGGGTCTGTTAGTGTTATTCAAGGCAGAAAGTCAACAAATATGATGGAAAGTGACATCATGGAACGTCATTATGTGTCTCCAAAACTGCAAACCTGCCGTCCCATCTTCTCTTGTGCTTCCAAGAACCAAAAATTTGATTCTTGGTGAGTTTGCCAACTTGGAAAATTTACAGCTCAAAGTTCAAATCTTCCACTCTAGGACTGCTGTTCAAGTAATTCAATGCAAAAGGATAAAGCATTCCATATGTGTTGACAGAAGGAGATCTTTTCCCCACCATCTTACATTATTTTCAGATTGCCAACCACTGGGAGGATCCCAGAAAATGGATGTGAACCCAGCAAAAAGTTGCTCTTGAAGTCTTGGATTCTACTTTCAAATGCCTTCCATCTCTTGCCATCGCAAGCATCATCCAGGTTGCTCAAGGATTTTTTTTTCCAAAACTAAAATGGAAAACAAATAGAAAGAATGAGGCTGAATGCATATGAAGACCTACACTCACCCTCCATGTTCAGGAACATACAACACTTCCAGAGAAATTACTTTTGTCAGTGTCACATTTCTGTCCTGCCTATGTAGTCAACCAAACTCACTCTGGTACACAGTTACAAGGCTGATAAAAACCAGTTTGTAACTTCTGTTGTTTCTTGCCTAGTTGCCAAGTCAGGATTTTCTCCAGGTGAGCAGTTAGGTAAGCTTTAAAACTGACTGTAAATAGTCTCCATGTCATAGTTATTTTATATTCTAGCCAAAGTTTCAGGACAGACCACAGTACAACTTCTTCACGCAATGTATAGTTATGGAGTTATTATTGCTGGAAATAGCCACAAGCTTACCTAACATAGGGTACAATCCTAACCAATTTAGGTCAGCCTAACTCCCCTGGCCTATCTTTTCATAGTGGAGGTCAGTGAATGCCTGTGCATTGGCCTAACCCCCCCACGAGTGGGACAGAAGTGTCTTAACGGCACCTTCGTGACACCTTCAGGTCAGCACAGGCCTAATTGGAGATTAGGACTGCACCCTTAGACAAGCAGATTAAAGAGGTTTATTAGTTCTTGTTAGCTAGTTCTTGTCTACACTGTAGGTGCCCTGTACGTGCAGGGTGACCATATAGAATGGAGGACAAAGTGCCTTTACCTTTCAGCCAGTGATGGGCCCAACCTCCCTGAAGATCTGGTTCGCTGGAAGTTCGGGGGCTGGGCCGGGGTCAGGGGGTGGGGCGGGGGGGCTAGCCCTAACCAGGCCACACTGCGCATGCGCCAGACTTGGCTCATGCGCAGTGCATCCCCTGAAGCGTCCTTGGCGCCAGAGCGCCAGGAAGCTTAGTGCACCTGCGTCCAGCTGGATGCAGGCGTGCTGAGCATCCTAGAGCTCGGCACCAAGACGCTTAGTGCGCCTGCATCCAGCTGGATGCAGGCACACTGAGTGTCCTGGCGCCAAGCCTCATGACGCTCAGTGCGCATGCGTCCAGCTGGACGCAGGCGCACTGAGCGTCCTGGGGCTCAGCACTAGGATGCTTAGTGCCCCTTCTTCCAGCTGGACGCAGGTGCACTAAACTTCCTGGCGGCGAGCCCCAGGAGACCCGGCACCGGTGGATGCTGGCGAACCGGTCCCCGCGGCTCTTGCAGCCGCGGCTGTGACCGGATTGCCAATGTCCGCCCAGGGGGAAGATCCGGTTCGGGCGAGTAGGCCCGAACCAGCATCTGCCCACCTGTGCTTTCAGCACTGCCTAAAAGGGAATTTAGGCAGGTGCTGATTCTTAAATCCTTCTATGTTGAGCTATACCTGCCTAAATTCCCTCTTCAATGCAATGGTTAAAGGTAGAGGCACCCTTTCCTCCATTCGGTATGGTCACCCTGTGTATGTATACACTGACAAGACTCCCTAGAATTACTATTGAAAAAGCCAGGGGGTATCCAATCACAGCGGGTATCAGGGGGTATCCTATCAAAGATAATTAGTATGATTATCTACCATGACTTATAATGTGTTGCTTTGTTTTTCAGAATCCAATGCATGCAAGATTCACTTACCTTCCTTGGTAATCCCATCCACATCAGAACTTTCAGGAAAGCTGCTCTCAAAAACATTTGATGGAGTTTCCCACAAGTACAAAAGGTAAAAGAGGTGGCAGTAGCTGGTCACCTGCATCCCTCAGAATTAAGTGTCCTTCATGTGATCTTTCCCTCTTGAGCAGACTGGACATAGAAGTCTGTTGTACAACAGCATTTAAAGCCACTTAAAAGTGTTCTTTTTGTAATGGCTCTCCAGGTGTAGGTTGTAGTTCCTCTCAGATGTCTTTGCAAATAGCTTATCTACTCCTATGATAAAAACTATCTGCATAGATAGTCCAAGTTCTTTATGTTTCAGATCCCCGGAACAAATCTTTAGGTGTTACACATTGCACCCAACATCTCAATCCTAATTCGTGTTGTTAGTTTTGGTAGCATGTATTTCCACATAATGTGTTTTGGACCAGAGTATTATTCATTTCTCGTTCAAAGATGGTTGACTTGCAGGAGGATAAATAGGCAGAACTGTCAGCTGGAGAAAGCCAGGTGGTGATAGAGACAAGCTGCTACACCTGGAGTATTTTTAGCTTAGGAACTGGAAATAAATAGTGAATAACTCACAAACTCCATCTGGGCTGAAGAAGTTAGCTTAAAAACAGGAGTTCAGATTTTGGTTCATGTTTTCCAGGTGCAGAATTATTAAGAGATGATGTACATCCAACGCACAACCAAAGTGAGATAGCATGAACTCAGTTATATATAAAGTATATACCTATAAAACATTCCCTCATGTTCTGCTTTTTGTAAAGAAAAAAGTCCTTGTCATAGAACCACTAAGTACTGTCCAGTGCTGAAGACATCCTTTGCATTCACAGGGCAAGTTCCTTTGTGCCAGAGCAGCTGCCAAATGGCTCTCTTTCTGCTTTCCAGAGCTCCACTTTCTCTTAATATCCATAGATTTCATTTTCTACCCAGGCCGACTCTTTGCTTCGTCCGACCTTCTCATTGCACAGCTCATATATATCATTGGTGACAAAACCACTTTCAGTGCTAGTCAGTGTCACAAATCCACTCTCGGAGGTATTCACTGCCATATTATCATAGTCTCCAGAGAGGTCATCGTGAACATTTTCTCCAGATCGGCCCCGAAAAGAAGAATTCTTTATATCTGGTCTGGTCCCAGCCAGGTCAGCTTCAGATTGTTTTCTAATGACATTGTAGATCTCCAGACTAGGGCTGTTCTGCCTCTTGGGGGGCAACCAGGTGTCCTGTGCCTTTCCATTCATCTCTGTTTGTTCCCTTCTCCTTATCAGGGACAGAAAAAAAGAGAGATTTACTTATTTATTTCAGAAATAGAAGGATAATTCACTTTCTTAATAATAAACAAATGTAATTGAAAAGAAAACAGCTGTTAAAATATGAAAAACCCCATAAGGTTGGGTATTGCAAAAATAAATAGGCTACTTTAAGAATGGTCACATTTTATTTTATTTTTTATTTTTTGCTGTATTTATATAAGGGTAAAAGCCAATCTGAATGTACCAGCAGATACGACCTTCCTTCCTTTTCCAAAATAGAATTTGACCCTGGAAGACACAAAAGCTAACAACAGGAAGTACTGATAAGGACAGAAACAGGGATGACAGGAACTGGGTGCTGAAAGACTTACACCTGAATATCCCTACAATCCAGAGTAACCAAGGGAAGGTGTAAGAGGCACTTACTCTGGATTGCTCTATGCATTTCCCATAGGTGGCACTGTAACTATGTTGGTGTAAAAGGTCCCATAGTTACTCTGGATTGTAGCCTATTTCTTGAATATTTCAACCAGCCAAGAAATCCTTTTGTTTGCAATACTCTCCCAGTTCTAGGCCCTGATTATTTTCTTTAAAATATTTACACTCTTTCTGTCATATGGATGACTGATATTTGGTAAGAATTTCATATAAGTGCATTGAAACATCTGTTCTGTATTTTTACTTAACTGTGGCTGCAATCCTAAGCGCCACTTAGGCGATCATAAGCCCCAGCATTAGTCTTGGGCTCACTTGGGGGTGTCAAAAAAGTGCTGTCAGGCACATCTGCTCCACTCTTGGGGAGTTAGGCCAGTGCACAGGCATACGCCACCCTCCCCAAACCACCATGGGAGGTGGTGAGGCGAGTGATGCAGGCCTAAATGGGTTAAGATTGCACCCTTGTCTATAAACAAGATACAAAGAAAGCCAAATTGTTACTTGCCTCTTTGTGTAAAGCCAGAAGGTGAGAATGGCTGCGATGACCAAGAGGAGCAGCAGCACAGGGATGCTGGGGATTAGGATGTAGGCCAAGCTCCAGACAGGTTCTGTGGAAGATAAAATGCCATTATCAAAGGGTTTTTGTCTTTCCACACAAACGGCCGGCATACAATGGGTACAGAATGCTGGTATTCTGGGGAGGCGAAGGTGAGTTGTCAACGGTCAGGCTTCAGGAGTCTGAGACTCCCAAGACCAAAGGGGAAAGTGGGAGGAAGTCAGCTGTCAAACCAAATGGGTGATAAGCAGTGCTTTGATCCAAGACAGGCCAGGTTGAATTACAAAGCAGTCAACAAGTATTAGTGGGCTCAGGGGCAAAGTTGTCCAAGCTAGGCAGGAGGTGGTTGGGGTCAGGAAGCAAGGGCTTGGGCAGGGACCTCACACCAGACTGCCTGGACTGAGGCATAAGTGCTGATGCTTCATGGAGCCTGAAGGGAAGAAATTAGATTGGGCCTGACTTTACAGGGATCAGATGAGCAGAGCTGTCCTCGGGGTCCAGACTTACTGATGGAGCACTCTAGAGGATACCCTTTTTGCACCAAGTTTAGCTGCAAATTTAACCTTCCATGACAATCTGCATCAACACAGAACCAAAATCCAGGGTACCTTTGGTTTCTTTGAGGATTTTCTCAGTTGCAGCTTCTGGGATGGGTTCACCCGGGGGCGTGAGCATCAAAGACTCCGTTACAACCTCTGAGAAAGAGACCTGAGTGTTAACACTAAGAACACATTTCCAACAATAAAGTCAGACCAGTAGGTTCCTTTAATATTTAAGGGACAGGACTGGGAGCTCAGAAACAAGTCACATTCACTGCATGCAGAGGTCCCAGGTTCAGAATGTAGCATCTCTGCTTCAAAAGGATATTGGATAGCAGTGATAGGAAAAAAATCTTTGCCCATATAAAGATGTGCCAGCTGGAACAAAGGCCTGACTCTAGTTCAAGGGTTCAGGGCTTTTTGCCAGGAGGGCCACATCATCTCTCTGATAATGTGTAGGGGGGGGGAACTGATTTAGATTTCAAATTTGAATAAATTTACATATAAGTGGCTTATACAAGGCTTGCCCAAGAGCCGGTTAAAGGGATTTTGCTGGGGTGGGGGCACATTGAGGCTTGCCAAGGGCAGCATCTGGTCTCCGAGCCAGGATTTCTAGACCCTGCTCTAGTTCATGGGTTAGAATCAGAAGTTCTTATAGACAAAGGGGCTCTTTCATGCCAATGTGTCTCCTTTTGTATAGGAGTGGGGCTGTTCTTTGGATCAGGCTAAGATTCCCCCCTCAATATCAAAATGTGTTGAGAGAACTGCACGCTCTGAGTCTACTTTAACTTGTATAAAATTTACCTGCTTGAGAAGCCACTGTGGGTTTTTCTGCAAGGGAAAAAAGATACAAATTTCCTGAGTTAATCATGATCAGTCATCAGTTTACCTAACTGAAAGAATGTGCCCGGTCCCAATGAACCATATATCCCCGGATGCAAAAAAATGATCCCGCATTGGTTCCCTCCGCAGGAGATTATGGGAGACAATAGTAACAATCCATTACCCTGAGAGTACTTGCAGATGAAGTTGTTTCTGATGTTGCACCGGTCATCATTCCACTGAAACATGTAAGGTCCCCCATCACCAGCAGGGGCTGTGGGCTGATGATACATCACAACGCATATTTCACTTCCACAGGAAGGCTCGTCTGCATACCAGTTTCTGTGAAAACAGACAACAACAACAGCGATCAGGTGAACTATTTTTCCTCTATCAATATCAAACTTCTCCCCATTAGATAATTACCCTCTTTTGTCAAATCGAACGCTCACTTTTTCAGCCATTCTCCAAAATCAGGGTGTGCATTAGATTCGATGATTAATTAGATTTGAGTAAAACGTGTAGTATAAGTGTAGGGTGTGCATTAGATTCAATGGCGCATTAAATTCGAGTGAATGTGGTAATTGTTATATGCAGTAAAATTAAATTTTGCACCTGTTTTGCAGCAGTGCTTTATGATCACCAGTAAATTTTTGTAATTTCAAGATTTCTAAAATTGAGCATTATATTCAAGTAAATATGCTAACATCAAAGTGGGGCTACGCAATAAACCAAATCATTCTGCTCCTAACCAGGTCCTCCTTAGCAAAGGGTTCTACAGAACCTGTGAGAAGCCTACCACTGCCTCCAAAAGAAACTTTTCCTAAGTTCGGGGGGGGGGGGTAGTTTATTCCTATATCATCCCCAAAGACTTACCGAAATGTGGATGGGCTCCCATCAGACCATGAGTACAAGTCTGGGCACTCAGTGCTATTGCTGGGCTCCTCTTCTCTGGTCAACCCGATCCAGAAATCACCATCAGATGCCAAGAGACTCTCGATGATCTTCTCTAGTAGCCTTTGTTCCGACTGTGATTCTATACTGACCAAGTGTCCACCATCACTCTGGCAAGCTTGCAAGGCTTCCTTGAAACCCACCCTGCGTGAGGCATCATGGAAGTAAACGATTTTGTAGCACGGCCGCTGAGTTCCTCCCCGGCAGACTGTCTGCCCTAAAGGAACAGAAAGAGATCTGTTGTGAGCAGAGGCCAGGAGGAAAAGATAGTGAATGTTTGAATGAGGAGATGGTTTGTGTTGCATGGAATTTCTCCCTCTCTCCCCTGGCAAAAGTAACAAAGCCACATTTTAAACGATGAATGCCTATTTTACTACATATTAGTGACCCAGACAACTTGGCTAGGTTGCCAAGGGAAAAACTAGATTCCAAAATCTAGACTTCTCAGATCTTGTTAAGACCACAGAATGTGTCTCTGATTGGGGCCTCCAACCAGTGATGGGATTCAAATAAATTAACAATGGGTTCTATGTCCTAATAACCTAAATTAACAACAGGTTCTATAACCCATTTGTAACCAGTTCTCAGAACCAGATGCTCATTAGCAATGGGTTCTATAGAACCTGTGAGAAGCCCACCATTGCCTCCAACCATCCAGCTATGGGGCCTTCCCCCTGAGCTGCAAGCATTCTTTGTACTGCAGAGCTCAGTCTCCAGGGTTTGCATTCAAGCTTGGGTCTCATTCTGGAGGAATTGTATAGGGCTACCTGTTGATGCATAGACAGGACTGGGAGAGGGGACAACAACAAGCATCCTGGTATGGCCAAGTGGTTTTTGCCTCTGGATGCACTGATAAGTTGTCAGCTGACTTGGAAGCTCTGAGACTGGCACCAAGCCATTTCAACCAAGATTGCAACCAAGAACGTTTTTCCTGCTACAGGCAGGGGGTTGGACTAGATGACCTACTGGGTCCCTTCCAACTCCATTATTCTGTAAGAAGGCATCAGAAGTCCTGCAATTCTGAAACTGAAAACAATGGGAGTAGCATGGCTGCTTTTTGTGTGTGTGAGTGTTTTGGCAGAACCAAGGCAGCATCAGGATGGCATTGTGGGCCTCACTGCCACAGGTAATCAGTGATATGTTCATATGATTGCCATAATTCTCTTCCACAAAATAGAACTGTATACTGTGCCCCATTTGCCAGTATGTGAACATAATCCCCCCAAATTGGGGCTATCCCTGTTTTTCGGGACATATGGCAACCCTATATGTTCACAGACATGCAGCTTGGAGGAAAGACGTTGAGGCTGCAATCCTAAGCTCCAGTTAGGCCAGCAGAAGCCCTTTTCTGACCTGGGGGTGTCACAAAAGTGCTATAGGGCAATTCTGCCCCACTCCTGGGAAGTTAGGCACAGGTATAGCTGATCTCCCCACACCACCAGGGGAAGATGTGCCAGGTGAATTCTGCTGGCCTAAATTGGTTAGGATTGCATCCTAAGTACATGATTTTTTCAGCAGCTGTGGAGAAGGTGGGTGGAGAAGAGAGCCCATCACTGTTACAAAACAGGCATAACAACAACCACATGTGCAGGACCTCCACAACTAAAGTTTTGGAGAAATTAAACTAAGTTTTTGCAACATCCTGGCAAATCTTCCATGTTTTATCAGCAAAACTGGGAGTTATTTTTAGCTAAGGCAGGAATGGAATGGAGTTGATCGGAGTCCAGCCACTGCTGCACGACAACTGGCCAACCAGTGATCTCACTGTATAGACCGCATACTGTAAATGCATCCATAAGGCTGCTTTGTTGTAGGTTTACAGATGTAGAAGAGCTGAACTCAGGAGAGCTGATAAAAACAGCTCAGGAGAGTCACTTACTGTATTTACTCAAATTTAATAATCACCTTTTCAGCCGAATTCAGTCTCCAAAATCAGGGTGCGCATTAGATTTGATGGTAAATTAGATTTGAGTAAAGATGGTATTGTAATTATAAGTACAGTGACGCCTCACGTAAAGAATGCCTCACGTAAAGTATGTTTCACGTAACAAACAAAAATTTCTCTAGGATTCTGCTTCAAGTTAAGAACATGCTTCACGTAAAGAACACATTCGTTGGCAGTTGGGGCAGACGCGCTGGCCGGCAGCCTGTTTAAAAAGCGTCAGGGCTGCCTAGCGCACCTGCCCATAGTGAAAGCAACACTTCCATGCTGTTCCTCCTGTGGCCAGAGGGAGAGAAGAGCAGTGGAGAAGAGGGAAGCAGCTCCCAGAAGGGAGCAGGGGAGAGAGAGGCTCCAGATGGAGAGGAGGAGAAAGTGGGGAGACACTTTGAATGTGTCTTGGATTGCAGCCTCCTAACCATGTCTACCCAGAAGTAAGCCTCATTGTGTTAAATGGGTCTTACTCCCAGGAAAGTGTCTTTAGGACTGCAGCCTAAGTAGACTTCATAAGATCATGCACACTGAATGCAAGTTTTGAATTCAATGCCAGTGTTCTGTCATCATTTTTCATCCAGTTAATATTTTATATGAATATTTTGGGGGTTGTGGAACCAATCGTCTGAGTTACCATTAGTTCCTATGGGAAAATTTGCTTCACGTAAAGAATGTTTCACGTAAAGAACATGCCTCCGGAACAAATTAAATTTGTTACGTGAGGCGCCACTGTATAGGATGTGCTTTAGATTCAATGACACATTAAATTCAAGTAAATGTGGTATTTGTCTAGAGTGGGGCACTTGACTTCCTGGAAAGGGGGGCTCTCGGTTTTACATGCGTAAAGCACCCCTTCCCTTTGCCTTCAGAGCCCATCATGCTCCCACCACCAGGTATGGCTTCAAGGGAGAAAAGGAGGGTTGCTTGCAAGTTGTGGTGAAGTTCCCTGAAAAACTTACACTGCAATCCTTTCCTGAGAGTAAGACCCACTAAACACAATTACTTCTGAGTAGGCATGGAAGGGATTGCACCCTTAGTGTTTTGCAAGCCCTCTAGCTATGCTACTTGGTTCAACTCCTTACTCACTGTGGTCCTACATGCAGCATTGGCTGGATTTGTAAGGTCTGGGTTTAAATCCTGTCCGAGCTAAGACCCTGTGTGGCTCTCTCTGTCTTGACAAAAACATGTTCTAGAGCAGAAGTGAATCTGGAATCAAGTTGGAAAATGTACACGACTGATTCAACACGCTGTTGTGCTTTTAAACCACGTTTTAAATGGTTGGCTAAACCAACTACATGCGTCACCACTTTCTGACGCTTCATTTTCTAATAGTTCCACTCTTTCAATACCTTTCAATTATACTCATTCATTCAACACATGCTCTCCTCTTTCAACCTCTCTCTGCTGGTCTAAAGGCTAAAATTGTCTTCCCTGATGTCGGTTTGCATGTGACATGGTGATCAAACTGTTTTGGCATTTCCTCAAGAAATAACCATCATTTAAATACATCAGGTATTCATTGCTCATACATGCCTTTGTTCATTTTACTGTAATTTGTGATTTGTGATTTTGGCTATGGCTGCAATCCAAAAGACACTTTCCTGGGAGTAAGATCCATTGAACACAATGGGGCTTACATTTGAGTAGACATGGTTAGGATTGTGCTCGGTGTTAATAAATACGTGTAATTTTGGCCTTTGCAAGTGATATTTAGGTCTTTTTTGGTGGCCCTTTTGCATCTGCAAACTGTAAAGGACTAAGTTCCATTTCTCAGCGGTTTTTACTTTTGGCCGGTGCCCCGGTCTCGAATCCATTCAATAAGTGGGGGATACTTAAATATATCTAACCCCCATGAAGGCAAAAGTGTCCAAACGTGTATGTATCATGTTCAAACCCCCAAGTGGCGAAGGGTTCCTTTTTCATATAAATACTCTTCCATTCCAATTATTTTAGTGTGTGTCACTGTGACGGGGTTGATTTTTAGACCCTGCCAGAGATAGGGACATTTTTAGCAAGGGAGACAGAAGAACAGACATCCCCAGGAAGCAGGACTCCAGTTCGGAACAACTGGGGAAGCATTAACAGTATTTATTTTCAGACACGCTCCACGCCCAGAGGGGGAGTTTATTTAAGGGATTCTTTGGCAATTCGCTTGTATTCTGAGCAGACACTTAAGTAGCTGTTGTGCTACAAACACAGCTGTTTTGTACCAACCAAGGCAAGGCGATCTTTCCTGCAATCAGTATTGGCGATAATATAGATTATACGAGGTATATGGATCTGCAGCCACTCTCCAGGGGCATCTTCTGAACCCTCCTGTCTGCATTCCTGAACTCTAGGCACTCCCTGCTGGAAATGCCTGGAGTAGGATTGCCATAATTCTCTTCCACAAAATCAGGACAGGACCCTGCATCCCACTTGCAAGTATGTGAACACAATCCCCCAAAACTGAGATTGTCCCTGTTTTCAGGACATTTGGCAACCCTAGTCTGGACTGAAGCTGTAAAGTCCACTGTTGAATATTTCTGGCTGACTATTATGGAATCAACAGGGAAGTGGCCAGAAACAAGAACTGCTGAAAACGTCTTTAGATGGCCTGGAACCTGAATTATACTGTTGGTAGGGAACTTTAGGGCTGTGGGTGGCGCAAGCGGTTAAGACGCTGTGCCTGTTAACCAGCAGGCCAGGGTTCGAGACCTGGGTCGGCCCCACAAGACAGGGTGAGCTGTCTTAGCCCAGCTGTCTTAGCCTTAGCCCAGCTCTGCGACACCAGCTGGATCGAATCGTATTGGCTCTGCCTTTCCATTGGACTAATTCAGTGGCGTGGAGAGGGGGGATTTGCTGTTTGGGTCACAGCCTATCCTCCATAACAATCCAACCCAGGCTTCCGTGCTTTGCATGCAGCGTATGCAGCGCCGAGCACAATACCATAGTCTTTCAAGACTGACGGAGGCCTGCTAGGGAACTTGGAGATCATCTAGCCCAACCCCATTTAGTCCAATAATCATTTTAGTCCAAGAAGTGAAAGAAGGCAGGTGGCTGAACCACCCTGGAAAACAGGCTCCTATTTGGCCCTGCCTACCAGAAGAGATTGGCAGGCTGTGAAGAAGGCATGTTCTTTTCCATACCACATGCCAAGACCCGCAGAGCACCTGGCCTTCTGCCCTCGACCCCAGCTTTGCCATCCCTGAAGCAGTTGCAGTCCTAGTCCCGGAGCCTGGCAGGGATCCCAGCTTCTCAGCTGTATCAACACCTTGTCCTGCTCCAGTAAGTCCCCACGTCCAACCTCTGCTTGCAGGCTTGGCCTCTTGCCAGCATCGGATCAGGGCCTGGTGCAGCCCTCCCATGCTCTCTCCTAGGTGAGTCCCCAGTGGAGGCTAGTGCAGGGAAGGGGGCAAAGGTGGGCATCACGTCCAAGCCAGTCCCCGAGGCGATAATTTCAACTGGCCTCCTGGATGGGCCTGTACCAAATCCAACTCTGCTCACCTCCAAGGTGGAACCCCAGCAATCCCAGCTCTGCAGCCTTCTTCTCTTTGATAGTGCTGGCAGGGACTGGCAGGCGATGGGACTGCGACTGATCCCCCCAGATCTCTGTGCTGGTGGACCCCATATGCCTGTGCTCTGATGGGGCACCAAGTTGGGCAGTGGTGCCTGGGTGCAGGGTGACCATATGCCATGACTAGAGAAGGACACCCAAGAAGAATATAGGACACGGCAAAAAAAAGATAAAACACTTATTGCTTTCAGGTGGTTCCATATTATATATTATATACAGTATAGCAATATTCCATATTGCTTTCAGATGGTAATTTAAACTTATTTATTAATAATGCTTATAAATTAGTTTAAACTTATCAATTTATTGCTATTAATGTAATTTAAACTCATTAATTTATTGCTTATTAATTTATTAATAATGCTTTTAAAGTAATCCAAACTTATTAATTTATTAATAATGCATATAAAGTCATCTAAACATATTAATTTATTGCTTATTAATTTACTAATAATGCTTATAAATTAAACTTATTAATTTGTTGCTTATGATTAAATTTAAAGTCATCACATATGATTCAGTATGTAAAATGTATCACTTCCAAGAAGGCTTAAGTGTTGCCTGTTAACAAGGAAAAGGAGGACAATGAAGATTTTTGTTTTCCCCTTAACTATGAGGATGTGTCCTGGAAAAGGAGGACAATGAAGACCTTTCTTTGCAAGATACAAGGCTGAAAAAGAGGATGCATCCTGGAAAAGGAGGACAGATGAATATTCATAGGATTTATGAATTCCAAGAAGGCTCCCTGCTGCCAGATCCCAAGGAAAAGGAGGACAATTTAGATTTTTTTCTCCAGGACACAAGACTAAAAAGAGGATGTGTCCGGGGAAAAAAAGAAGACAGATGGTCACCCTGGAAAAGGAGGACAATGAAGACTTTTTTGGAGGATACTAGGCTGAAAAAGAGGATGCATCCTGGAAAAAGAGGACAGAATATATTCCATAGAATTTATGAATTCCTGCTGCCAGCTCCTAAGGAAAAGGAGGACAATTAAGATTTCTTTTCCAGGACTCAAGACTAAAAAAGAGGACGTGTCCTGAAAAAGAGGACTTAAGTCACCATGGCCTGGCTGGAGCCGGTGGCGTAGCTGGAGGGGGGCAAAGCACTAGTTTTTTCAGGGAGTCTCCCTGGGATGTGCAATGTCTGGAGTGGGAGCCTCCCTGCAAAACTGTCAGTGCATGTCTACTCAGAAGGAAGTCCCATTGTGTTCAACAGACTAACTCCAAGGAAAGTGATGGCAGCCTTGCCCCCCTCCAGTCCTGCAAGATCTGCTTCTCCTCCAGCCCCCCAGGACCCCCAGCTGAGCTGGGACTCACCGTTGAGCCTCCTGTGGGTCCCCTGAGCCCCAGCCAGCAGCACCAGCAGGAGGGCAGCTCCGGAGCATCTCAGCAGCAGCATCTCCCTCCACAAACAGCCTCTGCAGCAGCCCAAGAGGAGCCAGCACCAGTCCCTGGCCAGGAGGAGGAGGAGGAGGAAGGGCAGCAGCAGGGGCTCCTCCTCTCTGGGTCTGGGGGAGAGCTAGGCAGGGAGGAATCAGGACCCGGTGGCGTAGCTAGAGGGGGCGAAGCACTTAATTTGGCAGGGAGTCTCACTGCAGTGTTCCCCCTTCTCCCCCAGAACTTGTCCTGGATTTTTGTGTGTGTCCTGGGAAAAAAACTTCAATGTCCTCCTTTAACTTGTAAACTGCAGCATGAAATTAATTTCTTCTTGTAATTACTAAATTAGGGATGTCTACTCAGAAGTAAGTCCCATTGTGTTCAATGGATCTCACTCCAGGATTAGGACTGCAGCCCTTCTTGGTGTAATAAGTTATATGTAAAAAAAATTAAATTTAATGATAACTAATATAGTTTGAATTGAACACAATAATAAGTAACAAGTAATATAGAGCACGATCCTAACCATGGCTACTCAAAAGTAAGCCCCATTGTGTTCATTGGATTTTACTCCCAGGAAAGTGTATTTAGGATTGCAGCCTAGATGTAATAAGTTATACATAAAAATTTTAAATTTTATTGATAATATAGTTTAAATTAAGCACAGTTAACAGCGCGATCCTAACCATGTCTACTCAAAAGTAAGTCCCGTTGTGTTCAGTGGATCTTACTCCCAGGAAAGTGTCTTTAGGATTGCATCCTAAGTAACAAATATAGAGCACATTCCTAAACATGTCTACCCCATTGTGTTCAATGGGTCTCTCTTACTCCCAGGAAAGTATCTTCAAGATTGTAGCCATATTAAGCACATGAAAGCAATACATATCAGTGTTTTTAGCTTTTATTTGACCATGTCCTACATTTTTCATGGGTCTGCTACATTCTTATCCTCTTTTTTTGGTTATGGCATATGGTCACCCTCTCTCAGAGTGCCCTCTTTTTTCAGGACATCTACCCTTTTTTAGACTTGTGTCCTGGAATAAAAACCCCACTCTATAGTCCTCTTTTTCCTTCTGAGCAGCAGGATGGAACCTGAATAAATTATATGGAATAAATTATATAAAATAGTTTTAAATTTAATAATAAGTAACTTACAATGCAATCCTAACAAGGTCTACTCAGAAGTAAGTCTCATTGTATTCAATAGTCCTTACTCCCAGGAAAGTGTGGTTAGGATTGTAGCCATAGTTTCACTATGGCACACAAGCCCCACAACTTTCAGACTTCCTGCAGCTGGAAAGGCAGCTCCTCAGGCTCCAGGCTGGATTCTCCTTGCAGAGAGTTTGGGAACAGGGTGTCCTCTTTTTCCAGGACACGTCCTCATTTTTAGCCTTCTGTAGGAAGTCTCACTATTGCATGCAAGCCCCATGGCTTCCAGTCTTCTTGCAGCTAAAAAGGCAGCACTTCAGGCTCCAGGCTGGATTTCTGCTTGCAGGGGAGTAGCCCAAAGAGGCAGCATCCCACATCTGCATCCCAAACAGTGCTGGCCTCTAACATTTATGCCTCTTTTCAGGACCTGTCCTCCTTTTTAGCCTTGTGTCCTGGAAAAAAGGCTTCATTGTCCTCCTTTTCCTTGTGAGCTGCAGCATGTAGCCTTCTTGAAATTAATTAATTATATGTAAGTTTAAAATTTCATCATAAGTAATATAGTGTTAAAATTAACCACGTGAAAGCAATAGTAAATGAGTGTTTTTTTTAGCTTTTATATTGTCATGTGTGTCCTACATATTTCTTGGTTGTCCTACATTTTTGTTGGGTGGGGAGACTTTTATGACATATGGTCCCTCTGCCCCCCCATCTCCTTTGGAGCCATTCCAGGCTGGGATGCAAAACAGAGGAGGAGGATTGTTTGGTGAGGCTCTCAGCAGAACTCAGTGTTTAGCACCCCCTCTAGCTACACCACTAGTAAGTTTTCTCATGGCTTCTTTATCTACACATCAGTCAATCAACTGCATTTATATACTGCTTTGTATACCACTTATATATAAGTGTATAACTTGTGGCTTGGAAATTGTCCCTCTCCAAACCCTAGGCTGCCCATACCCTACATGGCAGGTTTCCCAGTGGCATAGCTTAGAGGGGGCAAAGCACTGAGTCTTGCAGAGAGCCTATCCCTGCCTGGAATGGCTCTAAAGGGGGGATCCCTGCAAGACTCAGTGCTATCCCCCCAAGCTATGCCACTCAGGTCTCCCACTGGTGAGAGATTCCCACTGGTGGGACCATCTGTGTTGGAACTTCAAGCCAATGGAACTTCAATGCTTGAAGTTGGGACTTCAAGCGTTGGAAGCCAGAGAGAGGTTTTCCATCCAAGGCTGCGCCAAGGCCTCCAGCAACTGCGTGCTCACCTTGCATCTCTCCAGCTTGTTTCCTGATGCTGGGGAAGTTGGAGCACATCTGCTTCCTGACTTCCCAGCCCAGCTTCCAAAATCTCATCCAAGCTCAGAAAGAGTTGCCGGATGCCAAGAGAAGGAAAGGACAGATTCTTCATAATCAGTCAATCAAACAGTATTTATATACCGTTTTCCAACCAAAGTTCACATAGTCATTTACAGAGAAAATAAAATATCATCTAGCGAATGGCTCGTAAGATCAGTGTGTGCAGGGACCCCAGAAACAGATTGCACTGTTTTAAATACAGGCTGATTTATGTATTTTTGGCCTTCTCCATAAAAGTTGGGATCATTCAAGCGTGGCACGTGTCCCAACCTGTAAAAGCACAGGATTAGCCATGTGGTTTGAAATGTTGGTGAGAGTGTTCTCCAAACCAGTGTTTCTCAAGCATTTCAGCCAAGAACCCTTTCTGAGAATCTGTCCAGGACCCTGTGCAAGTGATGTCATGGCTGGAACAAGAATCCTAAGAGCACTTTCCTGGGAGTAAGCCCCATTGAATTCAATGAAACTTACTTTTGAGTTGACCTGATTCCACTGGAAGTGCCAAACTGTGATGCCTGAGTTCCTCCATGCCTAATCAACCCGAGTCCCATTATGGTCAATAAGACTTACTCCCAGGAAAGCAGCCTGAATGCCCCATTCCATGATGGTGACAACCAGTGCCCGATTCCAAGATGGTGCTGCCCAGCTTTTCCTGACACCCACTTTGAGAACCACTGTTTCAAACTTTGTAAAAAGCAGGCACACCAGTGTGGATGCAGAAGTCGCTCCAACTATAGGGAGAGCCACATCTCTCCCATGCTGCTATTTTTCCATGACAGCCCACCTTCCCCTCCAATAGCATGTGCAGTAGAGGCCACTGATGCTGATTCACACATGCACAGACATCACTGGATCCCTCCACAGTGAACATGCGCTGCCTCCATCAAAATGCATCAAGTCCGAGTTGACTTCTGGAGCACTGCAATTTGTATCTGTGGCAAGTGATGGGGATTTGCTCTTAGCCATACTGCAGAGGCGAAGATGATAGATGTTCTTCATCTCCATATTCACACCAGGGGAGTTTCTTGGAAGGCTGCTTCTTAATGGCTTCAAAGACATTAACGTTAAAACACTGCCACGCTTGCCCTGGAAGAAGCGTCAGCAGTTTTCGAGGCAGGATCCTGAATTATGAGCAGGGATGTGAGACTCACTCGTTGCCAGTGAGCCCCTCGTGAGCCCAACCAGAGATCAAGCTGCGGCTGCGAAAAGCAGGGGAGGCAATGAAAATTCGGCTGATTCTGATAGGGGGGGGATAAAAGCAGTGGGTGTTGCTAGGCTTACTGGGGGCTCCATATTCCTACCCAACTTTCCAGTGTTGATGCAGCCGCAACACAGTCTCAATGTACGGGAAGAAATCTTATCTTACCTTGAGGAGACTTTCATGATTATCCCCCCCCACCACAGAATGCAGTGTGTGACCTGTTTGAATGGCTCCATCAGCAGTGGGAAGATGGAGAGGATTGGGCCCTTGATTCTTTGAAGAAGATCAGGGCCTGGGTCATAGACTCAGAGTTGGAAGGGACAAGGTAGTGTCATCTAGGCCCAGCCCCCTTTGGTCCTAGTCCTTTGATTAGCATTAGATTAAATGCTAGTCCTTTGATGGGCATTAGAAAGTTGCATAGGATTGAATTCTGGGTCCTTTGGATAGGAACAGGCCCTGGGACCTTTGATCAGCAGTAGCAAGTTGTATAGGATTGAGTCCTATGTCCTTTGGATAGGAACAGGCCCTGGGACCTTTGATCAGCAGTAGCAAGTTGCATAGGATTGAGTCCTATGTCCTTTGGATAGGAACAGGCCCCAGGTCCTTTGATCAGCAATAGCAAGTTGCATAGGATTGAGGCCTGGATCCTTTGGAGCCCATCACTGCGAGACCCAGACACAAGAATCACAGACACTTAGGGGTCCCACTTCTATCCAACTAGGGGTCCCACTCCAATCCACTCCTATCCAACTGATGCAGCCATAATGCAACTTTGAGATAAGAGTATAAATATTAC
The DNA here is from genome assembly GCA_030015325.1 of Cryptoblepharus egeriae. NCBI lineage: Eukaryota > Metazoa > Chordata > Lepidosauria > Squamata > Scincidae > Cryptoblepharus > Cryptoblepharus egeriae. The sequence goes on from JAREYC010000011.1 coordinate 3,308,856, forward strand.
ACTTACCCAGAGGAGTCTTGTTTTGCTGTGCTCCCCACCTGATGACATACCACATGTCCTATTGGCATGGCTGCATCAGATCTGGAAAATCTGATGCATTTTCCTTGGCATGCAAAATGCTTCATCAGGGGACTGCTGCCATTGTTTTTCCTTTGATAGGCTGGAATTCGGGCAGACCTGCCCCCCCCCCTCCATATTCACCCTTCCCGTTTTAAGAGTGCGATCCACTGATACAGCCCCTCGTTTGCAGAAAGACCCTTCCTGCAACTCACATTATAATTTCCTGCACAGACAGAACAAGGGAACGGATTCATCTCTTGGAAATATCTCAGCACATTCGTGCCAAGAAGCCGGAGGAATTATATAACCGAAATTAAGAGCCGAGATTAAATTCACGAGGCTCTCTTGTGCCATCACAAAGAACAAGCTGGTTAACTCCGAAACAGAGTGCAAAAGAATATATGCCATAATTAAGTTAAACCTCGCTCTATAGGGATGCAGCTCTTTAATCTAACTTAATGGATGGGGGGGAATCCTCTCGTTTCTGTTCAGAGCCAGAAATTCATTGCAGGGCCCTGATCACCATTTCTGCTGCTGAGATGCTCTCCGAGTTGTGGTTCAAGGTAATGCTCTTACACTTTCTTGATCCTCCAGGTCAGATTCTGAGATCTTGACTTTGCTGAAAGAGAAGGAACAGAGGAGATGCCCAGGAGGTGCAACATCACAGATGCAAATACCTTAGGGCGCAATCCAGAGTAACTACGGGGAGTCCTTGCTCTGGTGTAAAAACAACTTAGGGCGCAATCCAGAGTAACTACGGGAAGTCCTTGCTTCGGTGTAAGAACAATTTGCTCTGGATTGCAATATTAATTTCCCATAGGTTTTTACTAGGTAGTCCAGTAACTATGGGTACACGCAATGTCTCTTATGTGCTCCCGTAGTTACTCTGGATTGTAGGATTACTCTGGATTGCAATATGAATTTCCCATAGGGTTTCACTAGGTGGTGCAGTAACTACAGGTACACATAATGTCTCTTACGTGCTCCCGTAGTTACTCTGAATTGTAGGGCATATCCAGAAAGAAATAGCTCATGCCCTAGTAGTGAGTGAGATCTTTTTTAATATGTTCTGTTAGCTGCGTAGGGCATTTGCACTGGCATGCAGAAGGAGGGATAAAAATCTCCAAAATAATAATAATAATAACCTTGCACAACTCCCATTCATTTCAATGCAACAATGCAAGGAACATCCCCGCGGCCTGTGGATTTGGTGGCCAGTTGTCATTTGTGGGGAATAGGAACAAGCTTGGGTAGATGGTGCTTTCCTCTTTGGTTGCAGTACCAAGAAGCACAATCCTAACCACATCTACTCAAAAGTAAGCCTCATTGTGTTCAATAGGTCTTACTCCCTGGAAAGTGTCTTTAGGATTGCAGCCTAAGGGCGCAATCCAGAGTAACTATGTGGAGTCCTTGCTCCGGTGTAAGAACAATTTGCTCTGGATTGCAATATGAATTTCCCATAGGTTTTCACTAGGTAGTGCAGTAACTAAGGGTACACGTAATGTCTCTTACGTGCTCCTGTAGTTACTCTGGATTGTAGGGCCAGTAAAGCCTTACTTGCAGACAAGTAAAGCCTAAGGCTGCAGACAAGTAAAGCCTAAGGATGCAATCCTAAAGACACTTTACTGGGAGTAAGACCCCTTGAACTACAATGGGGCTTACTTTTGTGCAGACGTGGTTAGGATTGTGCTCCAAGTCTCTAGGAAGTCTGAACTTCCTCCTAGGTGGTTCTTTGGGCAAGTCCCTAAAAGTAAATGAGAAACTGTAAGAGCTTTCCAATTGTATAGGGACAGATGCCAACCACTATCCTAGGATACAATTAATTTACTCATAGGCAAATGGAACAAAATGCAACATTTGTGAAAACAATAACTTGCTTTCAGAGTTAACATTTTCCCCCCACCAAATATGATTTTTTTTCTTAGCAGTTAGAGAGGCGGAATTGCCTCATTCATCACATATAACCCCTTTTTCTTTCAGAGACCACAATGAATAAAGCCAAAATTGACAGGAAGCCCTATGCAGGACTGTCAGTCTGATTCATTAGGTGCACAATCCTAAGCATGTCTACTCAGAAGTAAGTACCACTGAGTCAGAGTGACCAGATGCCCAAACCTCAAAAGGAGGACAAGGTCTTGGATTCCTCTCAACCTGGCCTTTCTGGTGGCCATTGGCACATTTGCCTACTCACAAGTAAAGCTGCAATATTGGGCACTTTCACTTTCCTATAGAGCTCAATGCATATTTTTATTTTTAGTTTTTTGGCCATGACTTTTGATAGGAAGGAAATATTTCAAAACTGATTGTTGCATTGGATTCTGCTCTTCAGTACAAATCCAACGACATATGACATGATGGGGTACTGCACACCATTGCAAAGTTCCAAAATGGAGGACAATGAAGCCCTTTTGGAGGACACCTGGACAGGAGACTTAAAAAAGAGGACAATTCCAGAAATTTCCAGTCTTATGGTCACCCTGCACTGAGTTCAATGTGCCCTATACTTGGATGAGTTTAATGTGACCCAGGATTGCAGTTTAGATAAAACTTTGGAAGAAGCACAAATAACTCAGATTTACTCGAATCTAATGTGTCACTGAATCTAATGCACATCCCAATTTTTAAAATCTTGAGATTTAAAAAAGTTTATTGATTATTGTAATGTGCAGCTGCAAATTAGGTGCAAAATTTAATTTTATTGTATATAACAATGGGTTATATGACAACAATAATATGGCAATGAGTTTATGTTATGATTTTAACCTAATTACACTACTTTACAACAATGTAAAGTACACTACTTTACAACAATGGGTTTCGGTTACTTTTTTTATTACAATATGAAACAGTTAAACTTAATACTGACCTATACATATAATCATAATACTATATTTACTTGAATCTAGTGTGCCAACAAATCTAATGTGCACCCTGATTTTGGAAACTAGAGGTACAATCCAGAGTAAGGGCAGTTAGGAGAGCCCCAGCTGGGCTGCCCCAACTATTCTGAATCCAGAGCAGAAAGTTATGCTGGATCCAGAGATTCAGGAAGCCTAGGCTGCCCTAGTTGCTCCAGAGCATGGTAAGTAGGCACCAAGTAAGTGATACCTGGGGAGAGCTTGCTCCTGAGGAGACCCCCCTCAGATCACAATGAAGAAGGAACATCTGTGGTGCCTGCATTATAAGGAGTCCCTGATGAGTTGCCAGTACAGTCTACAGTGACTACAAGGAGCTTCTTGGAGTGGCCTGCTGTATCCCCAGGCTAGTGTACTGTCCTTGCTGTGCCATGGTCAACACTTCTTACTCAGCCTTATCATGGACCCCTATGGGTCTACTCATTACTGTACCTGCTCCTAAGGTGGTATAACTATGAGAAGATGGAAGAGGACATTTCTGCCTTGGAAACAGGCTCTGGATACAGAGTAACTGCTCTGCCCTATCCATTTAGGATTGTGCCCTATATTTGGATGAAATATAGTACTGGATTGTGCCCTATATTTGGATGAAAAAGGTGAGCGTTAGATTCGAGTAAAGACAGTATGATGTGAAACAGGAATTTGGGGGTATCTGGCACTGGTGCATTGGGGTGATGGTTGGGGTTATCCTACTCCAAGTGCTTCTGATCCTTTGACACATGGACACCCACTTATGTTCGGCCTTGTGATGAGCTGTGACCAAGGGAAGGGGGCTGTTTCCATGAGTGGTGGGGAGGAGGGCCAAGAAAGGGTTGAACAGGATGTGAATTGTTCGGTCCTTGCTATATTTAGCTGGAGGATGCAACTCAAGTCCTGTCAGGGATGACCAGCAGGAAACAAAGAACATGCACAGAAGCAAGAACTCTTGGGTTCGAAGGAATGAAACAAAGCAAACAAACAAACCCACAACTCTTCAGTACAACTGGTGGCATAGCTAGAGGGGGGAGCACTCAGTGCTGGAGGGAGCCGTTTCTGGCTCCTAAGATACTGTATTTACTTGAATACAGTCTCCAAAATCAGGGTGCACATTAGATTTGATGGTTAATTAGCCTGGAGTAAATCTGGTATTTTGATTATAAGTATAAGGTGCGTATTAGATTTGATGGCACATTAGATTCGAGTAAATACGGTATTTAGGAAACTGAGGGTGCAATCCTAACTGATTTAAACTGGTGCAACTCACCCCCTTTCCATTCCCGTGGTGGTGTGGGGAGGACAGTGCATATCTGTGCACTGATGTAACCCCCCAGAAGTTGCACAGTTGCACTTTTGCAACATCCCCAAGCTAGCATGGGACTTGTGCCAGGACTTGTGACAGTCTGGGGGTTAGGGGTTAGGATTAGCCTGGGGGTTAGGAGTTAGGATTGGGGTTAAGACTGGGGAATGGGGTTGCAACCTGGGGGTTAAGATTGCCATCTGACTTCTTGCTGTTAGTAGGAAACTCTGCAAGGGATGGAGTGGAATCCATACCAGCAGCTCAGCATGCAAGTGAATTTGGATAAGCACTAAGGAGGGAGAGAAGGAACGCCAACATTGTAAAAGGGCCTTAATCTGGCAACAGGTTGGAATTCCATTTCCCGATAAGTCTTCACTGCCACGTTTTAGGAAAGTGCTGTCTGTTAACACATTAAAAAGGAAGAATTGCTGAGCGAGGGAAGAAAGACGCTGACTCAGCTTCCCAGAGACGTAGTTTGGAAAAGATGTGCCTTTTGAACTCTGATGGCTTTATTCTTCTCTCCCAGTTCTCAACCTAAGCCCTGCCTGTCGAGACTATAATTAAACACTATCTGCTAAGCGCCTCGTGTGAACGCTTGCCAGGTGGAGAGATTGATAGCTTCTGGTTGGTACTGGGAAAAATTATTTTTCCTAAGAGGATTTCTGCTCTTTTTTATTATCTTTGCATCCCCTTTGCATGCAACCATGATGAGGATGCAAGGAAAAGTGTCATGTTTTTCAATTATAAACAGTGATTCTCTTATGTCATATGGGTTGGGTTGCCATATATCCCCCAAACAGGGACAGTCCCCATTTTGGGGGATTGTGTTCACACGCTGGCAAATGGGACAGAGGGTCCTGTCCTGAATTTAGGGAAGAGAATCATGGCAACCCATAGGTCCAAAAATAAGAAAGCTACAGATGTGGCCTTTTCATTATATTTACCTTTCTTGTGGCTTTTTCTTTGGTTTATGGCGCTCAGAAATCACCTCTTTCTGAAAAATAAAATAAAATGTTTATCCCAGTAATACTAAAATTCATCATTCTTTACTCCCAGTTTCTGCCGCCTTTAGTCTGGACCAACATTTCCACCTTCTGCCTCTCTGATCCTTATAACGGGACATCTTCTCTCCAGCAAGGCTCCTACTCAAAAAAATTCTGCAGGAGTGACTTCTTCTACCCATTTTTTACAATGACCAGCACAGCAAATATACCCCCCTTTTCCTATATGTTGCACGCTGTGGCATGCCAAAAACCCCTACAGATTTGCCCATGTCATGGATAGAAATGTTTGGGAAATAATACCCATTCTTACTAGGTTTGCCATAATTCTCTTCCCCAAAATCAGGACAGGACCCTCTGCCCTACTTCCCAGTATGTGAACATAATCCCCCAAAATTGGGATTGTCCCTGTATGGCACAATTTTGGGATGTATGGCAACCTTAATTCTTACCATGATTCTCTCCTCCCTTCGCTTCCTCAGCAAAGCAAGAATTTCCTCTCTCCTCTTGGCCTGCAAACACATTTGCAATAGTTCAGCATCAAGAACAGAATGTGGGGCTCATGTACCCCAGAGAATCCTCTTTCCCGCTGAGCCCAACACTGGAGTTGTCATTAAACATACAGGGAAAAAAATAAGGGAACAAGAGGAGCATCATCACTGCCGGTGGGCTCATCCTAATGGTCTAATCCTACAATCCAGAGTAACTATGGGAAGATGTAAGAGACATTTACTCTGGATTGCTCTATGCATTTCCCATAGGTTTCCCATAGGTGGCGGGCTTCAGGGGATTCTAACAGGTTCTATAGAACCCTTTGCTAATGAGCGCATGCTTCTGAGAACTGATTACCAATGGGTCATAGAACCTGTTGTTAATTTATTTGAATCCCACCACTGGGTGGCACCATAACTATGTTGCTGTAAAAGGTCCGGTAGTTACTCTGCATTGTAGCCTATCTCAATTATTTTCAACCTGTGTGTGCTGTGTGCTGTGTGCTGTGTGCTGTGTGCTGTGGCTAGACCTCACGTGTGCCGTGGGAATTTGGGGATTGACATTAATTACTGTGATAGGAAAATTGAAAAGACTGGTATTCCTTGTCAATAGTAAAAACAACTGATGGGGTGCCTTGAAAATTTCATTGCCTTGTTGGTGTGCCATTAGATGGTCTATATATTTCAGGATAGGCACCGACTTCCTCCAGTTGTATTCCAAATCACAATATTTGCTTTGATTTAAGACATGGCGTGTTTTGAACTGGGAGTTGCTTGGATAGAAGAAAAGAGCCTGGAAGACTCTCTGAGCACAAGGAAAAGAGGAAAAGATTTCTGCTTGTGGATCTCTGTCAGCAAATCAAGTTTCACAGACTTCCAACCAGTCACTGAATGTACACAAAGGATACACTTAATTGTAATCGATTCTGTCATCCCATTGCACTTACTGGTGTAATGCATCTTTCTATTGCATCTTTTGCATTTCAGTGGGACTTATTCCCAGGAAAGTGTATATAGAAAGGAATGGAAAGATTCTACATTTATAGAAAGGAAAGAGAAAGAGGCTGTACATTACATAAATCTGTAAGTTACATAAATTTCTATACGTATCTATAATGCAAAAATAAAACCTCCCTATTCCAGGGTTCACAACCACTGGAATATCACAACCACTTTCCCATCACAACCACTAACTACTGTATTTAATTGAATCTAATGTGCCATCGAATCTAATGCGCACCCCATTTACTTGAATCTCATTAATCATCAAAATCTAATGTGCACCCAGATTTAAAAGGGCGCAATCCAGAGTAACTATGGGGAATCCTTGCTCCGGGAAGTAAGAACAATTTACTCTGGATTGCAATATGAATTTCCCATAGGTTGACACTAGGTGGTGATGTAACTACATCGACGTAAATGTCTTTTAAGTTCTCCTGTAGTTACTCTGAATTGTACTGTAAGAGCACCATCCTAAGCATGTCTAGTCAGAAGTAAGCCCCATTGTATTCAATGGGTCTTACTTCCAGGAAAGTGTGTTTAGGATTGCAGCTTTAATTCAGCTGAAAAATGGTGAGTGTTGGATTTGAGTAAATACAGTAAATAGCTCTGGAGCACAATCCTAACCATGTCTACTCAAAAGTGAGCCCCATTGTGTTTAATGGATCTTACTCCTAGGAAAGTGTCTGTAGGATCGCAGCCCTATTCTAGCTGAAATTGACCAGCCTTGCCAGTGACTGATGTGCAAAGCTGGTCAATCCAGACCTCTATTCTTTGTTGCCGAACCATTTAACAAAATAACAAATATAACAATATAACAAAATAATGGGAAGAGAGGCTCACTCACGCCACGGGCTAATCCAGTTTCCCCAGGATCGGTTTAATGGATGCTACTACGTAGATGAAATCCATTATATGGTTATTAATTGCAATAAGGAGGAATGCTGGCTTGCAGGAAACAGCTGCAAACCTCAGCACTTTTGAACCCTCCGAAAGGACTGCATGAATCTGGCTCCCTTCCCGAACTGGTGATATGAAGCGCTCAGCTTTTAATAAGGAAAACACCCAAATTTTTACTAAAATTAAGGAAATTCCCCTCTAATAATAGGCTAGCAGCTGAAGCACAAGAACGGAACATGATTCGGTTTTGCTAAAAAGTACCATTGCACAATCATATTAATCTTCATATTAACGAAGATTTCTTAATGATTATACTCATATGTGCTTGAATCTAATGCGCCATTGAAACTAATGCACACCCTATACTTAGAATCAGAATACTGCACTCATCAAATCTAATGCGCACCCTGATTTTGGAGACATGACACTACTGATAAAGGTGAGCATTAGATTTGAGTAAATACAGAATTTAGGGCCCAATGCTAACCTGGGCCAGTGCCAGTGTTGAGCCCTAGTGCTAAAGCCGGTTGCTGTAAAGCATGTTTATGGCAACCAGCGAGTAAGGAGCGCATGGAATGGGCCTGCACCAGCCAGTGCTACTGCAAGGGGTGAGTGCAGAATGAGGGTGGAGGACGTTGGATGGGGACGAACCAGGGCAGGGGATCAGGATTGCCAAAGCATCAGACTTTTTAAATTCTGTGCCAGCAAAAACGGTGCTCTGTCCATAATTACAAAACAATCCTTGCGAGGTGCTGCTGCTAAACTTGTCGGGCAAAACACATCTTTGGCCCAGAACACTGTCTGGAGAATAGGGTGTTCCCCGAAATGGAGAAGTTGGCAACCCTGATTCTGATGAAGCAGTAGTAAAAGAGTTGGCTTCCCTTTACCATGAGAATATCACTGCAGTAAAAGTGTTGCAGCGAGGCCGTCTGGTTCTTTGCAAAATTGATGCTTCTAATGCAAGAGGCTGGTGTGCCCTCCTCTTCCTCAGATTCACAATGCAATGTAATTATCTCAATTTCCTCCCTGGAAGAGATAATTAAATAGAAAGCTGCCCACCCCCACCCCCCATGCAGAAAAAAGCAGGGTGCATTTGAGAGCTAAGAACAGTTTCCATAAACCAGGGTCACAATATACTAACCAATGTTTCTTTCTTATATCTCATTGTGTGCTAAAATCCTAATCATCTACAAAAAACAACAAAAAGTAATGAAATTATTAATGTTACGGAGGATAAAAGTCTCACCCAGAAAATCTCACCTTCTGAAGGTATTTCTTTTTTTCATCAGCACGAGCAGGATCAAGAGGTTTCTCGGCTTCCTCTTCTTTTTCTAAATAAAAGAAAGACAACAAGCACAATCCTATCCATATCTACTCAAAAGTAAGCCCCATTGTGTTCAATGGCTCTTACTCCCAGGATAGTATGGGATTTACTTGAATCTAACGCACCATCAAATCTAATGCGCACCCTATACTTATAACCAAAACACCACATTTACTCAAATTTAAACAACCATTGAATCTAATATGCACACTGATTTTGGAGACTAACCCTACAATCCAGAGTAACTACGGGAGCACGTAAGAGACATTATCTGCACCCTTAGTTACTGCACCACCTAGTGAAACCTATGGAAAATTCATATTGCAATCCAGAGTAAATTGTTCTTACACCGGAGCAAGGACTCCCCATAGTTATTCTGCATTGCACCCAATGGGAGCAATCCTAAGCATGCCTACTCAGAAGTAAGTCTCATTGTGTTCAGTAGTACTTACTCCCAGGAAAGTGTGCTTAGGATTGCAGCCTTAATTTGGCCGAAAAAGGTGAGCGTTAGATTTGAGTAAATACAGTACGTTTAGGATTGCAGCCATCATTAACACTGAAAACCCAAACTGTGGCTGTAATCCGAACCATACTCTCCTGGGAGCAAGTACTATAGAACACAATGGGACTTACTTCTGAGTAGACATGATTAGGATTAGACCATTAGGAAAGTTTTTAACAACAGGAGGCACTATTCCTGAATGGCCCTATGGAAAAGCTCTCTGCAAGGAGAAAATTAGCACATCAAGGAGAACATTCTCTCCCTTCTGTGGTTTCCTCCTTGGAGAGAAGATTATTTCAATTAAAAAAGAAATAGGGCAGATAAAAAAGGGGCACCCCTTGCCATTTGTTCTGCCACTTCAGGATAGTTTCACCTGCTTGGGATGGACAGTATGGGTAGGCAAAGCTATATGGCAGACTCTTCTGCTACCAGCGGGCACCGAGGCCAAGAAAGAGGGGAAGTATCAGCGACTGTCTTCACACCTTACAGTACATACAGACAAGCATCCCAAAACAAGCAGGTCCCAGAAAGAAGCCACATACTTACTGTCAATGAAGGAGCCCTGGGAAAAAAAGGAACTTTTCCCTGCAAAGAAAATGAGAATCACACTATAGGGAGTTAAAAACACTATAGCAACCCTAAGCAAGCAGAAAGCCAGCAACGAATGAGCCATGGGGAAAAAAACTTAGTGCTTTGCACCCCCTCTAGTTACACCACCGTCCATTCATCCATTCCCCAGAAAGCTCTGCATGCAGGGTGACCACATGCCACAACCAAAAAGAGGACAAGATCCTGCCAAAATGTAGGACATCCAAGAAAAATGTAGGACATGACAATAAAAGCTAAAAATACTCATATATGCTGTTTTCATTTTTTTATTTTCATTTTTTTAAATTTTAATTTAAATTTTTATTAAATTTCAGTGTTTAAACATAACTCCATTTGAAACTACTACATATAATTTATGAATTCCAAGAAGGCTACATGCTGCTGCTGCTGCTGCTGTTGCTCTCAAGGAAAAGGAGAAGAATGAAGATTTTTTTTCCCCGGGGACACAAGGCTGAAAAAGAGGACATGTCCTACAAAACTATCCTGCAAGAAGAGGCAGAATTGTTATAGGCCAGCATTGTTTAGGATGCAGATGTGGGATGCTGCCACTTTGGGCTGCTTCCCTGCAAGCAGAAACCACCCTGGAGCAGCATCCCCAGAAACCATCCTGGAGCCTGAGGAGCTGCCTTTCCAAGCTGCGGGGAGTCTTGAAGCCATGTGGCTTGCATATAGTGAGACTCCCTGCAGCAGGCTAAAAAAAGAGGACAGGACCTCGAAAAAGAGGACAGATGATCATTACATTGGGCTACTACATTGGGCTGCCTCTGGGCAAGTAGAAAGCCAGCCTGAAGAACTACCTTTCCTGCTGCGTGGAGCCTGGAAACCATGGGGCTTGCATGCCATCGTGAGACTCCCTGAAGAAGGCTATAAAGAGGATGAATCCTGGTAAAAGTCACCACATTGGATGTACTTACTTTCAGCACATGAGCCCTGGGAAGAAAATGAACCTTTCCCTGCAAAGGAAAAAAAGAGAATCACAGTGACTTTAAAATGCACACCAGAGTGAGACTCCTTTGCACCCCTGCTAGCTACGCCACTGCCCCTTCTCCAAGAATGCCCTGCGTGCAGGGTAACCATATCTCATAACCAAAAAAGAGGACAAGATGGACCCTTCCAAAATGTAGGACAACCAAGAAGAATGTAGGACATGACAAAACAAAAACTAAAAACCATATACAGTAACGCCTCACGTAACAAATGCCTCACGTAAAGTATGTTTCACGTAACAAACAAAAATTTCTCTAGGATTCTGCTTCAAGTAACAAACTGTTCTTCACGTAAAGAACACACTCGTTGGCAGTTGCCCCAACTGTTGCCCAGCCCTTTTTAAAAGTGTCAGGGCTGTGTAGCGCGCCTGCCCGTAGCGAAAGCAACACTTCCGCGCTGTTCCTCCTGTGGCCGGAGGGAGAGAAGAGCAGTGGAGAAGAGGGAAGCAGCTCAGGGCCAGCCAGAAGGGAGCAGGGGAGAGAGAGGCTTAGGAGCAAGAAAAGGAGAAAGTGGGGAGACGCTTGGAAAGTGTCTTGGATTGCAGCCTCCTAACCATGTCTACCCAGAAGTAAGCCCACTGGGTTCAATGGGTCTTACTCCCAGGTAAGTGTCTTGGATTGCAGCCTCCTAACCATGTCTACCCAGAAGTAAGCCCCATTGTGTTCACTGGGTCTTGCTCCCAGGAAAGTGTCTTGGATTGCAGCCTCCTAACCATGTCTACCCAGAAGTAAGCCCCATTGTGTTCACTGGGTCTTGCTCCTAGGAAAGTGTCTTGGATTACAGCCTCCCAACCATGTCTACCCAGAAGTAAGCCCATTGGGTTCAACAGGTCTTACTCCCAGGAAAGTATCTTGGATTGCAGCCTCCTAACCATGTCTACCCAGTAGTAAGCCCCATTGTGTTCACTGGGTCTTGCTCCCAGGAAAGTGTCTTGGATTACAGCCTCCCAACCATGTCTACCCAGAAGTAAGCCCATTGGGTTCAACGGGTCTTACTCCCAGGAAAGTATCTTGGATTGCAGCCTCCTAACCACTTCTACCCAGAAGTAAGCCCCATTGTGTTAAATGGGGCTTACTCCCAGGAAAGTGTCTTTAGGAGTGCAGCCTAAATAGATTTCATAGGATCCTGCACATTGAATGCATGTTTTGAATTCAATTCCAGTGTTTTGACATCATTTTTACATCCAGTTAATATTTTTACATGAATATTTTTTTGGTTGTGAAACCAATTGTCAGAGTTTCCATTATTTCCTATGGGAAAATCTGCTTCACATAAAGAACATTTCAGTAACTAACATGCCTCCGGAACGAATTAAATTTGTTACGAGAGGCGCCACTGTATATTGCTTTCATGTGCTTAATTTAAACACAATATTACTTGTTATTAAATGTAAAACTATTACATCGAAATTATGAATTCCAAGAAGGCTACATGTTGCTGCTCACAAGGAAAAGGAGGAAAATGAACATTTTTTTTTCCAGGACACAAGGCTAAAAAAGAGGACATGTCCTGGAAGAAAGGCAGAAATGTTAGAGGTCTGCACTCTTTGGACTGTCCCCTGAAAGCAGAAAGCTAGAAAGCAAAGCCTGGAGCATAAGGGGCTGCCTTTCTAGCTGTAGGGAGTCCTTGAAGCCATGGGGCTTGCTTGCCATAGTGAGACTCCCTGCAGAAGGGACTCTCTCCCTGGACTCCATTCCTGGACATGTCCTGGAAAAAGAAGACAGATAGTCACCACTTTGGGCTGCAAGCAGAAAGCTAGCCATATACTTACTCTCACTGAATGAGCCCTGGGAATATAAAGAACCTTTCTCTGCAAAGAAAAAAGATAATCACAATGAGTTGAAAAGGCAGAAGTTTAATACTATTTTTTCACAATGGAAGCCATCCCTTTTGTGTGGGGGGTGGCTAGTGCTATCCAATTCCCCATGCAATACTGTGCAGGTCTACTCAGAAGGCAGTTTCCTCCAAATTCAACAGGACTTTGGGCCCATTCCTAGCCAACACCAATGCAGTCCTTAAAATAAGAAGGCCTCTGTTACCTCCTCCCCTACACCGCAGGAGGGCTGCAAATAACTAAATTTTGCAGGCTGATCCTGGAGCATAAAGAGCTGCCTTTCCAGCTGCAGCTTTAAAAAAGAGGATGTGTCACCCTGGGGCTGATGGGCACCACTTTGGCTGCCTCCCTGCAAGCAGAAATCCAGCCTGGAGGACGAGGAGCTGCCTTTCCAAGCTGCAGGGAGTCTTTAAGCATGCCATAGTAAGACTCCCTGCAGAAGGCTATAAAGGAGGACATGTCCTGGAAAAAGAGGACACAAGGCTAAAAAAGAGGATGTGTCCAGGAAGGACATGTCCTCCCAAGCTCCCTGCAAGCAGAAATCCAGCCTGGAGGACTAGGAGCTGCCTTTCCAAGCTGCAGGGAGTCTTTAAGCATGCCATAGTAAGACTCCCTGCAGAAGGCTATAAAGGAGGACATGTCCTGGAAAAAGAGGACACAAGGCTAAAAAAGAGGATGTGTCCAGGAAGGACATGTCCTCCCAAGCTCCCTGCAAGCAGAAATCCAGCCTGGAGGACGAGGAGCTGCCTTTCCAAGCTGCAGAGAGTCTTTAAGCATGCCATAGTAAGACTCCCTGCAGAAGGCTATAAAGGAGGACATGTCCTGGAAAAAGAGGACACAAGGCTAAAAAAGAGGATGTGTCCAGGAAGGACATGTCCTCCCAAGCTCCCTGCAAGCAGAAATCCAGCCTGGAGGACGAGGAGCTGCCTTTCCAAGCTGCAGGGAGTCTTTAAGCATGCCATAGTAAGACTCCCTGCAGAAGGCTATAAAAGAGGACATGTCCTGGAAAAAGAGGACACAAAAAGGAGGATGTGTCCAGGAAGGACATGTCCTCCAAAGCTCCCTGCAAGCAGAAATCCAGCATGGAGGACGAGGAGCTGCCTTTCCAAGCTGCAGGGAGTCTTGAAGCTTCGGGCCTTGCAAGCCATAGTAAAATTCAGTGCAAAAGGCTATAAAAGAGGGTGTGACCTGGAAAAAGAGGACACAAGGCTAAAAAGGAGGATGTGTCCAGGAAGGACATGTCCTCCAAAGCTCCCTGCAAGCAGAAATCCAGCCTGAAGGTTGAGGAGCTCTCTTTCCAAGCTGCAGGGAGTCTGGAAGCTGTGGGCCTTGCAAGCCATAGTAGGACTCGGTGTAGAAGGCTAAAAAAGAGGATGTGTCCTCCAAAAGTCCCTGCAAGCAGAAATCCAGCCTGGCGGATGAGGAGCTGCCTTTCCAAGCTGTGGGGAGTCTTGAAGCCGTGGGCCTAGCAAGCCATAGTAAGACTCCATGCAGAGGGCTATCAAAGAGGGTGTCTCTGGGGAAAAGAGGACACAAGGCTAAAAAAGAGGACATGTCCTCCAAAACCCCCTGCAAGCAGAAATCCAGCCTGGAGGCTGGAGGCTAAGGAGCTGCCTTTCCAAGCTGCGGGTTGGCCTTGCAAGCCATAGTAAGACTCCCTGCAGAAGGCTATAAGGGAGGACGTGTCCTCCAAAAGTCCCTGCAAGCAGAAATCCAGCCCGGAGTTGCCCTTCCAAGCTGCGGGGAGTCTCTTCCACCCACCGAAGGCCTGCGACCGCCGGTGGGCGCAGGAGGGGCTGGAGGGAACCCCTCCGAGGAAGGAGGAGGTGGTGGTGTGGGTCTCCTTGCGGGGGCCCAGGCGGGACTCCAGGGGGGGCTGGAGGGTGATGGAGCCCCAGAAGATCTTGGACAGCGCCACGTCCCTCTCCGAGGACCCCTCGAACACCAGCTCCCCCGGCAGGCCCGAGTCTGGTCTGGGGGTCCCCCTGGTGGAGGAAGGAGGGGGCGGCGGCGGGGCCCCGACTCTGGCCGCTCGACCCGACGCAGAGGACGGACGCGTCTCCATGGAGAGGCCGCGGGAGGAGGCGGAGAAATGGAACCCTCGTCCAGCCCAGCCAGGAACCCCCGGCCCAGTGGCGTAGCTGGAGGGGGGGCGACTGTCAGTCTTAGGGGGGCTCACCCCTTCACAGCCATCCCAGGTGGGGGGACCCTGACCCTCCATGACACTGGGGGAGAGGGTGGGGGTGGTGGCACCTGGAAACCTCGTCCAGCCCAGCCAGAGACCCCCGCCCAGTGGCGTAGCTCGAGGGGGGCGCAGCTGTCTTTCTGGGGGGACCCTCACCCCTTCGCAGCAGAACGGATGGAACGTCGGGAGATTGAACGTTCTAAGGATGGAACGGTGGGGGGGTGAACGTTCTGAGCGGCGTAGCTAGAGGGGGGCGCAGCCGTCAGTTTTGGGGGAGCCTCTCGGAAGGAGTGGGAAAATGTTTTATTGCGCTGCGCAGCGGCAGGCAGTGCAGGCGAGGGGGGGCAGCCTGGGGGAGCCTGGGCTGGGGCTGGGACAAGACAGGCACGGGGACCCCCATCATTCCCCCTAACTTCCTCAAAAACTGACGGCTGCGCCCCCTCTAGCTACGCCACCAGCTCACCCTCCTGACCCTCCTTGACACGAGTGGATAGCTAGAGGGGACGCAGCCGTCAGTCTTGGGGGTGAGACTCCCCCCAAAACTGACAGCTGCGCCCCCTCTAAGTACGCCACCAGCTCACACCCCACACCCACCCCACCCCATCCGGAATGGCTATAAAGGGATGATCCCCCAAGACTGGCAGCTGCGCCCCCTCCAGCTACGCCACCAGCTCACCCCCACCCAGTGCCAGGAAGGATCAGTAAGTTTTTGGGGGGTCTCACACGTTCGGAGCCATTCCCGGTGGGGGGAGCCTGACCCTCCTTGACGGGGGTGGGTTGGTGGCATAGCTAGAGGGGGCGAAGCTATTAGTCTTGGGGGGCTCACCCCTTTATAGCCATTCCAGGTGGGGGAGTCTGATCCTTCCTGGCACTGGGTGGGGGTGAGCGGTGGCGTAGCTGGAGGGGGCGCAGCTGCCAGTCTTGGGGATCATCCCTTTATAGCCATTCCGGGTGGGGTGGGGAGGGTAGGGGGGTGTGAGCTGGTGGCGTACTTAGAGGGGGCGCAGCCGTTAGTTTTGGGGGGAGTCTCACCCCCAAGACTGACGGCTGCGCCCCCTCTAGCTATCCACTCGTGTCAAGGAGGGTCAGGCTCCCCCCACCGGGAATGGCTATAAAGGGGTGATCCCCCAAGACTGGGAGCTGCGCCCCCCTCCAGCTCCGCCACCGCCGCCTCCCCATCTTCAGAAAGTTCATCCCCCCGACGTTCCATCCTTAGAACGTTCGTCTTCCGAAGCTTCCATCCATCCCTGGAGGGGGCGCGGCTGAGCGATGGGGGTCCCTGTACCTCTCTCGTCCCAGGCGGGCCAGCCCCAGCCCTGGTTCCCCCCAGGCTCCCGCCCCCGCCTGCACTGCCTCCCGCCGCTCCGCAACAAAGGGCTCCCGGCAGGGTCTGGGGTCGCCAGCCCAAGTGGCAGGTGGGTTCAGCCCTCTCCAGCCTCCTCCTGCCGGGGTCCCTGGTTCAAGGGCGGACCAGGGCGATCGCAGCTGGCGTCCGGTTCCAAGGGGGAGCCGAGGCGTCGGGGTGGAGCTGGAGAGGGCCCGAGTCCCACGGCCCCCATGGGGAGAAGAGTGGCAACCCTTCCCTCCATGGTCTCGTGCGGGCGAGGGGCGACAGGCTCTCACCCCCGATACTGGTGAGAAATGGCCCCCGGGGGAGAGTTCCCGGGTTTTTTTTCCCCACCTGGTGGCGTAGCTGGAGTTTGGGCGGGGGGGATTCTTCTGCCACCCAAAAAACTGACGGCTGCGCCCCCCTCTAGCTACGCCACCAACTCACACTCCCCAGTGCCACAAAGGGTCAGACTCAGGCTCCCCGCCAGCTGGAATGGCTGTGAAGGCGTGAGCCCGCCTAAGACTGACTGCTGCGCCCCCCTCTAGCTATGCCATCACCTCCTACCCTCAGTGCCAAGAACAGTCAGGCTTCTTCAACTTGAATGGCTCTGAAGGTGTGAGACTCCCCCAAAGAATGATACCCCCCAGTACCAGGAAAGGGTCAGGCTGCCCCCACCTGGAATGGCTATAAAGGGTGAGGCCCCCCAAGAATGACACCCCCCCCCAGAATAACACCCCCAGTGCCAGGAAGGGTCAGGGAAGGCTGCGGTGTCGGAGCTAGACGGGGGCAGCTGACAGTTTTTGGGGGGTCTCTGTTTTTGTGAGTTGGTGGCGTAGCTAGAGGGGGGCGCAGCCGTCAGTTTTTTGGGTGGCAGAAGAATCCCCCCAAAACTCCAGCTGCGCCACCAAGTGGGAAAAAAAAAACCCGGGAACTCTCCCCCGGGGGCCATTTCTCACCAGTATCGGGGGTGAGAGCCTGTCGCCCCTCGCCCGCACGAGACCATGGAGGGAAGGGTTGCCACTCTTCTCCCCATGGGGGCCGTGGGACTCGGGCCCTCTCCAGCTCCACCCCGACGCCTCGGCTCCCCCTTGGAACCGGACGCCAGCTGCGATCGCCCTGGTCCGCCCTTGAACCAGGGACCCCGGCAGGAGGAGGCTGGAGAGGGCTGACCCCACCTGCCACTTGGGCTGGCGACCCCAGACCCTGCCGGGAGCCCTTTGTTGCGGAGCGGCGGGAGGCAGTGCAGGCGGGGGGGGGGAGCCTGGGGGGAACCTGGGCTGGGGCTGGCTCGCCTGGGACGAGAGAGGCACAGGGACTTCCCCCACCTGGAATGGCTATAAAGGGGTGAGCCCCCCAAAGAATGGCCCCCCCAGTGCCAGGAAAGGGTCAGGCTGCCCCCACCTGGAATGGCTATAAAGGGGTGAGCCCCCCAAAGAATGGCCCCCCAGTGCCAGGAAAGGGTCAGGCTGCCCCCACCTGGAATGGCTATAAAGGGGTGAGCCCCCCAAAGAATGGCCCCCCAGTGCCAGGAAAGGGTCAGGCTGCCCCCACCTGGAATGGCTATAAAGGGTGAGCCCCCCCAAGAATGACACCCCCCCAGAATGACACCCCCAATGCCAGGAAGGGTCAGGGGAGGCTGCGGTGTCGGAGCTAGACGGGGGCAGCTGACAGTTTTTGGGGGGTCTCACACGTTCGGAGCCATTCCCGGTGGGGGGAGCCTGACCCTCCTTGACGGGGGTGGGGTGGTGGCATAGCTAGAGAGGGCGCAGCTGCCAGTCTTGGGGGGCTCACCCCTTTATAGCCATTCCAGGTGGGGGAGTCTAACCCTTCCTGGCACTGGGTGGGGGTGAGCTGGTGGCGTAGCTGGAGGGGGCGCAGCTGCCAGTCTTGGGGGATCATCCCTTTATAGCCATTCCGGGTGGGGTGGGGTGGGTGTGGGGTGTGAGCTGGTGGCGTACGTAGAGGGGGCGCAGCCGTCAGTTTTGGGGGGAGTCTCACCCCCAAGACTGACGGCTGCGCCCCCTCTAGCTATCCACTCGTGTCAAGGAGGGTCAGGCTCCCCCCACCGGGAATGGCTATAAAGGGGTGATCCCCCAAGACTGGGAGCTGCGCCCCCCTCCAGCTCCGCCACCGCCGCCTCCCCATCTTCAGAAAGTTCATCCCCCCGACGTTCCATCCTTAGAACGTTCGTCTTCCGAAGCTTCCATCCATCCCTGGAGGGGGCGCGGCTGAGCGATGGGGGTCCCTGTACCTCTCTCGTCCCAGGCGGGCCAGCCCCAGCCCAGGTTCCCCCCAGGCTCCCCCCCCCCCGCCTGCACTGCCTCCCGCCGCTCCGCAACAAAGGGCTCCCGGCAGGGTCTGGGGTCGCCAGCCCAAGTGGCAGGTGGGTTCAGCCCTCTCCAGCCTCCTCCTGCCGGGGTCCCTGGTTCAAGGGCGGACCAGGGCGATCGCAGCTGGCGTCCGGTTCCAAGGGGGAGCCGAGGCGTCGGGGTGGAGCTGGAGAGGGCCCGAGTCCCACGGCCCCCATGGGGAGAAGAGTGGCAACCCTTCCCTCCATGGTCTCGTGCGGGCGAGGGGCGACAGGCTCTCACCCCCGATACTGGTGAGAAATGGCCCCCGGGGGAGAGTTCCCGGGTTTTTTTTTCCCCACCTGGTGGCGTAGCTGGAGTTTGGGCGGGGGGGATTCTTCTGCCACCCAAAAAACTGACGGCTGCGCCCCCCTCTAGCTACGCCACCAACTCACACTCCCCAGTGCCACAAAGGGTCAGACTCAGGCTCCCCGCCAGCTGGAATGGCTGTGAAGGCGTGAGCCCGCCTAAGACTGACTGCTGCGCCCCCCTCTAGCTATGCCATCACCTCCTACCCTCAGTGCCAAGAACAGTCAGGCTTCTTCAACTTGAATGGCTCTGAAGGTGTGAGACTCCCCCAAAGAATGATACCCCCCAGTACCAGGAAAGGGTCAGGCTGCCCCCACCTGGAATGGCTATAAAGGGTGAGGCCCCCCAAGAATGACACCCCCCCCAGAATAACACCCCCAGTGCCAGGAAGGGTCAGGGAAGGCTGCGGTGTCGGAGCTAGACGGGGGCAGCTGACAGTTTTTGGGGGGTCTCTGTTTTTGTGAGTTGGTGGCGTAGCTAGAGGGGGGCGCAGCCGTCAGTTTTTTGGGTGGCAGAAGAATCCCCCCAAAACTCCAGCTGCGCCACCAAGTGGGAAAAAAAAAACCCGGGAACTCTCCCCCGGGGGCCATTTCTCACCAGTATCGGGGGTGAGAGCCTGTCGCCCCTCGCCCGCACGAGACCATGGAGGGAAGGGTTGCCACTCTTCTCCCCATGGGGGCCGTGGGACTCGGGCCCTCTCCAGCTCCACCCCGACGCCTCGGCTCCCCCTTGGAACCGGACGCCAGCTGCGATCGCCCTGGTCCGCCCTTGAACCAGGGACCCCGGCAGGAGGAGGCTGGAGAGGGCTGACCCCACCTGCCACTTGGGCTGGCGACCCCAGACCCTGCCGGGAGCCCTTTGTTGCGGAGCGGCGGGAGGCAGTGCAGGCGGGGGGGGGGGAGCCTGGGGGGAACCTGGGCTGGGGCTGGCTCGCCTGGGACGAGAGAGGCACAGGGACTTCCCCCACCTGGAATGGCTATAAAGGGGTGAGCCCCCCAAAGAATGGCCCCCCCAGTGCCAGGAAAGGGTCAGGCTGCCCCCACCTGGAATGGCTATAAAGGGGTGAGCCCCCCAAAGAATGGCCCCCCAGTGCCAGGAAAGGGTCAGGCTGCCCCCACCTGGAATGGCTATAAAGGGTGAGCCCCCCCAAGAATGACACCCCCCCAGAATGACACCCCCAATGCCAGGAAGGGTCAGGGGAGGCTGCGGTGTCGGAGCTAGACGGGGGCAGCTGACAGTTTTTGGGGGGTCTCACACGTTCGGAGCCATTCCCGGTGGGGGGAGCCTGACCCTCCTTGACGGGGGTGGGGTGGTGGCATAGCTAGAGAGGGCGCAGCTGCCAGTCTTGGGGGGCTCACCCCTTTATAGCCATTCCAGGTGGGGGAGTCTAACCCTTCCTGGCACTGGGTGGGGGTGAGCTGGTGGCGTAGCTGGAGGGGGCGCAGCTGCCAGTCTTGGGGGATCATCCCTTTATAGCCATTCCGGGTGGGGTGGGGTGGGTGTGGGGTGTGAGCTGGTGGCGTACTTAGAGGGGGCGCAGCCGTCAGTTTTGGGGGGAGTCTCACCCCCAAGACTGACGGCTGCGCCCCCTCTAGCTATCCACTCGTGTCAAGGAGGGTCAGGCTCCCCCCACCGGGAATGGCTATAAAGGGGTGATCCCCCAAGACTGGGAGCTGCGCCCCCCTCCAGCTCCGCCACCGCCGCCTCCCCATCTTCAGAAAGTTCATCCCCCCGACGTTCCATCCTTAGAACGTTCGTCTTCCGAAGCTTCCATCCATCCCTGGAGGGGGCGCGGCTGAGCGATGGGGGTCCCTGTACCTCTCTCGTCCCAGGCGGGCCAGCCCCAGCCCAGGTTCCCCCCAGGCTCCCCCCCCCCGCCTGCACTGCCTCCCGCCGCTCCGCAACAAAGGGCTCCCGGCAGGGTCTGGGGTCGCCAGCCCAAGTGGCAGGTGGGTTCAGCCCTCTCCAGCCTCCTCCTGCCGGGGTCCCTGGTTCAAGGGCGGACCAGGGCGATCGCAGCTGGCGTCCGGTTCCAAGGGGGAGCCGAGGCGTCGGGGTGGAGCTGGAGAGGGCCCGAGTCCCACGGCCCCCATGGGGAGAAGAGTGGCAACCCTTCCCTCCATGGTCTCGTGCGGGCGAGGGGCGACAGGCTCTCACCCCCGATACTGGTGAGAAATGGCCCCCGGGGGAGAGTTCCCGGGTTTTTTTTCCCCACCTGGTGGCGTAGCTGGAGTTTGGGCGGGGGGGATTCTTCTGCCACCCAAAAAACTGACGGCTGCGCCCCCCTCTAGCTACGCCACCAACTCACACTCCCCAGTGCCACAAAGGGTCAGACTCAGGCTCCCCGCCAGCTGGAATGGCTGTGAAGGCGTGAGCCCGCCTAAGACTGACTGCTGCGCCCCCCTCTAGCTATGCCATCACCTCCTACCCTCAGTGCCAAGAACAGTCAGGCTTCTTCAACTTGAATGGCTCTGAAGGTGTGAGACTCCCCCAAAGAATGATACCCCCCAGTACCAGGAAAGGGTCAGGCTGCCCCCACCTGGAATGGCTATAAAGGGTGAGGCCCCCCAAGAATGACACCCCCCCCAGAATAACACCCCCAGTGCCAGGAAGGGTCAGGGAAGGCTGCGGTGTCGGAGCTAGACGGGGGCAGCTGACAGTTTTTGGGGGGTCTCTGTTTTTGTGAGTTGGTGGCGTAGCTAGAGGGGGGCGCAGCCGTCAGTTTTTTGGGTGGCAGAAGAATCCCCCCAAAACTCCAGCTGCGCCACCAAGTGGGAAAAAAAAACCCGGGAACTCTCCCCCGGGGGCCATTTCTCACCAGTATCGGGGGTGAGAGCCTGTCGCCCCTCGCCCGCACGAGACCATGGAGGGAAGGGTTGCCACTCTTCTCCCCATGGGGGCCGTGGGACTCGGGCCCTCTCCAGCTCCACCCCGACGCCTCGGCTCCCCCTTGGAACCGGACGCCAGCTGCGATCGCCCTGGTCCGCCCTTGAACCAGGGACCCCGGCAGGAGGAGGCTGGAGAGGGCTGACCCCACCTGCCACTTGGGCTGGCGACCCCAGACCCTGCCGGGAGCCCTTTGTTGCGGAGCGGCGGGAGGCAGTGCAGGCGGGGGGGGGGGGAGCCTGGGGGGAACCTGGGCTGGGGCTGGCTCGCCTGGGACGAGAGAGGCACAGGGACTTCCCCCACCTGGAATGGCTATAAAGGGGTGAGCCCCCCAAAGAATGGCCCCCCCAGTGCCAGGAAAGGGTCAGGCTGCCCCCACCTGGAATGGCTATAAAGGGGTGAGCCCCCCAAAGAATGGCCCCCCAGTGCCAGGAAAGGGTCAGGCTGCCCCCACCTGGAATGGCTATAAAGGGTGAGCCCCCCCAAGAATGACACCCCCCCAGAATGACACCCCCAATGCCAGGAAGGGTCAGGGGAGGCTGCGGTGTCGGAGCTAGACGGGGGCAGCTGACAGTTTTTGGGGGGTCTCACACGTTCGGAGCCATTCCCGGTGGGGGGAGCCTGACCCTCCTTGACGGGGGTGGGGTGGTGGCATAGCTAGAGAGGGCGCAGCTGCCAGTCTTGGGGGGCTCACCCCTTTATAGCCATTCCAGGTGGGGGAGTCTAACCCTTCCTGGCACTGGGTGGGGGTGAGCTGGTGGCGTAGCTGGAGGGGGCGCAGCTGCCAGTCTTGGGGGATCATCCCTTTATAGCCATTCCGGGTGGGGTGGGGTGGGTGTGGGGTGTGAGCTGGTGGCGTACTTAGAGGGGGCGCAGCCGTCAGTTTTGGGGGGAGTCTCACCCCCAAGACTGACGGCTGCGCCCCCTCTAGCTATCCACTCGTGTCAAGGAGGGTCAGGCTCCCCCCACCGGGAATGGCTATAAAGGGGTGATCCCCCAAGACTGGGAGCTGCGCCCCCCTCCAGCTCCGCCACCGCCGCCTCCCCATCTTCAGAAAGTTCATCCCCCCGACGTTCCATCCTTAGAACGTTCGTCTTCCGAAGCTTCCATCCATCCCTGGAGGGGGCGCGGCTGAGCGATGGGGGTCCCTGTACCTCTCTCGTCCCAGGCGGGCCAGCCCCAGCCCAGGTTCCCCCCAGGCTCCCCCCCCCGCCTGCACTGCCTCCCGCCGCTCCGCAACAAAGGGCTCCCGGCAGGGTCTGGGGTCGCCAGCCCAAGTGGCAGGTGGGTTCAGCCCTCTCCAGCCTCCTCCTGCCGGGGTCCCTGGTTCAAGGGCGGACCAGGGCGATCGCAGCTGGCGTCCGGTTCCAAGGGGGAGCCGAGGCGTCGGGGTGGAGCTGGAGAGGGCCCGAGTCCCACGGCCCCCATGGGGAGAAGAGTGGCAACCCTTCCCTCCATGGTCTCGTGCGGGCGAGGGGCGACAGGCTCTCACCCCCGATACTGGTGAGAAATGGCCCCCGGGGGAGAGTTCCCGGGTTTTTTTTCCCCACCTGGTGGCGTAGCTGGAGTTTGGGCGGGGGGGATTCTTCTGCCACCCAAAAAACTGACGGCTGCGCCCCCCTCTAGCTACGCCACCAACTCACACTCCCCAGTGCCACAAAGGGTCAGACTCAGGCTCCCCGCCAGCTGGAATGGCTGTGAAGGCGTGAGCCCGCCTAAGACTGACTGCTGCGCCCCCCTCTAGCTATGCCATCACCTCCTACCCTCAGTGCCAAGAACAGTCAGGCTTCTTCAACTTGAATGGCTCTGAAGGTGTGAGACTCCCCCAAAGAATGATACCCCCCAGTACCAGGAAAGGGTCAGGCTGCCCCCACCTGGAATGGCTATAAAGGGTGAGGCCCCCCAAGAATGACACCCCCCCCCAGAATAACACCCCCAGTGCCAGG
The DNA here is from genome assembly GCA_030015325.1 of Cryptoblepharus egeriae. Taxonomy (NCBI): domain Eukaryota; kingdom Metazoa; phylum Chordata; class Lepidosauria; order Squamata; family Scincidae; genus Cryptoblepharus; species Cryptoblepharus egeriae. Next base: position 3,332,758 of record JAREYC010000011.1, read on the forward strand.
AAGGGTCAGGGAAGGCTGCGGTGTCGGAGCTAGACGGGGGCAGCTGACAGTTTTTGGGGGGTCTCTGTTTTTGTGAGTTGGTGGCGTAGCTAGAGGGGGGCGCAGCCGTCAGTTTTTTGGGTGGCAGAAGAATCCCCCCAAAACTCCAGCTGCGCCACCAAGTGGGAAAAAAAAACCCGGGAACTCTCCCCCGGGGGCCATTTCTCACCAGTATCGGGGGTGAGAGCCTGTCGCCCCTCGCCCGCACGAGACCATGGAGGGAAGGGTTGCCACTCTTCTCCCCATGGGGGCCGTGGGACTCGGGCCCTCTCCAGCTCCACCCCGACGCCTCGGCTCCCCCTTGGAACCGGACGCCAGCTGCGATCGCCCTGGTCCGCCCTTGAACCAGGGACCCCGGCAGGAGGAGGCTGGAGAGGGCTGAACCCACCTGCCACTTGGGCTGGCGACCCCAGACCCTGCCGGGAGCCCTTTGTTGCGGAGCGGCGGGAGGCAGTGCAGGCGTGGGGGGGGGAGCCTGGGGGGAACCTGGGCTGGGGCTGGCTCGCCTGGGACGAGAGAGGCACAGGGACTTCCCCCACCTGGAATGGCTATAAAGGGGTGAGCCCCCCAAAGAATGGCCCCCCCAGTGCCAGGAAAGGGTCAGGCTGCCCCCACCTGGAATGGCTATAAAGGGGTGAGCCCCCCAAAGAATGGCCCCCCAGTGCCAGGAAAGGGTCAGGCTGCCCCCACCTGGAATGGCTATAAAGGGTGAGCCCCCCCAAGAATGACACCCCCCCAGAATGACACCCCCAATGCCAGGAAGGGTCAGGGGAGGCTGCGGTGTCGGAGCTAGACGGGGGCAGCTGACAGTTTTTGGGGGGTCTCACACGTTCGGAGCCATTCCCGGTGGGGGGAGCCTGACCCTCCTTGACGGGGGTGGGGTGGTGGCAGAGCTAGAGAGGGCGCAGCTGCCAGTCTTGGGGGGCTCACCCCTTTATAGCCATTCCAGGTGGGGGAGTCTAACCCTTCCTGGCACTGGGTGGGGGTGAGCTGGTGGCGTAGCTGGAGGGGGCGCAGCTGCCAGTCTTGGGGGATCATCCCTTTATAGCCATTCCGGGTGGGGTGGGGTGGGTGTGGGGTGTGAGCTGGTGGCGTACTTAGAGGGGGCGCAGCCGTCAGTTTTGGGGGGAGTCTCACCCCCAAGACTGACGGCTGCGCCCCCTCTAGCTATCCACTCGTGTCAAGGAGGGTCAGGCTCCCCCCACCGGGAATGGCTATAAAGGGGTGATCCCCCAAGACTGGGAGCTGCGCCCCCCTCCAGCTCCGCCACCGCCGCCTCCCCATCTTCAGAAAGTTCATCCCCCCGACGTTCCATCCTTAGAACGTTCGTCTTCAGAAGGTTCCATCCATCCCTGGAGGGGGCGCGGCTGAGCGATGGGGGTCCCTGTACCTCTCTCGTCCCAGGCGGGCCAGCCCCAGCCCAGGTTCCCCCCAGGCTCCCCCCCCCCGCCTGCACTGCCTCCCGCCGCTCCGCAACAAAGGGCTCCCGGCAGGGTCTGGGGTCGCCAGCCCAAGTGGCAGGTGGGTTCAGCCCTCTCCAGCCTCCTCCTGCCGGGGTCCCTGGTTCAAGGGCGGACCAGGGCGATCGCAGCTGGCGTCCGGTTCCAAGGGGGAGCCGAGGCGTCGGGGTGGAGCTGGAGAGGGCCCGAGTCCCACGGCCCCCATGGGGAGAAGAGTGGCAACCCTTCCCTCCATGGTCTCGTGCGGGCGAGGGGCGACAGGCTCTCACCCCCGATACTGGTGAGAAATGGCCCCCGGGGGAGAGTTCCCGGGTTTTTTTTCCCCACCTGGTGGCGTAGCTGGAGTTTGGGCGGGGGGGAATCTTCTGCCACCCAAAAAACTGACGGCTGCGCCCCCCTCTAGCTACGCCACCAACTCACACCCCCCCCCCGCCCGTGCCAGGAAGGGCCAGGTTCTCTCCCATGATGGGGAATGATGGGGGTCCCCGTGCCTGTCTTGTCCCAGCCCCAGCCCAGGCTCCCCCAGGCTGCCCCCCCCCCGCCTGCACTGCCTGCCGCTGCGCAGCGCAATAAAACTTTTTCCCACTCCTTCCGAGAGTCTCCCCCAAAACTGACGGCTGCGCCCCCCTCTAGCTGCGCCGCTCAGAACGTTCATCCCCCCATCTTTCCATTCATTAGAACGTTCATCCCAACGTTCCATCCGTTCTGCTGCGAAGGGGTGAGGGTCCCCCCAGAAAGACAGCTGCGCCCCCCTCCAGCTACGCCACCGGGCGGGGGTCCCTGGCTGGGCTGGACGAGGTTTCCAGGTGCCACCACCCCCACCCCCTACCCCAGTGTCATGGAGGGTCTGGGTCCCCCCACCTGGGATGGCTGTGAAGGGGTGAGCCCCCCTAAGACTGAGAGCCGCGCCCCCCTCTAGCTACGCCACTGGGCGGGGGGTCCCTGGCTGGGCTGGACGAGGGTTCCTGGTGCCACCACCCCCATCTCCAGTGCTAGGAAGGGTCAGGCGCCCACCCCAACTGGAATGCCTATAAAGGGGTGAGCCTCCCCAGATGACACCCCTCAGTGCCAGGAGGTGTCAGGCTCCCCCCACCTAGAATGGCTAGAAAGGGGAGAGCCCTCCCCCCCCACTAATGACAGCTGTGCCCCCCTCTGGGTATCCACTGTCACCCTGTCAGTGCACCTTTTATATTTTGCCCCACCACAGCTATGCTACTCATTCCTCTTGGCCAGGGTGACAATCCGTCCTCTTTTTCCAGGACATGTCCTGTTTTTTATCTTTGTGTCCTGGAAAAACATTGTCCTCCTTTTCCTTGTGAGCAGGAAGCATGGAGTCTTCTTGGAATTCATGAATTAGATATCATAACCTACAAATAATAGTTTTAATTGTAATACTGTATAGTGTTTTGTTTAAGCACACAAAAGCCATAAATATGAGTTTTTTTAGCTTTCATTTTGTTGTTTCCTACATTTTTCTTGGGTGTCCTACATTGGGGGGGGACCTTGTTCTATTTTCCAGTTATGATCATGGCCAGATTTAGGTTTGATGACGCCCTAAGTTACTGAAAGTAATGGGGCCCTTTATATGTCCAGCTCTCCTTTGTCAACAACAAATTGTTGCTGTTTTTGTGTGTGTGTGTGTTGCATAGATGCTATATGGTGTCCTATATGGGGACCTAATAGGTGTCTAGAGTAGGTACTCTATATAGTGTAGGTACAGAGTAAGTACCCTATATATAGAAATGAGCAAACCAGTGATATTTTAGGGAGCAGGCTACCAGGGGGTTCATCACTTACATCATAGAAACCTACACAACACATCACACTGTTGCTGTATGTAGGTTTTATTTTCCTGGTGAGTAAGCAGCTTGTAGCTTTCTTGTAATTAATAAATTAAATGTAATAGTCTTACATTTAATAATAAGTAATACAGAGCACAATCCTAACCACGTCTACTCAAAAGTAAGCTCCATTGTGTTAAATGGGTCTTACTCCCAGGAAAGTGTCTTTAGGATTGCAGCCATCCTTGAGTACTGACAGGTACCACCAACTGCCAAATACCGCTGTTGATATCTGTACCACTGGTTGAGAAAATTAGATATATATCTCAATTAAGATTACCCAGTTACTAGAAAAGTCTGAATTCATGCTTTATTTAGTACTTATACAGACTTTAACCTGCATAACTTTTATACATATACATACTTTTACATGCATAACATACATACTGCATACATACATACTGCATATACATACTTTTACATGCATAACATTTGCTTCCAGTGCTAAATTTATGGCACTCAATCAAAACCAATTGGCCAAATTAACCAAAAAATCACATCCTGTAATTACACATATAATACAATTACACATTCAATAATTTAATATAATGGAGATGCACCTAACGGGCATATAAAGTAATATATTTACGAATATATGTACTAATATAAAATAGTATATGTGCTAATGCAGCAGCAGGCCTCTGTCAGTCTTGAAAGACTATGGTATTGTGCTTGGCGCTGCATACGCTGCATGCGAAGCACGAAAGCCTGGGTTGGATTGTTATGGAAGATAGGCTGTTACCCAAGCAGCAAATCCCCCCTCTCCACGCCACTAAATTAGTCCAATGGAAAGGCAGAGCCAATACGATTGGATCCAGCTGCGTCGCAGAGCTGGGCTAAGGACAGGAGCTCACCCTGTCTTGTGGGGCCGACCCGGGTCTCGAAACCCTGGCCTGCTGGTTAACAGGCACAGTGTGTTAACCACTTGCGCCACCCACAGCCCTAAAGATGACTCTTTCCATACTGGGAGTTGAACCCGGGCCGCCTGGGTGAAAACCAGGAATCCTAACCGCTAGATCGTATGGGAAAGAACAATGTGCTAATGCACATTACAGTGAATGACATGTGTCGTTTTAGTGTCTTCACGAAACCAGAAGCATCCCTAATATTAACTTTAATGGATAAGTAGCTGTAACAATCCAGCACAACATCAGATCATGAACAGTGTCGGCTGTTTTTTGCATGGCGCCCCATGTTGGCATCTTTCAGTTCTTAACCCTGGCATTTAATCTACCGCTTTCCGGCTCCAGGATCCAAGCATTTTGAAGCGGAGGCGAAGCAGGCCCTTTTACCTGGCTGTGTTGTTAGTGACTGTTGCCTTTGTCAATCAGCTAACTACACTGCCTGGTAACTAGGCTGGCGTTCCAGGTGCACACCCAGGCGCATGATCATGCTTTCCTCGCTGTTGCAGGGGCATCCTTTTGGTTCCAGGATCTTCCAGTTGATGTGTCCCAAAAGAAAGGTCCCAGGGTTCAGACTGAACCTTCAGCCTTGGTGGCTCAGATCCAATAGTTCTGTGGCAATTTATAAGGCACTTCTGCTTTGGACCTGACAGTGATGCTTCTGAGACCTGCAAAGGGTACGTAGGGTCCAATCCTATCCAATTTTCCAGTATAGATCCAGCTTCAACGTAAGGGAACAATTCTTGACTGTCTTCCCCCGTAAAAGTCTCTGTCACTGTCCCCCTACTGTAGGATGACGGCCATGCTCCATTGGTATGACTGTTGGAAATTTGGATAGGATTGGGCCCTAAGTGTGTACTTCATTCTTTCTCAACCCTTCTCTTAGAAGCTCAGGCCAGTTTACATGCTGATTTCCCCCCCAAACAATAACCATATAAAGTAGGGTTGCCATAATTCTCTTCCACAAAACTGGGACAGGACCTCCGTCTAACTTGCTGGTATGTGAACACAATTCCCCAAAACTGGGACTTTTCCAGGACATATGGCAACCCTATTTTTAAGGTAGGTTAGCCCAAGACATTATGGTTGGCCTATAGCCTCTAGGGAATGTCATGTTTATGGGGGGATTTGAATCTTTGGCTACAATCCTAAAGACACTTTCCTGGGAGTAAGACCCATTGAACACAATGGGGCTGACTTTTGAGTAGGCATGGTTAGGATTGTGCTCTTTGTCTTCCAAACATGCCAACCGCTACACCACTCTGTTTCTCCAGCAGAGATAAGGCTTCATCCTGGATTGACATGCCACAGGCACAAAAAGTGCAATCCTAAACTTGTCTACTCAGAAGTAAGTCCAATGGGGCATCCTAGGAAAATGCAATTCCTAGAATTGCAGCCAAAGCCATGGGTGGAGCTTGCTGCACTTCTTGCAGTCCTTGCATCTAAAAGCAAAACTGCACAGAGTGTGCAAAGGTGTTTTTGGTATTTCCTCCTCAACATGTGCTCTGGATGTTATGTAAACTTGAGACCCCAGGTCCAACCTGCGGTTGCCATATGTCCTGAAAAACAAGGAACGTCCAGATTTGGGGGGATTGCATTCCCATACTGTCAAGTGCGACAGAGGGTCCTGTCTTGATTTTGCGGAAGAGAGTTATGGCAACCCTAAATTCATTGGATCCACGCCAGAAACGGGCTGCCAGATGCGTTTGGTGGTGCCAAGGTCCTGCCATGATGAGAAGTCTGGCACCTTGTTTTGATGACAATGAAGCTAGTGATTGCCGGAAAATGGACACAATCAGCTAACTACACTGCCTACAAACCAAATGCTACTTCAATGAAATCCAGACCTGGAAAACAACAACATATTTTTAGGAATCCAACATATTATCCCTTCTGAAACAATCAACCATGACAAATACTGGATCATATATAGCCAAAGCTGTGCATTTTCTATCATTCTGCCATCACCACATAATGCAGCAAGGAGTTCCACAGATTAATTATGGAAAATAAAGAAGTATTTCCTTTTGTCTGTTTTTAGTCTCCCAACACTGAATTTTAGGAATGACCCCCTGGTTTTAAGTTGTGTATGATGTAGAAGAGCATCCCTCTATCCAGTTTATCCATCCCTATTAGGAATCTTGGATGCATGGAATTTAGTACTGGTAGCAGAATCCAGTTTCCCCCCCACTCCCCAAAAGAAAAAAAACACATTTTAAAAGACAGCTTCAGGTTCTGCAAATTGTCCAAGAACACAATCCTAACCATGTCTACTCAAAAGTAAGCCTCATTGTGTTCAATGGGTCTTACTCCCAGGAAAGTGTCTTTAGGATTGCAGCCTTACCCACCCAAGTGATGAATTTTAAATCGGGTCGCATAGAAAAGGTTTAAAGACAATCCTAGTAAATGGTTTATTAGCAATAGAAGAGCCTACCTGTGCCATCTTTGCCCTGAGTATCCTGCACCAGACTGGCCCAAGCTTAATTCTGGGGCAGCCCCAGGCCTGGTGTTTGTATACCTGTAGCCATGGATGCTCAGGTGTGGCTAGTGAAGGAACTAAACTAGGGTTTAACCAGTTGGCTTTGGTAAATATAGGGTGTGCAATGTTTCCATGGGTCACCTAAACATGGAACATAAGATAAAGCAGGAAGAAGTATGGCATCCCCCACTTATTGGATGGGTTACGTACCAGAGCACCATCCCAAAGTGAAAAGTGTTGAGAAGTGGAACCCCATCTTTTTTACTTTATAAATGTTGCTTCCAATGCTTTTCTAGCTAGCAAATTGCAAATGCCCCTTTTATCTTGCAAATTCCTGGCGCCGCACAAAGATTCCTGCAAACTGATTCTCATCAACTCCTTCAGGAATGGGATTGACCAGGAGCTGCAAAATGAGGAAAGGCAATTTTGGCCTTTAGAGCAGCAGAGAGGGGTTGAAAGAGTGGAACATGTGTTGAATGAATGAGTTCCGGGTGTAATTGAAAGAGTGGATCATCACCATCAGAAAGCATGAGATACCTGTATTAGCTGTTCATTCTGAGGAGCTTTGAGCAGTATGAGAAATAAATTCCTTTAATAAATCCTTCCACTTTTTGCAAAAAGGTTGCACCTGTGAGTTGCAATTCTTCAGCCCTAGGATGCCCACCTCGCCCTAGGATGTCCCTGACTAAACCTCCAGGCCAGTGATTTTCCCTGTGCCACGGATAGTCCTCCGCTGTGCTGCAAGAATTTGGGAATCACTTGCTGCGGACTTATCTCCCCGCCCTCACTAGGGTTGCCATAATTCTCTTTCACAAAATTGGGATGGGACCCTCTGTCCCATTTGCCAGTATGTGAACACAATCCCCCACAATTGAGACTGTCCCTGTTTTGGGGGTCATATGGCAACCCTACCCACCAGCTTACCTGCAAGTACAAATCATCCTACCATGTGCTGTCCTTCTCATCTTGATCTCCAATCATCAAACCAGTCTCTAGCAAAATCGGTATTTCCATTGCTAAAAAATATATCAAGCCATAGCAGGTTCTCCAAGGTGAGCATTTGTATTCTCATCTGCATTGGCACCATTGCTGAAGACCATCCCAGCGCCAGCCTGACCAGCCACCCGTCAGCCTGTTTGGAAAACTAATGTTTGCTCCAGGCTTGGCCTGCAGTTGCTAGAGAACTGATTGACAGCTTTTCTTTTTGGTCCTGCCTGGGCTTGCCTGGTGATTAGGGACACCCATCATGTAATCTAAGGAGGAATGCTTGGGCTGAGGTTGGGCCCCGACCCAAATACTCTCCAGAAGGCTGGAAACTCTCCCTTGCCAGTGTGGAGAAGGCCCCAAGAAAGACAGACTAAGAGCACAACCATGTCTACTCAAAAGTAAGCCCCATTGTGTTCAATGTTTCTTACTCCCAGGAGATGTCTAGGATTGCAGCCTAAGACCAATTGAACACAATGGAATTTACTTATGAGTAGACATGGTTAGGATTGTGCTCTAACCCCCAAATCCAGAGTAACTATAGGAGCAAGTAAGAGACTTTATGTGCACCTGTAGTTACTGCACCACCTAGTGAAAACCTATGAGAAATTCATATTGGAATCCAGAGTAACTTGTTCTTACACTGGAGCAAGGACTCCCGGTAGTTACTCTGGATTTTACCTTAAGGCTGGAAACCTAAACATACTTTCCGGACGGTAAGTTCCACAGAACAGATTGGGACTAATATCTGAGTAGACATGTTTAGGATTGCACCCTAATGCTTGAAAGACACTATCCTAGTAAGTAAGCACAATCTAGTAAGTATCCTACTGAGTAAGCACAATCTATCCCAAGGTGACCATATGTCATAACCAAAAAAAGAGGATAAGGTCCTTCCAAAAGGAAGGACACCCAAGAAAAATGCAGGACACGACATTATAAAAGCCAAAAATATGTATTCCTTTCATGTGCTGAATTTAAACTCTATATTGCTAATTATTAAATTTTCAACTTATGTTAAATTTTATTACATATGTATAATTTATGAATTACAAGAAGGCCACCTACTGCCTGCTTCCAAGGAAATGCAGGACAAGGGAGATTCTTCCCAGGACACAAGGCTAAAATGTAGGACCTGCCCTGGAAAAGAGGACTTATGGTCACCCTAAATGTATCCAAACCATATGATTTTGCAACTTTAGTGTCTTTCAAGCTCCAGGTGGGTTTTGGATCATCAACCCTGGGTGGAGGAGGAGACCCTAAACAGCATGATAAACAGCACTGTAGCAAGAGATCAGTTTCTTCGAGTCTACTCAGAAGTAGCCCCACTGTTGAGTGGGTGTTATTCCTAAGCAATCATCATCATCCTAATTTTCTGTCCTTCCTCCTTGGGCTACTCTAGTACTCATAACCTTTAGTAGCTGCTGTGGTCCTCACCTGATGACCCTCACCTGTGTTAGAGCTGGCTTGAATCACACACTTCCCTGCTGCTCATATAAACCAGCATCCATAGGAGTAAGGTATGCATTTTACAAGCAACCTGTAGTATAGTAGGGTGAGGGAAGGCTGCAGGTATACAGTGGTTTTTACTGAGAGCATATAAAGCTGGTGTGATTTGCCTTTTGTGTTAGGATTTAGTAGCACTGCTAGTATGTGGTTGGGACAGTAGTATCTTTGGATAGTTTGGATTTTGATAGTTTTCTTTAGAAAGCATCTGTTTCTGAAGGTACTACTTGCTTGTTTCCTTTTCTCCAGGGATGGTTAGTTATTTACTATGCTGATATGGGATGGAGTAGTAATGATGACCCCACCCCCCAAAAAGAAGTATTTGGGTTTTCCTTATGATGATCTCTAAAAATTGAGATAGTGACAGTGGCAAGGTTAAGAAGAGGACTATTAATAACGTAGAAAATATGATGACAAGGTTATATGGATGTGTAGTGTAACGGTGGCTACAATGGTGTATGTTTGTGTTGTCTGTGTGTTGTGGACTGCAATGAATATGCTTCTAGGCTCCTGGAGTGTATCTTAAGCAAAAAAGGTCAAATGTTCTGTTTCTAGCAAATCTAAAGGTTAAGTAGAATATATACTATGTAATGTGCCTCTCAAACATATTTAGGGTAAATGGAAGAACTTCTGAAGAGAAGGAGATATATATATATCTCCTTTCAACCAGTGGACCACTGGTTGAAAATCGCTGCTATATGTATAGGCAGTAAGTACTAGCTAGACCTAGTATAAATGCTTTGAAGTGAAGGTGTGGATTGGAATCGATGAATTCAAAGACCTCGCTTTAGAAATTGGACACGGGGGGGGGGGGGGATGGCAGCTTGGCCTAATGGCAGGAGCCAAGAAACTAAAAAGCTGGCAAGACCCTTACTGAGTTTTTTCTCTCCCATCTTGTTCTCTTCCAGTTTTGCTACTGGAAACGATCCTGGTGCCCATCACTATAAGGAACGATGAAAGATGAAATAGCTGCTACAGTGTTCTTCATCACACGGCTGGTGAAGAAGCACGATCGACTGAATAAGCACCAAATGGACGTGTTTGCATCCAAACTGATGACGACTCTGTTTGAGAAGTACAAGAACCACTGGTACCTGGACAATCCCACCAAAGGACAGGCATTCAGGTACACCAGATCCCACCAAAGGACAGGCACACAAGTCCCCATGATCTTTGCTCTTCTGCTCCTACAAAATGGGCCTTGTGTGCATCTTGAGAGATGGGAATTGCTTTTGACATCCAGGGCATCTGTAATCCCATTGAGAAATTGTGTGCATAAGATCTTAATAATAACGAATACTGGTGGGGAATGTCAAGAGGTGTCTGTGTGTATTGGATTAAAAAGGTACCTTTTCCTTTGCCCAGGTGCATACGGATAAACCGATTCCAGACTAGAGATCCTCTACTGGAGCAGGTGTGCATGGAAAGCAATGTGGCACTTGAGAGCCTTGGCCTTCCAAAGGAGATCACCATTTGGGTTGACCCCTTTCTGGTGTCTTGCAGGTGAGTCCTCTGTAGAAGCCTCTCCAACAAGGTTTTTCTGCAGTCAGGTGGTGCAAGCCAAGATCATGCTCTGTGCTGATCATGCATATGTGTTGAATTTAAGCACATGTGTTGTGTTTAGTGCTAAGTGATCTGCAGAATGGGGTCCTACTCAAAGGATCCAACTTCCAAAATTGGGTGTTGTATATTCCTGGCGGAAAAGGAGCCACACCACTATAGAAGTTGTTCTCCTTGCTTGCTTTGGTCTGGGTCCTACCATTGCCCCAAAGCCTGGCTTTGCTAATCTCCTTCCTCTGCTTAGATATGGTGAGAAGAACCCCCCTTTCATTGTGGCTCACTTTGAAAATAATGAAGAGGATGCCGACCTCTCTCTGCGCATCAGCCGGGCTGTGGACAAGGCAACGTCCGACTACCACTCGGGCACCTCCTCTGATGAAGAGAGCACTGAGCCCAAAACTATCCCTACAGTCAGCAACCCCAACAGTGTCTACCAGGTGAGGGGGGCTGCATGCAATGGAGAATCCTATGGGTGCATGAAGAACCCTATGGGTGCGGTTGCAGGAAAGAGGCTTATTATTCAAAATGCCATATCTAAGTTAAATACTTGAATTTTTAGCCAATACCAATCTGTTCAGGGGTGAAAGGGGGAACCCTGAAACCAGGGTGACCTAAGATGCTGCAGGGCTCAATTGAAAACATTTTTGTGGGGTCCTAGGTTCACAGCCCATATCTGTTGAATATTATAGCGAAACGTGTCACATTGAAAGAGTAAAGTACCCCCATGCGCATCGCCCCCCCCCCCCCGTGTGCAATATCCCTCCCAGTGCATCAGGCATCAAATTGGCTGGACGTTGATCCGTCAGTCAATGTTAAATATAGGACAATAACACTTTGGACCCCTTTTCATCCCATTAAGGGTTAAATTTCTCCACATCGCTTCTTGGTGGGTGTTGATGTTATAGAAGGAACACTCTCCTCGAATTTGATGCTTCCAGGTCCTGTCCAGGGGTTGAGACAGGGCAGTGATCAATCGGGGATTCTCAATGGAAAGTATAGGGAGAAAAACACGTAGCACCTGACCTCACCCGCTTCTGGTGGGAATTTCTGAAAACGAGTTCTTAGTGGGTGCCTCCGTCACAGAAGTAAAACTCTCACCAAATTTCATGTTTCTAGGCCTGGTGGTTTTGCCTGGGTGTGAGTCAGTCCATATAAACAGTGGTACCTCGCTTAACAAGCATTTCGCATTACAAGCAAAAATTTCCAAGAAATCTTGATTCACATAACAAGTTCCGCTTCACTTAAAAAGCAAGTGCGCTATGGGGCACGTGTGCTTTGCAGCCCTGCTGCTCCACATGGTGGCTCATTAAAAGAGTTGCCAGCCAGCACTGCTACCTCTAACTGCCCCCAACTTGGGGGCAGTTGCCAGGGGTTGCCAGAGGCAGCTGCCCCTAACTGCCCCCAAGTGCCCCAACAACCACCTTGAACCTCCAGCAGCAGCCCAGGTAAGCCTCCCAGGAAAGTGTATTTGATTGCAGCCTCCTAACCATGTCTACCCAGAAGTAAGCCCCATTGTGTTAAATGGGGCTTACTCCCAGGAAAGTGTCTTTAGGATTGCAGCCTAAGTAGACTTCATAGGATCATGCACATTGAATGCATGTTTTGAATTCAATCCCAGTGTTCTGTCATCATTTTTACATCCAGTTAATATTTTTATATGAATATTTTGGGGGTTGTGGAACCAATTGTCTGATTTTTCATTATTTCCTATGGGAAAAATCTGCTTCACTTAAAGAGCGTTTCACTTAAAGAGCAGGCCTCCGGAACAAATTAAGCTCTTTATGTGAGGCACCACTCTAGATATAAAATATATATAAGTGACTGTGTGTGTGTATGTATATATGTGTGTGTATAGATATACACGTATATAGGGTAGACTTTGTATCTCTAGGATAGAATAGAAAGGAATTAAAAATATGTTCTTACAGAGCGTGCTCAAGTTCTTAGATCAAATGAATCTAAGCATGTTTTAATATAAGACTAGAACAGCCCTCCAAGCATGGTCCCCCTCCTAGGAGCAATGGGTCCAATTAGAGGGTCTGTTTGTCCTCAAGCAATCCTAATGCCAAGTTAGGCCTTCACAAGTCTTGTGCTAATTTGGGGGTGGCACAAAAGGTACTTTTACACCACTCTTTGGGGCATGAAGCCAGTACATGGACATGCGCTGGCCTCTCCGCACCACCAGGGAAATGGGGTTCAAGTGAGTTGTACCAGCCTAAATTGGTTAGGATTGGTTAGAAACTTTGCAAAGATGTGTTGAATGGGTTCTTGCAAGTGCCCTGAAATGGCACAAACCAAATGTTCAACTTCGAGCACAGTCCTAACCATGTCTACTCAAACATAAACTCCATTGTGTTCAGTGGGTCTTACTCCCAGGAAAGTGTCTTTAGGATTGCAGCCTTTTTATTTCTTTTTTATTTCTCTCTCACTCCTGTATCTGGTCTCAGTGTAGCAACTACTGCAAACAGCCAGTGCAGCTCTGGTCGCAGTACTGCCACCGCAAGAAGCATGCCGTCGACGGACTCCTTCCTCATCCTGCTGCTACTTACTACCTTCAGTACAAGACCCATAAAGCCTGTTGGCCACCAATGACCATCACTGGCCCACGTGTAGACAGGTATCACTGGGTCAATACCAATAGATAAGGAAGTGACAGGGTCTCTCCACTACATCCCAAGTACTGGGAAGAATAAATCTTTAAAATGTGTCTGGACAGAAGCCAGAATCTTCTGTGGGCAAAATCCAACCCACTTAAAAGCACTTAATGGACTTTTGTCTCTTCCTGTCTTTAGATCTTTTAAAAATTTCCTTTGTTTGTAACTTTAATATTACAGTTGTAGGATATTCTTTTAATTAAATGGTTGTAATGCGTTTTTATGGTGAGATTGAAAACTGAACTGCACGGTTGCACTTATGGAAAGTTAAAAAGGAAATCAAACTTCTAATAAATTGTGCTGCTTTTAAAAAACATAATAATCAGAGGTCTTCTTTGCACAGAGGCGGAGACGGGGAGGGTAATTTTATAATTCTATTTTATTAAGTATATAATTTATTTTTTGTTCTTGGTTTCTCTTTGATATTTCTGCTTAGTCTTTTTGATAAAAATTTTAAAAAGTAGATAGCACTTTCTATTTCTATTCTTATCTTACTCTCCTATCTTACTCAGAGCCCCCGCCTTGCCTCAGTTTCCCTTCTAGCATTTCCATTTCCTTCAGCACCAAGTCCCTCTCTAATCCGAGGGCTTCCAGCTCATCCACGAGAAGATCCTCGTAAGTCGAGTTCTGCAGCATTTGGTGTTTCTTCTCCACGAGTTGCACCAGCTTCTCCGTGAGGGCGTCCAGCTTGTCTTCTGCTGCTCCAGCAGTAGAATGAGGGCAGCTGTCATCATCCTGCAAGCTAATTGAATGGAAAGAGAGCCTCAGTGGCAGCTTTGCAGTTTTGGCTGGACTATCAATACCACTAGTACCGTACTTGGGTGTTTCGGCCTGGGATCCCTTTTCAAATGTAAAATATGTCCCCCTATCAATATGTCCCCCTATCAAACTTAGCAGAATGTGACATCACTGTGACGCCAGAGCTCCTCCATGTCTACTTGGAAGTTCCATTGCATTCAAAGAGATCCAATCCCAGATTTCATGAGAGCAGATCCCACCCTCTTGCCACCCTCCAAGGGGGTCCTGACACCCACTTTGAATACCACTGATCTCTGCTCACCACCCTTGCCCCTTCCAAGAGTTCTCACCTGAGCGCTGAGAAAGTCTTCTGACTCCCAGGTAAGACGGAGGAGTAGCATTCCTTGGCCTTTTCAGACATGACGCTTTTGAGCAAGTCCTCAAACTCCAGGTGGAGCAACTGGCTTTCACGTTGCTGTTCCATAAAGCATGCAAAGGAAGGAAAGAAAGGAGGTTCAAAGTGCAGGCTGCATTCACATGAAGCAAGATGGGTGAGAATAATACCTTCTAGAGGGGCTATTAAGAGGGCTGGTAGCTTATGGGTAGGATCGCTGCAGCGGGGTAGCTAAGACTTTGGCTCCTGGAGCCTCTAAGGGTGCAATCCAGAGTAACTATAGGGAGTCCTTGCTCCAACATAAGAACAATTTACTGTGGATTGCAATATGAATTTCCCATAGGTGCTGTAACAACGTCGATGTAAACGACTTTTATGTCCTCCTGCAGTTACTCTGGACTGTAGGGTAAACCTTTTAACATCATCCAGGGACAAGATACCCAGATCACGCTCTCCATAAAATGTGGAGGTGGAAATGAGGTCCTAGAGGCCACCCTCTTTCCAGAGACCCAGCAGTGGAGGGCACCATGTGGCACCCTAGCAATGGGTGAGAAGCAGGCTGGTGGAGCTGCAGAATTTACCTCTGCGGAGTCAGCAGAAGGCTTCACCTTGGCTGCAAAGAGCTCTGACAGCAGATTGATTTTCTCATCGGTGATCACCTCTCTCTTCAGAAAAGCCTCGTTCATCATCCTGACGGCGCTTTTACCGTCATCCAGAACTGCTGATGTTTGGAGCCGCAGAGAGAACAGCTCACCCAGGCAGGCCTTGAGTGCCTACAACGCAGAGGCAAAATGCTGCCGTTATTCCATAACACGGAGAGAATACACCGAGTTCACACATGGCAGGTCATGGGAGGAAAGACTCAGAGAAGTCCTTGCTGTGGAAGGAGAGAAGAAAAATTGTACAAGGAAAAAACAGAATGAGCAAGAAGGCAGGTAAAAAAACGAAATACTGTACGTAGATGTTTCCATCTCCATCCTCTTGGTAACCACCAGGGATTAAAAAATGCGCACACACGTCACACCCCAGCCATTTCCAGGTAGTTGTACTTGCGGAAAGTTAAAAAGGAAATCTACTCCTAATAAATGAGAATTTCTGTATAGTGAGAGGTCAAAGATCTGCACACCCAACCACGCCATTTTCCTTAACCATATTTTGTATAGTAATGCATTTTTATTGCATTTTTAATCATCGTTTTTAGTATTTTTAGGAAAATTACACAAAAAGAGGAAAAATAGAACAATAGTAATAGAACAAAAATAATCTTGAAAGATATTTACCGTATATACTCGTGTATAAGCCGAGGAACCTAATTTTACCACAAATACTGGGAAAACTTATTGACCCGAATATAAGCCGAGGGTGGGATTGCAGCAACAGCAGGAAAGTGTGGCTGGCCTTGTAGCCTCAGGGCCCAATCCTGGGCATGTCTACTCAGAAGTAAGGCCCACAAAGAAGTACCTGAGTCTGAGGAGGGGCTTGGCTGCAGTGGGCTCCCTGTCTTGCCGCCGCACACCTCCTCCGCAACCCAAAGAAGCAGCATCAGCAGCTGGAGAGGCTATAGAGTCTCTGAGGGTGCACGCTGGAGGTTGTGCCCGCCATTTTTCTTAATTTTTTTACTGACCCACATATAAGCCGAGGTGGGTTTTGGGGCTTATTTTTTGGGCCCCCAAAACTAGACTTATACACAAGTATATATGGTAATTCAATCAATCAAATCTTAATTTGCATTAGCAATAAGCCATAGCAAAGCAGGTATATATTGTAATTCGTTTTTTAATAGATGAAGAGCTCTACTGCCAGGTTGCAGCATTTTAGAACCTTCCTCATCCTCCTTCGGGGGGATATTCCTAGATTGATGGCCCATCGAGGCCTCCTTTCTGTCCATCCCGCTGACCCGTTGGGAGCTTTGGCTTCTTACTGTAGTGGTTGGAAGCACCATTCGAGTGTCACTGGAAGTAATAGGGGTAATTCCATACCTGGTAAAAGAGTCTCCGAAAGGCTGCGCTGGAATCCTGGCCAATGTCACCAGCGGTGATGTGAGCCAGACAGTGCACGAGAAGCAGGACGAAGCCCCCCACACAGACGAGGCACTCCCTCAACACAAAGAGTTGGTTGCCAGAATTCTATAGGGGAAAAATACTATAGCTGAAATCCTAAAGACACTTTCCTGGGAGTAACACCCATTGGACACAGTGGGGCTTACTTTTGAGTAGACATGGCTAGGATTGTGCTCTAAGGCTGCAATCCTAGTCACTCATTCCTGGGAGTAATGAACATAATGTGACTTACTTTAGGATTGCACTGTAAGACATGCTTTTAGCTGCAAGACACCTGAGGGGAGATGTAGTTGAAATGTTTAATGTTTAAATGAAATGTTTAAAATCATGCAGATAAGAGGGATGTTCTTTTCCCTTTTGCACAAATTTGTTTTGCAAAAAACTTGCAAAAATGTCCACTTTGATTATGGGTTGCCATATGTCCCCATATATGGGGGACAATCCTGATTTTGGGAAAATGTGTTCACATACTGGCAAAGGGGACAGAGGGTCCTGTCCTGATTTTGTGGAAGAAAATTATGGCAACCCTAACTCTGATGGAATTTGGGAGAGTTAGAACAAACCTTCTTTATTATTCTGCATGTAATTAGCCTGTGGAACTCCTTGCAATGGAATTTGGGGATGGACAAGGCTGGTCTAGACGGATCCAAGACCAGGCTTAAGGCAACGTCATCTATTCATAGATTTAGATACAGACATTTGTCCCCAGCTGTGTCAGGTGACACCACCCCGGATAACATACCCGGTAATAGAACGTATTTCGGAAGGCATTGCCAGGTGCGTTGCTGGAAGGAATGCTGGAGGCGATGCTCAACTCAATCTCTGGAGCCTAAAAATGAGAACACATGATTTGCTTCAGATCTGGGGTTGGAGAAGTGTCGAATGGATGCAAATTCCTTGCTTTGCTTTGCCAGTGCTTGGTTTTTGGAAGTTGCTGAAGATGCTGCACTAGATGTTGCCTTCTGTTTTATCTGGAACGGCATCACTTTTTGATAGGGTTGCCATATGTCCCCAAAAAACAGGGATAAACTCAGGGCATGTGTTCATATACTGGCAAAAGGGACAGAGAGTCCTGTCCCAATTTTGTGGAAGAGAATTATGGCAACCGTACTTTTGAGTATTGGCATCCATCAGTCTCGAAAGACTATGGTATTGTGCTCAATGCTGCATGCGAAACACGAAGGCCTGGGTAGATTAATATGGAAGATAGGCTGTTACCCAAGCAGCAAATCCCCCCTCTCCACGCCACTGAAATAGTCCAATGGAACGGCAGAGCCAATAGGATTGGTTCCAGCTGCGCCACAGAGCTGGGCTAAGGAGCTCACCCTGTCTTGTGGGGACCCAGGTCTCAAACCCTGGCCTTCTGGTTAACAGGCACAGTGTCTTAACCACCTGCGCCACCCACAACCCACAATTTTGAGTACTTACACCAATATGAGGTCTCAAAAATTTCAGGATGGCAATGCCAAATTGATAGACGATAAATTCCCGTCCAGAAAGACTTGGTGGGGGCAGAATCACAAGCTCTCCTGATTTCAGAACCATCTGAAGAGCCATGATATCTTGGAATGAATTGATCACATCTGCAATAAAGTTAAATATTAGCTATATTTGTTGCTGCTCCTACAAAAATATAAAAAACTTTTTAAAAGTATTTGGAGAACATATCAGGGCTTAGACGGTGCTTTGCCAGCACAGTCCTTTTGGCCACATGAAGAGAACAAAATTCAGATCCTGATATCAGAAGATGGAGTGCCAACTATTTGAATGGTTGAATAATTTAATAATAATTTAATAATTATGCAATAATTGGAAAATAATTGAATAGTTGAATAAATTATTTTTTTTTCATTTTCTCTGTAAACCACTTTTTGAACTTTTCAGTTGAAAAGCAGATGATAGATAGATAATTTGAATAGGTGAATAGGTGGGAAAGGTTCAGAAAGCGAGGATGGTAATGAGCAATGAAATAAGGGTCAGTGTGTATTGGCAGGGATTTGAATGTCCTGAGTTCAAAAACTCAGTAATGTTACTCATTTGGGTGCCACTAGGCCAATCATAGTTTCTAGCATGCACCTACCTTACAGGGTTGTTGTATTAAAGTGGGGGAGCAATATCTGCTACCCTGCACTCCTGATGGAGGACATGATAAAAAAAATCATGGTAATTAGATTATCATTTAGATTTGCATATTAGATTTGAGTAAATACTCAAATCCATTAACAAAACATCCAGGGGTCTGGACAAGGTTTCCTATGAAGAAAGTTTTAAAAAACTGTCCAAGGTGCTGAATTTGAGTCTTTGTTGGAGGCAGAATTTCCATATAAAACCCAATATTAGAATTTCAATAATATTAGAATATTAGAATTTCAATAATAAACCCAATAATTTATTATTGCCATAAAACCCCAAGGCAATAGGGAGGTCAATGCAAAAGATGATCTACCCTGTTCTGGTTGATGGACGTCTAGCAAACCAGTGGCTGCCGCAGATTTTTGGATCTGTTGATTCACCTCTTTCAGAAGAAGAAGAAGCTGGGAAGATGTCCCACTTCCAGCTTCATCACCATCTGCACAAAATTGGAATGAATTGCAAAATAATTAATAATAATCAGAATAAATGTTCACAAAGAGAAAGAACATTTCAGAAGGGGAGGCATGTTTGGGCCAATGCTGGTGCGCATGTTATGGGTCAAGTCTAAAGCAGGCCTCCATCAGTCTTGAAAGACTATGGTATCATGTTTGGCACTGCATACACTGCATGCAAAGCACGAAAGCCTGGGTTGGATTGTTATGGAGGATAGGCTGTTACCCAGGCAGCAAATCCCCCCTCTCCACGCCACTGAATTAGTCCAACGGAAAGGCAGAGCCCATACGATTGGATCCAGCTGGTGTCGCAGAGCTGGGCTAAGGACAGGAGCTCACCCTGTCTTGTGGGGCCGACCCAAGTCTCGAACCCTGGCCTGCTGGTTAACAGGCACAGCGTCTTAACCGCTTGGACCACCCACAGCCCACCAGGGCAGAATTCTCAAGTCTGGTAGAGAATTAAATGACAGAACGAGCATCACTACCTGCTGGGAAGCCTTACCGGAGAGAAGGGGCTGGAAACGAGGATTCAGGAGAGCTGTTCTTAATAGCAACAGGAGCTCAGTCTGTTTAAATATTTTGACGGCTGTGAGAAATTAATATGAATCCAGTTAGTAGGATCTTGACAAAGAAGGGTAGAGGCACATATTTCTGCCATCTTTCCTCTGAACGGTCTGTCTGGCCAACATACTGTATTTACTCGAATCAAATGCACACCATTTTCAGTTGAATTTAGAGCACAATCCTAACTTTGTCTACTCAAAAGTAAGACCCATTGTGTTCAATGAGTCTTACTCCCAGGAAGGTGTCCTTAGGATTGCAGCTTAGGGCACAATCTTGAGTAACTACGGGGAGTCCTTGCTCCGGTGTAAGAACAATTTGCTCTGGATTGCAGTAAGAATTTCCCATAGGTTTTCACTAGGTGGTGCAATAACTACAGGGACATGTTTCTTACATGCTCCTGTAGTTACTCTGGATTGTAGGGTAACCCCCAAATCCAGAGTAACTATGGGAGCACATAAGAGACTTTACGTGCACCTGTAGTGACTATATTACCTATGAAAACCTATGGGAAATTCATATTGGAATCCAGAATAAGTTGTTCTTACACCAGAGCAAGGACTCCCCGTAGTTACTCTGGATTTTGTCCTAATTAGTCTCCAAAATCAGAATGCATATTAGATTTGATGGCACATTAGATTTGAGGAAATACTCAAATTTTGATTATAAGTATAGGTTACAATTTAGTTTAACATATATAGTGCAATAAAAATAAGATAAACTAGTGATTTTCCTGGATAATCCTCAGGTGTTCCATGGGAATTTGGGGAAGGACATTTATTAATAGGAAAACTTGGGGGTTTGAAGAGCATGGTGGTAATGGTAAAAACATTGTCAATGGTAAAAACAACTGATGGTGTGCCATGAGATGAAAAAGATTGAAAATCACTGAGATAAACCTATTGTTGTAGAAGGGGGTGTAATTAGGTAAAAATCATAACATTATCATATAACTCATTGTTGCATGCAATAAAATTAAATTTTGCACCTGCTTTGCAGCTGTGCATTACAATTGCCAGTCAACATTTTTTAATCTCAAATCTTTTAAAATAGGGATGTGTATTAAATTCAATGGGGTGTTAGATTCAAGTAAATACAGGTATTTACGGGTATCTGTCTGTCTGTCTGATTTGTACTCCTCCTTTCTCCCCGAAGGGCACCTAAGGGCCTTAGAGGCACCAAGAAGACTCTCAATATAACAATATCACTAAGAACACCAGATCCTGCCACTAGACTTAGAGGTGGGCATTGATTTGTTTTGAGAGGTGGGCATTGATTGAGAGGAGGGTACGTGACTTCTGAACCATCAGTGCTAGTAGGCCCCACTTGTGCCTTGCGAAGCCTTGACTGCAAGCACTGTGCATTGATTTCATTTGATTTCAGGAGCATTAACCAAAGGTTCATATAAGAAGCTTCCGAGGAGACCTACTCTCTGCCAAGTGGGCCACCACTCTCTCCTCCGCTTGGTTTCTTCCTTGCAAAGAGGTTGCTTCAGAAGTTGGAGCATGGCTGTTGTGCCAACTGGAGAGCTTTTTCTTCCTCTCCTTCTCCAGCCTCCCTCTCAGCTTGCCCAGATCCTGGTGAAACACTTTATCCAGGAAAGTGACCGTCTCATCATGCTCTCTCAACAGCTTCTAGGAGAATAAGGATGAGAGGTTATATTGCCCTGTTTCCTTATTATAGGATCTCCTGGCTTTTCTTTGGGCATTTGGAGTTGGGGGGCATTATCAGCGCTGAAGTTGGGGAGCATCATCAGTATCAGATGCTGTTAGCAGTCCTGCCCACACCTGCTTCATCCAACTCTTGATCTCTCCTCTTTCCAGTTGGTCTTGCAGTTTGGCTTTTTCCTCCGAAATTTGCCCCCTGTAAGATTCTTCCAGCTCTGCAAACCTCCGGTCCTGAAGATCTTCCCATTCCTCTTTCCCTTTTCTTTCCTGGCCTTCTTTCCCTATTAGGGGACTTGTGCTCTGCAGGGACAAGAAGGCACTACAATAAACTCTTCCGCTTCTAAAGTTCAAACATTTTCTTGATGGTGGCTGCCAGATTTCAACTCTATCAGCCTCCTTCCCATATCCTTTTACTTCATAAGAACATAAGAAGAGCCTCTGCTGGATCAGGCCAAAGGTCCATCTGGTCCAGCTACTTGTATCACACAGCGGCCCACCAGATGCCTTGGGGATCCAGGTGTCCCCCTGCAGCTGGCATTTTGAGATGACATCTGTGTACATGCACACTACACTCTCATCATGGTTTCTAACTGTACTTCCTCTTACAGTGCAATCCTAATCTTGTCTACTCAGAAGTAAGTCCTATTGTATTCAATGGGACCTACTCCCAGGAAAGTGTGTTCAGGATTGCAGACTAAATGAAGCACAGCCCTTCATACCGGGGCCATTCATTCCGGTGACCCCTTGAATGGCCTGGTGCAGGTTTGCCTACTCACGTGTAAGCACGTACATGTGGCTTCAGGGTCACCATATGTCATAAACAGAAAAAAGGATATCTTTTCCACAGCTTTCCATTACAAGCTCTCCAAAATGTAGGACACCCCCCAAAAAATGGAGCACAAGACAAAATATAAGCTATAAACACTCATGTATAGGCCTTTCATGTAGTTAATTAAAAAGTTACATTACTTATTATTAAATTTAATTATTAATATTAAATTATTAAATTATTAAATTTAATAAATTATTAAATTAAATTATTAAATTATTAAATTTAATATAAAATATTAAAACTATTTCATTTATTATGGCTGGATTCCTAACCACACTTTCCTGGGAGTAAGTACTGCTGCGCACATTGAGTAGACATACTTTGGATTGCACTGTACTTCTGATTTATTTATTACAGGAAGGCTACAGACTGCCTGCTCATAAGGAAAAGGAGGACAATGAAGATTTTTTTCCAGCACACAAGGGTAAAATGTTCTGGAAAAAGGGCTCATATGGCTCAATTTTGCTTCCCATAGGACTCGATACTTTTCCTTATCAGTCTGGGTGATGGGAAGACTTCCTTCTCCTTCTTGAGTATCTTTTCTGGTCCTGTGTTCATTGGATCGGGACCATTCTGATGGTGTTGCATTCCTATTGGCCTGCCTTTCAAAGAGGCACTTTCACCTACACATGTGCGGCTTTTGAAAGGGATCAATTGATTTTCTTTGTCAGCTACCTTATCAGTTTCAGTCTTACGCCCCACCAACGATCAGGTCACACTGCTGGGTCCTGACCCACTGGACTTGATTTCCTGTTGTAGTCCTACCTGGGGCTGACCGGGGCTGTTGACTGTTGAGCAGGCTCTAAGCTGCTCTCTCAGTTCTCTGATCTTCTGCTGCCTGAAGTCTTGCAATTCACTGGCGATCTGATTGGCATCCTCAAGATGCTTCTGGATAACCAAGACATGGGGGGGGGGGTTAGTGGTTGTGGGGAGAGGGAGACGGAGAATTCAGTAGGCACATTTTGCCCTTGATTGCATTTGATCGGACACTCTGTTTGGGCAGCTCGTTCTCACCTTGTCCCAGGAATACTTTTTCAGCAACAGAATCACATCCTGAAACTGCCTCTCTCGCAGCTCCAGCACCTTCGTGACTTGCTTCAGCTCCAGTGCAGAGAGCTCAGGACCCTTTTTCTCCTTCACCAGCTGCAAGATGCCTTCCAGATCTGCCTCTACCTGGAACGCAACAACATCCAGATGCAACACGGACACTATCATGATGCTTGGTAAATTTCCAAAGACCTGTCCTGGTTCTGCCCAAAGTCTTCAGGATTGTGCCTCTCTGTTTGAGAGTAGGCAATTTGGCAAAACTTTGCAAAATCAATATCGGCACAATCCAGAGTAACTTCGGGAGAACATAAGAGACTTTACATGCACCTGGAGTTACTGCACCACCTAGTGAAAATCTTTGGGAAATTCATATTGCAATACAGAGTAACTTGTTCTTACTCTGGAGCAAGGACTCCCTGTAGTTACTCTGAATTTCACCCTATGTCAGGTTGTCCAGAATTGAACCTTTAAAGAAAGAAAAAAAAATCTATGAATGAATCAAAGAATCTATGAATGAATGAATGAATGAATGAATGAATGAATCCATCCATCCATCCATCCATAGTATTTATATACTGCTTTTCAATAAAAAAAGTTCACCAAGGTGCAATCCTAAGCTCCAGTTAGGCCAGCATAAGCCTCGGAATAAGTCTTTAAGAAGGGGAAAAAAGAAGACCCGGGAAATTATAGACCAGTCAGTTTGACTTCAATCCCGGGCAAGATATTAGAGCAAATCATAAAACACACAATTTGTGCACATCTAGACAAGTACTCCGTGATCAAAACAACCCAGCATGGATTTACCAAGAATAAATCTTGCCATACAAATCTGATCTCCTTTTTTGATGGGGTTACGAGCTTCCTGGACATGGCAATGCTGTGGATGTCATTTATCTTGACTTCAGCAAAGCATTTGACAAAGTCCCACATGACATTTTAATTAGGAAGTTGGAAAAATATGGGCTAGACGGGGCAATCATTAGGTGGATCTGCAACTGGCTCGGTGGCTGCACTCAAAGGGTTTTAGTAAATGGTTCTGTGTCAACCTGGAGGTCCGTTTCTAGTGGGGTACCCCAAGGCTCTGTCTTGGGACCGGTTCTCTTTAACATTTTCATCAATGACTTGGAGGAAGGGATACGGGGGAGCCTGATCAAATTTGCAGATGACACCAAACTGGGAGGAGTAGCAAACACATCAGAAGACAGGAGAAACCTCCAGGAGGATCTGGATGAACTGGAATCCTGGGCTGTAACAAACAGAATGAATTTCAACAGGGAGAAGTGCAGGTTCTGCACTTAGGCAATAAAAACCAAAAATACAGGTATAAAATGGGGGATACTTGGCTTGGCAGCACAACATGTGAGCGGGATCTTGGAGTCGCCACTGTGGATCACAAGCTGAACATGAGCCAGCATGTGATGTGTCTGCAAAGAAGGCAAATGCCATTTTAGGCTGCATTAAGAGGACTGGAACTTCCAAATCGCGAGAAGTTCTGGTTCCTCTTTATTCTGCTTTGGTGAGACCTCACCTTGAGTCCTGTGTTCAGTTCTGGGCACCTCACTTGAAGAAGGATGCAGCCAACCTGGAGCAAGTCCAGAGGAGAGCGACAAGAAGGATCAGTGGGATGGAAGGGAAGCCCTACAAGGACAGGTTGGGGGAACTTGGGATATTCAGCCTGGAGAAGAGACGGCTGAGAGGGGACATGATTGCCCTCTTCAGATACCTGAAGGGCTGTCATAGGGAGGAAGGGGCTCCTTTGTTCATAGCTGCTTCTGAAAGCAGAACTAGAACCAATGGGTACAAACTGCAAGAGAGGAGATTCCGGTTGGATATCCGGAAAAAATTCCTGACGGTGAGGGCGTTTCGGCAGTGGAACAGATTGCCAAGTGGGGTGGTGGACTCTCCCTCACTAGGGATCTTCAAGCAGAGGCTCGACAAGCACCTGTTAGGGATGCTCTAGGGGGATTTCTTGCTGCAGGCAGGGGGTTGGACTAGATGACCTACTAGGTCCCTTCCAACTCTATGATTCTATGATTCTATAAGTCCTGTGCCAACCTGGGGGTGTCAATAAAGTGCCATAAGATACTTCAGAGCCACTCCTGGGGAGGGTTAGGCCTGCAAACATGCATGCGCTTACCTCCCTATTAAAGCAGGCCTCCGTCAGTCTTGAGAGACGATGGTATTGTGCTCTGCGCTGCATACACTGCATGCAAAGCACAAAAGCCTGGGTTGGATTGTTATGGAGGATAGGCTGTTCCCCAAGCAGCAAATCCCCCCTCTCCACACCACTGAATTAGTCCAATGGAAAGGCAGAGCCGATACGATTGGGTCCAGCTGGCGTCGCAGAGCTGGGCTAAGGACAGGAGCTCACCCTGTCTTGTGGGGCTGACCCGGGTCTCGAACCCTGGCCTGCTGGTTAACAGGCACAGCGCCTTAACCACTTGTGCCACCCTATATCACCACGGAAATGGGAAGACTGATGAGTTCTGCCAGCCAAGGTTAGGATTGTACCCAAAAATGTTTATATAAGTCAGGGAATGCCTATTTCATCAGTATCTTGAGATCCTAAGCCACCTTGGGTCTGTAAGTAGAGGGTAGGGAGGGAGGGAGGGAGGGAAGGGAGGGAGGGGAGGGAGGAAGGAAGGAAGGAAGGAAGGAAGGAAGGAAGGAAGGAAGGAAGGAAGGAAAGTCATATAACACAATAATGTTCTCACATCCAAGACAGGGGCTTCCATGCTGTCCTCATTACCAGGCATTCCCAAGCCTGCTTTTTGGAGCTGAAGACCACCTGCTATGACTTGGACTGTTTGCCGGAGATGCCTCTGATTCAGGAGGAAGTGAGCCACGTGCTCTGCAGGGGGTCTCGTGATGTGCTTTGTAGCCTCTTGGATCCCTTCGACTTCTTTGGCTTGCAGCTGGGGAGAGGAGATGCAGGATGAAACCTTTCAGAATTGTTTTAAGAAAATGGCATCACCAGTGGTGTGGCTAAGGTGCCTGGCACCTGGAGGAACAAAATTTTTAGACACACCCCATATACACTCTAAATCCCCCCAATTTTGGAGATACAACATCTCGGAGGTTTTAAAAGGCAGTTCTGGTTTACAGAGGTGGGGCTCAGGGAGGGTAGGACCCAGGGGCAATGTATCCCCTGCCACACCAGAGTTTTGGGCACACTCAAAGAAGGCCAAGCAAATGTGTCTCAGCTCCTGTACCTTTTCCTCTATCTTCACCTGCAGCTCCCTCTGGATCATCTCCCCCAGCTTCCTTATCTCAGCACCATCCGTGTCTTTGACCTGGACAAGCAGCTTCTCTCCTTCATGGTGCTTCTGCAGAAAAGTCCTGGCCCTCTCCACATGCTCCATTTCCGACAACTTAGCCACTTCTTGGGCCACTCTTTCTCCTGTCACTCGATCCCAGAAATTGCTCAGTGCCTGCGATATGTCTTCAGGGCATGTCCGTCTCTTGGGATGCAAAGCATTAAAATAGTTCTTCCTTTAAATAGCAGCTCACAATAATATACAAAATGCAATGATGCAAAAGAGATCCTATTGACCCTATTCTTGGTACCCCTTCCTGCAACTGCATCTGTTTGCCAGAGAGCAATCCCCTAATAGCTGATCTTATATCTTGGGCAGCCTCATTAAGAGGGTCACTACTGACCAAGCTTAGCAAAACTCGGGATCTCAGCATATGTATGGTGTAAGTTCAAACCTAGAGGAACGAGGTGGAAAAAGAAAGCTGAGATATACCTGGAAGTCAAGGTAATAATCCAAAACTCTGTATATCCAGATTTGTTTCATTGCTTCAAGCTTCACTATCTTGACAGCTGCGGTCTGCACCATCAGGGGTACTATCCTGGTATTAGGGTGAGTTTCCTACAAAGAAAAATATAAAACCTTTATAGGAACAGAGTAGATGGGAGGTGATAATGCCTGACCTGAACCCCAGAATGTCTTGTGGGGGAGCAACAAGCACAACAGATCAAAGATGAGCATAGACTGAAAATGGGGACTGAAGATCTGAGTGGATCAGAATCTAAAAATGTCAAACAGCAAGATCTTAATTAATTTATTTAATTTAAACAGGCTTAGTTAATGATAACATTCAGATCCAGCTTTAATTGTACCGACTGCCCCCGACTGGGCTCGCTCCTAAGGGAGCCCCACTTTAGGGTACTTGAGTCTTGTATGGAATTTTATATTAAGACATGTGTAGATCCATTTGCTCCATTAACTCACATGCACTTTTTAAGTGCACGTTTTGATGGCTTTCCATTCGACCGCAGAGCTATTAACATCTAGGATACATTTCATTTATACCTCCAAGACTCCACCATCCTGGGGCCTTGCCAAAAATGGTTTCCAATTGGACCCCGCAGCACCTCAGATAATAGCTACTGAAGATAAGTTGGCAATTTGTGGATCGCTGCATTCAAGAAAAGGATGTCTGGAAGTGGATCACCTCCAGTGCACCAGTCAATGCCCCACATCAGCTGGCCGGGCACGTGGTTTGCTGGGCACAGATTGCAGGAGGGAGGAAAGGAGCTGGCCAAGCAGCAAGCAGGTGGTGATACCCCACTTTCTCCCCCCCCAACTCACAGTTGTCTCATGGACCGAATCTGCTTTTTGCAGATGGGCCCCCAGTGATGCCAGGTGCTGCCGAATCTCTTCTGGAGAAAACAAAGTGCCATCTTTAAGGGTTAATCCATCTGGGTTGAGTCCTGCATATTTAATTTCTTCCCAGTGCTGCTGGTGTAGCTCCTCCTCGGCATGTCGGTGATACTCAGCCAGTTCCTTCACGAGGTTGCCCCACTCAGTGTCCGCTTCCAAGCCTTGGCTGCCTGCCATTCCCTAGAAAGACAGAAACATGGTCTATAGGAAAAGGAGACCAGTCTTTGGGTTGGGGGGGAACCCCAGGAAGCAAATGTTGTTTCCCACCACCCTTAGGCATCACCTGACTCTGTCTCACCAGGCTCTTCTTCAGTCTGGACGATTCACAAAAACAAGAGATCATGTTGGCTTCCTCTTCCAGTAAGGAAAGCTGCAGGTGCACCATTTCACTAGCATGCTTCTCAATGAAGATCCTGCCCAAACGAGAGCACCTGTGTGTCTGGAGGGACTGGAAAGCTGATAAATGGTCTTAAAGGGTGCAGGGAGAGGACCAGCATTTCCAGTACCACACTGGGTGACACACTCAGGGGTGTGTGTGATGCCAGTATATTTGGTTCCAAAAATATAACTATTTTGCATTATATGTTATATAACATATAATTATATGTTTTGCATTATATATTATATGCTAGCCTGGTAACAAGGCAGGCAATGAATCAAGATGAATCAAGTTCCCTTTCAAGAGGCCCTGCAAGAAGCTGAGCTCCTGCAATTTGCAAGCAGTTTCAGCTCAGAGCAATTCACAAGTGAGGATCACTTGGGGGAGGGATGAGCTATGCCTCCCAAACTAAAAGTTCATGAACTTTTCTAAGACAAGCTTAATTGCCTGCCATGTTGCTGTGGTATAGGGTTGTCATAATTCTTCTCCACAAAACTGGGACAGGACCCTCTGTATGTGACCACAATCCCCCCAAATTGGGGATGTCCCTGGTTTTTTGGGACATATAGCAACCCTGCCAAGATAAGCATGCTGCCTTTAAGACATTAATTGTAACTTAAGGGATTAACACTACAATCCAGAGTAACTACGGGAGCATGCATCAGTCTTGAAAGACTATGGTATCATGCACAATGCTGCATGCAAGGCACAAAGGCCTGGGTAGATTGATATGGAGGATAGGCTGCTACCCAAGCAGCAAAATCCCCCCTCTCCACGCCACTGAATTAGTCCAATGGAAAGGCAGAGCCAATACGATGGGTTCCAGCTGCGTCTCAGAGTTGGGCTAAAGACAGGAGCTCACCCTGTCTTGTGGGGACCAACCCAGGCCTCAAACCCTGGCCTACTGGGTAACAGGCACAGTGTCTTAACCTCTTGCACCACCCACAGCCCATGAGACTAAGGGAGCACGTAAGAGACATTACGTGCACCAGTAGTTACTGCACCACCTAGTGAAAACCTACGGGAAATTCATATTGCAATCCAGAGTAAATTGTTCTTACACCGGAGCAAGGACTCCCTGTAGTTATTCTGGATTTTGCCCTAAGTTAACATTGAATATCTTTCAATTTAAAGAGCCAACCTCAATTGCTTTGAGACAAAATTGTATATAAATAAGTTGCATATGATTAGGCTACACTGCTCAGTGCATCTCACCTTGTCTGGATTTCTTGGAGTAGCTGGGATCTTTTTGGCAGGAGCGAAGAAGGTGTCACGGGTGAGTGCCTGGCTGCGGGGGCCACCTCCTGTCTGGTTTCAGTCCTGAGTGCTTCACCTGGTGCTTCGGATGCCTTCAGAGTGCTTCGGGAGGAATAGCCTTAAAGGGAAATGAGATGACGCAGCAAAGGGATCACTGGGTGAGTTTTCCAGTTACGCCACTGGTTGGCCCTGGTCTGCCCGCATGAGAAGGCCAGAGTGGATACAGATGATGTTTAGCTTATAATGAAGATGTAAGCTCAACATAGGCCTTTGGTACGCAGGTGAGGAGCAGTTTGGCTTTGCACAATCCCATCCTTGTATGCTCATTGATTTCAATGGGACTTACTTCCAGGAAAGTGTGAATAAGACGGCAACCTTGTTGTGCTGCAAGCCAGCAACACAAGCACCCACAATTCCAATGTCCACTCTTGTTATGGTTAAGTATGCTGGTGTCCCTTGACTGAATGAACCTGGTTACACCCAAAGGTGCTTTTCCTGCAGGCATCTGCCATATTTTGTTCTCCTGCTCCAGAGTAGGAGATCAAAGTGGCAGTGGAGGGAGGGAAAGTTGGATTGCAATGGAAGTTGGTGGTGATGGTGAGCAAAACAGCCAACAATTGGGGAATGATGTGATTCACCCTGGGATCTTATGATGATGGGGGGATATAAATTCCAACATGGTCCCCAACTCCATGCAATGGGCGGTCATGGAATAAATCTCTTTTCCCCCTAAGTTTTACAGGAACAGAGCAAAGCAACTGGGCTCAAAGCCCTGCAGTGGAAGCACAATTGATTGCAGCTCCAAAAGGAGGAGCGCTAGAGGAGAAGAAGGATTGTTTTTTAAAAACCAACCTATTAATTACAGTAATGCAGTTCTCAGTATTTAAATAATTGCCAATTATGTTGAAAGTGCTGACAGATCTTAAGGGCTTTTTTGGGATTCTTCCCAGGTTAGCCTTTCTCTTCTTGGTTTTCATTCCCAAGAGTTTGGCAAGTGCCAGGAGGGACGGGATAACTGACTTACGAGAGACAAGTGATCCCACAATGTGGCATAACCAAGGCACAGTTTTTAACACCCATAATACCCCAGAAAAACTTGTAACTAGGGGTACATTTTGAACTAGGAATTTTGAATCTCCAAACTAGGGGTACATTTTGAATACACTGAAACACTGGGTACCTTCTGATGTCTTAGGGACCAAAGCTTTTGGGGATGTCTTAAGAGCTGCCGAAGGGCACTTCTAGTTTCGAGAAGTGCCCTTTAGAGACCTCTAAGTCAGCTCTGAAATGTGTGGTACCCAGTGCAGTGCAGTGTACCCCCTTTCTCCCCCTGCTATCCCACAGACCCCTGGCTGAAAAGAAGCTTCATTGCTTTATACCAAGTAGTCACAACCTAGGCAGAGGTTTGGTCGGGGCACACGACTCTGCTCACTCAACACCATGGGGTTATAATCTTGCAAAGGCGGCTCAACAATGCGGATTTTGATTGGATCCAGCAAAATGTTTCTTATGATGGACGACTGCACAAAAGCAAACTCCCTTGACAGTGCGCGGCCTTCTGCATGCGCAGGGCGTGTGTGCCCTGTCAGCAGAACCTTGCTGTCTCCCTTTCATCTCCCAACCCCACTCTACTCATTGCCAGCCCCAACCCCATCTGTCTGCCGACAGTTTAACTTACACCACAATTTATACATTGGATTGCCCAGGGAAGAGAGAGAGTAAAGGGGCTGCTATCGATCTCCTATACCTGGGCTGTTGTTGTTTGCCAAGTTGCGGGTCAGAATCCTGTTTGAACAGATTCTCTGGTTATAGCATTGAATTAAATGAGAGGGAATGAAGAGTGCTGACCCATCCACAATAAAGCAAGTAGGGAAGAGACTCTGGACTATGCAAGGGTGCAACGCACTGGACACCGGACACCTCTGTGCACGGTCCAGAAAGAGGTCGAAGATATGCTATATTACTTGGGATTGTTGTCCAGACAGAACAACAGACGTTGGGCTTCTAACTGCTGTATATTAGTTTGTTTTTTTTAAATGCATGCAGTTGGCTTTTACATTCTCCTGCACTCCCTGGAGCATCTAAGCAAAAAATAATCCAAGAACTAATTGCTCAGCTAATGATAGATGTGTTGCCGACTACGGCTTCTCTCCATTACCTGCCTTTTTGGAAGCATTGAAATCCAGGGTGACCATATATCCACAAATAGAGGACATTCAAAATGTAGGACACCCAAGAAACATGTAGGACATGACAAAATAAAAGCTAAAACACTCCTATAGGTTGCTTTCAGGTGGTTAAATTAAATGTAAACACTATTACATCGAATTTATTATATCTAATTTATGAGTTAGAAGAAGGCTACGTGCTGATTGCTCACAAGGAAATGGAGGACCCTGAAGATTTTCTTTCCAGGACACAAGGCTCAAAAGGAGGACGTGTCCTGGAAAAAGAGCACGTACGGTCACCCTAGTTGAAAACAGATGGAAAGATAACGTGGGCCATACCTTCGCCTGATGCCAGCCCCAGAAGTATCTCTGGAGACAAGGCACTCCTTTTATTGTCCTCCAGGGCCTGAACCACAGACTTGAGCAAAGGGATCAGTTTCCGATTGATGACCTCCCAACTTCCGTGGGGAGCCCCAGCCACGCTGTAGAACCTCATGCCCGGATAGTTCACGAAACTCTGCGATGATCCAGAGAGCAGGTCCTGTGATGGAGAAAACAGGGATGTCATCACCTGCTTACCTATTGGGGCTTTTCCTCCAAACATCAGCAACAGGAATACTGTATCTACTCAAATCTAATGCGCCATCAAATCTAATGTGCACCCTATACTTATCATCAATATTTACTCAAATCTACTTAACCATCACATCTAATGTGCACCCTGATTTTGGAGTCTGAATTTGTCTGAAAAAGGTGAGCGTTAGGTTTGAGTAAATACCTTACCCTACAATCCAGAGTAACTACGGGAGCACGTAAGAGACTTTATGTGCACCCGTAGTCACTGCACCACCTAATGAAAACCTATGGGAAATTCATATTGCAATCCAGAGCAAATTGTTCTTACACTGGAGCAAGGACTCCCCGTAGTTACTCTGGATTGCGCCCATAGTCTCTAGATGAATGAAATCTGATTGGAGGACAGTACAGTGATGCCTGGTGTAACAAATTCAATTCATTCTGGAGGCATGCTTGTTACGCGAAACGTTCTTTACGTGAAGCGGATTTTCCCATAGGAAATAATGGAAACTCAGACAATTGGTTCCACAACCCCCAAAATATTCATATAAAAATATTAACTGGATGTAAAAATGATGACAGAACACTGGAATTGAATTCAAAACTTGCATTCAGTGTGCATGATCTTATGAAGTCTACTTAGGCTGCAGACCTAAAGACACTTTCCTGGGAGTTAGACCCATTTAACACGATGGGGCTTACTTCTGGGTAGGCATGGTTAGGAGGCTGCAATCCAAGACACCTTCAAAGTGTCTCCCCACTTTCTCCTTCTCTCCATCCTGAGCCTCTCTCTCCCCTGCTCCCTTCTGGGTAGCCCTGAGCTGCTCCCCTCTTCTCCACTGCTCTTCTCTCCCTCCGGCCACAGGAGGAACAGCATGGAAGTGTTGCTTTCACTATGAGCAGGTGCGCTAGGCGGCCCTGACGCTTTTTAAACAGGCTGCCAGCCAGCGCATCTGCCCCAACTGCCAACGAATGTGTTCTTTACGTGAAGCACAGCTTGTTATGTGAAGCAGAATCCTAGAGAAATTTTTGTTTGTTACGTGAAACATACTTTACGTGAGGCGTTCTTTATGTGAGGCGCCACTGTATATGGTTAATTACAGTTTACATGACAATTTAAGGATCAGAGGACAGTTTATTTCTGCAGCGGATGGAACTTCTAGGACACAGTGGGGGGCTTGGACAGCTTGAGATGTATAATCACAGGAAGGACATACTTTGGTCTGTAGGGTCTGTGTATCCGACAGGTAGCGGAGATACTCCAGCCGGCAGTAGGCACTCTCCAGGTTGGTCTGCTGTTTTGCAATGTGTTCCTGGAATTCGGCCACCAGATGCACCGTGATCTAGAAGGAAAGCGGAATAGACCGACAGGTGTGCATTTTACCTGCCATTCACTTGGGTTCCCCTTGTTTTCCAAGGAGTATTCGTCTTCCTATTTCTTTAATTCAGTGGTTCTCAAAATTTTAGCACATTAAAAAATGGCATCCTATTGGGCACCACATTTTACAAGACTTTATTTAAAACTAGAAAGAAAATTTTGTAGCAACCTTTCTAGATTTTTCTTGGAGGCCTTCCTCGGTGAGGAGGCTCTTGCTCCATTGTCGCTCTGCCTCTTTCATCTGCATCTGGATCCGACCTTCTTCCAGTTGCACTTTGCGAATGAACTGCACCAGTTTTTCCAGCATCTTCTTGAGCAACAGCATCACACGGGCTTCCTGG
The DNA here is from genome assembly GCA_030015325.1 of Cryptoblepharus egeriae. Lineage (NCBI taxonomy): Eukaryota > Metazoa > Chordata > Lepidosauria > Squamata > Scincidae > Cryptoblepharus > Cryptoblepharus egeriae. Next base: position 3,366,836 of record JAREYC010000011.1, read on the forward strand.
CCTCTCTCGTCCTTGTCAACTGCAGCCATAAAAAAAACCCCGAAACCTTACTCAGGACATGGGGAAAAATGGGAAAATCATTTTTTGTCCCCCTTTTCAGGCTTCCAATCTCAGATGGGGCAGAAGCACCCCAGTCAAAAAATATTTTGTGAGGTCCATCTATACTTGTTAGACATCTAGACTTGTTAGATGCTGTGTCCCAAATGGTGGAGACACCCAACCCAAAGCTTCCTCCTTACCTTTGGACTGCAGAGCTTGTTCAGTGTCCCACAAGGTGTTTAGGTCTCGGCTGGCTCGCCTTTGAGTTTCCTGTGCCGAGGATTCTTCCAGGGAGCGGCAAATATCTTCAGCAGGTTTTAATTTTTCTCTGTACCTGACCTGCGGGGGAAGATGTGGAGGAAGACACAACAAAATCAAAGTTCTGAACCAAGATCAGGGCACTGTAAGTCCTCTTTTTCCAGGACATGTCCTCTTTTTAAGCCTTGTGTCCTGGAATAAAACCTCATTGTTCTCCTTTCCCTTGTGAGCAGGCAGCACATAGCTTTCTTGCAATTCATAAAATAGATGTAATAAATTGTATGTAATAGTTTTAAATTTAATAATAAGGAATATAGTGTTTAAATTAACCACATTAACATAAAACACTCAAATTTAGGGCAAAATCCAGAGTAACTATGGGGAGTCCTTGCTCCGGTGTGAGATCAACTTACTCTGGATTCCAATATGGATTTCCCATAGGTTTTCACTAGGTGTGCAGTTACTACAGGTGCACGTAATGTCTCTTACGTGCTTCTGTAGTTACTCTGGATTTGGGGGTTAGTCTCCAAAATCAGGGTGTGCATTAGAGTCAATGGTGCATTAGATTTGAGTAAAGATGGTATTTTGATTATAAGTATCGATCAGTATTTAGTTTTACAGTTTAATATAAATGTAACACAAACTCATTGTTGTATAATGCAGTGCAATTGGGTATAAATCATTACATCATCCTATTGTCATATTATCTTCAAATTACTAATTGTAATTACTAATTATTAACTGTAAATTACTAATTGTAATTGCAAGCTGCCTTGGGTTTCCTTTTGTAAGGAAGAAGGGTGGGGATACAAATCTAATAAAATAAATAGATAAATAGATAAATAAATAGTATGCAGTAAAATTTAATTTTGCACCTGCTCTGTGGTTGCATATAATCATCAGTAATTTTTTTTAAATCTCAAATGTTTTAAAATAGGGGGGGGGGCCATTAGATTTGATGGCACATGAGATTTGAGTAAATATGGGTCTATCAGTGCTTTTAGTTTTTATTTGGGTATCCTACATTTAGAAGGTCCTTGTCCTCTTTTGCAGTTATAACAGGAGGAGGAAAGTAGAGGAAAGAGGTGAGAAGTAAGTTGGCAATGGGGAAATGGCACCCATGGCTACTTCAGACATGAGGAATGGAACCTCCATGTTTAGGGGCAGTGTACCCCAGAATACCAGTTGCTGCAGGAAGATCCTATAATAAACACAGGACAATGCCAGGGTCTGGTATAAGTTTTCATATTAGTGAGTGTTGAAAGTTAACGGCACCTTCCTCATCTTTCTCTCCTTGGCTGCATCCAGAATATCCAGCAATACAAAATTCAACTCTTTGAGGAGTTCCTCCTCCTTCTCTCTTTGGCAGACCCAATAGGCTTGCTTGGCACTGATCTCCTTCTCCAAGGAAGCCACCTGCAAAACAAATCCAATGGGATGATGCTATCACAAGCTTCATGCATCGGAGATACCTGCCAAAGAATGAAAAGGGGGGGGGGGGAGAGATACCAGATCTGGGTCTGCATTTCCTCTTGGCAAGCTTCCCAGGAACTGGACAATGGGAATGACGGCATTTGTCCAAGGGTTGATCTGAGCCCCGATAACTGGGCCAGTCTCACCTGTGATGGGATCAATGGTTCTGAAGCCCACTGCGAGGGGAGCAAGACCTACAGTGGGAAAAGCAGACAACATGCATCTGAGCAAACATCTGCATGAATATTTTCCCTTTTAACACAGAAAGTTTAAACTCTGCCATAAGGAATAAAAACACAAAGGAACAACTGCAAAGAGAGGGGTAACATGGGTGCAGTTGAGCAGCTCTCCCAGCCCTTCTTGGCACATCATCATGTGCCAAGGCACACATCCTTGACACACATCATCTTACATCCAGTGGTGGGATTCAAATAAATTAACAACAGGTTCTATGTTCTAATAACCTAAATTAACAACAGGTTCTATGTCCCATTAGTAACCTCTCAAAACCAGGTGCTCATTAGCAAAGGGTTCTTTCCATAGAACCTGTGAGAACCCTCTGAAGCCCATCTGCTTGGCATGATCTGTCATTTAGAGCATGGCTTTTTTGCCATCATGATAGGTAAATTAAAAAAGGCGGTGACCTGGAGGTGCCTAATCCTTCTATAGATGTTTGGTTTGGTCAAGGAAAGTGCAGAATATAGGCTTATGAATGGGACAAGCCATTTACTTCTGTCGATAGTGACTGCATTTGATGGCAATAGTGGTTTAAAAGCAGCATCCCCCAAAACGTGTTTGTTGCAAAAATAAAAATTATAAAAAGAACCAGAAAGTTTTTTTTGATCTCACATCTGCTGAGTTCTGCTTCCCCCAAGGAGTTCCCAGCCCACAAACCAGTGCCACCTACCTTTCCCATCTGCATCTTCCATGGTCCCCGCTAGTGGTATGGGCTGCCCGGTTTTCCAGTCACATTCCACTCCAAGGATGGGTACCATTAAGTCAGAACCCCCGGGATCTGGGACATTCATTCCGAACACCGCAGGGATCCAAAGTTCTGTGCCAGGATATTTGATCATGCCTAAGTAATTTTGTTTGGAACAAAAGAAGAAAAGGAAAGAAAAGAGGCCGAATTAATTAATTAATTAACCCCCAATGAATAATTAATTAATTTATTTAACAAGTAAATCTATTCTTTCTAAACACCTACCCAACTTCCCACCGGTGCTCTTGAGACTCGAAGCCAAATCTCGCAGTTTTTCCAAATGCCGTCTCCAGTACGCCAAATGCTCCAGCGCCTGGCAGAGCGCGGAGATCATATCATCTTGTGCAGCTCTGAGGACCTTTTGTGCTTCTCCGGCAGAGGCCATGTTCTCCCAGACAGAGTCTTTGTAAACTTTTAGGCATCTCACCACCTGGATCTGCGCCACGAGTAGGTTGGCGTCCAAGACCGCCTGATAACCTCCGGCGTGGGGCACCATTTTGTCTTGCTGAAGGCAAACTCCTTGCACCCGGCTGGTCTTCCCACTCAGTGGTTCCATAAAGGAATCCCCAATGAGTAAGAGGCTCTCAGAAGGTCCTAGTAAACCCCCTAATGGGAGTACATCTCCTGCATTCAAAGAACAGGGGAATAAGATAACATATCTACCTATATTAAACACATTGACCTATAGTAAAATAAACAAAGTTAATGGAGTGACACCAACCCTATTGGTGTCACTGCATTTAGATTTTGCATATGACATTGCATTTTATTCTATATGATCTGGTCCAGGAGGAGGTCCATCATGGGGTGATGCAATTAATTCTTGCACTGGGTGATGTAAAACATTTCAGGGTGACCATATACAGTGGAGGACAGCGTGACTGTACCTTTAACCATTGCATAGAAGAGGGAATTTAGGCAGGTTAAGCTCAACATGGAAAGATTTAAAAAGTTTCACCTGCTAAAATATCCTCATCTATGCAATGTTTAAAGGTACAGGCACCCTGTCCTCCATTATATATGGTCACCCTGTAAATCCCAGTGACACTTCTGCCCAGTTATTCCTCTTCCTTCCAAAATCAGAGTTTTGGTACCAAATTTGGTGCAAAATTCCTGCTATGTTTCTGAGTTGGAAGACCCTAACAAATATATTTTAATGCTGCCTTTATTATATTAATTGAGGAATTGAATTACTTCCAAGTGTCTCAAATCAGTTGTGAAGTGTGCCCATTTATGGACAGTCATTCATATTTTTCGTCCCTCTCAAGCAACCAGAAAAATACCCCAAAGAGGAATGTTACACTAACCTGTGACATTGTCCAGGCTGATTCCAAGGATTGGGACAATTCTTCCTCTCTCTGGGTCTCTCATGGGCCCCCCAATTTCAATGGGTGTCAGTGTTCCTGTTAGAGGATTCATATATGTCCCACCCACGGCCAGCTTCTGTCCAGTTTGGGGGTGGATTGTCACAGCAAGGACTGGCACCTCGATCTCTGAAGCTGGATCGTTCATGAGACCTCCCAATTTGAACAGCTTCTCAGGTTGCAGAATGGGAAAGTTTGTCTTGACCGGTAAGCCCGTACTGGGACAAATGGGATATGGCAAATAGGGAATAATGGGGACCTCAGAGTGATGAATCTTACCTAAGCAGAGAAAACAAAGGTGGTCACAGGTGACATGGGGGTGCATTCCTAGTGTGACTCTAGAGTATTATGTATTTTAAATGGGAACATTTGAATGGGGTAAAGCTTGGTCACATATAAATACAGCCAATGCTGCAACAACATCTTATTTACCATTAGCCAACATGATTATTGGCATAACCACAAATTGTGGCACTTACCAGATGCAAAATCAACCACTGGGACCAGCTTTGAGGTGATGGGATCGTAGCCAACATTCCCAGCAATTGGGAGCACTTTTCCAGTATCGGGGTGCAAGAAATAGCCCGTGGATTCGGTCTTCAGGGACTGGTTGTCTAATAGCATGACAGCATCAGGGTGGGGCACTATCAGACCAGTGGTGACATCCTGGTGCAGAACATCATGCGCCTTCACTAGGCCGTCTGGTCCTGAGAACATCAATGGCAGCAACAACAGAAAATAACCACAGAGCCTGGATGTGGCTGAAATTTCAAGCCTGTTCCTATCCACACAGAAGGAAGGAACAGACAGATGGACGGACAAAAGAATGAACGAATGAATGAAAAAATGAACAAATGAATGAATGAAAGAACAAATGAAAGAAAGATAGAAAGGAAGAAAAAAAGAAAGCCAATTTCAAACTGGTGTAAAATTGTAGAGCAACAGAGATGCCCTTACCTGTGGTGGCCATAATGATCATGGCAGCCCTGAAGGAATCAGTGAAACCATTGCAAAGAATTTCTATTTACCTACGAGTTCTTCCTTGGTGCAGCTCCTGGTCTTCTCCTTGTTAAGAAGGTGAGCTCCCATCCCTTCCCCAAGAATGCCCCACATCTTGAGCCTGTGGCTTTCCTTTATGACAGCACTGGACATGCGGCTGCTGGCGGCATCTATGAGAGCCAGTAGTCTAAAGCCACAAGACAAGAAGGGAAACGCAGTGAAACTATTTTAAGTCTTACCCTGCGTGTGCAGACACTTTCTGTACATACTATATTCTATCTGTGCATCTTATCTTATGTGTATCTGTGAAGAACATAATCCAGCATGTTCGAAACAATCAAATTTGCGACAGGCAGGGGGTTGGACTAGATGACCTCGTGTGCCCCTTTCCAATTAGTTTCTATGAAATCTATCAAACACAACCAGGCTGACTTGGAAGGGCTGGTTCTTACCTCTGATGCTCGAGCTGAGACTCAGAGGATAAGCCTTCTTCAGAAGACAGTGTGTCTGTTAGTGCCTCCGTCAACCTCACGGCCTCCCGGAGAGCGGAGCTAAATGTCACCCAATGCTCCTCTTGGCTTTTCAGGTCCTGATTCAGCAAACCGAGCTGCCTGCTCACACTCTCTTCATATTCGGTGGCCAGGCTCCGGCGACGTAGAATTTCTTCCTCTGCCTGCACACAGATGCCCCCCCCAAAGACAGATCCCCTGCATTGACTGCATTTATGGGAGTCAACCTCTCATAGAACCAATCCCCGGAGGAAGAAGAAAAGGAAGAATGAAAGAAGGAAGAGAAGGATAACATGCCGGTGTGAATGGAGATGAATAGAGAGATTCTGGTGATCAAGAAATCACAGCTTTGGATTTGTTTGGTTCCTGACCTGCTGCTTGGCTATGGTGTAGTTCCTCAAGACTGCATCATCACAAGGTTCTCGGCTGTCGGGGATGCACATCCTTGCCACCAAAAAGTCCCTCAGTGAGGCTGTTTCATCCAGAAGTTTGTGGTACAACATTTTCAGCTGCAAAGGCACAGATGAGCAAGTGTTGGTCTGACGGTTGCCGATTCTGGCCTGGATTCTTAAGATAGTACACCACAGTGTGCTCAAGAGCTGCACACAGACCCCATGTGCCTGAGTTGCACCCAGATCTCCTGGGGATGAGGTGGCATGCCCCATTGCCCTCCTTTCCTTTGCAGGGCCTTCCAGGCCAAATACCCCCTTCTCCCCGCAGTGATCACCTCCAGCACTTCTTCAACCCCTGGATTAGGAAAGAAAGAGGAGAACAGAGCAGAAGTGTAGAGGAGCATCTCTGACACTCTAACCCAGGGGTCCATCTCCAAAGTTTTTAGCCAATGATATCAAATTTGATTTTGACATTAAATATCTGGCACAGTGTCGAGGGCTGGGAAAAATGTAAAGTTTCAATAAATATATCAAAGATGGAACTTAGATTAATGAATAAATGGGCTCAAATTCCCAAGATTTTGGCAAGCACCAGTATACAGCACAAAAATAAAACATACACTTAAATGGACCCTCATTTCCCCACCCTACCATCTCAGCTCCAGTCATGTTTGGTCAACTGGATCCCAGTTGACCAGAGGTTAGTTGCGGACCAGTTAGATTGAGGTGAGCCGTGTCTGGCTCTGTGGCCAGGGTTTGGAGACCCCTGTTCTAGCCCATCCCTCTACTCTCTTCTACATATTTTTCCACTATGTTCTGAGCTTTCATTTTTAGATCCAAAGAATTGGAGGAGGAGGAGGAGGAGGAAGAGAGGAAGAGACGGTGCCTCCCCTCAGAATCTGCTTCAGTGTCAACCTCATGGGTGGACTGGCTTGACTTTTTACCTGTTGAGCCATTTGTAGACAGGATCCTGGATCCTGAGAAAATTATAAATAAGCTAAATGTAAACCTGCAACTGAATAACCACTAGGCACCTCTTCCTTATATTGGCTCAACTTGGCTGTAACTGCCAGGGACTGTGTCAGGAGGATCTCAAAGAAGACACTGGTGTTGAAGGAGTCCAAGTCGATCTGTTCTTCCATGTCCCACATTCTGCACTTCCCTAAGATGAGAGTAAGGAAGCAGGTAAATTACTACAGAGAAGAATGATGATGAGGAAGAAATACAATATAGAATACTATAGAAGAGATTACTGTATTTACTTGAATCTAATGCTCACCTTTTCCAGTTGAATTTAGGCTGCAATCCTAAAGACACTTTCCTGGGAGTAAGATTCATTGAACACAATGGACTTACTTTTGAGTAGACATGGTTAGGATTGTGCTCTTAGGGTGCAATCCAGTGTAACTACGGGGAGTCCTTGCTCCAGTGTAAGAACAATTTACTCTGGATTGCAATATGAATTTCCTATAGGTTTTCACTAGGTGGTACAGTAACTACAGGTGCACGTAATGTCTCTTACATGCTCCCGTAGTTACTCTGGATTGTAGGGTTAGTCTCAAAAACTGTGCATTAGATTTGATGGTTAATTAGATTTGAGTAAATGTGGTGTTTTGCTTTTAAGTATATGGTGCGCATTAGATTCGGTGGTGCATTAGATTTGAGTAAACACAGGTAGTTTTCAGAACAGTATCAATACATCTCATTATGGCGCAGATCCTAAAGTCAAATTAAGCCCTTTGCTCTGGAGCAGTTGACTTTCCATAAGATGACTTTCCATAAGATAACACTGGAGGGTGACATAACTGCGTGGACCTGTAACTGGATTTTTCCCTATATGATCTAAATGAATTAAAAGGTGAGTTGGCACACTGGAGGGAATTTATGGTGCAGCCTTCCAGATGGAACCCTCTGGGGGACACACCTGGTCACTTAGCCTGGCCACAATTCAGTTTTTTGACTGTTATGTCACCAACATTTGACCAGTTATTTGACCAACATGTACTGCAATGTTCTCCTCTAGTGCTCAGACCTCCTCTCATCTCCATGTGGCTGGAAGTTTTATCCAAGCTCCTCTCCTGAAGGGCAGGATGACATTTTCTGACCGTGATGATGTTGGATCCCTTGGAGGAATATTTGTCTAAGTTATATTTCAGTTGAAGTCTTCGGAAATGAGAGCAGGGATTTCCTTTCCTGGACCAGCCAAGCACTTGACAGGTATGCTGCAAAACCCAAGGGGAAAGTCTTTAGGGAAGAATTTTCTGGCCAGCTATAATCCACTGTTGTATATTCCTATTTAATCCATTTTTTCAATGGCTTGAAAAGCCAGGAATAAATACACAACAGTAGAAAAATGCCTGTTTTCCAAGAGGAACAATTGCATGCAAACAAATGTACATTTAGGGTGTTCTTTTACTCACCACCAGTAACAGGCAGATGATAAGGAGAGCCAAGAGTCCAACTATGATCCCAATAATTGCTCGCCAGTCGGGTTCTAAAATAAGGTCTGGGATCTTGGCAATCCCCACTTGCACAACGTGCCTGGGAGTTGTTGGGAAAAAGGGTCCCTCTTCATAACACTGCCCGCCATAGGGCATAACTCTGATATACTTTATTTTTTAAAAACAAAACAGAAGGACAGATCAGGCAGCTATAATGTAGGTTCTTGATATCACTCCAAACCAGCTAATTAAGATCAGGTGGATCTACTACACAGACAGACACACATATTGAAGATCAAATGCATTAGAAGTGGACTTGTCATTTATGCAAGCTAATACTTAAATATAGTTATTAGTGTGCAAGGTGCTATAAGTCTTGTTGTATAGCTGCTGGTGGCATAGCCAAGAAGGGTTGGGGGTACATCGCCCCAACTAGCACACCTTAAGGGAGTGTCGTAGAGGTCACCAAAAGGCACTTCCAGATTTCAGTTTATGGGAGATCTTTCAATTGCAGATCTTTTTGTGAGACGCCCAAAAAGAAACAGTATACTTCAATACATTAGTGTTACAAATATGGAGAGTTATTAGTGGATGCGGGCATTAAATATGTGCTGGCAGGTGCCAGATGCCTTAACTACATCACAGGTATCTGCTAGTCAATAAGAGATACTGCTGGTGTTGGGGTGAGACTAGAGAAGGGATTTTATAAATAAGTTCATAAATGAGTATTGAAGTGAGTCTTACAATCCTACAGTTTAGTTTTATTAATTTTTTATTATTAATTCCAATCCAAAATATGGGCCTGAGACAGCACATCAAGCCAGGTGGCTGTTTTATTTTAGCATCTGTTGGGGATGGGCTAGGAGGATTTCCTGCTGCAGGCAGGGAGTTGGACTAGATGACCTACTAGGTCCCTTCCAACTCTAGGATTCTATGCATCTATGATTTGCTACCCTACTGAGTAGTGTTGTTGGAGACCAGTTCTTAGCTCTGGGTCATCTAGATGGTGCAAAAAATCATTTGATTGCTTAAATTCAGAACAAGCTGGCGTGATGCGCCCACCATTGTTATTTGTTATCTAACTAGTCACCACATTGGAAACACCTTTGAAAACAGAGAGGCCACAATCCAGAACCATTTTTTTTTTTGCATTTTAGATTGTGAGCCCTTTTGGGACAGGGACCCATTAGCTATTAATTAGCTATTATTATTTTTCCATTTTCTTTGTAAACCGCTTTGTGAACTTGTTGGTTGAAAAGCGGTATATAAATACTGTAGATAAATACTGTTGATAGATAGAACGAACCATCCTTGTGTGCTGGTTGCTACTTAGCCTGAAGACGTAGGTGCCGGCTTCGTGGAACTGGTAAAAGAAGAGGAGGAGGCCAGGAGAGCTGGAGGTCAACTTTGCTTCCTCTGCAAGGCTGCGGAAACCACCCCAGTCAAACTGGCTGTTTGTGTTGTACAGGTTGTTGCTTGGAGGACACACACAAGACAAAAAGGTGAACAACCTGCCACCAAAACTGACCGGCATGTGCTACATGCTCCCATGACAAGGCTGGAGTCATTGGTTGGCCAAGATTGTGTTGGCCAAGTCATTGGTTGGCCAAGATAGAGTCATTGCGGTGACTAGATTTATAATTATAATTTTGTTATAAGTTTTATAAATATTTATTATTTTGTGATAATTTTTATAAATATTTATAATTTTGTGATAATTTTTATAAATATTTATAATTTTGTCATAAATAATTATAATTATTTATTAATAATTTGTATTTATAATTTCAAATGCTAGTACGCAATGGCTAATCTTCTCCATCACGCTGAGGATGGAGTCAAACTACTACAAGATCACAATTCCTGGTTTTGAAGAAGTGGAAACTGGAATCTCAGACAAGGCAATAACAATCCCATTTATTCCAAACCTCCCCCTCCAAAGATGCACACTAGCTGGTCTCCATCATGCACGCATATGGACTACTTGCAAGTTGCACCCCCATTCCACAAGCATACAACACAATGGCTGTGATCCTAAGCTCCAGTTAGGCTGGACTTACACATCATAAACAGGATAGTGTTGTTTGGAAACAATGAACATGATGATATTGTTAATCTGGAGACAGACGGTTGGGTTACGGATGCCGGTGAATGACATTTTCAAGGTAGAATTGGATGGAGGCCAGAGCTGTGCCTTCTGAAATCTAGAACCTCCTCTGCTGGACTCTCCTGTGAGACAACAAAGTCCCCCCAAAGTTAGATCAGCATCAGGGTGACCATATGTCCCCCTTTCCCAGGACATGTCCTGGATTTTAGCCTTGTATACTAGAAAAACTTCAATGCCCCCCTTTTCCTTGTAGCATGTAACCTTCCTGTAATTAATAAATTATCAGTTGCAATCCTAAGCATGTTCTACTCAGAAGTAAGTCCCATTATGTTCAATAGTACTACAATTATTTATTTATTAGATTTGTACTCTGCCTTTTTCCTTGAAGGGTATGCAAGGGAGCCCTTTTATCACATACAGGGCTGCCTATAAGTATGTAATCCTATCCATACTTTCCAGGGAGTATGAAGGGCATCCAATTTGGCCCTATTATCACATATAGGGCCAAATTGGCCCTATTATCACATATAGGGCCATATATCACATATATATATTATCACCTATATAGGCTACAATCCCATCCATCCTTTCCAGTTAGGATTGCAGCCTATATGTGATAAACCATATGTAATAGCATTAAATAAAATAATAAGTAGTATAGGGTTTAAATTAAGCACATGAAAGCCTTAAATTTTTAAAAATCCTCTTTTATTCCATATGGTCTCCCTGGATCTGCACTCATGAATGTCTTAGGCTGCAATTCAGAGTAATTACAAAGAGTCCTTGCTCTGACGTAAGAACAATTTACTCTGGATTGCAATATGAATTTCCCATAGGTTTTCGCTAGGTGGTGCCATAACTGCGTCGACGTAAATGTCTCCTACGTGCTCCTGTAGTTACTCTGGATTGTAGGATTAATGTTTAATGTCCTTTCCAACCACCTCTAGGTTCAAGGTCAGATCCATGTTCATGAGAATGTGATGAATGAGACATCTCCGAGCGCTGAAGAGGTTTACCTGAAAACGCTGTGAGCTGCCATACATTTGGGGAGAAGGACTGGCTCTCACTTGCGGACAAGAAATAGTGCAGCACTTCTGGCTCAGGGTTGTAAACACCCAGGAATCCTCTTCCTAAAACAACAAGAGTAGTCATGTACCTGCCCTTGTACTGCAAACCTATTTTTCCTGCAGTATTCCTGGGTGCCTCATTCTCTTGGCCCTTTAATGCTTTGTCTCCAGAATCACAGTTCACAAAATCCAAACGATAAAGCAGTTTTGATTCATGAATCAAATGAAATCCTCTAGGAGGATTTCCTGCTATAGGCAGGGGGATGGACTAGATGACCTACTGGGTTCCCTTCCAACTCTAGGATTCTATGAATGCTCATTTTCCATATGATGGAGGAAAGGAACAAGAAAAAGCAGGCAAAAGGATGTTGAAGTCTATAAAGAAAAGGTGAATCTTGCCCTTACTGTTTGTTTTGACCAGGTATACTGGATGGGATTCCATATTCTCCTCCAAGGTGCAGTAATCTTGGGTATGAAGATCCAGCACCGGCAAGGAAACCAATATTTCTTCCAATGAAATGTCAGTCTGGAAAGGATTTAAAGGTAAATTAAGGGTTGACTCTCTGGCTACCTTACATCTTAGGCCAACAGACTGAATAGGTACAGTGAGGTTGGCAAGGGTATCTCAGATGTCAACTGTTTGGGGACGAATGTCCTGGGGTTGTAGGAAATTGATGCCCTCCTTCTGCGGATCTCAAACTATAGGTTGTAGCAGTGGTGGGATTCAAATAAATTAACAACAGGTTCTATGTCCTCATAACCTAAATTAACAACAGGTTCTATGGCCCATTAGGAACAGGTTCTCAGAACCAGGCGCTCATTACCAAAGGGTTCTATAGAACCTGTGAGAACCCCTTGAAGCCCACCACTGGGTTAAACATAATCCACCAATAGGTTGCAACCCAGTTTTTGGTGGGTTGCAAGCTGATGCTACTCAGAAGCTGTAAAGCATTCTGGAGCACACCATGACCATCACTATGACCAAAGAAGTGGGTAGAAACAGAAACCTAGCTGTCTCCCATACAAACAGTAGGTGAAGGGGTCAGAGCCAGTCGAACCTCGGATGGTATTCCTAACCCTTCCCCTGGCGGTGAATTTTTTACCTGGCTGCCATTTCTGGAAGTCATAGATAATCGTGCCTGTTTTTTGTCACAGACAAGTTGCAAGATGCCATGTTGATGTCTTCTGCATTGGTGGTTGCAGACACTGTCCAGGTGGTCCACTTGACATAGGCAGAGGCCGAGGACTTTGTCATAACCCTGATAGTCTTGGGGGGAAACACAAACCTGGGGGGGCGGGGGAGAGAAAGAGAAATAGTTAAAATAGTTAAAATCGACATGTACAAGTAATCAGGTTGTTCAGTTGGCCCAACTTTAAAGGACATATTGACATGTTTTTTCTTTAGGGAGCTTATGCTTAAGAGCTGTTAAAGAGGATTTTTGGGATTTACTTACCTATCTAACCTGCAATCCTAGTTAGTGCAATCCTAACTTCCACTTAGGCAGGCCTAAACTCCAGCTTAAGTCCTGTGCTGACCTGGGGGTGTCACAAAAGTGCCGTCAGACACTTCTGCACCACTCCTAGGGGAGGGCTAAGCCAGCGCACAAACATGTGCTCGCCTCCCTGCCTCATCACGGGAATGGGAAGACCGATGAGTTGTGCCGGCCTAAGTTAGGATTGCCCCTAAGTTAGGATTGCACCTTAATTTCATTTTGCAAACCCAGAGTTTTTGAAACCTAAAGCCTTTTGAAACCTAATGCCTTGCAAGACCTTAGAACTGAGCTCAGAGTGTATTTACACTGAATTTACACACTGAGTTTACAAGACTGATGAATCTTTTTTTCCATTTTGATTTGGCCAGCTTGGCTGTTGAACACTTTTCCTTAATTTTTTGAACAAGGCGTGATTTATTTATTTATTTATTTATTTATTTATTTATTTATTTAAAAGATTGCTTAGGAATACAGCAAATTAAAGGCAGTCAGAACTAGGCAAAGGGGAAGGATCAATAATCATAGAGCAAAAGTGATTGGACTGAGAAATATTTTCCCCAGCTAAGGGGTTGGTTGATTAACTGGTCAACCCCCAGCCATGGAGGGGGGTTGGTTGGTTAACTGGTTTATGAGAAGCGATAATCCACCATACCTTATCAGAACAGTAGTGGGTCCATTCTTCCTCGGTCAAGCACTGTCCTTCTTGGTTCCGGACAGCGGCATCTCTACAGATGTCATACACTTGCTTGACACAGTCCCACCTCCTGTCTTCTGAGGAGCTCTCGTACCCAGGGGCACATGGGCACTGGGCATCACTAGGCTGTTGTGAGAAAAAACACAACAAAGTGGTTCCTTTTAACATTTCTGGTGTACCCATTCTGGCACACTGGCATGCATCTTGTACTTAACACCCCAATCTCTGCTCAGTGGGGCTGACGGAACCACCAGTGTGGTTCTGTGGCTCTGATTCACACACGTTATGATGATTGTGGCGTCATGTGATGACTTGCATGTGTGAATGAGCCACACTCAGAACGACTGGAATTTGATACCTGGAACACTCGGCCCTCTTGGAGGCAGATGCATGTCTTCTGACCTTCCTTGGGTTGCACAGCCTCCGAGCCGCATGGAAAACAAGCCGCTTGACCACGTTTTGCGTTGAAGAAGTTCACAGGGCAAGCCAGGCATTCATGCGCAGAAGCATTTCCAGTGGAACGGAAGGTGCCTTCGGGGCAGGGAGCTGGGGACACATCTCCACCCTGGCAGAAGTGGCCTTGGATCAATCACAGGATGAATCAAAAGTAGTTAGATAATAAAATGATAACAAAAGCAAACTAAAAAGTGCCAAGAGAAAAAAAAAAACCCTCTTTGCCTGGTCCTCCATACCTGCCGGGCATGTGAATTGGTTTTCCGTACAATTCAATCCATGTTCACAATCTCCTTGGGGTTGCAAATTTCCAATGCGGCAAAACAAACACATAAAGGTGGTCGCAATTCTGAGAAGGTTGGACATCTTTCGGTGATTTGACGCAGAGGATCATTCAGCCCTTTAAGCCTCGATGGACGCCTGGAAAAGCCACGGCGTTTGAATATTTCATGGGAAAGGAGTGAAAACTTACACCACATGGAACAGGATCCCTCCAGGACTGCAGATCCAGAGCGATGCTACGTGATCATATTCTCTTATGCGCAGGCTGCCATGATTCTTTAATGCATGATTGAGAAATTAATTAATGCGCTTGCACTGTCAGCTCCCAGAGAGCTACCAAAATTCAGTTGTACCTTTATTACTATAAATATAAGAATATATGAATAACTATATATAACTTAAGTATAAGAATACCTGTTTTGTATGCTCAATGGAATGCACATGTGTTCCAGCAGGTGGCAGCACAGTTTCTTAGATGAAATCGAATCATATTCCACTTGTTCCACCCTAGATCTCTCTTGTATGATGAAGTACATACTGGTCTCATGCTGGGGACCATTCACTCATCCATTTTAATGCCAGTTATAGTGTGAATGTCCATGTTTTGGGAATGAGAACGCTTCCATAGTAAAGGGCATGGAGGCGCTTCAACGCTATCCATGCTCCAACAGTATCCAGTCTCTTTCAACAGTATCCGTCCGTGTACAATTTGGAGAAGATTGCACACGCCTATATCCCTTTGGTGGGGGAGGCACATACATGGAGTGGCCAACATGACTGGTGCATGTTGTCTTCTATGTAGGGATGGGATCCACCACCCACATGGATGTCATTATGCTTCACTAACAGTTTACCAGTTACCCACCCAGAGTTAAGAACCCAGTATAGTAACTGAGATTCAGTTCCTGGAAAACCCAGTGGAACCAAATCATTCATCCTGTAGCATAAGTGGCACACATAAGTGAATTTGTGGAAATGGAGCGCATGGACTGTATCCCCTTAGATGGCCATCATGACCAATGGACCTTCAGAGACCTCTCCTTCTCTTCCACAAATTTGTCGAAGCCCCTATTATACCCCAGCCACATCTCGCGGCGGTAAATCCCATACATTAATTATGCGCCAAACAGAAAAGTAGTGTGGTCTCTCTTGCTATGTAGTTGTAGTCCCTGAAGGCATATGCTACGCACAGCAATATCACTTGACAATTGACACAGGGCCAAGATGATAAGATTTTTATTATGGCAAAATCTATTTGGCAGGTTAGTTCCCGCGGACGGGTTGCTAACAAACATGCCAGGTCCCCTTTCCTTAGAACTATCACACCCAAGCTGAGCAGCCTCAGACTGAGGTCAGGGCAGTATACAGTGTATTAAAGAGCCATGTCAGGTTTTTTTCCCCAAGAGTTGGGCATTCTGAGAAACATTTGCTTTTCTAAGATCAAGTTTCTAGTCCACAGGTTTCTGGCAAAGAGAACTTTGAACATGAGTGGGCAGTTTTAGGTGAGGACTCAAGACTGGATGCCATTTACAGTTCCCTTTGGCTCCCCATTGGAATGGCTCTGAAGAATAGGGACCCCTTGCACACCTCCCTCCTTCCCAGACTGACTGCTCCACCCCCTCTAGCTATGCCACTGCTGCCCCATTGTGGTGGAGTGGCGGGGGGGGGGGGAGAGAAATGAATGTGTCTCCTTTCCAAGACATTCTCCTTTTCTGATGGGGGTTGCTGCCAATAACATATTTATTTATTTATTTATTTATTTATTTATTTATTTATTTATTTATTTATTTATTTACTTATTTACTTACTTACTTACTTACTTATTTGATTGATTGGTTGATTTGATTGATTGGTTTGATTGATTGGTTTGATTTATATCCCACCCTTCTTTCTAAAGGAAGAATATCCAAGGCGGTAAGGGACTTAGTGTGCAATCCTATACATGCCTCCTCAGAAGTGAGTCCCATTTTGTTCTATGGAACCTACGCTCAGGAAAGTGTATTTTAGGAACTGTAGTCAGAAATGCCTAAGAAGGTATACCGTACAATCCAGAGTAACTGTGGGAGCACGTAAGAGACATTTACATTGACATAGTTACGGCACCACCTAATGAAAACCTATGGGAAATTCTTATTGCAATCCAGAGTAAATTGTTCTTGCACCGGAGCAAGGACTCCCCATAGATACTCTGGACTGTGCCCTAAGAGACAGAAACAGGTGACATGATTTCCCTTATCATGACCCTGGAGTGAATTATCCTTGGTTTCTCTGGCTCATGCATATAGGGTGCAATCCTCTCCATGTCTGCTCAGAAGTAAGCCCCATTGTGTTCAATGGGTCTTACTACCAGGAAAGTTTGATTAGGATTGCAGCCGAATTTTGAATGGGATCCAATTACAAAGACAGATCCAACCCCTGGTGGTTTTGAACTTCAAGCCTCACGTGGTGGGGCAAAGAGAAATTCCCATAGTATGAAAAAGGATAGGGGTCTCTTGCATGTTGCATTTAAGCTCCCTGCAAAACTTGGTGGTTTGCACCCCCTTAGCTATGCCACTGAGTGTGTCCCTTTGCATTGTAGGCCAGGCCTCTCGAGATCTCCAATTGTGTGGGTGGCCTGGAGAACTCAAGATACAACATGTCTTAATTCTCTTAATTAATGAGAATTGCCAAGTTCCTGAGAAATCCTTTATCGGACGTTACATCAGAGAAGCGGCTGCTTTAACCAGTGAGTCATCAAGAGGCAAAGCTAATTCTCTTATCCAATATCTATTACCAGATGCAAAGGTTATCCCACTGCAAGTCACCCGTGTGCAAGCAAGCGCACACATCGACCCAGTACTGTACATCTTTTTACAAAACAAATATTCATCAGAGCCTATTTGCAAACCTAAGAAGAGTTCAAAGACCCATCTAGTCAGCCTCCCATTGCAATTAGTGGTCCATTAAATGCTCCAGGGAGCCACACAAGAAACAAGATACATGCACCTTGTTGCACTTTGCATCTGGGGTTCAGAAGAACCTCTGAAACCAGGTAATGCATATTCCCATGATGGTTTGTAACCTGTGGTAGACTCTTTCTCCATCAATATGTCCAAACCCCATCATCACTTCTTGTGGCAAAGAGTTCCACAGATCGTACACCCAGTTTCCACTCACTAATGCCGCAATCCAGATTAACTACGGCAGTGGTTCTCAGTCTTCCTAAAGCGGTGACCCCTTTATAAGTTCCTCATGTTGTGGGGACCCCCAAGCATAAAATTATTTTCGTTGCTACTTTATAACTGTAATTTTGCTACTGTTATGAATCGGAATGTAAATATCTGATATGCAGGATGTATTTTCATTGTTACAAATGAAATGTGTGTTCTATGCACACATTGAAAACAATGGGATTTATTTCAGAGTAGGCATGCATAGGATTGGGCCCTGAGGCTGAAATCCTATCCACATTTGCATGGGAGTAAAGGCCCCCTGACTATAATGGGATTTATTTCGGAGTAGGCATGCATAGGATTGGGCCCTGAGGCTGCAATCCTATCCACATTTGCATGGGAGTAAAGGCCCCCCTGACTATAATGGGATTTATTTCAGAGTAGGCATGCAGAGGATTGGGCCCTGAGGCTGTCAGTCACCCCAGTGCATGCGCAGCTATAGCCGGAGGTCAGGCAAGCCTGACCTGGCCCCCTGCACCAGGGGTCTTTAGGCGACTCCCAGGAAAGCTCTAGGCGACCCCCAAAGGGGTCCCGACCCCCCACTTTGAGAAACACTGAACTATGGGAAGATGTAAGAGGCACTTATCCTGGATTGCTCCATGTATTTCCCATAGGTTTTCCATAGGTGGCAATGTAATTACATCGGTGTAAATGGTCCCATAGTTACTCTGGATTGTAACCATAACTAATGCCAACACTTGTGGGATTATGGCAACTACTTTCAATGTTTGGTGCCGCAGGTGAGTCTGGATGTGAATGTAATGCATGTGCTTAGTGGTCCACTGAGTTATGGCTGCATCCGTCAACATAGTATGTCCACTTCCCTGAGCAATTCCCTTTCTTGTTGGGAAAAAGCCTGCCTGGATCAGGTTGAGGAGGATCTGTTTCCAAGCCTGGCAAATTCTGAAGACGGGAATGAGGATAGCACCATTGCTCATTCTTTGCAGAGCCAGATACTTTGAGGTCAAGCATCTTCAGGCAGAGACATAAAATTTGTACTCAGCTATCCTAAAGATTAATAAACATTTCTCAATTTATTTTTTATTTTTATTTATCGTTCTTCCTAAAGAAAGGATGCCCAATCCCTCCTTCCTCATTTTTCCCGAGCCATTAAGAAAAAAGCAACCTGAGCTAGTGATTGGCACAAAACCATGTGGCAGGGAGTTCCACAAGTGCATTATGGATTGTGTGAAGAAGTGTTTCCTGTTGTCTGTCTTCAAATCTATTGCCAATTAACTTCTTTCACTCCCCTCTTCTCTTCCGCAGCTCCATTGTAACTTTAAACTTTTACCTGATGTCTGAAGATAAGCCTGTTTGGTGTGTAAACTAAGAGTATTATGCTCCATTTATCTCCCTTTGCTCTGCAAGCAGAGACACTATAATAGATAAAGAGGGTTGGGATGAGTGTGCATAAGTCTCCCTGCATCCTGAATGGTGGATGCATTAGGAAATCAGAGCCTTGGATCACTTGGGAATCCGCAAGCAGACCGACATGCGGCCTTCCTACTGATTTGGGTCTGGCTGGAAGGCGTCAACGAACCTGACCCTCTGGAAACTGGCTGCAGGCACATTCTTGAGCTCTACGGCTCATTGACATTGCCAGAGGTCCTGACCTGCTGATACTCCCTGAACACAAACAGAGCCGGATCATCCCTCGGTTGCCTCCAGGTAGGCAACAGAGGATGCAACGGCCGCCATCTGCTTTGCCAAGCCAAGCCGCAGCATGTCTGGGGCAGGTTTCGCAACCCCAAATTCCCCTTTTCCCAGCAAAAAACAAACCAAGGTTCCTTAAAAGCACCTGAACACATCCAGCTCATGTAAGGTGTTTGTTTTTGGTCATGCATTGACTTTCAATTCTAATGCAAGTGAGAACATAAGACATGCACTTTTGGATGCAGCCAGTGATCAGCTAGTCCTTGATGCAAAGGGCACCCACACAGTACACACTGTATTTACTGCGCCACCGAATCTAATGCACACCCTATACTTATATTATAGTATATACTATATATATACTATGTATTTACTCAAATCCACATTTACTCAAATCTAATTAACCATCTAATCTAAAGCACACCCTGATTTTGCAGACTAAATTCAGCTGAAATAAGGTGAGCATTAGATTTGTGTAAATGCTGAATGTGGCACAATTGCTATGGAGTCTCATTAGTAGACGCTGCACAAAACCTGATGAGTTGAGGTGTGACACATTAGGCTGGCATATATTCCAGCACAAGTCCCTTTCTGGCTTACAGGTGTCACAAAATTGCCATAAGGCACTCTGCACCACTCTTTGGAGGGTTAAGCCAGTGCACAGGTATGTGCTGGCCTCCCCACACCACTACAAAAACAGAGAGCGGTTGAGTTGTACCGGCCTAAATGGGTTTGGATTGCGCTGTGTGTTCCACAGATCAGTTCCGCAACAAGTGAGGATATGTTTGCTTTTATTTGTCCTGAATTGACAGGTGTCACTCATCTCCACCAGGTGACTGCTGTGGTCAGCAGCGCAACAGTTCTCAAGAAGCTCTGGCAAGTGTATTGAGAGGACACCCACCAACACAACCTATCTGAGAAAAAGAGAGAGCCCAATCTTATGTATGTCTACTCGGAAGTATGTCCTGTTAGGGTGAAATCCAGAGTAACTTTGGGGAGTCCTTGCTCCGGAGTAAGAACAATTTACTCTGGATTGCAAACTAGGTGGTGCAGTAACTACGGGTGCACATAATGTCTTTTATGTGCTGCCATAGTTATTCTGGATCGTGCTCTTAGAGTCAATGGGTGGGCTGCTGTGAGATATAGGAATCTGGACTAGATGGGCCTAGCAGGACAGAAGGAGGTTGGGTGCAGGAAAGAGGGTATGGCCTGGTCCCCTCCAGTCTGAAACACACTTCCATGGAATGACTCGTGTCCACTGAGATCCAGGGGTCTTGCTTGAGTTAGGGACCCCAAGCATCCCCTTTTTGTAGCTGGAGAAACACCATTGCCAATGCAGTCATGTCCAGCTTCTTAGGTTCTGCTGCTGGCTTATGACGGATTCCATACCTTACCTCCTCTTCTTCCACCCCCTCTGTCGATCCCTCTATATGGGGATGGAAATGACGGCTCACATTGGCCAACGGAAGGTTCGTTGCCAGAATCTGGCAGAGGTTTTAGTAGACTGAGAGCCCAATCCTATACTTGTCTACTCAGAAGCAAGTCCCTATTAATGAGGAAAATGTGGATAGGATAGCAGCGTCACACACACAACAAGCTTAGAACTAGGTTGATGTTTAGCATTTCTTGCTTAGGACAGAACTGTCGGGCAGTCTATCTTGCATCATGTTGACAATGCATACAAAGGTTCACTGCCCTTAAATTATGCGGAAAACAATGTTGATACAGTCCCGATGAGTGATTTGTAAGGCTCTGTTGTGACATTTCCAGATTGGCTGCCGGTGTATTTGCTATCAGCACTCAGTGACCTCAATAAACATTGATTATATCGATAAAGAAGGCTTGGTTTCCTCTGGGAAAACACAGGGGATCAAAGTCATGCCTGTTGTTGGTGCCAGAAGCATTTGTGATATAAACATCATAGTGTAGGTCGGGGCAATTTAAGTTGGCCCTGTGATTATTCTGAATGGGAATGACAAACTGGTGGCGTATTAACTGGTTGGAATTAGACTCTAATCAGCTGGTTTCATGAGCTGGGAAATTGAGACGATGGGTAGGAATAGACCGCCAACCTCGAACAGGGCATTTTGGATCCCAATCCAAATCTGTAGTTTCAATATTTTATGGCAGATGTAAAGTAAAACCAAGCTATAAACATCTTTTGATGTCATGATGGTACTTACCCCCCAGTCCAGAGTAACTACGGGAGCACGTTAGAGACTTTACGTGCACCCGTAGTTACTGCACCACCTAGTGAAAACCTATGGGAAATTCATATTGGAATCCAGAGTAAGTTTTTCTTACACCAGAGCAAGGACTCCCCATAGTTACTCTGGATTTTGCCCTAGTAAGACTGGTAACTGATATTTTGAGTGGTGTAGGGGGGCAATCCATGAGGGAGACTGGAACTGTAAAATAAGGTTAAGAACACCTTGTTTAGGATCTGTGAATCTTTTTCTATGGATACCTTATAATCACATCTGATTTCTAGCATTCAAACACATTTTTTTGGCTTATAAGACTGCAATCCTAAAGACACTTTCCTGGGAGTAAGACCCATTGAACACAATGGGGCTTACTTTTGAGTAGACACGGTTAGGATTGTGCTCTAAGTGAAATAATCTTCCATTTTGTCCTGCCTGAGGATGTTTGCCCAGTAGGAGCCCAAGCTTTGACAAATCCAAAGACTTTTAGGGTGCAATCCAGAGTAACTATGGGAGTCCCTGCTCCGGTGTAAGAACAACTTACTCTGGATTGCAATATGAATTTCCCATAGGTTTTCACTAGGTGGTGCAATAACAACGAATGCGCATAATGTCTCTTACATGCTCCCGTAGTTACTCTGGATTGTAGGGCATCTGTCTGCTCTTGTGCTGCTCCTTCACTAACAGCTTTATAAAGGTGGGATCTCTTGCACTCCATGTCCAACGTCCATGACTTCGGATCTTCCAGAACATAATATTAATTTCTTGATGTTGCACCCAAACTTTTAGGAAGTCCATGACTCCTTGGTGCACGGGAAGCTTCTCATTTACACGGTACCTTCAGGAAAAGGGTCAATGGACCCTTGGAAGTCCCCATCAGAGAAAAAGTCAGAGAGCAAAACTAAAGAAGGGTCCAGCTCTTCTCTCTGTACATATGGAAGGTCCGTTTCATGTGGATCAGGGAGCAAATCAGAATCCTATACAGAGAAAACATGAAAAAACATCAGGTTTTCCTGAAATCATGTGTAATGTATGGCAGTTACTCAGAAAAACAACAAACAGCTCAATCCTAAGCAGGTCTACTCCAAAGTAAGCCTCAATATGGCTACAATCCAGAGTAACTACGGGACCTTTTACACTGACGTAGTTACGGTGTCACTTATGGGAAATGCATAGAGCAATCCAGAGTGGCAGCCCAATCCAGAGCAACTAATTTGTCCACATAAGAGCCCTTAGGTTGCCCTATCTAACACTAGGCTGGAGCAACTGCAAGATGCTCCAGCCCAGTTACTCTGAAGGAGGCTTAGGGCAGAGCAAGGTAAGATAGGGAGCCCTAAGAGAGGTGGACCTGCTCTGCCCTAACTGGGGCAGCCTAAGCAGCTCAGGAGAGGCAAGTTGAGGGCATGTTGAGCATTGCCTAGGGCAGAGCAGTTACTCTGAATCCAGAGCCTGTTTCCAAGGCAGAAATGCCCTCTTCCAGCCCTCAGAGTTATACCACCTCAGGAGCAGGTATAGTAATGAGTAGACCCATAGGGGTCCATGATAAGGCCCGAGTAAGAATGGCAGTGCTGACCAAAAATCTGAGTTCTTGGCCAGCCTAGCTGCAACCCCTGCCTCTCAACCTCAGGATATGGAACAAACTACAGCTGCCCACAAACCTCAGGATGCAGCAGGCCACTCCAAGAAGCCCCTTGTATTCACTGGAGAATGTACTGGCATCTCATCAGGGACTCCTTAGAAGGCAGGCACCCAGTGGCGTCACCAGACTGGTGCGGCTGGTGGGGCTGCATTGGGGATGCGCTCCGTATGGGGTGATGTGCCGGAGGAGTTTGACTGTCCTTTGGCAGGCCCCGGGCGTCAGCACCCCCATTCAGGCCTGCTCCAAGGCGGAGCAGCAGCCAGAAGCTGCCACTTGTCTGAGGAGCTGGCCTGAACGGCCATCTGAGGTGCACTGCGCAGAAACACACTGAGCATGCCGAACAGCTTCAGAGGAGACTTCCTTAGAGCAGAGAAAGTCCGCGCCTCTGCACAGCCATTCGGCCTCACTCAGGAGGCGGAGCGGCAGCCGAATGGCTTCAGAAAGAGTACTGCACAGGCACCAACTCTGACGCCTGCACAGTCTCCCCCGAAGCCAAAAGGCTTCAGAAAAATACTGCGCAGGTGTCAGAGATGGTGCCTGCGCAGTACTCTTTCTGAAGCCAGTTGGCTTCAGAAACAACTGCGCAGGCGCCAACTTTGGTGACTGCACAGTCCAGGTGGGGGGGGGGGGGCGCGCATCCCAGGGCTGACACACAGACTTCCGCACCAGGTGATGTGCAGAGTCATGTCACCACTGTAGGCACCACAGCTGTTCCTTGTTCAGTGTGATCTGAGGGGTGTCTCCTCAGGAGCAAGTCTTCCCCTTGTGTCAATTACTCAGCATGCTCTGGAGCAGTTAGGGCAGCCCAGGCTTCCTGACTCTCTGGATTCAGCATAACTTTCTGCTCTGGATACAGAATAGTTAGGAGAGTGCAGTTAGGTCAGAGCAGGCTGAATTTGCTCTGGATTGTGTCCTAAGTGCCTCTTATGTCTTCCCGTAGTTACTCTGGATTGTAGGGTATGTTCAGTGGGGCTTTCTCCCAAGAAAGTGTGTACAGGATTCCAACCAAAATGTGATAGTTACAGAAAGATCTCAAAATTCTTGAGAATCTCTGGGCTAAATCACATCCTACCTGAAACATTACTTTTTATTGTTTCGAAACAATAAAACATTTATTGTTTTATTGTTTGAGCTTTTTAAATTTATTGTTTGAGCTTTTTAAACATTTATTGTTTGAGCTTTTTTAAATTTAATTGTATTTTAATTGTTTTTAATTATGTTTTAATTTATATTCATAATTCAATTTTAATGGTGTTTTATCCTGTTGTTAGCCGCCTTGGGGCTATTGTAGGAGAGGAAAGGCGGGATATAAAACAAACAAACAAACAAACAAACAAACATGTCTTCACTTTTTTACAAAATATTTACAATCCTATGCATGTCTAGAATCATAGTATCAAATCCTAGAGTTGGAAGGGATCTAGAAGATCATCTAGTCCAATCCCCTGCCTGTAGCTGGAAATCCTCCTAGAGTATCTCCAAAGCGTGCTCATCGAATCTCTGCTTGAAGATCCCTGGTGAGGGAGAGACCACCACCTCCCTTGGCAATTCATCTACTCAGAAGTAAGCCCCATTTAGTTCAATGGGGCTTACATCTAGGGAAATGTGTGCTCTACATAGCAGCCTGAACCGTTGTGACAAATTGCAGTGACTGACCTCCTGCCATTTGGGTTGGTGGGTCTGGAGAAACAACAGCAATTCATGATCTTTCTGGATATTTTCAAAATAATGTGAAGCTTGGATTGAAGATTTGTTACCCTGGAATAAAATAAAATAAATTGAGAATAGAGAATAAAAGGAGGAAGGTGGGTAAGAGGTAAAGAGGTGTAACAAAAAGTAGAGTAACTTATCTCAAATATGTCCAGTGAGACTGATTGACCACTTATGACGACACAGCAGGGAATGAGTAAGATGTTAGTATGATCCAGGCAGCTCTCATTTCCATGAACCAAATACTAGAACTCATATTAAGTTATGTGTGAATGGCATTATATTGGCAACTGGTTTTTTTTTTATTGTACTGTTACCATATTTACTCAGATCAAATGCACCACTGAATATAATGCGCTCCCTATACTTATAATCAAAACACCATATTTACTCATTTCTAATTAACTATCGAATCTAATGCACACCCTGATTTTGGAGACTAAGGGCGCAATCCAGAGTAACTACGTGGAATCTTTGCTCCGGTGTAAGAACAATTTGCTCTGGATTGCAATATGAATTTCCCATAGGTTTTCACTGGGGTAGTGCAGTAACTACGGGTACACATAATGTCTCTTACGTGCTCCCGTAGTTACTCTGGATTGTAGGGTATCCCTACAATCCAGAGTAACTACAGGAGCACTTAAGAGATATTACGTGCACCCGTAGTTACGGCACCAGTTAGTGAAAACCTATGGGAAACTCATATTGCAATCCAGAGTTAAATTGTTTTTACACCGGAGCAAGGACTCCCCGTAAATACTCTGGATTGCGCCCTAAATTTGGCTGAAAAATGTGTTAGGTTCGAGTAAATACAGTATATATTAAAATAGAGTGAACACTAACCCTAGTGATGCCATTTAGACATCGTGATGCAGGTAGACATTGATAATGTAAATTATTCTGTATGGTCTGATACAGGAAGAAGTCCATTGTGGGTGTAATGCAATGTGCCTGTCATGGGTGTAATGCAATGTGTCCGTCATGGGTGTGATGCAATGAGTTCTCTTTCCAGGTGATGGATGCCCTAGTGATGCTTCTGTGCACATGTGCATAAACACACACGTACATACTTACTTGCACACAAGGATTGGCTCCCATCTCCAACAAACAGTTGATAGTACTCAGTATCTGATCCTTACGCAGATTCAGGAACTTTAGTGCTTCAGGGTTGAGGTTGCTGTTCTCCAATTTCATCGAAAGGAATGAGTGTACACTAGCTGCGCATTGCAGTGGAGTTAAACCTGTGCAAGAATATTAGACAGTAATAATAAAATATTATTATATTTATATAAGAATAAAACCCCAGTAATAAATAGCCTCTTTTCTTGTGACTTCTGGAAAATTGCCTTTTTTTAGGGTCTCCGAACACTAATTCTGTTGGAATAATAATAAATAACAATATTATTATTAATAAAAATAATATTATTGTAAATAATAATACATAATAAATCCTTTACTGAATCTTCTGCCACTGACACTCTAGTCCCTGTAATTCTTTTGACAGCTATGATATTTTGGGGAGCCGTCAAATTGCCTCTCTAAAATGACTTGGATTGCACAGTCTGACCCTCAACCCTCCTTGCAGTGTGTTCACCACTTAACCCTCATCTTTCAGTATCTGGGGGTTCAATAATCACATTCAAGGGTACATCAACCTGACCATCCATCTCCGAACACACCCTGATTGTCAAGTGCATCAACTTCAATGTGGGTTCCAGATTCCTGGTAGCTTCTTAAGACCTGTAACAAAAGACAAGAGAGCTGCATCTATGGTCAGCTCCTGACCAGACTTAGCCAAGAGCAATGCACCTCCAGGCTTCACCTGGCAGATTGTCCTGCATCTTCTCCCTCTCCACCTCCCTATTTTAATAAGATTCAATTCCTCTTTATTATGATCTCAGACCAGAATAAAAGTAGTATACAATCTCACAAGCACATATCAGTCTAAATTATACATTGTAGGTATTAAGAAGTTAAAAGTTAAAAAGATACAACTAGATATTTCAGATAAGATACAATTAAGATAATAAAATTTCTGATAAGAAAATCTACTTTTTTCCTCCATGTCGTAATCCCAGATCCCTACTTCTTTTCATATGTGAAACTAAAACCATCACAGATGTTTCCCTGCTCTTCCCCTGCACACCATTCGTTCCATGCACACCATTCATTGTCCAGATCGGAATCTCCTAAGGGTACCAATACATCCTTTTCTCTCTTTCTACAACACCATGCTCACTGATGGCACTATGTACATAATTTTTTAAAAATAACCTAATTTTTAAAACTTCTGTTTCAGGGGCAGCTTTTAAATCCATTTTCAGACTCATTAATCCATCATCATCATCATCATAACCTTTATTGGCATCAAATTAATCCATTAATTCATTTTCAGATCCAAAGTAGGGGCAACTTTTTAGTCCGTTTTCAGGGTCATTAATCCATTAATCATCATCATCATCATCATCATCATCATCATCATCACCACCACCACCACCACCACCATCTTTATTGGCATCAAATTAATCAATTAATCCATTTTCAAATCCAAACTAGGGGCAACTTTTAAATCAATTTTCAAGGTCATTAATCCATTAATCATCATCATCATCATCATCATCATCATCGTCATCATCATCATCATCATCATCATCATCATCACCACCACCACCACCACCACCACCACCACCACCACCACCTTTATTGGCATCAAATTAATCCATTTTCAAATCCAAACTAGGGGCAAACTTTTAAATCAATTTTTAGGGTCATTAATCCATTAATCATCATCATCATCATCATCACCACCACCACCACCACCACCACCACCACCACCACCACCTTTATTGGCATCAAATTAATCCATTTTCAAATCCAAACTAGGGGCAACTTTTAAATCAATTTTCAGGGTCATTAATCCATTAATCATCATCATCATCATCATCAACATCATCACCACCACCACCACCACCTTTATTGGCATCAAATTAATCCATTAATCCATTTTCAAATCCAAACCAGGGGCAGCTTTTTATTCCATTTTGCACCCAAGTGGGCTTGTGTTGCAAAAGGTACTCACTTCCAGGACTCTCAGGTACCCCTTTGCTGCACACAGGTGCAAGGCGGTCTTTTGCAAGCCGTCCCTGGCATTGACATTTGCTCCCAGTGAAAGCAGGTCGCCAGTGATCAGGTGATGGTTCTTTTGAACTGCTATGTGCAATGCAGTCTGCGACAAGTGAGAAGGAAGAAAATGTTGTTAAAAGGAAATGGGAATTACCATTATTACCACCATTTAAGAACAATTAAGTGGACTTCCAGCTAGAATCCGTTCTAAGAAATAAAATGGGGCTGCAATCCAATGCACACTTGCAAGCCTATGCACCCTTTCCTGGGAATAAGAGCACTATCCTAACCATGTCTACTCAAAAGTAAGCCCCATTGTGTTCAATGGATCTTACTCCCAGGAAAGTGTCCCAGGAAAGGATTGCAACCTAAGACTCATTCCCTACAATCCAGAGTAACTATGGGAGCACACAAGAGATGTTACGTGCACTCGTAGTTACTGCACCACCTCGTGAAAACCTATGGGAAATTCATATTGCAATCCAGAGCAAATTGTTCTTGCACCGGAGCAAGGACTCCCCGTAGTTACTCTGGATTGCGGCTATTGAACACCATGTGACTTATTTCTGAGCAGACATGCTTAGGACTGTGCTGTAACAGTCCAATCCGAACCAAATTTTCATGGTGCAGTGCAGTGGGGATGGTACAGCCTCCGCTACATGGATCCACGCCAAGTATAAGGCTGGTACTTCAGCCTGCCCTGTGTGGGGCTTTCAGGCTTGGGAAGAGGGAATTGGATTTGGTGAAGGTCTCTTGGGTGGGTAGAGGGTGACCCCCACCTATCTCATGGGCCTTCCCTGACATTCACCCTTGGCACCCCAGAGCGGACCAGGAATGCCCACCTGTTTGGCTCCATTCCTCTCATCAATTTGGTTCAGAAGTGCAAACCTCCATGACAGGGCATAGGACAGGGCTCTCTTCCCATGTGTGACGGCTTCATGCAGGAGCCTGAAAGGGAGAGGGTGGTTAGTGGCAAGTAGGGGCAACCGATGGCATGAAAGTATCAAAACCATTTCCCCAAACCCCTGTGCGTGAGGCCGACCAGAAGAGCATGACTGGATAGGACCAAGGTGACCATCCAAGGCAAGGACCAAGTTTACTTGCCCGGGAGTTTCAATATAATGAACCTTTGTGACTGTTGCAATATGTGTTCTATTTCGAAACATTTTATTTGTGACTCAACTCCTTTTACTTCCAGTTTTGCTATTTGTTTTAAATCTCTTTTTATTGTTTTCTGTAATAAAACATGAAATCTCTTTGCTATCGTTTGATTGCTTAGACTGGAATGTATTGATTGCTGTGATGCCAGGGAGTATTAATATGAACCAGGAACAGACATTTGCAGGTGAAAACACACCCTTGTTCTGCTGAAGTGGGGCATAAAACATGATTGCTTTCATTTTCGTGCCCGTGACTCAGCCACCCTTGGTTCTGTGGAAGGGTGCTGCACCCGTTATCAGTGACCTCATGTTTCCATCGATGCTTTCCACCCAGTTTTAATAGTTTCAAACCACAACAACACAAAAAGAGCCAGTGGGAAAATCATTCACAACTCTGTCGCACAATTGATTTTCATGATCAGGGTGTTTCAGTATTTCAGGGTGCAATCCTAAGTTAGCCGGGCTCAAATCATGGGTCTTCCCATTCCAATGGTGCTGTGGGGAGGCAAGTACATGTCTGTGCATTAGCTCTACTCTCCCATAGGAGTGGTGTAGAAGTGTCCCCAGGAAGAAAGGTGAGATACAAATAAATTATGATGAAGAGGAGGAGGATGATGATGATGGTGGTGGTGATGATGATGATGATGACAAAATCCAGAGTAACTACGGGGAGTCCTTCTCTGGTGTAAGAACAACTTACTCTGGATTCCAATATGAATTTCCCATAGGTTTCCACTAGGTGATGCAGTAACTACGGGTGCATGTAAAGTCTCTTACGTGCTCCCATAGTTACTCTGGATTGTAGGGTTAGTGTCTTAACAGCACTTTTTTGACACCCTCAGAACTCATGCCAGGGCTTAGGCTGACCCAAGTGACCTTAGACTGACCTAAGTTTAGGATGACAGCCTTAATATCTTAATCCTTGAATGTTTTGTTATTTTTTTTAATAGCAATGTGTTTTTAATTTTAATGTACTGTATTTGAACGCTCACATTTGTGAACGCTCACATTTTTCAGCCAAATTTAGGCTGCAATGTTAAACACATTTTCCTGAGAGTAAGTCCCATAGAACAGAGTGTGACTAACTTCTGAGTAGACATGCTTAGGATTGCACCCAAAGTCTCTAAAATCAGGGTGCGCATTAGATTTGATGGCAGATTAGATTCCAGTAAATAAAATACAGTATATATGTTTTTACTGTGAGCCAACTTGGGTCCCCCCTGAGGTGGGAGAAAAGCAGGATGCAAACAAGCAAGCAAGCAAGCAAGCAAACAAGCTAGGTAGCTAGCTAGCTAGCTAGCTAGCTAGCTAGCTAACTAACTAACTAACTAACTAACTAACTAACTAACTAACTAACTAACAAAGCACACAGAGGGACCAACCTGTTCCCGTTCTTATCCGGTGCAAGCAGCTTGTCCACAGTGAGACCCCTCAACCTCCTCTCTTCCTGCTGGAGCTGAAACTGGAAGAAAGACACCACCAAGGTGTCCTGTCCTGGGAAAGACCCTGCATTGGGCTTCATGCATGAGCCGCACTGCAAGGCCGTTGTGTCTCCTTCCACGTGGCCTAGTGGGTTATGAAAGCAGGGTCTGACTCTTCTAAACTGTCCCATAGGTGGTACCACCACATGGTCTCCTGACCAATGTCTTCCTCCCACGCATGAATTCAGAGGTGTTTGGATGGGATCCAGAGGCTGCCTTGTCGTTTGACCGGCAGAGCCACAGCCATCGTTGGGTTTGGTGTGCCAAAGTGCGCCAGAGTCGGTAAAGGACTCGTGTGGCTGGAACCTTGGTGAATCTCCACTGCCTTCCAACCGCTTTCCATTTGGCTGTGGGCAGCCACCGGCTTTCATCCATGGAAGCCGAAGTTCTGGGAATGCCCCGGGAAGGTATGTGGGGCACAACATGGATTCTGAGCCGCAGTGACTCTCACACAGGTCTTTTTGAAGCACTTCGACCAGGATATCCAGCTCTTCCACGCTTCTTAAAGCGGCACAAGTTTTTGGCTTGATCTTAAAAAAAGAGAAAGAAGGAGGTGAGGGTATAAAATGCTACATGGTAGAAAATGTTGGCTACACAAAACAGAAAGTGCTTCACATACCTGCTTATGCCTCTTCTCGATGCCGGCTCTTTTTCTTCCTGGGTAAGAAGAAGGGAAAAAAATCAGTGGCCAAAAAGATGGAGGCATATTATTTTTATATCATGTTTGCTTCTGCCGAAATTATGGTCGTAATCCTAACCCCTAGTTAGGCCAGCATAAATCCTGGCACAAGTCCCATGATGGTCTGGGAGTGTCACAAAAGGGCCATAAAAAGCAATTATCCTGGGGCAGGAGGGGGAAGTTAGAACATAACAAGAACATAAAAAGAGCCTCCACTGGATCAGGCCAAAGGTCCATCTAGTCCAGATCCTGGATCTCACAGTGGCCCACCGGAAGCCTTTGGGAGCACATATAACACCTGCATCCAGATGTCCCCCCCTTGCATCTGGCATTTGGAAATTGTCTACATCTGCATTGATATGCACACATATACACAACTCATGGCTTGTAACCTGTGATGATTCCTTCCTCTAGGAATTTGTCAAATCCATTGCCACATGCTGTGGCAAAGAGTTCCACAGATTCCACAGACATGCACTGGCCTCCCAGTGCCACACATGGTGTTGAGGATTGAATCCTCAATCTGTAACTATTTTACAACACCATGGGCGCAATCCAGAATAACAACAGGGAGTCCTTGCTCCTGTGTAAGAACATTTTGCTCTGGATTGCAATATGAATTTCCCATAGGTTTTCACTAGGTGGTGCAGTAACTACGGGTGCACGTAATGTCTCTTACGTGTGCCCATAGTTACTCTGGATTGTAGGGTTTGAGTACAATCCTAGTTGATGATCCACCAATCGAGGGGCTGCTGCGCTGGTGACGCATAGCGCCAGCTTTCTCATGAGGAAGTTACTTGCATCTGCATACAAGCTGGCTATGCCATAACCTCAAATCTAGATCCAATTGGGCTCACACCCTCAAATATTCTAAATTCATTCAAACAACATTGGCAACTTAAAAAGTAAACCCTATTATATAGGGTAGTCCTATGTAATAGCAAGGAATCTCTTGAAACCAAGGCCTGATCCA
Organism: Cryptoblepharus egeriae; assembly: GCA_030015325.1. Taxonomy (NCBI): domain Eukaryota; kingdom Metazoa; phylum Chordata; class Lepidosauria; order Squamata; family Scincidae; genus Cryptoblepharus; species Cryptoblepharus egeriae. The sequence continues at coordinate 3,399,223 of JAREYC010000011.1, forward strand.
GGTTTCAGGTGGATCTTATCCAGCTTCCCTACCTGGGAACGCTATCTAACGGACATGAAGATTTTATGCATCACCATCACATGAAGGCTCTGGTGCGTCAAAGGGGTGGATAAAGGGGTCAGCAATGGGTCCTTCTGAGTACCCTGAAATGTTTCTCTGACTCCTGATGCCTGTTGAGGCAGCTATCCATCCAGATGAATATGTCCAGTCAATGAGGAAGAGCATGATTCAGAATTCCTTATTCTGCTTGTATACTGGGTATACTGGGTGCTTGTATACTGAGTATACTGGGTGCAACTCTCAGATCATGCATGCAATTCTCAGATCTTGTTGTTACCTGTTCTTCTGGAAGCCCCTTTAAGGTCTGCTTGTGCTGTTGTGTTCTATCAAAAGAGAAAAAAGTTTGACGTGCACCATAATTTTCATGAGGCTTATACAAAATTGACACCTTTTAGAATACGTTCTATTTTTTAAAAAGTCGGTATAAATGCAGTGGCATAGCTAGAGGGGTGCAAAGGCACGTAAGACAACAAGACACTTGCATCCTGTCACCACTCCTTTGCATCTGATATTCAGATTTTTTTTTAACCGACTTCACATTCCCATCATGGGTGCAATCCAGAGTAACTACGGGGAGTCCTTGCTCCAGTGTAAGAACAATTTACCCTGGACTGCAATATGAATTTACCATAGGTTTTCACTAGGTGGTCCAGTAACTATGGGTGCATGTAATGTCTCTTATGTGGGTTACTCTGGATTGTAGGGCATGTCTTGTAACCTGTGGTGGACTTTTCTTCTAGAAATCTATCCAGTCCTATGCCAGACATCATCACCACATCATGTGGCAAGGAGTTCCACAGAGTAATTACATGCTGTATAAAGAAATACTGTATTTATTCAAATCTAATGCTCACCTTTTCCAGCCAAATTCAGTCTCCAAAATCAGGGTGTGCGTTAGATTCCGATGGATAATTGATTTGAATAAATATAGTATTTTGATTATATAGGGTGTGCATTAGATTTGATGGCGCATTAGATTTTAGTAAATATGGGTATATATTATGGGTGCAGGCGAGGGACTGCGCAGTGAGCAGCCCACATCAGCAATGGCCTTGTTTCTGCCAGTGACGTATCATGCATCTCACCAGATGATTGCTGGGATCTATGGCTTTGGAGAGGCGCATTTTCTCCAGCAGTTCACGAACCGGCATCTTCACCCTGACGCCCATGTACTGTTTTTGAGACACAACAGGCACATCCGGCCCTGGATGTGGAAAGTCAAAAGATCATCCTTAAAAACAACGTTACCAGATCTGTGTTGTGTGTGAGATGATGTATTCTGGTATTTGGGGGGGGGGGATCAACTTCTGGGGGAGGAGAAAATAGTTTGTGTGAGAAATTTAAGGATCTAAGCATCACCATCTGGAATCTGCCCTCCAGGAGATAACGGAGCCACCATAAAGCAATACCCCATGTGCCCCTTCCTCCGGTGCAGAGAACCACGGTAAATCATGCACCAAGTGAGTCAAGGATATCTCTGCTCCAAAGGGAAGCCACAGATCCTCGATGAAATAAATCAATCCTATTACATGATAAAATCCCATAAGAATCCCATAAGATAAAATCCCACTGTATAAGAATTTGGTCTCACCTCTCATGACAAGCAGCTCCTGAGACTTCTCTAAAGGCACATCCCAGGTCATGGAATCCACACCTTTGAATTCAGTTAATCCAGAGGCAGGTAAAGACGGGCTCTGCTGAGAACAGCTCTTGGGACTGGCTGTTTCTGCCGGGGTGGGAGATCCTTGTCCCCCAAGATAGCCATAAGACTCCTGGCCACTGAAATCAGGATTCACCGTGAGTTGCAGCTCCCCTTCTTCAGCATTTCCATAATGCAGAAACAGCCTTACATGACCTGTGAGAATCTCACTTTTGCACTCCTTAGATGCACTCCTTGCATCCCACATCTCAGCATGACTGTCACAGTGAACCTCAAAGGGATTTGGAGGGTCACCAAACCCAGGCACTGATGCCTCAGCCTTCCGGTCGACCTGCAAACTTCTGCTGATGGCACAACACATGCAGTACAAAGTCAATTATATGCTGCAAAGCTCTGGAAAAGCTGTTGGTGTGTTCGATCCTTTGTGTTGTCTGTGTGTGTCTGTGTTTTTTTTCCCTGGCCAGGTGAAACTGTAGAAACGTCACACCTCAGTGCAGAGAAACCACACCTTTTTTTCCAAGAAAAGCTGTAGCAGAAGATACTTGAAGGCAACATGGGATGGCAAAAATCATGGAATATTTATTTTTATTTAGTAAATTTATTTATTATAAATTTATTAATATTTATTATTTACTAGCAAAAATGTGCCCGCATTGCGGGAAGTAAAATTCCCCCCGTACACCATGTGCAACACCCCCCACGTGCAACAACCTTTCCATGTGCAACATCCCCCATGAATATCAACCCTTCCATGCACATCAACCCACCATGCGCAACATCCCCCCATGTGCAACATCCCTCATGCTAAGGCTCATGCTCATCACCCTGCTATTTGCAACAACCCACCATGCACATCAACATCCATGCGCATCATCCCCCCATGCACACCCCCCACCCAGTGCACCCTCCTTCCCAGTGCATTAAATTGCTGGATTTTAAACAATCTTCAGTGTTAAGAATAGGACAAAAACATTTTGCACCCCTTTTCAGGCGGGGTGGGAGATCCTTGTCCCCCAAGATAGCCATAAGACTCCTGGCCACTGAAATCAGGATTCACCGTGATGCCTCCCCTACCGGGTAATGCAAACTCTAATGATGCCACTGCCGCTGAATAACAGAAACCACTCATATGTGCTGATTCAAGGAAAGTTTGGAATCTTGGGTGCACTCTTTTGGGGGAAGGGGAAACACATGCACACAGGCAAAAATTCAACAGGTGAAGCTTATTTTCCCTTACAATTCTGCAGCACCACACGTAGGGTTTATAGTTGCAATATTTTCAAAGTATGGCAAGCCAGGTTGACCATATGACTGAAAAAACCGGATTTGTCCGGATTTTTAGCCTCCTGTCCGGGTGTCCTACATTTCGGCTTTATTTTTGAACTTTGCAATGGTGCGCAGTCCCCCATCATGTCATATGTCGTTGGATTTGTATTGAAGAGCAGAACCCAATGCAAAAATCAGTTTTGAGATATCTCCTTCCTATCAAAAGTTATGGCCAAAATAACCGAGAAACTAAATATAAAAACAAAAAAATACATTTTTTGGCCATTTTTTTAAGCGGGTAGGAATTTTATCCTTGGGGTTCAGGAATTTCGGGTTTGGCATTTGGTCACTCTGGGCAAGGCACTCTATTTGTTTTGGTAGCTGGGAAAAGCCACACTGGTGTCCTTGTTTTGCTCAGAAAACTGCCGTTGAGGTAGCGAATCATGTGTGGGTTGCCCAGATCTTGGGCAGCACACGGGGAAGGCAGGTGCCAACCTGCCAGTGGATTCAAATGGCTGCCTCCAAGACCTCCTCGAAATCTTCCCAGGTGGTTTCCTATCAGTGCCATCATCTTCACATGAGATTAGCAACAGCGATGGAGTCTTCCCAACCCTTGGGCGGTGGCGCTTTCAGGCGTTTGCCTTGCGCACTCTGCTTCTTGGAATTTAATTTCAACTTTATGAGCATGGTTGCATGTCTGTCTGCCTGCCGTGGGCAGGCCTGCCGACAACACCTGGAACAAAACCAGTGCTTCCTCCCTGCACACCACATGCCCGCCCTTTTATGAATGGGGTTGAGGGCACGCCAATGCCATGGAGGCAGTCAGTTGAAAAACCATAACTATACACAGAAATACTATTAGAGATAGAATATACAATATCAACCAGAGCAACAGTAGCTTAGAGCACAATCCTAACCATGTCTACTCTATAGGAAGCCCCGTTGTGTTCAATGGGTCTTACTCCCATTTAGGATTGTGATTAAGATGCAGTGGTCAAATACTGTATTTACTCAAATCTAACACTCACTTTTCCAGCTGAAATTAGTTTCCAAAACCTGGGTGTGTATTAGATTCAATGGTGCGCTAGATTCGAGTAAATATGGTGTTTTGAATGTAAGTAAGGCCAGTATTTAGTTTGTTTACCATATTGTAATAAAGAAATGTAACTTAGAGCACAATCCTAACCATGTCTACTCAGATGTAAGCCCCATTGTGTCCAATGGGACTTACTCCCAGGAAAGTGTCTTTAGGATTGCAGCCATAATCCTATTGTTGTATAAAGTAGTGCAATTAGGTAAAAATCAAAACATAAACCTATTATTATTATTATTATTATTATTATTATTGTTATTATTGTTATTATTATTATTATTATTATTATCTCATTGCTGTATGCAGTAAAATTAAATTTTCAACCTGCTTTGTGCATTTCCGTCACCAGTAAACTATTTTTTTAAAATCTCAAGCCTTTTAAAATAGGGGTGTGCATTAGATTGAATACTGTATTATTTTTTAATAAGTATGGACTATCTATTTTTTTTAATGTGCTGGCACAAGACCTCCTGAAGATCTCCTGCCATATGCAGATCCCATATCTGATTTGCCAATATCTGCTCCCCAAAATGTTCCATCCCAGGGTCTCCAAGCCTTTTGGCCAAAGGGCCACGTCAAATATCTGGACAGTGTTGAAAAATGGAAACAATTTTAAAATATAAAATTTAAATAAACACATTAGAGATGGATCTTAAGATTAAAGAATAAATGGATTCAAATTTTCAGGATTTCTGCAAGCAACATTTATTTAAATGAACCCCCATCCTGCCCCCCCCTCCATCACAACCTCTGTATTTATTTGGTCAATTGGGTCAGAGGTTTTTAGGGGACTAGAGACTAGCCACAGTCTGATTAGAGGCATCTGGCCCTTCTGGGCCGGGGTTTGGAGACCACTGCTCTAGCCCACAGCCTTCTTTGGGTAGCACCTTCTAGATTGTTTGTCTGTAACGTGCCTTGTTCATTGGGGGAAGCACAATGCACAGACACATGGAAAAATAGAAAAATCAATAGATGGAAGACCTAGAGCATGATCCTAACCATGTCCATTCAGAAGTAAGCTCCATTGTGTTCAATGGGTCGTACTCCCAGGAAAGTGTCTTTAGGATTGCAGCCACTGAAGAAAATTTCTCGGTTTCATATGTGTCAACTCTCCTGGATGTCTATTTCAGAGTCATAAAACCACACAGGGTGTGCGCCTGCCTTTCTTATGCTAACCAGCAATTAGCGCACATCTCACTCCCGCACGTGAAATTGCATCTGCTTGTCTGATTCAGAATGGCAACAAATGCAATAACTGGATTTCTTAGAAAGGGCTAGATAGCAGCACCAGTTCAGGTACATCTGCCCAGTAGCAGAATTAAAATAAATTAACAACAGGTTCCATGCCCTCATAATCGAAATTAACAACCTAAATTAACAACCTACAATCCAGAGTAACTATGAGAGCATGTAAGAGACATTACATGCACCTGTAGTTACGGCACCATCTAGTGAAAACCTATGGGAAATTCATATTGCAATCCAGAGTAAGTTGTTCTTACACCGGAGCAAGGACTCCCCATAGTTACTCTGGATTGAGCCCAATGTCCCATTAGTAATTGGTTCTCAGAACCAGGCGCTTATTAGCAAAGGGTTCTATTCTATAGAACACGTGAGAACCCCCTGAAGCCCACCACTGCATCTGCCTTGCTCTTCATTCTAGGATCTTCTCCGTTCTAGGCATATAAAATACTACTAATAATAGTCTGCAGTGTTCCTCACGGAGGTACAATATAGCGACATTCATCAGTAAAATAATTTTCCCATGAAATAGGTAGACCTGTTTTAGTTAGTTGTAATTTGTTAGAATTACCCAGGGAAGACTCTTGCCATCCATCAGCGTGGCAGTTGGAAATGGCAGGTGGAAACGGCAGAGAATGCTTGATCCTTGATGCCAGAAGTGTGGACACACTAACACATAGGTTAAGGGCAAAATCCAGAGTAACTATGGGGAGTCCTTTCTCTGGTGTAAGAACAACTTACTCTGGATTGCAACATGAATTTCCCGTAGTCTTTCACTAGGTGGTGTATTAACTACGGGTTCACGTAAAGTCTCTTACGTGCTCCTGTAGTTACTCTGGATTTGGGGGTTAGATTATATAGATGGATAAGCCATATAAGGTTTATAGATACAAAGTGATATAGATGGATAAAGCATGTCACCATATCTTCAATGGATAGGGCTGGTCACACATCTTACATCAGTGATGGGTGGCAAACCAGTTAACAACCGGTTCACCACCCACCATTGATACTGCGCTTGCGCCAACTTTGGCGCATGCGCAGTGCGTCTTCTGGTGCCAGTTGGCATCAGAAGATGCACTGCACAAGCGCAAACCTTGGCGCTTGAGCAGTGCGCCTTCTAGTGCCAGCCGGCACCAGAAGACGCACTACTCAGGTGCCAAGGTTGGCTCCTGCGCAGTCTCAGACTTCCTCCTCTCCAAGGTGGAGGTCTGCGCCTCTGAGGGGCCATTTGGCTTCGCTAGAGAGGCCAAAAAGCCCCGCAGAGGGACGCACTGCGCATGTCCGAGACTTCAGACATGCGCAGTGCGTCTGCACAGTCATTGGGCCTTGCTCCGGAGGTGGAGCAGCTGGCCCAGCCTCTGGAGCAAGGCCCAATGAGTGCGCAGAGACACACTGTGCATGTCCAAAGTTTTGGACATGCACAGTGCGTCTTTGCGCACAGCGCCATTCCTGCCAGCTCCGAGACGGAGCAGTAGCTTCTGGCTGCTGCTCCGCCTCAGAGCTAGCCAGAACGGGTGGGTGCTGGGAATTGGGCCCGACACTATCAACTGGTTCGCTAGTGTCGGGCCCAATTTAACAACCAGTTCTACAGAACCAGTGCGAACCGGCCTGGGCCCACCTGTGATCCTACTTTTACATACATATTCATGCATTTTTAAGAGCATGAAGTTGTGGCATGTGAAGCTTTTTTAGGCAATGGATAAGTTTTCTCGACCGAAGCTTGACGGAATGGACTAGCACAGATCCATGAGGATGTATCTACCTGTGGGGTAGCCACCTGAACTATATGTCATAACTGAACCATATGTCATAACCGAAAAAGAGGACAAGGACCCCAAGAAAAATGTAGGACATGGCAAAATAAAAGCTAAAACACTCGTGGATATTGCTTTCATGTTGTTAATTTAAACACTTTTGCTGCAATCCTAGCTGCACTTTCCTGGAAGTAAGCTCCATTGATTATAAGGGGACTTACTTCTGAGTGGACATGTATAGGATTGGGCTTTAATATTGCTTATTATTAAATTTATAGCTATTACATATAATTTCTTTCATCTAATCACAAGAAGGCCACGTGCTGCCTGCGCACAAGAAAAAGGAGGACAATGAAGATTTCAAGGCTAAAATAAAGGACATGTCCTGGAAAAAGAGGACATCTGATACCCTGCACCTGAAAGTGTTCCAAGCCTTGTTCGTTGGATAGCCGGTTTCTTTGCTAATGTGCACTTTTGGAGATTAAACAGTGACATCCAGTGGCTCAGGAGAATATGGCCTCTTTCCACAGCCCATGGCTTCTCTCCAGTGGAGCATGGCCACTTGTGGTGGGAATCTTGGATTTCCCCCTCCCTATATATTTCACCCACCTGGGACTTTTCCAGCATTCCAGAGGCTTCTACGATGCTTTGGCAAATCCAGACTCCAACAGCCATTATCCTTTATTCTTCTTTATTGTCAAGGATCTTCTTCACCTGCAGCTGGTCAACAAGGATCAGCTTTCTGCCAATTTGTTAACCATGCAGATCATCTAATTTCCAATCTAATCCCTCATTTCTGGCCATATTGGACCTCAAGTATCTATTTCTGCAGCACATATACAGTGGCACCTTGCTTAACAAGCGCCTTGCTTAACAAGCGTTTCACATAAGCAAAAATTTCCAAGAAATTCCTCCTAGAGCATCCCTGACAGGTGCTCGTCGAGCCTCTGCTTGAAGATCCCCAGTGAGGGAGAGTCCACCACCTCCCATGGCAATCTGACCCACAGCTCTTCTTCCAAGTAGAACCTGGAAATGGCTGCTTTGCATCCCCCTTGATGTCCACCCAGGACAGGTGATCCTCAGTTCCTGCCCTCTTTGCACCTCTGCACAGGTGACATGCACCTCTTTGCCCATTTTTAATGGCTGACATCTAGCAAATGCTGCCCTCCTGCGCCTTGACTTTTCAAGACTAGGAAGACTTCCAAGAGAGTGTTTTCCAAGATCCTGGCCAGGAGATCCTGGAGTGGTCCTTCTCACCCAGAAAAACTGGTTGGTGATAAATGCTTGAGTTGCCACTCACTAGATGGTGCTGTTGATTCAAAGGAGTGAAGCTGGAAGAAGATGAACAATATAGAGTCACCTACATGGGAACGGAAGCAGTGTTGGCTAATGGGCTGAGAAGATGGCATGTCTGGGTTGCATCCGTCCTGGCTCTGTGTTGGAAAAGGATTCAGGTGAGAAGCCAGGATGCCCAGCCAGTCTCTTGCAAAGGAGAAGCCATGTCCTCCACAGATCAAGCATTAGAAAAACTATGAGGAAGTATCCATGTCTGTTCATTAACTGGAAGGAAGATTGCCATCTGACCAAAACAAGAGGAGCTTGTCCTCCTCTTGTATCTTCCGCTTGAGCTGTGACACCAAAAGCAAGCAAGAGCCCTGGGATATACATTTCTTTCAGCCAAAACTTTTGTGAGCCAGTGCAAGGGAGACCATATGACCGGAAAACCCTGGATTTCTCTGGATTTTAGCCTCTTGTCCAGGTGTCTTACATTTTAGCTTCATTGCCATACATAGAATCATAGAATCACAGAATCCTAGAGTTGAAAGGGACCTAGTAGGTCATCTAGTCCAACCCTCTGCCTGCAGCAGGAAATCCTCCTAGATCATCCCTGACAGGTGCTTGTCAAGCCTCTGCTTGAAGACCCCCAGTGAGGGAGAGTCCACCACCTCCCTTGGCAATCTCTTCCACTGCCAAAATACATTTTGGCTTCATTTTTGAACTTTGTGGTGTTGAGCAGTACACCATCATGTCATATGTCATTGGATGTGTATTGAAGAGCAGAATCCAATGCAAAAATCAGTGTTGAGATATCTCCTTCCTATCAAAAGTTATGGCCAAATATCCATATATCCATTTTTTTAAATGGCAATTTTTTAAAAGTGGGTAGGAATATTGGCTTATAGGGTGTAGGAATTTTGGCCAGGGATAGGAATTTTGGCCTTGGGGTTTAGGAACTTTGGGTTTGGCATCTGGTCACCCTGTATTGTGGGTACAGTTCATTTCATCAGATGCACTCTTGGTAGGGTTGCCATAAATCTCTTCCACAAAATCGGGATGGGACCTTCTGTCCCATTTGCCAGTTTGTGAACACAATCCCTCCAAATTAGGATTGTCACTGTTTTGGGGGACATATAGCAATCATAACTCTTGGGTATTTATTAGTGGTTAGCCAGGTGGGGTGCAAGTGCTATGTTTTCCAGCAATCGCTTCCTCTCCTTTGGAGCCATTCTGAGTAGGGGGGAGCAAAATGGTAGAGTATGCACCCAAAGAAAGAGGGAGAAAAACAGAGAAATGGGGTCTTCTCAGTAGTGGCACCAACTCTATGGAGCTCCCTTCATCGTGATTTACAAACCACTACCTCGTTGGAGACTTTCTAGCAAGATCTGAAGATATATTTTTCCCCAGACAAGACTACTGAGGTCTTTCCCCTTTTTATAGGCTTTTTATAACGTGCTTGCTACTACTCTTCACTTTGATTGAAATGGTGTTGTATGGTTGTTTTATGTGTTGTGGACTTTTCCGCAGAGAGTAATTGATTTTTTTAAAGCGTGCTTTTATTATTTTGTTGTATATGTTATTTGTAAGCTGCCAAAATACATTGGCACTGGGTCCCCTCCATGAGGGTCCCCTGCCAAAAAACAATACACTGGGTCCCCTCCATGAGAAAGGCAGGGTTAAAATACCATGAATGGATAAGATCTCCCACTACGAGCACAGTCCTAACCAAAAGTAAGCCCCATTGTGTTCAATGGGTCTTACTCCCAGGAAAGTGTCTTTAGGATTGCAGCCATAAAACTTCTCTTATATCAAGCAGGAGATACCTTTTTATTCCTGGAATGAAATCAAGTCATCAAAATGTTAACACAGTTGAGAGAACCAGATAGAAAATGGGTGTGAGAATTGTATACTAAGGGCGCAATCCAGAGTAACTACGGGGAGTCCTTGCTCCGACGTAAGAACAATTTAATCTGGATTGCAATATGAATTTCCCATAGGTTTTCACTAGGTGGTGCTGTAACTACATCAATGTAAATGTCTCTTACATGCTCCTGTAGTTACTCTGGATTAAGAGTGGCTGATCAAAGAAGAATTAACACAACTGAACTGTGGTGTTGGTGGAAAATTATTATGTATACCATGGACAGCCCGAGTAATCCATAGAGAAGTACTGGATCATACAAAACCAGATACATCATTAGTAGGGCTGCCATATATCCTGAAAGTCCAGATTTTTGGGGATCATGTTCACATACTGGCAAGTGTGATGGTCCTATTCTGTTTTTGTGGAAGAGAATGATTGCAACGCTAAACATTTTGAGATCTGTGGCATAAAATATCATCAGAAGCCCTTTGTAAGAATGTGCAGATGAATATTTGATGTGCAACGGCAACCGAGCCAATTACACATGTCAACACACATATGATGTGACAGTGTCATGTATGGGTCAGACAGTTCTGGTAATTCTAGACAGTCCCGTGGGATTATCTGGGAATGGTGGGTAAGGGAAAATCTTCACAAACCCTGGCTTGCCGGTGCAGCTGGAACATATTGAGGTTTGGAATCGAAGCTTACAGTTTCCACAATCCATGGTTTGGTCACAAATGTCTTTGCTTCAAAGGTGTACATAACATTCCCATGAACGCAGCATTAAAAATGAGCTTGTTGTTTCATGGCGGTGGGGGAGACAGGGACGGACAACTGACTTACCGTAAATAAACTGGTTGGTATTTGAGGCTAGTCAAGAAATCCATCCATAATGGGAGCCAACAAAGAACAGGCTAAAGGCAGCTTTTAGAATTAACTGAAAAGGCCTGAGTAACAATGGCTGGTAATCCAGGTTTAAATTTCACATATTGGTTCCCACAAGTAGTGATTACCATTTTGCTCTCCAAAAGCCGGGTCGAAAGATGGCAGACACGATGAGGAATGCTGTGCTTTTGGCATGTGGAGCACAATCCTAACCATATCTTCTCAAAAGTAAGCCCCATTGTGTTCAATGGGTCGTACTCCTAGGAAAGTGTCTTTAGGATTGCAGCCTTAAAGGGTGCAATCCAGAGTAACTAGGGGGAGTCCTTGCTCGGACCTAAGAACAATTTACTCTGGATTGCAATATGATTTTCCTATAGGTTTTCACCAGGTGGTGCCATAACTACGTCAACGTAAATGTTTCTTACGTTACTCTGGATTGTAGGGTAAGAAAACTAGGATAGCCTTCTTTGAAAGCAGGTTGCCATCTGACCTGATGAGAAAACCCAGCCTGATCTGCTCCTGCTCCTTTCACAGTGGCTTGTTCAGCAGAAATTATATGGTAAAGCTTTACACAGTCTGGGGAAGAAATGTGATTTTCCTACTTAATACCTAGAATCATAGAATCCTAGAGTTGGAAGGGACCTAGTAGGTCATGTAGTCCAACCCCCTGCCTGCAGCAGGAAATCCCCCTGGAGCAGTGGTTCTCAACCTTCCCAGTGCCGTGACCCTTTAATACAGTTCCTCCTGTAATTTTGCTACTGTTATGAATTGTAATGTAAATATCTGATATGCAGTATGCATTTTCATTGTTACAAACTGAACATAATTAAAGCATAGTGATTAATCACAAAATAATATTTAATTATATATCGTGAAATATTTATTTCTAACTACAAATTAAAAAGATGCAAAATACCTTGCAGGGCCCCCTACACCAGGGGTCTTTAGGTGACCCCCATGAAAGGGTCAGGTGACCCCCTAAGGGGTCCCGACCCCATTGAGAAACACTGCCCTAAGCATCCCCGACAGGTGCTTGTCAAGCCTCTGCTTGAAGATCCCCAGTGAGGGAGAGTCCACCACCTCCCTAGGCAATCTGTTCCATCTTTCAAACAAACTGCTGTTAAAGCATAGGAGCAGCAAAAGTTGGCAACCTGCGACAACAGGCAATTTAGTCGGTGAAGCTTCTTTCCTTCCATCGAGAAAAGAGTTCACCTGATAAATCTCAGCAACTCTCATGGGCACAAGAGCATTAATAGGAAAAAAAGTTGGCAACCCTAATTGGAAGGTTTTGGATGCAGATTGCCGCAGACTGCAAGAGAGCGATTACAGTGAGCAAGTAGGTTCCCAGAGGCCACATAAACAGGGGTGAAGGTTTGAGGCTTGCGGCCCATGCAAATAAGGCCTGAATCACAAGTGCGTGTGACACATTGCCAAAGCGTCCTTTGTCCGCTAAACTAAAGTTGATCGTCTCCACCCTAAAACGCCATCTGCATAAGATTTCATGGACCGGGGCCAGAGGCTTCATTTATTTAAGGTTGTGGCAAGTCCTAAATAATTGTGACATCTGCTATTTATCTAAACAAAAAGTAGTTAAGAACCCAATTACTTGGCAAGGCTTCGAAAAGGCTCAGCAAGCTTTATTTTCTTTTGCAGCCAAATAAAGCAACCTGATTCCAAAGGAATCCATCAAGGGAAAATTTAGCCATGTGGGGCTGAACATAGCAGCACTCTCATGCGTTCCTCTACCACATCCATGCAACAGAATTTTGTTTGCAAATACAGTGGTACCTCACTTAACAAGCGCCTCGAGCGTTTCACATAACAAGCAAAAATTTCCAAGAAATCTTGCTTCACGTAACAAGTTCCACTTCACTTAACAAGCAAGCACAGTCTGGGCATGTGTGCTATGCGGCCCTGACGCTCCGCATGGAGGCTCTTTAAAAGGGCTGCCGGCCAGCGCTGCTGCCTCTAACTGCCCCCAACTTGGGGGCAGTTGCCTTGAGGTGCCAGAGGCATCTGCCACTAACTGTCCCAAGTGCCCCCCACTGACCACCTTGAACCTCTAGCAGCACCTTGAACCTCCAGGTAAGCCTCCCAGGAAAATGTCTTCGATTGCAGCCTCCTAACCATGTCTACCCAGAAGTAAGCCCCATTGTGTTAAATGGGATCTACTTCCTGGAAAGTGTCTTTAGAAGTAGACTTCATAGGATCATGCACATTGAATGCATGTTTTGAATTCAGTTCCAGTGTCTTGTCATCATTTTGACATCCAGTTAATATTTTGATATGAATATTTTGGGGGTTGTGGAACCAATCGTCTGAGTTTCCATTATTTCCTATGGGAAAATCTGCTTCACTTAAAGAGTGTTTCACTTAAAGAGCAGGCCTCCAGAACAAATTAAGCTCTTTATGTGAGGCACCACTGTATATGGAGGACTTTCATGGAAAGTGAAAAGCAGTGGAGGGGGGAACGAGGTGGAAACGAGGGGGGAAACGGGGGGGGAGTGGAAACGGGGGGAAATGGGTGGAAACGGGTGGAAATGAGGCTTTTACAGGCCAGTAAAAAGAATTGGAAGTGCCAGCAGGGTTGCCATATGTCCCGGAAAACTGGGACAATCCCAGTTTGGGGGGGGGATTGCACCCATATATTGGCAAATTTGACAGGGGTCCTGTCCCAGTTTTGTGGAAGAGAACTATGGCAACCCTAAGGGCTCAGGATCAAAAAGAGGGTCTGGGGAGCCATAGAAGGGGATTCATAGGAGTCTCTGAAAATATTTACATATTTTGCATTTTGCATAAACCTACATATTTTTCTATGGCTGCAACCCTAAAGACACTTTCCTGGGAGTCAGACTCATTGTACACAATGGGGCTTACTTTTGAGTAGACATGGTTAGGATTGTGCCCAATATCACTGAAATTATGATTCAACAGAGAAGGTTATGGGCCTCAAATAAACTGGCCCAATAATCAAGCTGGGAATATCCAATTACAGTGCACTGCACCACACCATCTTTCTTTCTTTCTTTCTTTCTTTCTTTCTTTCTTTCTTTCTTTCTTTCTTCCCGCACCATGTCACTGACCAGATTTGTCCATCAGAAGTTGAGATATTGTGTCCAAATAACTGATTCCAGGTTGTAACCAGTTTTTCTGGTCAATTATTGAGACTGATTTCTTATCACATAATTTTTTTCTTGAACAATGTGTTCACATGAAAACCCCAACATCTCCTTTAATAAATGTTAATGTCTCATTATCATAAATCAACCAGAGCGCCAACTCTGATGTGCAATTATTCTTTTGTGATTTCTGGTGGAGTCAGTAAGCGTCGAGTATTCCCTCTTTGCTTTCATTATAAACCCTTGGAATGTGTTATACTAATTCACTGCATCTTACATCTGAGTAGACATGATAGGTTTGGGGGCACATTTACGCTATGGTTCTGCATGGACAAATTGTGCATGGGAGTGTTGTGCATGGGGGTTGATGTACATGGGGGATAATGCGCATGGGGTGTTGCGCATAGGGGTGAGTCATAGGGGTGTTGCACATAGGGGTGTTGTACATAGGGGTATTGCTCATGGGGGTGTGTGATGCGCATGGGGGTGTTGCTTATGGGTTGAGTGTGTTGCGCATGGGGGTATTGCCCGTGGGGTGTGTGATGTGCATGAGGGTGTTTCTTATGGGGTGTGTGTGTTGTGCATGGGGGTATTGCCCATGGGGGTGTGTGATGCGCATGGGGGTGTTGCGCGTGCGCTGTGCGATGTGTGTGTTGCACGTGGAGAAGTGTTGCACATGGGGAGGTGTTGCGCATGGGGGGTGGTGGTACTTGTGTATTTTTCTCCCGCAATACGCGTACATTTCACTAGTTAAATATAATGTAATTTACCGTGTAATTAATGTAATTTAATTAGTGTGCCCCATAACCTTTCAGATTTCTCCAGATGCACATTGCACACTGGTGATCAGCATGGGCTTAACCCTTTCATGTGCCCGGCTGCTGCTGTCCAGCTGAATGCTTCCCTGTGCCAAAGGGGAGTTTGCATAGGGAAATGAGAGGGGGCAGCGGGCACAGGTGTTCCCAGGCTTCCCCTAGAGCCGACAGGGCACTGCAGCACAGCAAAAAGAGGAGAAAGGGGGAAAAGCATGCTCTCCCCACACCAAAGACCAAATATTTATTCAGCCCAAAAAATGCTGAGTCAATGTGCCGTTTATCAGCCTTATCATTCCATCAATTCAGGAGAATAAACTCAATCTTAAAGGGGAACCTGAAAATGGCTAAGAAGCCAGACCCTTTGGATTCTGTTTGTATATGAAGGTTGGGTTGTATATGGGGTTTCACTATAAGTGCACACTATAATACTGAACAGAGTTGTAGTTTCTCCCCAAAGTTAATTAATAGACAATAGATGAATATGTTTGTTACAAAAACAAATTGGGTGGGCAAAGGGGGAGAAATGCCAGGCAGCGGTTCTTCCATGCAAGCGGAATCTTTACTCCTGGTAGGAATGCCTAATGCCTGCTGCCCATGGGTGCCTGGTGGTTCCCACTACCCATTGGTGCCTGGTGACTACTAGTGCCTGGTGGTGCCTGCTGCCCAATTTTACCTGGTGCTCAGTAGGAATGCCCTGTGCCTGATGCTTGGTGGTGCCCATTGCCTTGGTGCCCACTGGCCATTGTACTCTGATGCAGGTGGTATTCCCTGCCCAATGGTGCCCAGTGCCCACTAGCCATTGCACTGTGATGCCCAGTGGTACCCACTGCCCAATGGTGCCAGGTTCCCGGTAGATGTGCTTGGTGCCCAGTAGGGATGTACAGTGCCCACTGCTCCCCACCACTACATCCTGGTAACATCTGTGCCTCTCAGTGCCTGTTGGTGACAAGTACCCACTGGTGCTCACTGCCCAGTGCCAGTGCCTGGTGATCAGTGGTGCCCTCCAGTGCCCACCGATGCACAATGCCCACAAATATTCATGAAATCTTACTCCCACAACAGCAGGTTCCTTCTGCTAGTGACATATAATTTATGAATTACAAGAACACTACATGCTGCTCACAAGGCAAAAGAGGACATTGAATTTTTTTCCAGGTAACAAGGCTAAAATCCAGGGAAAAGAGGGGAAAAAATCCATGGTTATGTCGTGCCAGGAAGAGAGACCCACTGAGAGAGACATCCAGGCCTGCTCTGCAGAACTTCAAAAGAGCATGATGGCCATTGTGGCTCCAAAGTGCCCCAGAAAAGCCTGGATGAAACGTTCATGGCATTTCCTCAAACCACACAGTGCCGACATGCCAGGCAGGGCGGGCGATGCTGCTGGATCAGTGCCCTGCTGAGATCGGGTTGCAAGTGGCAT
The DNA here is from genome assembly GCA_030015325.1 of Cryptoblepharus egeriae. NCBI lineage: Eukaryota > Metazoa > Chordata > Lepidosauria > Squamata > Scincidae > Cryptoblepharus > Cryptoblepharus egeriae. The sequence continues at coordinate 3,415,685 of JAREYC010000011.1, forward strand.
TTGTTTTGTCAGGTGTAAACTGAGAACCAGCCGGAGCTGTGCATATTGCTCTGCCCCTGAGACTCCAGCCTTTTTCTCCGTGGGAAGAACAAACAAGGCAGCCCACGGAGGTTGCAGTTATCATTGGACCCAGCGGTGGTGGTGGCGGCAGCTGGACCAGCTGCCTGCCATGTCATCGGCTGGAACAAAGGCATGTTCAGCCAGCAGGCACCATGCGCGTGCATGCTTGCCTCTCACAAGGAGGTGTCATGTAAGGCAAAGGCTGTTCTGTGTCATTGTTAGGATGACTTCTCATCATTAGGATGATGGGTGCCTGGTGGTTCCCACTACCTGTTGATGCCTGGTGACCACTGGTGTCCAGAGGTGCCTGATGCCTGTTGCCCATGGGTGCCTGGTGGTTCCCACTACCTGTTGGTGCCTGGTGACCAATGGTACCTGGTGCCCAGTAGGAAAGCCCTATGCCTGCTGCTTGGTGGTGCCCATTGCCTTGGTGCCCACTGGCCTCTGCACTGTGATCCCTGCCCAATGGTGCCCAGTGCCCACTGGTGCCCACTGGTGCCCACTGGCCATTGCAATGTGATGCCCAGTGGTACCCTCTGCCCAACTGTGCCAGGTTCCCGGTAGATGTGCTTGGTGCCCAGTAAGGATGCACAGTGCCCACTGTTCCCCACCACTACATCCTGGAAACATCTGATGCCCTGTGCCTCTCAGTGCCTGTCAGTGACAAGTACCATGTCTCATCACTGGGGCTTGAATGGGGCACAAATGAACCCCCACCTGCACCAGCAGAAGGAACCCAAAGTTTCAGGTGGGAAAAAGGTCATTCTCACCCTGCTTGGAGCTGCTGCCAGGACTGAAACTTCAGCAGGCCATGCAGGCCCTTGTTGAACCATCTCAGGACAATCCATTTTCACAGCTGAAATCAACACCTTCCATTATTTTATGTCTCAATCATGTCCCCCCTGAGGCACCCTACGAGTCATGTAAGGGGAGTACATGCACTAAAATTAAGTGTTGTAACAGGCAAAACATAGGAAAATCTCTCTTTAACCAGCTTATCATTAATCTGTGGAACTCCATGCCACAGGATATGGTGATGGTGTCTTGGCTTAGATGCCTTTAAAAGAGGATTTCTGGAAGAAAACTTGCATCAGAGGTTTGTGTGTGTGACACAGACATACAACAACCCCAGGTTTCTAGGTGGGCTTTTATTCTTCCTGAGCCCACCTTCCTTCTTTTCCAGTGCAATTTTAATACTGGGATTGGGAAGGGATTTTTCCCTTCCAATTTCCATTCAATAACATCCATTTCTAAAGAAGGACAAAGACACTGGGAGGCAAGGATAGCTCTACACCTACATTTATATGTCTTTTTATAAAAGTTGACTCTTCCATTTGATCACTAGATTGTCTTGATGATCAATGCTAGGCAAATAATTGCCATTTTAATCCCCCAGCTGAAAACCCCCAGTGCCACCTGCCCACCCCATGTAGGAAAGGAAAATCTTTTGTCTCCAGCACAGGCTGCTGCAGTTTACGGGGAGATGAGTTGCACCTGCACTGTGTTTGAAGGGCATAAAATAAAGAGCATGACATGCGCCTGATAATCATGTAATGTTAAACGATGTAATGTTTCCTTTATGGCCTTAGATCCTTTATAGATCTACTGATGAAATGCCAGAGGCTTAGTGGGGGCAGCTGGTCTGGTATTGGAATACTGTTGCAGGTTGGACCAGCTTCTGGAACACAGTGACGGCGGAGGAATTACCCTACAATCCAGAGTAACTACAGGAGCACGCAAGAGACCTTTTGTGCACCACCTAGTGAAAACCTATGGGAAATTCATAGCGCAATCCAGAGTAAATTGTTCTTACACTGGAGCAAGGACTTCCTGTAGTTACTCTGGATTGCGCCCATCATCATGGTCTAAACTCCACCACATTATAAAATAATGCATGGTGTGTAGAGAGCTGCTGGGCAGAAGGTTTTCTCTGTATCTCCTAATTTTAGGGATCACCTTTGAAAATGGTATTAAACAAATCCAGATGAGCAGATCAAGAGCGGGACAAAGATAATATTTATGCACATAAGAGAGGATTAATTTGTAGAGTTTTCTGCCCAAAGGTGGGGGTGAAGGTAGGGTTGCCATAATTGCCTTCCACAAAATTGGAACATGATCCTCTGTCACATTTGCCAGTATGTGAACTGGAATAAATGGAAAAAATCAGGATTGTCCCTGCTTTTTGGGACATATGCAGTGATGGTCCCAGGCCGGTTTGGGCAGCATCGCCCGAACCTGTTCCTGCTTTTGGCCCACCGCTAGCGATTCGCTAGCTAGCAGAGGGCCAAAAACCCGGGCGGACCGGTTCGCCGCCCAGGGGAGCCCATCACTGTGGCTGCATCAACTATGAAGCCACCGCACTCGCGTCCTGTTCAGGATGTGATTGCGGCGGTGTCAAGATTGCATCCTGAAGCTGGTCCTTCAGCTGGTCCACCCGCACCCAAAGCGCACTGGGGTGGGTGGTGTGCCGGCCCCTGCCCCTGCCCCTGCCCCCTGACCTGGGGAACCGGTTGTTGGGCCAGGCCGGGCCCACCCCTGGACATATGGCAACCCTAGGTGAAGGTCACCGGCTCTTTAAAAAAAAGGATGCAAGACAAGTTCTTGGCCACATTTAATTATGCTCAAAAAGATACACTTGAAAAGCTAAAATACATAGATTGGCTTTAAAAAAAACCTAAAGTAACTTGAAATTTGCCTCCGATCTGTGATCTCCTCCAGCTCAAGTATTTAACTGTTCATATTTGAAATTTGAAAAGCGGCACAAGGAGGCCTGGAATTTGCAAGTGGCGCTGTTGCCCTCCGTGAATTTCTCCCACCTCCCCCTTTCCCTGTTGAGGGTTTAGAGAATCACATTCCAATCATAAGTCAACAGTCAGTCGGGGCAAGGAGTGCTCACCTGTTGCTTTTTATGCTTGGAGAGCAGCTGGGAGATGGAGCCAGCCAGACAGGCATACCTTTGGTTGCCCCCGTAAAACATGCCCCGTCGTGCCTGGTCACCTGTACAATTTTTGGCCAGCTTCAAGCAGTTTCTTGCGGCATAAGATGCAGGAACAGCAAAAAGACGCCATACCAAAAAAGTGGAAATCGATGGCCAGAGTTCAAGGTTTCGGAGATTATTCCACTAAGGGTAAAATCCAGAGTAACTACAGGGAGTCCTTGCTCCAGTGTAAGAACAACTTACTTTGGATTCCAGTATGAATTTCCCATAGGTTTTCTCTAGGTGGTGGAGTAACTACGGGTGCACAATGGCCCTACAATCCAGAGTAACTACGGGAGCATGTAAGAGATATTACGTGTACCCGTCGTTACTGCACCATCTAATGAAAACCTATGGGAAATTCATACTGCAATCCACAGCAAATTGTTCTTATACCTGAGCAAGGACTCCCCGTAGTTACTCTGGATTGTGCCCAATGTCTCTTACGTGCTCCCATAGTAACTCTGGAGTGTAGCATATGTTACTATCCTCCTTTTATAAAATAAAGCCAAAATTCCAAGCATCCTGATTTGAGAGTCTACAACTAAACTCTGTACATGCACAGAATCCCATATTATTATCAGCCTTAGGCAGAGACATACCTAGGCAAAATTTTGTCCGTGGCAAGGACAGAAATTTCGTCCCTATCAAAACAGTTAGAAGGGATCCCAGGAGGACATCTAGTCCAACCCCCTGCTTGTAGCAGGAGAGATCTCTGCAAAGGACTAGACCTTTGTACTAATATATTTACACACACACACAGCTGCTAGGAGTGCTCTTGACTGGTCGTGAGGTGGGTGAGGAGCTTACTCTGGGCCCCCACCACTTTTAACAGCTCTGAGAATACCCAGAGCAATGCGCAATTCAAAAATGGCTGCTCTGGAGTGCTCCCGAGGAAGAGCGTGGGAGAGGGTGACTGGGGGGCCACCAGAGAAGTGTAAGTGGTGCCCCTGGCGCTCCTGGTGCCCTGTTGCCCATGGCAGATCGCATCCTGCGCTATACTCTCATTACGCCTCTGGCCTTAGGCTACAATCCAGAGTAACTACGGGATCTTTTACACTGACGTAGTTATGGTATCACCTATGGGAAATGCATAGAGCAATTCAGAGTATGTGCCTGTTACGTCTTCCAGTAGTTACTCTGGATTGTAGGGTTTACGGATCACCTAGTTATCCATCATTTTGGTTGGCTGACAGCATCACTCCAGATTTGGAAATGTGCCTGGCCAGAGGTATTCCTCTACTCGGGTTTTTCACATTTTCTCAAGAGCACACCTGACTTTTCTGGGAACCTGAACATGGAAACGCACCCATACCTGGGACTGTTAGAGCATCCATAATTTAATGTGTAATCTGAACTGTGCCAGGCATGACCTGGTATGAAAATCCTTTCCTTTGGTAAATATCAGAACAATTTTTAAAAAAATTCTCTACAAATCACCTGGCCTGATTTAATTTTGGGCAAGGAAAGAGACACCCCATTTTACTATTCATATTTCCAAATCGTTATGAGCAGCGATGTTTGTTTCTGATGAGTAAGTAAGAAATATGGTCTAAGCCAAATCCAGAGTAACTACGTGAGCAGGTAAGAGACATTACGTGCACCCGTAGTTACTGCACCACCTAATGAAAACCTATGGGTTTTCATATTCATATTGCAATCCATATTGCAATCCAGATTCATTCAAAAATTCAAAATTCAAAAATGAATTCAAAATATTCGTATTGCAATCCAGAGTAAATTGTTCTTACACTGGAAAAAGGACTCCCTGTCGTTACTCTGGATTTTGTCCTTAGTTTTACTGAACATGGTGCGCTTCGTTCTCAGTAAGCTGGACTCATTATGAGTTAAACCCTAACGATGAATTAAACTCATCCTAAGCTTTTAAAACCCTTCCTGTACCTGTCAAAACTGAGTTGCACCTGTCAAAATTTCTTCCCTTACGTGATGGTTCCAGGTATTGACCCCCCCATTCCACATTGTATCCCACTTTGTAGGGCAGATGCCATCATCACATGCTGTGGCAAGAAGTTCCACAATTAATTACACAAGTTTAGATGTTTTTAGCGACCGGGTAGGGTTTGTGGGCGACGCTTGTGGTTGGCAATCCTTTCAGGGGTCATGTTGAGGGAGACAGAGGTTTAATCTCTAACGGATGCACCAGGAGGTCTGTGGGATTTGAAAAAAAAACCCAAAACAAAAGAGATTAATCTCAAGAGTTGAATGCTTTGGGGTCCTTCCAAGGCTTTTGGCAGAGATGTGAGGATGGGAAGAAGAATTACATTTTTCCCTGAAGGATTATTGGCAGTCGCGGCCTCATTTAACAAAAAATTCCTCAGTGCCACCAAGAGGTTGGGAGGATGCCCAGTCTTCCTCGAGAGAAAGAGAGTGTTTGGCACCATGGTTTGGCACCATGGGTGCTGGGACTGCCCCGTCTAGCCTGTCCCCAATATCTCCGTTTTCAAAAAGTCTCTTTTGGATTTTGCTTTGGATTGATGGCTAATAACCCCATACTAATGATTGTTCCCAAATCCATTCACACCCAATTCAAAAGCAGAGGCTTGATGGGGATACTTGTAAGTCTCTATTTATAATTTTACAACTAACCCCCAAATCCAGAGTAACTACGGGTGCACGTAAGACAGTTTACGTGCACCGGTAGTTACTGCACCACCTAGCGAATACTTATGGGAAATTCATATTGGAATCCAGAGTAAGTTGTTCTTACACCGGAGCAAGGACTCCCTGTAGTTACTCTGGATTTTGCCCTTATACTCTGTAACCCTTAGATGACCAACCAGATTCATTGGACCAGCAATTATAATTTATGTGAATTTGGCTATTTTTAGATGTTCATCTAATTAAAATGATACTGTCCTCACTTAATGAGTTGTAATGGATTATTGTAAATCCTATTGTTGTTGTTGTTCTAAATCCAATTACTGTATATTTGCATAGGAACAAGCAAATTAGATTTGCAGGAAAGGACTTTCTTTCTTGAAATCAGTATATAAATACTTGATAGATATAGTTTTATAACCCATGTTTCTCTATAAAGATCCAAGATCTAATCAAAAGATATATTGCGAGAGAGGATTGAGAAGGCAGGCTTTTGTCTGGAGGGAATACGGAATTGTATAGATACTGTATTGAATTTTATTATAGACTTTTGAGTACAATGGAAAGCAATCAAAATGTTCACTTAAATGCGTGTGAGAAAATTGACCGTATAAATTAGCATACAGGACTATAGGTCAGGGTCTCCCTATAGAATGGAGGACAGAGTGCCTCTACCTTTAACCATTGCATATCGGAGAGAACTGAGACAGGTTTAGCTCATCACAGAAGGGTTTAAAAAGCAGCACCTGCCTAAGATCCCTTTTGTATTCAATGCTTAAAGGAAGAGGCATTCTGTCCTCCATTCTATAGGGTCACCCTGCCTATAAAAATCATTCCAGCGCAATGCCCCTATAGGTGCTGAGTCAAATTGGGAGCGTTTGGTTCCATGGGCTGACGGCCCTGGGTGCAATCTGCGACACATGTGGTTGTGCATCTTCCATGTCAATGAAGAATTTTTGAACAGACATATACTTAAGCTGGAGGACACCCATTTATTCTACAGGACTTTCTTCTCGGTTAGTTTCCTTATGCTCCAAGGAACTCAAGGCAGGAGGAGGAAGAAGAAGATAAAGGTTGCCAGTAGGTGGCAGGTTCAACTCAGGAACAGCAGCGCATCCCAGCTCTGCCTTTCATGAAAGGTGTCTGCATTTTAAACTCCACTTGGGTGGATCAGGTAGGCTGGCTTAGCCTGCTGTGCTGAATATAGTACATGTTATGGGACTGCTGCTATGGGAAGGGGGAGCTTTTCCTTTCCCCAGAAATTTGCTTCTGCAGCCCCAATGGGTCGATTTGGATTGAGGCCACCTCTGAAGGTGACCTAAATCCAAGCAGATGGGAATCGTAGACTGAGACTTGGATCTGCATGTACTAAGTCCTGATCTTGCCCTACTGCCAACGGTGGGCCCAGGCCGGTTCGCACCAGTTCTATAGAACCGGTTGTTAATTTTGGCCCACCGCTAGTGATCCGGTTGCTAGCGGTGGGCCAAAACGCGGGTGAACCGATTCGCCCCGGAGGGGCCCACCACTGCGCCTGCGTCAATATTGAAGCAGGCGGAGTCGCCTCCTAAAGACGACGCGACTGCACCTGCGTCAATATTGACGCAAGCGCAGTCGCGTCCTGTTGAGGATGCGACTCCGCCTCCGCCAAGATTGGCGCAGGCAAAGTCGTATCCTGTTCAGGACGCAACTGCCCTTGCAGTCATGTCCTGTTCAGGATGCAACTGCGCTTGTGTCAAGCTTGACACAAGCGCAGTGCGTCCTGAACAGGATGTACTGCGCTTGCGCCAAGCTTGGTGCATGCGCAGTCGCATCCTGTTCAGGACGCAACTGCGCTTGCGTCAGGTTTGACGCAAGTGCAGTGCGTCCTGAAGAGGATGCGACCGCGCTTGCGCTAAGCTTGGCGCACACACAGTTGCGTCCTCTTCAGGATGCGACTGCGCATGTGCCAGGGTTGGGGCTGCCCCTCGCCCTGCCCCACCCCACCCCCTGACCTCGGCCCTGCCCCCTGACCCCGCCGGGCCCGCCTACTTCCTGCGAACCGGTTGTTAGGTTGGGCCAGGCCCACCCCTGCCTACTGCCCACAGTGCTGTTCTCCCCTGCCCCAGAATGACCCCCCCAACTAGGTCACAACTAGCAGGGCAACATGCAGGGGACACCTTTACCCAGTGGTGGGATTCAAATAAATTAACAACAGGTTCTATGTTCTACTAACCTAAATTAACAGCAGGTTCTATGTCCCATTAGTAACCAGTTCTCAGAACCAGGCGCTCATTAGCAAAGGGTTCTATAGAACCTGTAAGAACCCCCTGAAGCCCACGACTGCCTTGACCTTTACCCTTATGATTTATGATTATGATTACAGCCTCCGTCCAGTGTCCGGGAAGAAGGAAAACAAATCATTCCAAAACAAACTGTTATTCTGGACCGTCTGCATCTTTCCTCCCAATGAAGCACAAATTGAATTTTCAGCAAATTTAGAAATGGACTTTCATTCCAAAGCAAGCAGGAGGAAACATTCCAGAATTTGGGGCTATTGTGGATTTTTTAAAAAATTCAGCTGCCAGAATTTCTCTTTGGGTGCAATCCAGAGTAACTACGGGGAGTCCTTGCTCCGGTGTAAGAACAATTTGCTCTGGATTGCAATATGAATTTCCCATAGGTTTTCACTGGGTGGTGCAGTAATTACGGGTGCACGTAATGTCTCTTACGTTCTCCCATAGCTACTCTGGATTGTAGGGGAAGTTTCAATAGACCCCCATGTTCAAGTCAGAGATTTTCTGTTCTGCCGCCAAACCACACATCAGTAGCAGCTTTTTAGAGAATTAATATGATTTCAAAAACATTTTACAGATTAAAGGTGCTGTTTGACTGTTAATTCACAATTTTTGTTACACTGTCACAGATATGTAATACTCAGCCATGGTGACCATATAGAATGGAGGACAGAGTTCCTATACTTTTAACCATTGCGTAAAAGAGGGAATTCATGCAGGTGCTGCTTTTTAAATCCCTGTATGCTGAGCTAAACCTACATAAACTCCCTCTTCTATGTAAAAGATACAGGCATTCTGTCCTCCATTCTATATGGTAACCCTATACTGAGCTGATGAGAAGATAAACCATTTTCAGAGACTTCACTGTACATGGTGATCAGATGTATAATCAGAAAAGGAGGACAACCAAGAAAATTGTAGGACACAACAAAATAAAAGCTAAACACTGATATAGGGCAAAATCCAGAGTAACTACGGGGATTCCTTGCTCCGGTGTAAGAACAACTTATTCTGGATTCCAATATGAATTTCCCATAGGTTTTCACTAGGTGGTGAAGTAACTACAGGTGCACATAAAGTCTCATTTGTGCTCCTGTAGTTACTCTGGATTTGGGGGATATTCTGTATTCATGTGATTAATTGAAACAATATTCAGTGCAATCTCAAGCTTGTCTACTCAAAAGTAAGTCCCACTGTGTTCAATAGTACTTTCACCCAGGAAAGTGTGATTAGGATCGTAGCCATTATTATGAAATTTAACAATGCATATAATTTATTGCATATATTTTATTAATTTCCAAAAGGCTACATCTTGCCTGCTCACAAGAAAAAGGAAGACAATCAAGATTTTTTTTCCAGGGCTGAAGGCTAAAAAAGAGGACATGTCCTGGGAAAAGAGGACACCCTGTGCCCATGTTGTGTGAGATGAGCCACAGATTCTGACTTCCCAAAGTGACCGGTGAATCAGGTGGCCAGTGTTGCAGGACTGACCTGATGCTTCATGATCAGGGTGACCATATAGGATGACCATATAGAATGGAGGACACTCTACCTTTAATAGAATGGAGGACACTCTACAGGTATAAAGTAGCAACGAAAATAATTTTATGGTTGGGGGTCCCTGCAACATGAGGAACTTATAAAGGGGTCACGGCATTAAGAAGATTGAGAACCACTGCTCTAGGGGAAATTCCTGCTGCAGGCAGGGGGTTGGACTAGATGACCTCCAAGGTCCCTTCCAACTGTATGATTCTATGATTCTAATATTGAATAGAAGAGGGAATTGAGGCAGGTTTATCTCATCATAGGGTTTATAAAGCAGCACCTGCCTAATTTCCCCCATCTGTGCAATGGTTAAAGGTAGAGGCACTCTGTCTTCCATTCTATATGGTCACCCTGTTCATGGTGCATCATGTTGGGGGGGGGGAAATAATCAGAAATTGGCAACACTGTCTAAATGAATTCTTGCCATATTCCACTTCCTTAAATCCAAGTAGTTTATTTTGTAAGGTATGCAAATTATGCAAATAAAGTGGTGAGTTGGGGAAAGATTAAGAGGCATCCATGCTGCTTTTCCACACTAAATCACTCCGTTTCCAATTCTGTTTTGCTGCATGGAAAGGGGCCGTTGGACTTTTTCACACTGTCGAAACATTCATACGTGTACAACCATGCACAACAACATGGATGTACCTGACTCCTCCAGGCAATTTATCGTACAAATGGATGGTTGAATCTCAAAAGGGTTAAATAAAAAGGCCACTTTAAAAATATGGGGTTGCCCTCGTATGCGCACCAGTCGGGAACAAGCTTCGTGGAACTGTATTGAAAGTACAATCCTAGGAATGTCTACTCAGAAGTAAATCCTGCTCTGAGATGATCAATAGGCTTATTCCCAAGAAAGTGCATGTAGGATGGCAGAGAGCACAATCTTAACTCCTGTTTAGGCCAGCACAAGTCATGCGCCGGCCTGGAGGGTGTAGCAAAAGTGCTTCAAGGCAGTTCTGCGCCACTCCTGGAGAGGTGAGGCCAGTGTGCAGACATGCGCAGGCTTCTCATGCCACCATCGGAATGGGAAAAGGGGGAGTTGTGCTGGCCTAAATTGGTTAGGATTGCACCAAGTCTAATACCTTCTAGAGGAGTTGAAGTTGCTGCTGCCAGTGGCATAGCAAGAGGGGGTGCAAAGCACTACATCTTTCAGGGAGCCCCACCGTAGCACGTAAGTGGCCTCCGTCCATCCCCTTTGGAGCCTTTCCAGGTGGTGGGAGGAAAACAGACGGGATTTGAGAAGGGGCGGCTTGCATTCCCTGCAAAACATAGTGCTTTGTACCCCCTCTAGCTATGCCACTACTGTGCGGAGGGGGAGTGCTTTGGAGGAATGCTTGTTTTGGCAGAGACCGCACTGCAGGGCTTATCTTATCATTGTATATGCAACAGAACTGAAGGTGTTGGGCTCCAGGAGTATGTGGGCTGTTATGAACTCCTGTAGGCAACAGTCCTGCCCAACGTGGTCCAAATCCCAGATTCTGATTTTTAAAATGCAGGTCCACTCAGAAGTAAGTCCGAATAGACAATGGCGCTTACTCCCAGGAAAGTGTGGACAGTATTGCAGCTTCACTTTCCTGGGAGCGTTGAATACATTGGGACTTACCTCAGAGTAGACATGGAGGTGGTTCTGACACTGCCAAAAGTACCAGGGTACAACAGTGATGTCACATTCAGTGTGACATCACTTCCGAACATGATGTCACTGCCAGGCTGATGACATCACGTTCACATCCTGGTAAGTTTGAACAGGGGATCATGTCCTGGTTTTGTGGAAAAGAATTATGGCAACCCTAAGTATGGTGTAGAGTGGGAAGAACTGGGTTTGTGTTGAACCCCTGCCATGCCATGAAGTTCACCTTGGGCAGTCGCTATCTCCTAGACCAGCCTACCTCACAGGAATGTTGTGAAGATTAAAGAGTGCAGAAAATGTATGCCTTGAAAAAAGGTGGGCAATACATCAACGAAATGTGTAATGATAGATTTTGGAAGATGGCACACCTGCCTGTTGATGGGCGCCTGCAAGGCTGTGCCCTCCTCCTCCGTCCAGCTAGTTGTATGCGTTTTTAATGATTTATTAAACATGTATTGCCCAGCCAAACCCTTGCACTTAATTCAGGATCCAGGATTAAACTCTGGCAAAGGTGGTGAAGTCGGGCTGCCCTTTAGAATGAATGAATGAATGAATGAATGAATGAATGAATGAATAAATAAATAAATAAATAAATAAATAAATAAATTTATTGAACAGATATTGCCCAGCCAAATCCTTGCGCTTAATTCAGGATCCAGGATTAAACTCTGGCAAAGGTGGTGAAGTAGAGCTGTCCTTTAGAATGAATGAATGAATGAATGAAGTAGGGCTGCCCTTTAGAATGAATGAATGAATGAATGAATGAAGTAGGGCTGCCCTTTAGAGTGAATGAATGAATGAATGAATGAATGAATGAAGTAGGGCTGTCCTTTAGAATGAATGAATGAATGAATGAATGAATGAATGAATGAATGAATAAATAAATTTATTGAACAGGTATTGCCCAGCCAAATCCTCGCACTTAATTCAGGATCCAGGATTAAACTCTGGCAAAGGTGGTGAAGTAGAGCTGTCCTTTAGAATGAATGAATGAATGAATGAATGAATGAATGAATGAATGAATGAATGAATTTATTGAACAGGTATTGCCCAGCCAAACCCTTGCAATTCAGGATCTAGGATTAAACTCTGGCAAAGGTGGTAAAGTAGGGCTGCCCTTTAGAATGAATGAATGAATGAATGAATGAATGAATGAATGAATGAATGAATAAATAAATAAATAAATAAATAAATGTATTGAACAAGTATTGCCCAGCCAAACCCTTGCATTTAATTCAGGATCTAGGATTAAACTCAGGCAAAGGTGGTGAAGTAGGGCTGCTCTTTAGAATGAATGAATGAATGAATAAATAAATAAATAGCCTTATGCTCCTGTTCCTTCAATTGCAGTATAAAACACAGAAATTAAACAGTAAGATATAGTATTTTTAAAAGTTGCGCAAGTGGCTGTCGCACCTATTTTAAAGTTGCACCTATTTTAAAACTCCTTGCACATGTGGCTGTTGTTGGCGCCAGAGGAGTATGGCCAATTTAATAGGACGGCAACCCCTCCATGATATACTCATTCCACAAACCAACCCATGGTTTTAACTGAAACTTGCTTTGCAGTTTCACCTCTCAATATTTCAACATCTCGATGAAGGTTTGACTAATTTAGCCCTGACATTCATGCTCTGACCCTTCTCTCATAGGAAATGTTATATTTTCATGAACCTGAGCGGGTCTTCTTTCTGTCCAACGAGGCATGAAGTTCTTACAGGTGTTTCCTTCTGATTTCTAACCCTGGGGACTTGAGATTCTTGTAAATGAAGTAGAAAAAAAAACAACAAACCAAAAACAAGTACCGTCTCTTTTAAAATGGTTGCGAGCATCACTGGGCCAAATCTGGCGTACATAAACAAAGCCGTTCGCATGAACGGGGTTTTAGACCTGTGGCCCTCGGAGCTGCTGGACCATCCGACTTCTTAGGTGCACCAGAATTTAAATCCTGCAGCCGTGTCCTGCGCAGTGAGGTTGAGCATCACCCCATGAAGAAAAAAACGGGTTTCCTTTTTCTTGAGGCTTAAAGATGCGCCGTTTAAAACATTTTTTTAAAAATGGAAATGCTCAGATGTGCCCTGCGCGCATAAGATCTTCCACACAACAGTTGCCCTGGAGGAACTGAATGTTGTGGTGAAGAACAGTAAGGGCAATGGAGGAGGGGGGAGAAATCGATGTGGTTAGAGGATGTGACAAGTTCAGCGTCATGCCAGTGGAGCGGGGCCCTGGGTTTTTTTTTAAAAAGGCAGATAGGAACATCTTGACAGTACAGAAAGGTGCAAAGAGCAATCAAGATCTAGAGAGAAAAGAAAGAGGGTCCCCATCCTGACCAGAATATGCACTGGCAAAAATGTGAGTTTTGTTTGGTTTTAAATAACTGGAATTGACGATGAGGATGATTGTCAATTGACAAGCAATGGTGTAATAATTGCACAAATTAATAAAACTAGATGAATTTTCCAAAAGCGCTTTTAGGGTTTGATTGGACCAAACCACTTCTGAAAAGGAAGTTCATTATTGCTGGCATTTTCTTGGTGGGTAAATTGAGGTGACGAGATGGGGTCTGATCACAGGACGTACCCAGTAGTGGGATTCAAATAAATTAACAACAGGTCCTAATAACCTAAATGAACAACAGGTTTGTCCCATTAATAACCGGTTCTCAGAACCAGGCACTCATTAGCAAAGGGTTCTATAGAACCTGTGAGAACCCCCTGAAGCCCACCACTGGGTCACGTACTATGCATCCCTGGTACTTTGATCTTTCTGATCTATCTCCAGGGTCCAAGCATGGCAGGCACATAAGTGGAATGATCAAGCAGTGGTTGATGAGGGATAAAGGATGAGAGGGATAAATGATGAGAGCCTCTCACATGCTCAGAGACACTCTTTTCTTTGGTGTTGACCAAATTAATTTTGGATCCAGTTGGATCTTGCCTGAGAACATTTTTGGCTACTTGCTAAACTGCATGTAACTTGCATGTAACTTCCTCCAAAGCCAGAGCTGTGTCAACTCTTATCTTAAGTGGATTTTTTTGTGCACATATATGGTATATTTAATCTTAAAGCTTTATTAAATTCCCAGGAAGACCCTTAAAACTGTGTTTGCACACAGATCGCTCGCTATAAGGGAGATGTAGTTTGCTAACATTTTTCATCTGGGGAACTGAAGCGAGGGATTAGTAACTTACTCAAGGCTGTCCAAGTGGCCTTGTGGAGATCCTGAGATCCTTTCTGCAGAGATCCCTAAAAATATTAGCAAGATGTAGGGTTGCCACAATTCTCTTCCACAAAACCATGATAGGACCCCCTGTCAAACTTGCCAATATGTGAATGCAGTCCCCAAAACCAGGAGAGTCCCGGTTTTCTGCGACATATGGCAACCCTAGCAAGATGGTTTACAGGGCATTAAGCCAGGAAATAGAGTACTATATTTACTCAAACCTAAAGCACCATCAAATCTAATGTGCCACCCTATGCTTATAATCAAAATATTGCATTTACCCAAATCAAATTAATCATTGAGGTGATTAATCAAATTAATTAATCAAATTAATTAATTAAATTTAAATTATTTAAATTATTATTATTTATTAATAATATTAAATTATTATTATTAATTAAATTAAAAATTAATTAATTAAAATTAATCAAATTAATCATTGAGGTAATGCACCATCCTGATTTTGGAGACTGAATATGGCTAGAAAAGGTGTTAGATTTGAGTGAATACAGTATATGTAAGCATATGCAAGTATAATATAACACTAAGAACATTTCAGAACACTAAGAACATTAATCACCACTATAATCAGTCACCAAATGATTCATGCTTGTATTGATATTAAACAAGTTTGCAGTAATAACAAAGTGAATAATTTCAATTTTATAAAGTGAATCTTGCTAACCATATCTATCTATCTATCTATCTATCTATCTATCTATCTATCTATCTATCTATCTATCTATCTATCTATCTATCTATCTATCTATCTATCTATTGCTTTTCAACTTCACAAAGTGGTTCACAAAGATATTCCCGCGTTTACTTGAACCTAAAGGGCCATCAAATCTAATGCACACCTTATACTCATAATCAAAATACCGCATTGACTCAAATCGAATTAATTGAATCTAACGCACACCCTGATTTTCGAGACTGAATTTGGCTGGAAAGGGTGAGCGTTAGATTCAAGTAAATACGTTATGTAGCAGGACAAAAAAAGAATTCTGCACGATGTATAACATTTAATCAGCAGCTAGTAATGCAAATAGCAATAATATTAGCAATATTAGAACAGATTCAAAGCATGAATTCAGGACTGGGACCTAAATCAGAAGCAGGTAGCAGCTAATTCCCCCCATCCACCCCCAGAGTCTAAAATCCCTTATATTTCCTGACTGCAACATTTTAGTCCCATCCCCTGGAGCAATCTAAGGAACAGGAAAATATTTAATATCAGTTTTATATTTAATTAATATTAATTAAATAATATATAATAATATTAAATAGAATTAATATTAAAATATTTGATATCAGTGCTTGTTATTGCTGTTAAAAACTTTGTATTTTTAAAAAGAAAATAGAAAATTAAAGAAAATTAAAAAAGAAATTGTTCTGGTTGTCGCCATAACACAATCAGACAATCTGGGGGGGGGGGGGGAGTGTTCCTCTTTGGCAGATGTGCAGATGACAGTTTGATAATAATAAATGATATTATTATCCTATCTTTCCTCCAGGGAACTCTGGACAGCATATGTCTGGGGTGGCCAAACATTCTTAACGTATGATCCACGTACAATCAACTTCAGATGTTTGACAGTATTTAAATTCTTTATTCACCATGAGCATTAATTACCCTTCTGTTTGAATTCAGTGGACTCTCAGTTTATACCCGAGAAATTAAATTTACATTTTATATTTTCTTATATATCCATGAGTCCCAGTCAGAGAGCTGCTGCATGTCATGCTCAGGAGTCATGGTTTGGCCAACCCTGGTGTATGTGGCTCTCCGCCATCAACACCACCAGCCATGTTGTCCTCACAACAACCACATGGGGTTGGTGAGTTAGAATGAGGACCACTTGTTTGAAACATCTAAGGAAGGTTCATGAAACATCTAAGAGAGGCTCACAACTGTGCGGGGCTTTGGTGAATCCTGCTCCCTCTGCCCCATGCAGAAAGTCTATGGAACTCAGGGCTCAACCCATGATGTGCTCCTATGCGCATGATGCATGGAGGGTTCCAATGGCTGCACATTTAACTGGACGCAAACGGTGATGTTGTGGTCGGTGAAGAAGGGGCTGGTGGAACACATCTCTGTAGGCTTTGGACAGCGAAACCGAGAGATGAAACTGTCATGCGCGGAATGTGCCACATCACATGTGTTTCTGTTGAGGCAAAGCCACTGTGGGAAATAGAATTTTTTTTTGGGGGGGGGGAAAGGGGAGGAGATCTCATGGAGGTTTCATAAACCAGATGCTCAGAAGTTAACTCGGATGTCCTCATGCAAGAGTGTAAACTGGACCCTGTGGTTACAGCTGGTGGCATAGCTGGAGGGGGTGCAAAGCACTAAGTTTGGAAGGGAGGGAGCCTCATCACAGCTTGCAAGTGGGCGCTCCCCTTTGGAGCCATTCCAGGTGGGGGCACCTGGTTCCCAGACAGGTTCTGATTTGTGTTTCTCCAAATATGGCCCAAAGGAGCTTTGGGTGTGAGTGGGGTATCTGGGAGGGGAGTGTAAAAAAATTCCCCATTCATGCCATGGCCCTGATCCAAATTGGCCTCCGCTATCAGGCTGCTTTTTGATAAAGAAAAAGACGTTGGTGTTTCCATAAAGGGGCTCCTCCTGCGCACCCAGTTTGGATCAGTCCCCAAGTGGAGGGTGGGTGTGCTTTCTTGATGGAAACCCACATCAGTGAACACTGACGGTACCATCCAGTGCGCACAGCCAGCCATCCCACACATGCAACGCAGCTGCCGGTGCATATTTTGAGCTGTCAAACACACTTGAGTATGATAAACATGTCAGAAAATAAACATGCCTTAAGAGAACAGATACCTTTTTAAAAAATAACTTTGCAAGGACCCTCACCTGGTTTGCAGAAAATATTGTTATCTTGAATGCCAACCTGTGCATCATACCCCATAAAATGTCACATTTTTCCATAAGGAGTGCTGTAGACAGGGTGACCAGATGCCTGAACCTAAAAAGGAGGACAAAGTCCTCTCAGCTTGGCCTTTCTGGTGGACAGTGGCATGTTTGCCTACTTACGAGTAAAGCTGCAATATTGGGCACTTTCACGTTCCCATAGAGCTCAATGCATATTTTTTTAGTTTTAGTTTTCTGGCCATAAATTTTGATAAGAAGGAGATATTTTCAAATCTGATTTTTGGATTGGATTCTGCTCTTCAATACGAATCCAACAACGTATGACATGATGGGGTACCGCACACCATTGCAAAGTCCCAAAATGAAGCCAAAATGGAGGACAACGAAGCCCTTTTGGAGGACACTTGAAGACTAAAAAAGAGGACAAATCCAGGAAACTCCAATCATATGGTCACCCTGGAGATCATGTGTGAATTCAGTTTTAGGGTTTTGTCTGGTCTGCAGGGCCCTAACAGCATATCTTGCTCTCCAGTTCAGGGTACCCTATTTGGAGGATCAGCCCTTGAACTCCATTTCTAAGAGAAATGCCTACATACACACATTATATGTATGGCCTTGAGAGCAGAGGACCCCAATTATTAATTGATTGATTGATTGATTGATTGATTATGTTTTTGTTATTGTTAATAATGCTGTTAAGACACACACACACAAACACACACATATACAGGTATCCCCCACCTTCTGACGGTTCATTTTCTGATATATCCACTCTTTCAACACCTTTCAATTATACCCATTTCTCATTCATTCAACACATGTTCTGCTCTTTCAACCTCTCTCTGCTATACTAAAGGTCAAAATTGCCCTTCTCCTTGCTACAGCTCCTTGTCAATCCCATTCCTAAAGGAGATAACGGTTTACTATCTTGTAATTAAAATGTAACACAAACCCATTCTTGTATAAAGTAGTGCAATTGAGTCGAAATCATTACCATTTTGTTATTATCATATAACTCATTGTTGTATGCAGTAAAATTAAATTTTGTAACTGCTTTGCAGCTGCACATTAAAATTGGCAGTAAACATTTTTTAAAAATTCCAAGGGGAGTGATGCGCTTGGGGAGGTGATGTGCATGGGGGTTGATGCACATGGAGGGGTTTTGCGCAGGGTGATTGATGCGCATGGGCGGTGTTGTGCATCGGGGTGGATGCGCATGGGGTTGATTAGCATGGGGGATGTTGCGCATGGGGAGTTGATGCGCATAGGGGTTTGATGCGCATGGCGTTTTGATGTGCATGGGGGTTGATTAGCATGGGGGTTTGAGGTGCATGGTGGATGTTGTGCAGGGGGTTGATGTGCTTGGGGGGTTGATGGCATTTGATGCACATGGGGTTTTGATGTGCAGGGGGGTTAATGTGCGGCGGGGGGGTTGATGCGGTGGTGGGGCTGATGCACATAGGGGTTGATGTGCATAGGGGGTTGATGCACATGGGGGGATGACGTGCTTGGTGGGTTGATGCGCATGGGGGGATTATGTGCGTGGGTGTTGATGTGCAGTGAGGGGATGGCATATGGCAGAATTTTACTCCCACAACACAGGTACATTTTCGTGTGTGTGTGTGTGTGTGTGTGTGCTCTTTTAGTAGATGTCTGCTTAATAAAGAAATGGGCAGCCATAGTGGTGCCCCAATAGTGGTGCCTGGATCTTGTAGGTAGTGCGCCGGGTGACGAGGTGTGCTGAGTTGCGCCTGTTTCCTTCTGTGCAACGTGGGGTGTTTCTCCACCTCTCCAAAACTGTTTGCTCAAAAGCTTTTTGAACACAGAATAAATACTCCTGTGCAGGTGTTTGCCGAGCACCTTTGCGCTGGGTTAAATGTTTATCCAACCACCTTGCCCCGAACATGACCAAAACGAGGGGAGACGAGAAGCGTCAGCTCGGATGTGGTCCTTGCCAACTCTCCAATTCTCAGCTTTGCTCCAAATAAATCATTGTGGGAACACCAGGCTCAGTGGCTTTCGCAAGACAGCCTGCAGGTTCTGAGCTCTCGACAGGCCCCAACCTGCGCAGGGCGTGCAGCGTCAATGCTGTCAGGGGATCACGGCGTTCCGGGAGATGCACACAGCACCAAATCGAGGGCATGAGCTGAATGACAAGGCGATGGAGCAACTGACAGTGGGGAACAAGATTTCTCTGATGTCTGATGACTCAGTGTTGAGCTGACACCAGAGCATGGAAGCCAAGGCATTCCCACAGGTGGCACCTCTTCCAGGATCGCATGCCATTCAAGGGGCAAGGAACCCAAAGGTCATTAAAAAATCTCTCTGTACGTCTTTTCCCCCCCAAGGCCTCACATCTAAACATTTCTTGAGTTTCAGGTCCTCTGCAGCCTCCAAAACCTCAGATTAGATTCAACTTACCATATTTATTCAAATCTAATGCACACCTTTTCCAACCAAATTTAGGCTGCAATCCTAGAACACAAAGGGCCTGACTTCTGAGTAGACATAGGGCGCAATCCAGAGTAACTAAGGGGTGTCCTTGCTCTGGTGTAAGAACAATTTACTTTGGATTGCAATGAGAATTTGCCATAGGTTTTCACTAGATAGTGCAGTAACTACTGGTGCACGTAATGAGCACAATCCTAACCATGTCTACTCAAAAGTAAGCCCCATTGTATTCAATGGGTCTTACTCCGAGGAAAGTGTCTTTAGGATTGCAGCCAATGTCTCTTACGTGCTCCCATAGTTACTTTGGATTGTAGGGATAGATAGGATTGCACCCTAAGGCTGCAATCCTAAAGACACTTTCCTGGGAGTAAGACACATTGAACACACTGGGGCTTACTTTGGAGTAGACATGGTTAGGATTGTGCTCATAGTCTACAAAATAAGAGTGCGCATTAGATTTGATGGTGCATTGGATTTGAGTAAATACCATAATTTGATTATAGGTCAGTATTTTAATTTTAGTATTTTATATTTTAATAAAAATGTAACTAGCCCTACAATCCAGAGTAACTACAGGAGCAGGTAAGAGACAAAGAGGTTTTCACCACCTAGTGAAAACCTATGGGAAATTTATATTGCAATCCAGAGTAAATTGTTCTTACACCAGAGCAAGGACTCCCCATAGTTACTCTGGATTGTGCCCATGGTCACCTACAGCAGCATGGTGCACCTTGGTTCCCTATATGGTCTCCTACAGCAGCATGGTGCACCTTGGTTCCCTACATGGTCTCCGACATGGTCACCTATAGCAGCATGGTGCGCCTTGTCAATGATGAGAAAATGATAGTATGCCTAATCTTAGCATCTTGTTAGTGTGCCATGAGATAAAAAATATTAAAAATCACTGCACTAGAGTAAGATCAAGGTGGACACCCCAGATATACGTAGACAGAAACTTCTCCTCGTAAACCCCCTTGAAAATATTCTTTTAGAGATGTTGCTGGTGTGGGGGAGTCATATGGTAGTACAGTAGTAGTAACATTACTAATCAGTAATACTGGTATTACTATTATTCATGATGATAGATACCAAATAGACACTGTGCTTGTTAACCAGTCGGCCAGGGTTCGAGACCCGGGTCGGCCCCACAAGACAGGGTGAGCTCCTGTCCTTAGCCCAGCTTTGCAACACCAGCTGGATCCAATCGTATTGGCTCTGCCTTTCCATTGGACTAATTCAGTGGCATGGAGAGGGGGGATTTGCTGCTTGCGTAACAGCCTATCCTCCATAACAATCTCACCCAGGCTTTCGTGCTTTGCATGCAGCGTATGCAGTGCCGAGCATGATACCATAGTCTCCCAAGACTGACGGAGGCCTTCAATGAGATACCAAATTAATGTGTGAAGCTTCCATATAGCATAGGCCAACTTTAACCATGCTAGCCAGGCTGGAAGTACTGCATGACTCAAATGTAATGTGCCACTGAATTTAACGCGCACTCCGATTTTAAAAGGCTTGAGATTAAAAAATATTCATTGTAATGCACAGCTGAAAAGCAGGTGTAAAATTTAATTTTACTGCATACAACGAGTTATATAACAATCGGTGTATGTTATTATTTTTATCTAATTGTACTACTTTATATAACAGTGGGTTTATGAGCACAATCCTAACCATTTCTACTCAAAAGTAAGCCCCATTGTGTTCAGTGGGTCTTTCTCGCAGGAATGTGTACCATGTTGGAGACCATGTAAGGAACCAAGGTGCACCATGCTGCTGTAGGAGACCATATAGGGAACCAAGGTGCACCATGCTGCTGTAGGTGACTATGTCGGAGACCATGTAGGGAACCACGGCCTGTCAAATTTCCCAATTAGCCTCCTTGGGTACAGTGTGCCATATCATCGTGGTTGAAAATTGCTGCTCTAGTGGCATCCATCTGGATGTGGTTCTCACAGGACTGCCAGGCATATCCAAATTTGATGCAACCTTCCTGATGTGCCATTCAGGGCACAATCCTAACCAGTATAGGCTAGCATAACTCGCCAGCGCATGTCTGAGCACTAGCCTAACCCCCCCCCCCTTTAATGGTGTCGAAGTGCCTTATGATACTTTTATGACACCCCCAGGCCAGCAGGTACCTTGTGCTGGGACTTACACTAGCACAATCCTGACCATGTCTCCTCAAATGTAAGCCCCATTGTGTTCAATAGTCTTAGGGCAAAATCCAGATTAACTATGGGGAGTCCTTGCTCCGGTGTAAGAACAACTTACTCTGGATTCCAACATGAATTTCCCATAGGTTTTCACTAGGTGGTGCAGTAACTACAGGTGCACATAAAGTCTCTTACGTG
This sequence comes from Cryptoblepharus egeriae, assembly GCA_030015325.1. Taxonomy (NCBI): domain Eukaryota; kingdom Metazoa; phylum Chordata; class Lepidosauria; order Squamata; family Scincidae; genus Cryptoblepharus; species Cryptoblepharus egeriae. Next base: position 3,437,707 of record JAREYC010000011.1, read on the forward strand.
CTCCCATCGTTACTCTGGATTTGGGGTATATCTCCCAGGAAAGTGTCTTTAGGATTGCAGCCTAACTGGAAGTTAGGATTGCAACCTTGTCAGCCTACTGAGCTGAAATACCACCTCATTGCATGAACATTCATGTAACTTTATGTAAAACCTAGTGCTTTGCACCCCTTCTAGCTACACCACCGGCCCTGATATCCAAGAGGATATGTGTTGAGGTGTGAGAAAATGTAGTACACTATTCTTTTTTTTTAAATAGGCAAGTCCAAACCCCAAATATATGTTTAATAAATAGGTTGAATATTTAAAAAAATTCACGAATGGTGGTGATTTTTAATCTTTTGGCGCTCCAACAAATGTTTGCTTTTCAAAGGTTTCTGCAAACAGTAAAAAGATTGTTATTGTAACTCCTCGGAGCTTAGTTTTTGGTGTGCGGGATGGTGTGAGATTATGGGGGGGAAGAAAAATAAAAGACAACAGTGATTTGCTCTGTTGCATGTTGCAACATCGCCACATTTGTCAGCTGCCAGTGTCAAAAGTGTGCACTTTGGAGGCAAAGCCGTCCAGCCAGGCATGAAAAACCTCATAGGAAGGCCGTGTGTTTTTAGGGGAAAGCAGGCGTGATGGGCAGTTGCATGACTCATCTCGAAGGGGTCCATTGGAACAGACTTGACACCACCTGGGCAGGAAGGCTGAGGACTGGCGGGTTTTCAGTAGGGTCACAGCTCAGTTCCATCTGTACGCCTTTAATCCCGATAAACCTCCTCTGATCCCATAGTGGTTCTGCTTTGTTAACTTTGTTGTAAAAGTTTTGAAACCTTGTTCTTCTCACCAATCTTGGGAACTCCCTGCAGGTTTATTTAGTGTATGGCATACAGTGCATGGACTGATGGTAATGTCCATGGACTGATTCACATTACAATGTATGTAGTGTATGGCATACAATGCATGGACTGATGTCAATGTCCAGTCCATCTGGCTATTCAAGGACAGAGTGGCCTGCATTAAAAAATGGATCAGTATAAGGTTCTAGGTTTCAGTATAAGGTTTCAGTATAAGGTTCTAAGGATTCCTGAACCAGTATAAGGTCCTTTCCCTGCTATGCAAATTTTCTATTTGTAGAAAGATTTTTAAAAATCATGTCTTTGCTTTGCCCCTGCCTAAGCTGCATGAAGTGGTACGGTGCATCTTCTCAGGACTCTACCACCTCATTCTACTCCATGAGTAGACCATACTTGAATTGGAGGTGGGGGTCACCCAGCTTTGCAATTACTCTTCCACTGCAATCCCAACCGCACTTTCCTGGGAGTAAGTGCTATTGAACACAATGGAACTTACATCTGAGTAGGATTGCACTGTTCAACCCTACATCTGAACCCTGGGAAGTAGGACCCCCAAGAAAAATGTAGGATGTGATAAGAGCTAAAAACACTCATACCCCCAAATCCAAAGTAACTACAGGAATACGTAAGAGACTTTATGTGCACCCATAGTTACTGCACCACATAGTGAAAACCTATGGGAAATTTATATTGGAATCCAGAGTAAGTTGTTCTCACACTGGAGTAAGGACTCCCCATAGTTACTCTGGATTTTGCCCATAGACGTTGCTTTCATGTGCTTAATTAAAACTACTGTATTATAAAATTTAAACCTATTACATGTAATTTATTATAATTTATTAATTATAAGAAGGCCATATGCTGCCTATTCAGAAGGAAAAGGAGAATACTGAAGTTTTTTCCAGGACACAAAGCTAAAATCCAGGACATGTCCTGGAGAGAGAGGAAATATGTTCACCGTGCTGCATAGTAATTCATGGAAATTGGCTGTTTATGGAGATCTTGGGTATTATGGAAACTGATGGATGAAGGAGGCAGGTTCCCTTTCCTAGATAGCGACGTTATTAATTGACCTTGGCAGCAACGAGGTAGCAATTCCTCGGGGAACAAGATACAAACTGGGATTCAATCATCTGTCTGAAAATATTTTAAATATTTTAAAGTCGTTCCGCTTTTTCGGTCTGGATGCTGGTATTGCTTATCTCGGGGTAGGAAGACCACACACCAATATCGAGTGGAAGCGAAGCCCAAGCCAGCCTCTTTGGGGTGGCGTTCAGAATCCCGCACGTGGCGGCGGTGCTTGGTGCTACCATCAGAAAGATAAACGTTGCGCGGTTGGATCCGGCTTTCAAGAGCAATCAAACTTCTCAGGATGGGAATGTGAGATTTGGGCCTATTTGCTCAGCTGGTTGAGATAGGAAAACGGAATTGTATATCCACCCGGAATAAGCCTTGCAGTTTCATTCAAAGGCAACCTGCGGAAATGCTGCTCTCATGGAATTTATCGGTATTTCATGAGTTTCCTGAGCTTTGATGCGGCGGCAATTCATTGCTTTGCATGAGATAACATCGAACCATTTCAGATATAGGTTCTGTGTTGTGTTCCTAGTGACTCACACCATTGCAAGGGTTTGCGGGGACAGTTTTGGCCAGCTGTTGATACAGTGGATTAAAAAAAATATTAGCAATAATTGGTCTCAGCCTTCGCATCTGTAAAGGCAGTATAGCGGTGTCCCATAAAGAGCTTACTTTGTTCTGGAGGCAGCTCTTTAAGTGAAACGCTCTTTAAGTGAAGCAGATTTTCCCATAGGAAATAATGGAAACTCAGACGATTGGTTCCACAACCCCCAAAATATTCATATAAAAATATTAACTGCATGTCAAAATGATGACAAAACACTGGCATTGAATTCAAAACATGCATTCAGTGTGCAGTCTACATGTGGTCTGCTATGAAGTCTACTTAAGCTGTAAAGACACTTTCCTGGGAGTAAGCCCCATTTAACACAATGGGGCTTACTTCTGAGTAGACATGGTTAGGAGGTTGAAATCAAAGACACTTTCCTGGAAGGTTTACCTGGGCTGCTGCTGGAGGTTCAAGGTGGTCGGTGGGGGCACTTGGGGGCAGTTAAGGGCAGCTGCCTCTGGCACCCCCAGGCAACTGCCCCCCCAAGTTGGGGGCAGTTAGAGGCAGCAGCGCTGGCCAGCAGCCCTTTTAAAGAGCCTCCACGCAGAGCATCAGGGCTGCATAGCACATGTGCCCACTGTCCATAGTGTGCTTGCTTGTTAAGTGAAGCGGAACTTGTTATGTGAAGCAAGATTTCTTGGAAATTTATACTTGTTATGTGAAATGCTTGTTATGTGAGGAGCTTGTTATGAGAGGTACCACTGCACAGGTATTGTTTGTGATCCATCACTTCATAGGGCTCTCTGATGAGACAAAAAATATGTTAAATAAAAGCAGTTTTAAAAAATTAAAAATTGTGCCCCTTTACAGTTTTTAAAAAACCGTTTTTCTTACTGTTGTAGAGAGGCAATGGAACCCCCTGCCTTTGCCTGGCTAAGCTGAAGAATGGAACAATTGCTTGCATGACGGTCTCTACAACAGTAGAAAAGCAGTTTTTTGAAAGTTTGATTTGCAGTAGCCATTTGTGTTGAGTATCAACACAACACATTTATTTTAAAAATTGTGTATTCTTTTAATGAACTTAAAAAGCAATAACAGGGAAAAGGGAGTTGGACTGAGCCTGGGAAGATCCAGGTTTCAAATCTTCCTCAGCCACAGCTTCCTGGGTAACCTTGGGTCAGTCACTCACTCGCACAACAACCCTGTGAGGTAGGTGAGGCTGAGAGAGATCCATAATCACCCTAATCCATAATCACCCAGGAAGATTCATGGCAAAGTAGGGATTTAAACATGGATCCTCCAGGTCCAAGATACTCCAATTTCCAAACTGCTACACCATCCTGGCTCTCAGCTTGAGTAGCTACTCATTACAATAAAAATGGGAATAGGACCAAATGGTGAGGTATGGACCTCTATCTGAATATTTTTTCATTTTTGTAGGATTATTAAAACGGATTGAGGTATTCTGTTCCGAGCTAGCAACATATAAAGTAAAGCTGAACATAATGTTATACATGTCTATTCAGAAGTATGATCCACTGCACTCAATGGGGTTTACTCCCAGGAAAGTGTGTATAGGATTGCAGCCTTTACAATTTTGAAATCCTACTGGTGCCTGATAGGCGGTGTTACTAGAGTTTGCGTCACCTGGTGCGGGGGTCCAGAGTGTCACCCCAGGACGGACCTCCTCTCAAGCAGTGAACGAGTCAACACCCTGGGGAGTGCAAGAGGGGTTGAAAGCAAGAGGGGTTGAAAGAGCAGAACATGTGTTGAATGAATGATTTCTGGAGATAATTGAAATATGTTGAAAGAGCAGATTGTCAGAAAATGGAGTTTCCAAAAATGGGGGATACCCATAGAAAGATTTTAAACATTATGGCGTGTAGTGGTGTCAACCTCTTGCGCATCACTATGTGTGGCCCACAATTGCTAGTTACGCCACTGCTGATAGGATCACTGATGATCGTGATGGTCCTGGGGACCCATTAAGCAATAGTTTGGGGGTGATGTGGGTGGGATTTGTAATTGTCAAAAGATTAAAAGTCCCAGCTGTGTTTCACGTCTAGACATGCGCACCAACTTTTCAGGGAGGCCACACGATGATTCCACCGGCACATGAAAGCACATGTTCTGATTTGGAAAGGCAAGTCGGGCAGATTGCTTACTATTTTCCTTGCTGATTTAACAACAACTCAGTGTTCAACATCATATTTTAGCTTCGACACCGGAGCAGCCGCCCCCACCGCGTCCCTACCAAGGAGTCCGCGTCAAAGAGCCGGTGAAAGAGCTTTTGAAGAGAAAGCGGGGAAGCCTCCAAAACGCAAACGCGGCTGCAGCGACAACGACCACGGTAGGAGGAAAAACCAAACCACAACCTGTAGGCAAAATCCTCTTCCTCCGGGGTTGATTCATATGGTTTCCACCATGGCAGTGATGCCCCCTTTGCCAGCTCGAGGTTTCCGTGCAGGCGGAAGGAAGCTTGTGGCAAATGTCACCAGAATTGTGCATTTCACTCAGGACATCCACACATGTGCAGCCACAAGGAAAAGAGGCCGTGTGCCCCAGAGGTGCTGGTGGAGGGTCTTCCCTGATTCCTCCTTTTTCTGACCGGGTCATGCACTTGGGCTCAAAGGTGCTCATGGTTGGTGTGTGACTGCACTGAGTTTCCGACTCGGCCTCTGAGTAATAGTTTCTGGAGGGTTTATTTCTTGCTTGAATATCTGATATCAAACTCTGATTTTCCTATAGGTGTTTTTCCCCCACCAGCCACTCCCATCCTATTCACCCACTGGTAAGGACTTCAGAAAAAAGTTTTTTTTTCCACCTCTTGATTCAGAGGCTTGATTTCTGGACCTTTTAAAATCTGAATTTCCTTTATTTGCTCCTAGGGCCCATCACAGATACAGACTTCATCACTCCTTCCTTGCCGGTCACCGATGAAGGGTCTCTGTATTCCGGGTGGCTGGCCCAGCCTTCCCCAGCATCTCTTCAGCCTTTGACCCAGTGGACCACCTACCCTGATTACGTGTCCCATGAGGCCGTCAGTTGTCCTTACACAGCGGACATGTACGTGCAGCCCGTGTGTCCCAGTTACACGTTGGTTGGAACATCCTCGGTGCTGACTTACGCCTCCCAGCCTCTAATCACAAACTTTGCGGTGAGTCAGGAGTGCAACATGGGGCCGTGCCCCACATCTGGCATTTCATGTGACACTAAGGGCACAATCCAGAGTAACTACAGGGAGTCCTTGCTCCAATGTAAGAATAATTTACTCTGGATTGCAATATGAATTTCCCATAGGTTTTCACTAGATGGTGGTGTAACTATATTAACATAAATGTCTCTTACGTGCTCCCGTAGTTACTCTGGATTGTAGGATAGTTCTGGGTTTGGACTGCAGTTTCCTGCAGTTGGTTTCCCGACCAACTTCTGGCTTCTGCCAAGCCACTGCAAACCTCAAGCGCATAACTGTACTTGGGGATATGCAAAGGCTTGGCCAAAACACTGAGATGTGGCTGCTGCTATCTTGGCTGACATCATGGGGAACCCTGCAATGTGATGTTCCAAAGTGGCACCCAGTGAGAGCCATCCAAAGAGTGCCCACCAAGAGTGGTGCCACTGACTACACACAAACTCACACACAGACACCGCATCCCTGAGCGCTTTACCATGGTGGGGGACAGGAGCCGACAGTCAGAGGAGATGCTCTAGGACAGTGCTTCTCAAACTGGGGGTCGGGACCCCTTTGGGGGTCGCCTGACCCTTTCATGGGGGTCGCCTAAAGACCCCTGGTGTATGGGGCCTTGCAAGGTATTTTGCATCTTTTTTATTTGTAATTAGAAATAAATATTTCACAATATATAATTAAATATAATTAAATTAATAATATAATTAAATTAAATATTATTTTGTGATTAATCACTATGCTTTAATTAAGTTCAGTTTGTAACAATGAAAATGCATCCTGCATATCAGATATTTGCATTACGATTCATAACAGTAGCAAAATTACAGTTATGAAGTAGCAACAAAAATAATTTTATGGCTGGGGGTCCCCACAACATGAGGAACTGTATTAAAGGGTCACGACATTAGGAAGATTGAGAACCACTGCTCTAGGAGGATTTCCTGCTACTTGCAGAGGGTTGGACTAGATGACCTAATAGGTCCTAGGGCCCGTCTATGTGTTCTTAGGGCCCATCCATGAGTCTATGAGTTCCTAGAGCAGTACTTTAGAGAGGGACAAGTGTTTGGACTCCCAGCCTGAAACAATTTAAGCCATTGGGGAGGGGAGCCTGCTTAGGAGATCATTATCCAGAACCCAGGAGAAGGCAAAAAGATGGGAGCGGAGACACAATGGGTCTCCCAGCTCCGATTCAGAACTGGTAAGCGGCTGTGTAACTGAGGAGGGCCATAAATTTCATTGTTCTGTCACTCAATCCATAATATCCAGTATCGGATTTGCATAACAGAAGGGAAAGCCTGGGCAAAATGGTTCAACTTCCCAGCCTGAGCCGGAGACCTTTACAGTAGCGGCCGTCAGACTGCCATAAGTCATAGCTTTCTGTGTTGATCATTGGGGCACTTTCCACTTTGCAGACAGCCATAAGGCTATTTTATATGGGGAACTAGAAGCACTTGTTCAGGATCAGCCTGTTAGTCTATATATAGCGTGACCATATGGAATGGAGGACAGTGTACCTCTACCTTTAAGCATTGCATAGAGGAGCGAATTTAGGCTCAACATAGAAGGGTTTGCTGTAAAAAGCAGCACCTGCCTCACTTCCTTCCTCTATGCGGTGCTTAAAGATAGAGGCATTCTGTCCTCCATTCTATATGGTCACCCCTGTCTATACAGCCCCATTTAGGTGCATTGCACTTTGCAAAGATTTGAAGTCAGGGGTGTCCCATAGAAATTCTGGGAAAGGAAATGGACCCAAGCGGGAAAAGTGCAATAATTTTGTTTCCATCGCTTTTCCCAGTAAGGCCTGGTGACCATATAGAATGGAGGACGAAGTGCCTGTACCTTTAATCATTGCATAAAAGAGGGAATTTAGGCAGGTTTCGCTCAGTATAGAAGGGTTTTAAAATCAGCACCTGTCAAAATGCCCTCTTCTATACAGTGTTAAACATATAGGGACTCTGGAGGGACTGTGACCTCCATTACCCCAGATAGCTGCAAATAAAGAGCCAGACAAAAGTGCTGGATTAAAGGGCCACTTTATTAATTATTAACATTAATAAATAAACAGGGATTGCTCTAATCATAGCCTAATCTAAGGGGATGCGGCTCTCCGCATAGTTCCCATGCAGATGTTAAAGGTGGTTAAGGGCATTCCCAGCCTGGCTCAGGGCCATCCTTGAACAGAGTTCAAGGATGCCCGTCTTTGCCAACCCGAAGGTCAAGGTAGCTGGACGCGCAGCTGCTGGAAGTCTGGCTACACACTGCGCCTAGGTTTCCCATCCAGGTAAGGGAGCTCGTCAGACCATACCCCTGGAGCCGGACAAGCATCACAGGGAGGCTTCCTACCCCCCTACACTTGCTACCTAAGGCTGCACACCGAAGGCCTATCCTGCTTTCTCCGCATAACTCCTGCCACATGGTGAGTCAGCCAAGAGCCAGGACGCTTGCTAGGAGCCCGACTGCCGATCCCCGGGCAAAGTAAGCCTGGGAAGCAGTGGGACTCTGCCACCTTTAGGCCCTTGCAGCCAATGGCTGCAAAGCCCTTTTGCCCGGGCTCTGCAGCACACCTGCAGACGGGCAAAGGGAGCCCGCGCTGGAGACGCACGAGCTCCATTCTATATGGTCACCCTGCAGTAGGGTCAGTATGGCTGCAACACACAAGTACCTGGGACTAGTTAAGTATATGCAAAACATGCTGCAGTGTAGCATGGCTTTTAGATTTATTTTTGATTTTTAAAATCCTGATTACCCCCCTCCTATTTTTATATATTGGTTTTAAAAATAAGTAACCTGCTCCAAGAGGTTATGGTGATAAGAACATCAATACAATATGTGAAAAATGTGAAAACAAAAATACAGTGGTGCCTCACATAAAGAGCTTAATTTGTTCTGGAAACCTGCTCTTTAAGTGAAACACTCTTTAAGTGAAGCGGATTTTCCCATAGGAAATAATGGAAACTCCGACGATTGGTTCCACAACCCGCAAAATATTTGTATAAAAATACCATATTAACTGGATGTAAAAATTATGACAAAACAATGGAATTGAATTCAAAACATGCGTTCAGTGTGCAGGATCCTATGAAGTCTACTTAAGCTGCAATCCTAAAGACACTTTCCTGGGAGTAAGCCTCATTTAACACAATGGGGCTTACATCTGAGTAGATATAGCTAGGATAGATATAGCAGATATAGCTAGGAGGCTGCAATCAAAGACAATTTCCTGGGAGGCTTACCTGGGCTGCTGCTGGAGGTTCAAGGTGGCCGGTGGGGGCATTTGGGGGCAGTTAGAGGCATCAGCCCTTTTAAAGAGCCTCCGCGCAGAGCGTTAGGCTGCATAGCACACGGGCCCATTGCGTGCTTGCTTGTTAAGTGAAGCGGAACTTGTTATGTGGAGCAAGATTTCTTGGAAATTTATAGTTGTTATGTGAAATGCTTGTTATGCGAGGCACTTGTTATGAGAGGTCCCACTGTAATACAAAATGTGAAAACAGAAATAAGAGGAAGGAGAAGTAAACACTCGAATTAAGGCATGGCAACATTTTTCTTCTTCTTTTTATCTGATTGGGTCATACTATGCAATCCTAAGAAATTTAGGCTGGCCTAACTCACCTGGCCTATCTTTCCATGATGGTGTGGGGAGGTTAGTATATGCCTGTGATGGACCTAACAACCCCAGGAGTGGGGCAGAAGACTCTTACTGCACTTTTGTAAAACCCCCAGGTCAGCACAGGACTTATGGCAGGGTTTAGGCTGGCCTAAGTGGAGGTTAGGATTGCAGCCATAGTTGCATAGCTGTTTTGTTTGGGTCATTGCATGGTTTTAATGAGATGTAACTCTGGCCGATGGGAGTGGCGTACGGGGGTGTTTGTACCTGTGTCTGGGGTCAAAAAGGGGACCTAAGAACCAAAGAAAATTTACTAGGATCTCAGAAAATATAAATCAACATAAATACTGTTGATTAATTGACTGACTGATTGGGATATAATGTGTGAAGGGTAGAATTCACATTTTGTGTGACCCTACAATCCAGAGTAACTACGGGAGCACGTAAGAGACATTATGTGTACTCGCAGATACTGCACCACCTAGTGAAAACCTATAGGAAATTCATATTGCAATCCAGAGCAAATTGTTCTTACACTGGAGCAAGAACTCCCCATCGTTACTCTGGATTGGGCCCTTAAGTCTACATAGTTTTATATATCATAGAAATTGTGATCCAATGGAGAAGGGAAGGAGTCCAAAAGAAAATCTGCACCCCAAAAGAAATGTACCTCCAAAAAGTTCCTACAATATTGCTCCTATATTGATGGGGGAATCTTTCTCCACAGGCCAGACCTGCTACATCACTGGATGTCGTGGACCAACAAGCACCTCTGAGCTACTTCCCTTGGACTCCATCAATCTCCCCCCTGCCTGCCCCTTCCCTGCAGTATCAACCGGCCTCGACCGCCCTCCCGGCACCCCAGTTTGTCCCTCTCCCGGTGTCACTTCCAGAATCAGCACTTCAGGAGCTGGAAGACACCAGGAAGGAGATCAACCCCAACCTGAGCATTGAGAAACTGCTCTTGCAAGAGGAAAGCAGCGCCACGTACGATCTGGGCCACAGCCTCCCCGTGGAAGGACTTTAAAAAATCCGCCGTATGGCAACAACATCATGTTGTCCTAAAATTTCATTGTGGTTTAAGGAGAATGCGAGTTTTAAAAAGCCATAAATACCATATTTACTCAAATATAATGTGCCATCAAATCTAATGCACACCCTATACTTATAATCAAAATACCGTGAAATAAAATCGCATATGAAGAACCAGGGTGTGCAAAGAGGCAGAAATAGAAGTCTTGTGCATGAAGACACGGCCTCTTTCTGAGCCCAAATCCAGCACCAAGGGGGCTACAATCCTATATAAAACTGCCAGGAATGGGTCCCATTGAACCCAACGGGAGCACAATCTTAACCAGCTTTCCAACAATGACGTAGCCAAAACGCAGCCCATATTTTAGGTAACAAACATGCCATTACCTTAAAGAGGCCTCCTTGCAGGACATAGGGCGCAATCCAGAGTAACTACGTGGAGTCCTTGGTCCGGTGTAATAACAATTTGCTCTGGATTGCAATATGAATTTCCCATAGGTTTTCACTAGGTAGTGCAGCAACTATGGGTACACATAAAGTCTCTTACGTGCTCCCGTAGTTACTCTGGATTGTAGGGTAAGGCTGCAATCCTAGACACCTTTACTGAGAGTAAGACCCATTGAACACAATGGGGCTGACTTTTGAGTAGACCCACAATGGAGCTGACTTTTGAGCAGAGGTTAGGATTGTGCTCTAAGGGCTACCCACATTGCAACAGCTACGTCAGCAATTGAAGTTTGGTTAGGATTGTGCCCTGGGACTTACTTCGAAGTAGGAATGCATCAGATTGCATTATGGCTGCAATCCTAAAGACACTTCCCTGGGAGTAAGACCCATCAAACACAATGGGGTTTATTTTTGAGTAGACATGTTTAGGATTGTAATCTGTGTATATTTTAAAATGCAGTTTTTCTCAGAGTTAACCTATTGCTTACTCAATGCTTCTGCCGACATTTCTCTTGCTCAGCATGTTCACGGCTCGGGTTCTCTGTGGCCGGTCAATGTCCGTCTGCCCCCCAACGTCTTGCAAAACCCCCCTGAACCCAGAGCAATGCATTGTGGTTGAAAGCAAAATCCTGGTGTTGCTGTTGTCATTCATCTTTGGAAACACGCTGTGGTTTTAGCTTCTTGGCAGTTTGGGACAAACTTTCTCTTTATTGCCCTGATCAAAAAAACGTTGCGTTCTTTGTAAATATTTAATAGGATACTTAATGGAGATGAGGAAAAGGCAGTCCCGAAAGAGAAAAATCAATGCTAATAAAAATGTGGCTTTGATGTGACCTGTCAAAGGGTTGAAGCACTTTGCATGCATGTTCTTTCCCCTATTCTTTCCCCTACGATGGATTTAAATGCTTCTGTGTTGGAAACAGCATCTCCTCCATGTAGTCACCCCCTACTTATTGGATGCGTTAGGGATCGGAGCACCGTCCAAAAGTGAAAGCTGTTGAAAAGTGAAACCCAGTCTTTTTCCGCTTGCAAAAACCAAATGGCTACCAAGAAAGACACAAATATCACTTGCAAAATCCTAAACAACACATATTTATTAACACGTAGCCAAAATACATAATAAATTACTGTAAAATGAACAACGGTGTATGTGGGCAGTAAATATCTTATGTATTTGAATGACGGTTATTTACTGAAAAAATGCCAAAAACAGTTTGATCGCCATGTCACATGCAAATCAACATCAGAGAAGACAATTTTACCCTTTAGACCAGCAGAGAAAGAGAGAGAGGTTGAAAGAGTAGAGCATGTGTTGAATGAATGAGTTTGGGGTATAGTTGAAAGCTGTTGAAAGAGTGGAACCATTAGAAAATGAACTGTCAGAAAGTTCATTTGATGTGAGATGGGCAAAATCCAGAGTAACTATGAGGAGTCCTTGCTCCGGTGTAAGAACAACTTACTCTGGATTGCAATATGAATTTCCCATAGTTTTCGCTAGGTGGTGCAGTAACTACGGGTGCATGTAATGTCTCTAATGTGCTCCCGTAGTTACTCTGGATTTGGGGGTCAGTGAGGTATGTGATCCTGGTGCATGAATCATGTGAGAACCTGGTGCATGACTCCTTTGGCATATACCCTGAAACCCCAACACCAGCTGTACTGTCCTTCCCCATATATGATCTGTGATAAAGTAGGGGGAAAAACTGCATTCCTCACAAACCGTGGAAGTAAATCAGTTGCAACCACAAAATTACACTGATGTACAGGATGGAGATGGGGTTATTCTAGAATAATGCACACAAACCATGTGATGTGTCATATTTGTGCAACCCTGGCCAAGCAAAGGGATGGGTAGAACATGATCCATGCTCCTGTCCCATGTGACACCCCCCAAGAACCACAAATGGCCAACGTCCAAAGGGTGATAGCCATGATTGACACTTGCTGGGGGTATTGGTGACAAGCCTCCAAAGGGAATGCTTGCCCAAGAATCAAGAATCCAAGAATAAGGGGAATCCCTATGAAAATAATCCTTTGAAAAAGGGAAGAAAAACGTTCCGATGGTTATTTAGAAAACAGCGTTGCTCAGACTTTTTCTGGAAAGTGCTGGTATTTTGAGTGTTCATCAATTGTAACATTTTTATTGTATGTGCAGTGCAGAAATCTTGGGAAAAGCATTGTTTGCAGGACCAGAACACCAACGAGAGTAGTAAAAAATGCGGTTTAAAGCTTTCCCCATTGCTCACCTGCTTCCTGTCATTTGAGTATCCCCCTTTTTTTGGCTTGGACTTCAAAAGTCACTGGAGACAATCGTCTCTTTGTTGGGGGGAAGAGACTGGGATGGGCGGCTTTTATGGGATTCTTCATTCAAAGAGCAATTAGGTCTGAGATGTTGGAAAGAATCATTCTTGTTTCGTTCCACAGCCTCAAACCCTGATTTTCCAGAATCCGAATCCAGGACTGTTATTACATTGGGTGAAACCAAGATCTCTTCAAAGCCTCTACCTTTTCCTTGCTATAGCAAGTTGCAATTTGGGTAACATCTGGATTGCAGACATGGATTAGGGCAGGGTGACCATATTACCGGATTTATCCGGATTTGTCCTCTTATTTTGCCTCCTGTCCGAGCGTACTCCAAAAGGACTTCATTTTCCTCCGTTTTGGAACTCTGCAGTGGTGTGTCATAGCAGATGTCATAGGTCATATGTTGTTCCTGTCATATGTCGTTGGATTCGTATTGAATATCATATGTTCGTTGGATTCATACGACATATCATATGTCATATGTCGTTCATGTCATATGTGGTTGGATTCGTATTGAATATCATATATTTGTTGGATTCATATGACATATGATATTGTTGTTGGATATCATATATTCAACGCTGTTGGACATATGATATTGTTGGATATTGTTGGATATCATATATTCGTTGGATTTGTATTGAAGAGCAGAATCCAATGCAAAAATTGGTTTTGAAATAGATCCTATCAAATGTTATAGCCAAAAAAACCAAAAGTAAAAATATGCATTGAGCGTTATGGGAAAGTGTAAGTGCCCAATATCACGGCTTTACTCATGAGTAGGCCAATGAGCCATTGTCCACCAGAAAGGCCAGGCTGAGAGGAATCCAAGACCTTCTCCTCCTTTTGAGGTTCAGGCATCTGGTCACCCTGATTAGGGGGGATGAAGCTGAACCCACTATCTTCAGGGATGTAAACCAGAGTGATCATATATCCTCTTTTCCCAGGACTCTCTACTTTTGGAGTGGATGCTGGTTTTTTTCCCTAATTGGAGTTGATCTCTACCCCTTAAGGCTTGCCAGGTGTGCACATTTTGTCCCCCGGTAAATGTCGTGGCCCCTCATCAAAACGGGTAGCTTTTAGCATGGATCTGATGCATGCAAATATTGACCGAATCTCTCCACAACCGGAGAGAGCGATAGAGACAAGGCATTTCCGTAGGAGCAGCCGCCGAAGATCCAAGCGCCCAGCTGCTGAAAATCATAGATGGCCTGGCCTGATGCAGTTTTTTGCTGGAGACACCTTTGGTCGAGATCCCTGTTTTCTGAAAAATAACTCCGCAGGCGCCCAGCAGCATAAACTTGAGCAAGAGGAGATGGAAAACTGCCGGAGGCTGCGGGGGTCTGTCCAAGAATCATCATGACCTTGAGGAATGAAGGTTCAGTTCTTTTGCTAATGATAGAATAACCAGATTAGAAAGTTTTAAAAAGCAGTGAGCAATGCTTGGAAGATCTATCTCTCCATGGCTGAATGGAACTTCCAGCTGCAGAGACACTCTATCTCTGACTTGCAGGTAGAGGGGCAAAGTCTAGGATGGCTGCCAGCTTCATCTGAGCCTCTACATTCCTCCAACTGGTTTGCCGACTAGAGGGCAGTTTGTGGGTCCAGCAGAACGGACACTTGCTAAGCATGTGTCCCTTGTTAAGCGCTAAGCAAGTTAAGCATGCTAAGCATGTGTCCTTGCTAAGCATGTGTCCCATGCTTGTGAAGCATGTGTCCCTAAGCATGTGTCCCTTGTTATCCTTGGGTTTCCTTTTTTAAGGAAGAAAGGCAGGATACAAATCTAATTTAAATTAAAAATTAAATTAAAAACCACTTTGGTTCCATTCCTGAACCTCCCATGGATAAAAAAAATCTGTGCACTGTATAAAGAAAACAATAGAAAAATAGGTTTAAAGGCCCATTTCCAGGTTTCTTGCTCCTCTATTGCACCTAATGGAATAAGGTAGTGCCTTAATATCTGCAGGGGTTTGATTCTGGGACTGAAACATGGAATGATTGCTTGCATGGTTGCCTCTTTACAACAGTAGAAAAGCAGTTTTAAAAACTGATTTGCATTGGCTATTTGTGTTGAGTCAAATTTGTGTATAAAAAATCCATGCATAACAAGGCTGGACCTGTATTCATTTTTTTAAAAACTCTGTTCTTTTCTCCTGAGAAAACACGCATGCTTCTTTCACAACAACCCTGCAAGGCAGGGCAGACTGAGAGGTGGTGAGTAGCCACGGGTCATTCAATGGGCTTTGGGACAGAGTGGGAATTGCAATTGGAATAGATTGGCACATAGACAACTACTTCTCACTGCTTTAGGCAAACTTTTGACCCGGCAAGGCAACCCCCATGACTTTAAGTTGCCAAATTACTCACCAGTGTTTGACAGACTGCGATAGTCCATTGGTATCAATCATGTAGCAATCAGCACTTAAGTTGGGGATGAGACAAGGAAAGGCTGCTGAGTAGGATGAAGGAAGTTTCAGGGTCGATCCAGAGACAGAACTTGGCTGACAACCCCAGAAAGCTGCACCCAGACAGCGTAGGCAATTCCAGACCCCATAAAAGTCACCCATATTTGTCAAAACGTCCCACAGCTCTGTGGCATGGTGTGCGTGATAAGTACACAAACACTCACACTTCCCTACAAACCAAGGTGCTTGTTCTTTATCATAGGAAGTCTGTCATTATCAATATCTTTTCACTTTCTGAATATTGACATTTATTGATGTTTAAAAATCTATGGAATGTCGACATTGAAAGCTTGCAATAAATGATGCTATAATTTTTTGGGGGGACGGGACAGGGGTGGGACAGAACGATGGACGTCCCTGTGTGATTATCTCTTCCCCCCTAAAAAAAAAAACCCAACCAGCCATCTTTACAAATCACAATGTACACATATGGGGAGAGTACACATATCCCCCTACAAATGTTCAGCTGATCTTATTAAAGCCCCTCTTTCATGTGTGGAAATTGTAGGTTCTGTGCAAGCAACTGGGGTAGGGTTGCCAGATGTCCCCCAAAATGGGGACTATCCCAGTTTTTGGGGATTGCATTAACATACTGGCAAGTTTGATAGGGTCCTGTCCCGGTTTTGTGGAAGAGAATTATGACATCCCTAAATTGGGGGCTCCTGTCTTATCTCGTGCTCCAATTAATCCGAAAAGTAGCCCTATTTTCATGAACGTGTGTAACGGGGAAATATACACATTTACCCCCAAATCCAGAGTAAGAGACATTATGTGCACCTGTAGTTACTGCACCACCTAGTGAAAACCTATGGGAAATTCATATTGGAATCCAGAGTAAGTTGTTCTTACACTGGA
Organism: Cryptoblepharus egeriae; assembly: GCA_030015325.1. Classification (NCBI taxonomy): domain Eukaryota; kingdom Metazoa; phylum Chordata; class Lepidosauria; order Squamata; family Scincidae; genus Cryptoblepharus; species Cryptoblepharus egeriae. The sequence continues at coordinate 3,454,067 of JAREYC010000011.1, forward strand.
GCAAGGACTCCCTGAAGTTTCTCTGGATTTTGCCCTTAGTGCAATTGCTATAGAGTACATTAAAAGTGGCCCAGTAGAGAGGCCCATTGATTGATCAAGCAACAGTATTTTTATACCGCTTTTCAACAAAAGTTGAAAATCCTAGCCATGTCTACTCAGAAGTAAGTCCCCTTCTAGTCAATGGAGCTTACTTTCAGATAAGTAAGGATAGGATTGCAGCTAAAGCAGTTGACAGAAAATATTTCCCTAATCTTCCTCAGTGGGTCTGTCTCCACCACCGAAACTATCTTCCATCTCTAGTCTGACTGTCTGCATTTTCAAAATATAGAAAGGGGGGAAATTGTGTCTGGACAATTTTAGTGCTTCATTATTTGGTGCCGAAAAGTTATTTTGGCTGGGTGTTGATGAGTCAGTGATGATGATGATGATGAAGATGCCTTTTATATATAGAGAGAACTGTAACGTTCAGGCTCTTTTCTTAGGGGTCATGGGAGATGTGCATACAGTACATAAAGTGCACACATTTCTTTCTCTAGAACGGTGATGATGATGATGATGATGATGATGATGATGATGATGATGATGATTTTATTGAAAATCAAACATAAATACATCATCATCACCGTTCTAGAGAAAGAAATGTGTACACTGTGAAAATCAAACATAAATACATCATCATCATCATCACCATTCTAGAGAAAGAAATGTGTACACTCCATGTACTGTATGCACATATTATTATTATTATTATTATTATTATTATTATTATTTTGTTTTTTGATCCCCATTTTGATCTTCAGTGGATCAATATTGAGAAGAAATACCATATCTCTGCTGTAATGAATGACCAGGATGTTCCACAAAGGACCAGCAGAGGGCACTGATTGACAGGCAAGGCTGCAGGAGAGAATACTGTATTTACTCAAATCTAACGCTCACCTCCAGAGTCAGTCCCCAAAATCAGTGTGTGCATTAGAATTGGTGGTTAATTAGATTTGAGGAAATATGATATTTTGATTAGAAGTATAGGGTGTGCATTAGATTTGATGGTTAATTACGTTGGAGTAAATATGGTATTTTGATTAGAAGTATAGGGTACGCATTAGATTTGATGACACATTTCATTGGAGTAAATGCGGTATTTGGTCCTGGGACATGCATGTACATGGGAATATGTGTCACCTCTGCTCTGAACTAGGGTTGCCATGTGTCCCAAAAAACAGGGACGATCCCAATTTGGGGGGCTTGTGTTCACATACTGGCAAATGAGACAGAGGGTCCTGTCCATTTTGTGGAAGCGAATATGGCAACCTAACTTTTTAAGGGGCAATGAGATCCCCATACAGTGCTCTTTCTCGGTATCCCAGCATGGAGAGAGGCTGCTTCCCTGCCAACTTATCTGCTGAAAATTGCATGTCCAAAATTTTGCATGTTCCAGGTGCAGATTAAAGAATTCACAACATGGACATGTCAGCAGTTTGTCAAGCTGAGTGTAGCTCACAACTCCTGGTCTTTGAGACCCCAAGCTGTAAACTTTCATAGCTCGATATGGCCTTGGGAAGGCACCAGAGCTCAACCATACCCCTTAATTTCTAGCAAAGGCCTAATTGTGACCTACCTTATAGGGTCGTTGGTTAGATCATGGGAGTCAAACTCAGGTCCATGGGCTGAAGGTAGTCCCGGAAGCTCCTATGCGACCGTAAGGCTCTCCCAGCACCCCTACCAGATGCTCCCAGCTTTTGAGATGCCACTGCTGACAGGCAGCCCACATCATTGGGTTCTCCCATATCTTAAAAAGTGCATATTTTCTGTCACTAGCAGCTAATGAGTTTCTACATGAGAAAGTCTGTTTTTCCAGCCCTCAGTAGGTATCATGAATGCTATTTGACCCCATGCATGGAACATCTCTTCATGCTCTCATGGCACATCTGGAGGACAACTGTGGCACACCAGTGGGCCACAGCACTGTCCTTTAAAATGGCTGGTCTGGATGAATCGTATGGGCTCTGCCTTTCCATTGGACTAATTCAGTGGCGTGGAGAGGGGGGATTTGCTGCTTGGGGAACAGCCTATCCTCCATAACAATCCAACCCAGGCTTTTGTGCTTCACATGCAGCGTACGCAGCGCCGAGCACGATACCATAGTCTCTCAAGACTGACGGAGACCTGCTTTTTATACACGTGCATTTACTTGAATCTAATGCGCAATTGGATCTAAATCGCACCCCTATACTTATAATCAAAATACCGTATTTACTCAAATCTAATTAACCATCAAATATATTGTGCACTCCGACTTTGGGGACTGAATTCAGCTGAAAATTTGGCTTTAGATTCGAGTATATACAGTACATTGCTAGATATAAATAAAGAGATTGGGACTGATTTGGCTAAGGTAATGTATCAATGATCAGTTATTGTGTTCTGGGGAGAAAGGAAACGAACAACAACAAATGAGTTGAAGTTTGTTTAATGGAAATATAAAAGTATAAAATATAAAAGTCAATGGCAGAAATGTTGTGATGTGGTTTAAAAACATTATTAAGAGAATAACAGCAAAAGCACCAGTACAAAGAAGTATAGCCCTATAATCCAGAGTAACTCCGAGAGCACGTAAGAGAAATTTACGTTGATGTAGTTACGGCACCACCTACTGAAAACGTATGGGAAATTCATATTGCAAGCCACATAATGGACAGGATTTGATGTATGTCTGGGTGATAACCGATATATGGAAGCAATCTTTCGTTGATGAGTAGACTTTTGAGTTTCACATAATTCTTCATCCAGAAGAACACAGACAGACAGACAGACAGACAGACTGACTGACTGACTGACTGAATGAATGAATGACAAACTCTCTAGATGCTGTGATTCAGGCAAGCGCAGAAATATTGGGAATAAAAAGCTGCTTTCTACCAGGGTGACCAGATGCCCAGACCTCAAAAGGAGGACAAGCCCTACAATCCAGAGTAGCTACGGAAGCACATAAAGAGACAATACGTGCACCTAAAGTTACTGCACCACCTAGTGAAAACCTATGGGAAATTCATATTGCAATCCAGAGTAAGTTGATCTTACACCAGAGCAAGGATTCCCCATAGTTACTCTGGATTGCCCCCAAGGTCTTGGATTCCTCTCAGCTGGCCTTTCTGGCAGACAGTGGTATGTTTGCCTACTCAAGAGTAAAGCTGCGATATTGGGCACTTTCACTTTCCCATAGAGGTCAATCATATTTTTGATTTTTAGTTTTTTGGCCATAACCTTTGTTAGGAAGGAGTTATTTCAAAACTGATTTTTGCATTGGATTCTACTCTTCAATACGAATCCACAGATATATGACATGATGTGTTACTGCACACCATTGCAAAGTTCCAAAATGAAGCCAAAATGGAGGACAATGAAGCCCTTTTGGAGGACACCCAGACAGAAGGCTAAAAAAGAGGACAAATCTGGAAAATTCTGATCACCCTCATTTTTTTCTGAATCAGGAGATTGATATATTGAGCTCTGTACTCCACATTCATGATTTGGACATACAAATAAAGCTGCAATCCTAAAGACACTTTCCTGGGAGTAAGACCCAATGAACACAGTGGAGTTTACTTTTGAGTAGACATGGTTAGGATTGTACTCTAAATAAAAATCTCACAACCAAAACAAACTTTTTAACAAATCGTGCTGCGCTGCAGAGTGACAGTAACTTCAGAATCTCACCCCTACATCCAGACTAACTAAGGGAGCAACTAAGAGACTGTATGTGCACCTGTAGTTACTGCACCACCTAGTGAAAACCTATGGGAAATTCATATTGGAATCCAGAGTAAGTTGTTCTTACACCAGAGCAAGGACTCCCCATAGTTCCTCTGGATTTTGCCCTGTTTTCTTTTTTAAGAAGGAACATGCAGATCAGATAGCGGCCAAGATAAGATTGCAAAGAACACAACACAGTGTGATGAAATTTCAGAGACTGGGGATGTTGCTAGAGAAGAACCCCAGTAATAAAAGGACAGAACTACTGTGACCCGCAAAACCCTCTTCTCCTTCCCACAATGAACAAAAGAGTACAGAAATACCTTGCATTTTCATCATGTAGCATTCAGAATATGGTTGAAAGTCAAAAACAGATGAATGTCAAAACAGAACCTTGTTTAGGTCGCACATTTATTTTGGCCAGTGCAAAACGTAAATTGGCTAACTATATAAAGCAAGTGCGTGCAAAAGCCAAAATGAACAGAAATTAAAGGAAAATAAACATGTGAACATCGCTGGACATTGGGGAAGGTGGATGGGAATCAGATGAAAGAGAAAAGCATGTGGACAAAATTTGATATGGTTATAATTGAAAGCAGTTGAAACAGCAAAGTGATGAGAGTCAAGGTATGGTGTACACTTAATAAGAGACATGGAGCAAATATGCATAATTTAGGCAGATTGCAGAATTCTGTGATGTTGATTTTGAGTTTTGTTTTAGCATGATATAGAAATGGTTTTTAGATGTTGGGAGAATCTCATCCACCTTCCAAAGCGCTCTGGAGATTTACATCCCGCAACTCCGACCTAAGTTGGTCCAACTCAAGATTGCATTTTATTTACTTAAAATTTCTCATTCTTTGGAACTGACAACCTACTGATCACCTATATTTACAAATCAGTGGCCGGAGGCGCTCCGATTAGCTGTAGCACGTGTCCCAGCTCCGATCCCTTCGGAAAAAGTCATCTGCCACTGAGACGGAAGGGGTGTAGTCTCTGCAGTCGGCATTTGAGAATGGAAAATACTCAGGTACTCGGAAAGTGTCCAGGTGTTGGGCGCCACATGATGTGCAGAAGCAGGTGGCGGGAGCGTGGCTGTACTGGACCTGGGCCTGCTGCTGGTAGGGGCTGCTCTCCGGTAAGGTGTACATGCAGCTCTTGGCGTCCAGAGGAGAAGGAGAGCTGTAGCTTGGAGAAAGGAAAGAGGAGAGCTGTGTTGGGGAGTAGCTGCAGTCAAAGGAGCTTGAGGGGTCTGAAGAATCTGGAGATGCAGGACCCTTAAGGAAGAAAGAAAAAGACATTTCGGGACCATCAGGAATAATTAGGGTTGCCAGCTTCCATCAGATTCAGCCAGGAAATTAAACAACTCAATCTATATGGACATAAATTTACTCAACGATATGAATTTACTCATATTTGCTCAAATCTAACACACACCTTTTCAGCTGAATTAAGGCTGCAATCCTAAAGACACTTTCCTGGGAGTAAGACCCACTGAACACAATGGGACTTACTTTTGAGTAGACATGGTTAGGATTGTGCTCTTAGTCTCCAGAACTGGGGTGTGCATTAGATTTGATGGCACATTAGATTTTATTAAAAATATAACATTAAACCCGTTATTGTAGGAAGTTGATCAATTAGGTAAAAGCATAACATAAAACCCATTGTCATATCATCATCATCATCATCATCATCCATAAATACACAGCGAACAATTTTGTGCTGGTTTCATTCACATCACAAGTCGGACCCTTCCCAAGAGTCTAGGACTGTGTGATGTAGCGGCGTATAATTCGTGCTGATCCCAGAAGAGCGGCTTTCTGCAGTTGGCAGAGTGAGATTTTATCAATGCCAATAGTTTTCAGGTGCCTGCCAAGGTCTTATTATTATTATTATTGTCATATAGGAAGGACACAACAAGGAAAGACATATTTCATTGTTGTATGCAGTAAAATTAAATTGTGCACCTGCTTTGCAGCTGTGCATTACTATTGCCTATAAACATTTTTTAAAATCTCAAGCCTTTAAAAATTGGGATGTGCATCAGATTCGATGGTGCATTAGATGTGAGTAAATGCGGACTGTGTGTCTATGGGCACAATCCAGAGTAACTACGGGAGCATGTAAAAGACATTACGTGCACCCGTGGTTACTGCACCACCTAGTGAATTCATAAAGCAATCCAGAATAACTTGTTCTTACTCCGGAGCAAGGACTGCCAGTAGTTAGTCTGGATTTTAGAGTATCTGTCTGTCTGTCTGTCTGTCTGTCTGTCTTCATTTTCCTTCAGTGTTGATCCCGCACAGTGGCAGGGTCCACTACTCAGGATCTCTGGTGCCATTTCTCCCGGTTGTGGGCTTGGTCTGGGTGCAGGTGGGTGGTTCTCAGTTTGCCATACAGTGTGTCAAGCCAGTGCTGTTTTGGTCACGTATATGTATATTGATACATGGTATAGATAGATATAGAGATAGATATAGAATAGAAATAGATACGGGTGTACAAATACCAGATTGGGTGCTTTTCTCAGATTCCAACCTGCCCATGTCTAGACCACATACGTTTCATTTATTTTATTTATATCAGCATTTTATCTGCCTTTCTTTGGGGGACCCAAGGTGGCTTGGAAGCAAAATAGCATTGAAAAGTAGTATATAAATACTGTTGATCAATTGATTGATTGATCGATTGATTGAAATTACCAGGGTTTGGTTGAGGCAAGCAGGGCCTGGCTGGAAGGCATCCAGGGAACAGTGCAAGCTGCTCTGGGCAGGACCCATCAAGGTCTCCGAAGGCACCTCGGTCTGCAGGCAAGAATCCACCAGCTGCTCCAGGTAACTGGGGATCTCCTCGCACTGCCAGGGTTGCAAACAGCCTGATGAGGAGGACACGATTTCTGCGTCTCCATAAGGTGCTAAGAGAAGAAAGAAGAACATAAGACTTATCCCCAAATCCAGAGTAACTACGGGAGCATGTAAAAGACTTTACGTGCACCCATAGTTACTGCACCACCTAGTGAAAACTTGTGGGAAATTCATACTGGAATCCAGAGTAAGTTGTTCTTACACTGGAGAAAGGACTCCCCGTAGTTACTCTGGATTTTGCCCTAGGATGCCTAAAGGAGGCTTCTGCCGGCTAAGCAGAGAAGCTATTGCGTAAATTATAGGCGTTAAGCTATAGGAGTTACGCAACTAGATAGAAAATGTGGAAGAGAGGATAAAGAGCAAGATAAAGGCTTCCCTTCTATAATGCTGAGATATTTTGCCTGCCTACCAAGGTGGTATATAGAAGTCACAGGAGCAGGGCTGAGAAAGATAACATCATCATCGTCCACGTAGATCTCAAAAATCATCACTCTCCCATCTTGCCAAAATTATCGGGTGGAACATCTCCTTCCTCCAAAGAGCCCAGGACGGTGGACACGGAGGTACACAGAGAAAACAGTCGGACCCTACATGATTGCATCAAGGACCCTACATGGTTGGAACCTACATGCTTGCATCAAATCAAGGACCCTACATGGTTGCATCAAATATTTCTGGTCCATATTAATCTCTCTGGGCCCACCTGAAGACGGGGGCCACCATCCTACAGTGATACGGACATGGGGCCTAAAAGGAAACTTACATGTACTCATTTGGTTCCACTGAACTGGGGTGACCTTATGTCCTATTTTTCCAGGACCTGTCCTCTTTTTTAGCATTGTGCCCTGGGGAAAAAAATCTTCTTTGTTCTCCTTGTGAGCAGGCAGCATGGAGTCTTCTTAGAATTCATTAATTAGATGCAATAAATTTTATGCAATAGTTTTAAATTTAATAATAATATAGTGTTGAAATTAACCACATGAAAGTAATACACTTGAGAAAGTAATATAGATATAGTTTAATAATATAGATCTTTGCTGCAATCTTAAAGACACTTTCCTGGGAGTAAGACCCATTGAACACAATGGGGCTTACGGTGGGCTTCCTCAGGTTTGCACCTACTCTATAGAATCGGTTGTTAATGAGAGATAGGACATATAAAGTTTAAAAATAGCCATTTAAAAGTGGCTGCCAGATGGGCAGAGAACCCGTTGTTAATTTCTTTGAATCCCATCACTGGGCTTACTTTTGAGTAGACATGGTTAGGATTGTGCTCGTTGTTAAATAATATAGTCATATAGATATAGATGTAATAGTAATATAGATATAGGCTGCAATCCTAACCACACTTTCTTGGGAGTAAATATTACTGAACACAATGGGACTTATTCTGAGTAGACATGTTTAGGACTGCACTGATAGTTAAATAATAATAAGTAATATAGATAAACCCTACAATCCAGAGTAACTACGGGAGCATGTAAGAGACATTATGTGCACCCGTAGTTACTGCACCACCTAGTGAAAACCTATGGGAAATATATTGCAATCCAGAGCAAATTGTTCTTACACCAGAGCAAAGACTCCCTGTAGTTACTCTGGATTGCGCCCACAGTATTTTGTCATAAACCTCTTTTTTAGTTATATGGTCACCCCGCTTTGAACCCTTTGGGATCTCACTGGCAAGTCAAACTACCTATGTACAGTATAGACATTTCTATACATTTGACTATTTGGTTTTATTGCTTTAAGAAATTGGTTTCACTCCAAAGAAGAGAAATTGATTTTTTTTTGCCATCCTCAAGAGGGCTTTGGGAGTCTCATGTTATTCATCATTAACATATGAATGATCAGCCTCTTGACCAGTATTGATTATTGGCTGTTTCGTCATCCGTGAGATGTATATATTTGCAAACTACCCATCTGGAGGTTTGTTTGCTTGTCCTCTAGATTATAGCAGGCGTTTGGCTATCAACACCTAAGGAATCGAGAACTGGAGGACAAGCCAAATGCCTGCCTCTCTAGACTTTGTTGTGGGTTGGAAAGATCTGCGCTCCAGGAATGAACCTGCTTGGAAGCAATTAACCCTTGGTGGACAGAAAGAAAGAAAGAAAGAAAGAAAGAAAGAAAGAAAGAAAGAAAGAAAGAAAGAAAGAAAGAAAGAAAGAAAGAAAGAAAGAACGAAAAAATGAACGAAAGAACAAGGTAGGAAATTGCTGGAAACAGAAATAGTGGGAATAAGGGGATCTCCAAGCACCATATGGCAAGGAGAGGAGAGAGTGAGTCCCTGATGTGTTCTTGTGTTTGACCCTTCTGCGAAAAAGACCCCCCCCCCCAAAAAAAAAGAAAAGGAAAAAAGAAAAAGAAATGTAAAGTCAAGCCAAGCTTGCACAGCTGGCTGCCTTCCACCAGCAGCACTAAGCCCCCCTCTGCCCTCCTCCTCTGCACTCTTCCGCTGGTTCCGATTGGCCTGGTTCCTAATTAAATGCCTGCGGCTCCCAGCCTGAGCCTGGCTCCAAGATGTGCACACTAGAAATGCATACAGAAAGTCGGAAAAGAAGTGAGGTGTACTTGGGGGGTATACCCACCTACGCAGGGAGGAGAAAAAGATTCGGTGAATGGGACACTGCAGACACTGCCTTCTCCAGAAACCTGAGAACAGAAGGAACAAAGAAAAAGCAGAGCTGGAGTTTCTTTCTCCATTTAAAAAAACCACCAGGATCTCTTTCTCTCTTTCTTTCTCTCTTTCTCATTCCCCACTTCCTTACACAGTGAAGGTAAGTCCAGGATTTCTCTCAATGCCACGAGTTCCTGCATGCGATAACCACAGCACTGGGCTCACAAGCTGCAATCCTATCCACACTTTCCTGGGAGAAAGCCCCATTGACTATAATGATTATAATGGGACTATAATGGGCATAGGATTGGACTCATAGCCTCTGAATGCTGCCAACCTGGCTGGCCCAGGAAAGGTCAAAGTTACATTGGATCAGTGGAAAGGTCCCCCTTGGCTGTGCCAGTGTGGTTGAAACACAGGGTGACCCCAAGAAAGGACAAGGACTTCCCAAAACATAGGACACACAAGAAAAGTGTAGGATGTGACAAAATCAAAGCTAAAAAAATGCATATATATTACTTTCACTTGGCTAATTTAAACATTATATTGCTTATATATATTGCATATAATTGCATGTAATTTAACTATTGCATGTAATTGATTACAAATTTATTAATTCCAAGAAGTCTACATGATTTTCCTGTTCACCAGGAAAAGGAGGACAATGAAGATTTTTTTTCCAGGACACACGGTTTAAAAAAGTGGACATGTCCTGGAAAAAGAAGATATATGGTCACCCTGTTGAAACCCTGGCACCTGTTAAGGGTGTGCACTGTCCACCTTTCAGTGGCCACAGCCAGCCAGTGTGGCATTTGGGAAAAAGTGTTTTCAAGATGTCTCTGCTACTACCTGGAGAGCTGGAGTCAGAAAAAATGAGATCAGGGGAAGATCCAACTGTTTGCAGACTTTTTCACCCAGGAATGCACAGTTTTTCCTGGTCCGCTGGTTAGGGCAGGCTTTGGGGAGCTTCGTCTGGGTGGGAGACAAGCTTTGGAAATGTCCAGTGCCGGAGGTTGAGAATTGAGGCCCAGATTTCACCCAAAGAGACACTGGAAGTGAATTTGCAGGTGTCCCCCTATAGGTGTCCCTATAGATGCAGGTGTTTATAGGTGGAAGAATTTCCATTGCTGAGCTCCAGAGAGCAAGTTAAATATCTCAGACGCATCCTGTTGGATTTTGACTCTATCTGGGTTCCTAAAACCAAAGACAGGCATAAGAGGTGCTCTGCAACTAGTGACCTTTGGCAGAGCACTTGTGAACCATCCACACCTGTGCTCGGAATCCACATCCATCAGGACACCAGTGGGGAAGTTCCACACTAATACCTGTGGAAGAAACCTCATGCTTATACTGGTGAAACTGGAGATCCAACCTCAATTGTACGGTTGCCATAATTCTTTTCCATAAAATCGGGACAGGACCCTCTGTCCCATTTGCCAGTATGTGAAAAAAATCTCCCAAAATGGGATTGTTTCTGTTTTTAGGGACATATGGCAACCCTACTCAATGGGGATTTTCAAGGATAGGCTCAACAAGCATCTGTTGAAGATTCTCTAGGAAGATTTCCTGCTATAGGCAGAGGGTTGGATTAGATGACCTATTAGGTCCCTTTCAACTCTAGCATTCTATGGGTTTCAGGGAAAATTATGATTTTCAAGGAAAACTTTTCCCTCTTTTCCCCCCAGAGTTTGTACTCCATATAGTGACAATTTGGTGACGGGAAATTCATTTAGGTGCCATTTCCTAAGCAACCACAGGAATCTGAGTTAAAGGAAAGTGCAACACAAGGAAGGAGAGTCTCCTCCTAATCCTGATCTCAGCTGTAAAGTCCTTAAACAAAGCAAACATGCAGGGATCCTGCATCCCCATCTCTCTAAAAAGGGAGGACCTGTGCAGAAGGAGTTCTGTTAAGACTCAATGCAATCCTATCATTCTCCTAGGAAAAAGGGGCCACGTGGGCATTTGCAAATCTGACCTCATAAATAAAATCTGAATTTCTGTTCAAATTGCAGCACTGACCAGACTCAAAATAACTGTGCCTTTGAAATTCTGCTTACAAAAAAAAAACAAAAATGCCACCCCATCTTGAGTCATTTGAACTGCTCGGTCTTTGGGATCTTTAAAAAAATTGGTTTTATTTTGTTTTTATATGTCATACCTGTGTCGGAAGAAGAACCCCGTGTAGCTCAGAAGCTCCTGATCTTTCAGCACATGAAATATTCATTGCCAGGAAAACATTCTCCACTCTTGGGTTCTTTGGTTCCTCCTGGCTCACCCCCATCTCCCCTCTCTTTTATTGCCCAGTATCCTACACCAGCATCTCCTGCCAGGAACAACAGGTGGATGACCATCCACCAAGGGCAGGGTGACCATATGTCATAAACGATAAAGAGGACCACACCCCCCAAAATGTAGGACAGCCAAGAAAACTGTAGACATGATGGAATAAAAACTAAAAACACACACACACATATACAAACACACACACACACACACACACATATGTGTGTGTGTGTGTATACACACACATACATATACACATACATATACATATATACATATATACATACACACACACTCACAAGAAGAGCACAATCCTAACCATGTCTACTCAAAAGTAAGCCCATGTGTTCAATGGGTCTTACTTCTAGGAAAGTGTCTTATGGATTGCAAACACCATATTTACTCAAATCTAAAGCGCCATCAAATCTAATGAGCCTATCCTGATTTATAAAGGATTTATAAAGGATTGGGATTAAAAAAATTGTTTACTGGCAATTGTAATGCACTGCTGTAAAACAGGTACATATGCACTACTTTAAACAACAGTGGGTTATGTTTTAATCACAATATAGTAAAGAGTTAAACTAAATACTGATAAAATAAAAATGCCTGCATTTACTCAAATTTAACGCACCATTGAATCTAATGCGCACCTTGATTTTGGAGACGAAATTCGGCTGAAAACTGTGAATGTTATATTCAGGTAAATAGGGTAAGTGTGTATGTGTATGTGTATACATACACATAGACACATGCACACACACACAGAGAGAGAGAGTGCTTTCAGGTGGCTAACTTAAAAACTGTAATCCTAAAAACACTTTCCTGGGAGTAAGATTCATTGAACACAATGATGCTAAGGCTACAATCCAGAGTAACTACGGGAACTTTGATACCGACATAGTTACGATGCCACCTATGGGAAAACTATGGGAAATGCATAGAGCCATCCAGAGTATCCCATAAATCCTGAGGCTATTTGCGTCAACGCAGCTGCGGCATCTTCCATTAACACTAGAGGGTATCGTAGCTGTGTTGATTCATCTGGCCTCAGGATTTATGGCTGAGTGCCTTTTACGTCTTCCCGTAATTACTCTGGATTATAGGGTTACTTCTGAGTAGACATGGTTAGGATTGTGTTCTATATTACTCATGATTAAAATCTAAAACTATTACATTTAATTTATTGATTCCAAGAAGGCTCCCTACTGACTGCTCACAAGGAAAAGGAGGACAATGAAGTTTTTTCCCCAGGATACAATATTTAAAAAGAGGACATGTCCTGGAAAATGAGAACATCTGGTCACCCTGTCCAAGGGGAAAATATCAAACCCACTAGGTTGTCATCAGCTGTTCCTACGCTCATCTCTTTCAAAAAGGAAGATGTGAATGGAGCGAAGGAAGGGAGCGAAGTAATGGAGCATCTTGGAGACACTCTAGCTCACTACTCTTTGGTCTGAACTTCCTTTTCTTTTATTCTCATCTTCCTTTTTGAAGCCAGGGAGCAGGAATGAAAGGGGGACCCCCCCCCCCAAAAGAAGAGGAGTTTCTTACAGATTTTTCTTGCACGGCCTGCTTCGCTCTCCTCTGCTGCAGAAGCTCTTTCACCGTGATCTTGACCCTGACGCCTTGATAGATCTTTGGCTTTCCTGGAAGGAATTAAAAAAACCAGTTTATAAACCAGCCGATTTGGTAGAAAAGTCCTTTATAAATGGGGAAATGGGTGGTATCCTGAGTATATTTCCTCAAATCCTATTCCCGTAAACCAAATCCCGTAAACCACGGGACCCATGTGGTTTACATGTTTACATGTGGTTTACCTCCAGGTGGGACTGCAAATCAGAAGGAATTCACCAGGAGTAGAACCTTGTGCGTATATACTCCAAAGTAAGTCCCAATTAATTCAATGGGACTGACTCCCTAATAGATGTGCATATGATTACAGCCTTAATAGTACACAGCAGTGATGTAGCTAAAAGGGTTGCAAAGGAGGATTTTGCGGGGAGCGTAAGTATAGTGTGCAAGCTCCCACCCCCCTCCCCTTTGGAGAGAAACCTAGTGCTTTGCACCCCCTCTAGCTATGCCACATCAGGGCACGGTTTTTCAACCAGTGGGACTTTGCACAGTCTGCAAAGAGTAGGTCTGTTGACCATGGCATGGCTCACAATGCAGGCATGGGGCACATGGGGCGGGAACAGGGCAGGGAAACACCCAGAAGGCTGTGACAACTGGAGGAGCCTCTCCTTTCCTGGAGCTGAGCAGCCATCAACCCACGTCTGAGCAACCCATAACTGAGCAGCCATCAACCCACGTCTGCACATAGCGCACCCATCTGAACAAGGCCCCGTGCAAGTCCCTGGAGTCAGTTGTGACTCAGTTTGTTTGCCACATGCTAAATAAATAAATAAATAAATAAATAAATAAATAAATAAATAAATAAATTAATTAATTAATTAATTAATTAATTAATTAAACATATGGCAAACAAACATGCACTTATGGTAAATCAGATGTCAATGTCCAGTCCTATCCAGCCATTCAAGAACCACTGTGAACATGGGACAAATGGGCATTAGTGGGTCACTGCAGCTTCTTGCAATTACAGGTCCCCTTACCTTGCATCCTCTTGAGGAGAACGACCGTATTTACTCGACTCTAATGCGCCATCGAATCTAATGTGGTGCGCATTATAATCAAAATACGATATTTATTCAAATCAAATTAACCGTCAAATCTAATGTGCACCCTAATTTTGGAGACTGAATTTGGCTGGAAAAGGTGAGCGTTAGATTTGAGTGAATACAATATATACGCAGTTATATGTGTGGTTGTTGATCCCCCCACCGTGTCATGGTTTGCTATCGTGTGGCATCTGTTCATCACTGCTCCCCCCATTCACCCCCATAACTATCAATGTTGGGCAGGACTGAGCCTCCCCCTGGCACAAGTGTGGATATCTCTATATTTAGGGTGCAATCCTAACCTTGGCCGGCACAACTCATTTGTCTTGTTCTGGTGGTGATGTAGGGAGGCAAGCACATGTCTGCGCACTGATCTAACTTTCCCACAGGAGTGGTGCAGAAGTGTCTTATGGCACTTTTTGACACCCCCAGGCCAGTGTGGGACTTGTGCTGGGGCTTATGATGGCCTAACTAGCCCCATCCACATTTTCCTGAGAGCAAGCCCATTGAACAGAATAGGACTTACTTCTGAGTCGACATACATGGGATTGTGCCCTAAGGTGGTTTTCGCAAAGGATCCTCTCAGGGCCCAGAACATCCCCTGTATGGGTTACCATATGTTATAATCAGAAAAAGAGGACAAGGACCCTCAAATGTAGGACACCCAAGAAAAATGTAGGATACGACAAAATAAAAGCTAAAAAATCCCCACATATAGGCTGCAATCCTAATAGCACTTTCCTGGGAGTAAGCCCTATTGAACTCAATGGAACTTACTTCTGAGTAGACATGAATAGGATTGCACTGATATTTTTTTCAGGTACCTAATTTAAACACTATGGGTGCAATCCTAACCATGTCTACTCAAAAGTAAGCCCCATTGTGTTCAATGGGTCTTCCTCTCAGGAAAGTGTCTTTAAGATTGCACCCTATGGCTACAATCCTAAATGCACTTTCCTAGAAGTAAGACCCATTGAACACAATGGGGTTTACTTTTGAGCAGACATAATTAGGATTGTGTTCTCCATTACTTATGATTAAGTTTAAAACTATTACATATAATTTATGAATTAAAAGAAGGCTCCATGATACATTCTCACAAGGAAAGGGAGGATGATGAAGAGGAGGATGAAGAAGATGTTTTCCAGGGCAGAAGATTAAAATAGAGGACATGCCCTGGAAAAAGAGGACACATGGACACCATGCCAATACCAGGAGAGCTCCCACCACATATGGTGGACCAGGAGTAACCACCAAACCTGGAGTTGATCTTTTATTTGGGGGGAAGAGAGAGCACCCCAGTTTTGAGATGGAGAAGGGGATTCCTAAGCTGCCCCCTCTCTGGGGCACCCCATTTTGTCCCCCATCTCCTTCCATGAGAGTGGCATAGCTAGAGGGGGTGGCAACCTCACCACAAGGAGTGGGGGGACCCACCCATTGTGTGGGGGTATCAATTGGAGGGACCCATCCCCTCTCCCCTTGGGTTGGGAAGATCAATTGGGGGGACCCATCCCTTCTCCCTTTGGGACCCATTGGAGTGGGGGGACCTATTGAGGGGACCAATCTCCTCTCCCTTTGGGACCTATTGGGGTGAGGGATCAATTGGGGGGACCCTTTCCCTCTCCTTTTGGGACCCATTGGGTTGGGGGGAACTATCCCTCTCCCCTTGGGACCCATTGGGTTGTGGGTGAGGTTTTGCCCCCACCCAGGAGGGCTCTAAAGGTGAGGATGGAGCTCCCTGCAGACCCTGGTGCCTGGTCCCCCCTCCAGGTACGCCACCGCCCCATCCTGGAGGGGCACCCAAAGGAGCCCCCCTTCTCCAGGGGCCCGATCCAGCCCCTCCGACCCCTGCCTGGGGGCCAGGCTGCAGCCCCCTCCCCCGCCATCCATCCAGGGAGGGGAAGAGTCGGTTCAGCACAGCCGGAGGGCAGCGCAGTGAGTATCTGAGGAGTAACCGCGGAGTAGCCGCTCCTTCCACCGCTGGAGCCCCTTCCAGGCATCTCTCCAAGGCATCCTTTGGGTCTTCTCAGAAGTAAGTCCCGGGGATGATCCTAGGCAGGCTTACCTGGGAGTAAGTCCCATTGAACTCATTGAGACTTACCTCTGAGTAGACATGCCTAGGATGGGCTGCAAGGCTGCGATCCTATCTGTATTTACCTGGGAGTAAGACCCGTTGACGTCAATGGGACTTACTTCTGAGTAGACACACCTAGAATGGGCTGCAAGGCTGCGATCCTATCTGCATTTACCTGGGAGTAAAAACCGTTGACTCCTTTGAGACTTCTGAGTAGACATGCATAAGATTAGGCTGTAAAATTGCGATCCTATCTACTTTTTACCTGGGAGTAATTACATTGATTATAACGAGACTTACTTCTTAGACATGCCTAAGATGGGGCTGTAAGAATGAGAGCCTATTCGCATTTACTTGGGAGGAAGTCCCGTTGTCTCCAATGGGACTTACTTCTGAGTAGACACGCCTAGGACTGGGTTTAAGGCTGAGATCCTGTCCACATTTACCTGGGAGTAAGTTCCGTTGATTATAATGGGATTTACTTGTAAGGGCTGCAAGGCTGCGATCTTATCTACATTTACCTGGGAGTAAGACCTGTTGATTATAAAGGGACTTACTTCTGAGTAGACATGCAGAGGATTAGGCTGCAAGGCTGCTATCCTATCCACATGTACTTGGGAGTAATTCCCGTTGACTATAATAGGACTTACTTCTGAGTAGACATGCCTAGGAGCTGTAATGTAATTACCTGGGAGTAATTTCATTGACAATAATGAGACTTACAGTAGACATGCCTAGGATTAGGCTGCAAGGTTGCGATCCTGTCCACATGTACCTGGGAGTAAATCCCGTTGACTATAATGGGATTTACTTCTGAGTAGATTGGGCTGCAAGGCTGCGATCCTACCCACATGTTCCTGGGATGATCACGCTGATTATAATGGGACTTACTTCTGAGTAGACATGCCTGGGATGGGGTTTTGACTGTTGATCTGCTTAACGGGAGATTTCATTCTCTCCCAACCTGTAGCCCTGAAATCTTCCTGTGCGCGTTTACTCAGAAGTAAGTGCCAAGGAGCAGTAGGGACTACTCTAGGCAAGTTTTCTCGGAAGGATCGGTGTCTCTCCTCTTCCCTCCCTCCATATCCCCTGTACCCCAAGGCTGCAATCCTACACACACTTTCCTGGGTGTAAGCTCCATTGAATGCAATGAGATTTACTTCTGAGTAGATCCGCATAGGATTGGGATCTACTATACCCCCACCTCAGTTCCCCTAACCCTTGATCTCCTAAAAGTCCACTCTTGTATGTGACTACTCAGAAGTAAGCCCCATTGAGTTGAATGGGGCTGACTCCCAGGAAAGCATGCATAGGATTGCAGCCCTTTTCCCCAGAAAATCCCATCAGAGTCCTGGTTGGGGGTACCAGGAGTTGGGGGCGCAGCACGCCTGGACTATGTTGCCCGACAGCGCCGCACCTGGACACCTGTGGGATGGCAGGGAGGGCAACTGGAGCTCCCTTTGGAAAAGTTTTAGGAAGGGGGTGCCACATAACCCCCCTTGGAGGGGCTTCTATGAGTGAACCTCTCTTCTCCCCTGCCATGGGGGGCATGTCTGACTGACCCCCCTCCAGGGAGGAGAATCTGATCTTAAAATCCTAACCAACCACCTGGTTGGTGTCTTAAATTGCAAGGGGGGTGGAATAAATGCCACCTCCCCAGCTTTGCAGTCCCTGCTTGGTGGGCATTAAGGTGCTGTAGCCTCCCTTAACACCTGCAAAAAGTGCAGAGTGGCACCCAGTGGGTGCCCTTCTCAGGGATCAGGGAGCCGCTTCCCCCCCCCCCCAGCCCTGGCATGATGGCGCATTGGGTGTGTGCATGTATGTTTTATGTATATGAGCTCGCATTAGGCTTGCGTTCCTCCTGCCTGTGCGCTCCAAACCCCTGGATTTTCATTGCTCTTTAACATTTTGGAAAGACTGACTTCCTTTTTTTTTCTTTCTCCTTCTCTCTCTCCCCCGCCCTTCCTTAAAAAAAAATCTGTAGGCAAACTCTCCCAAAGTCCAGGGCCTAGTGCGAATCCATCACCCCCACACACCCCAAAAAATAATCTCCCCCAAGGAAGAAAAAGAAGGAAACTCAACTTACCTGACATGGTGCAGGAAAGAAGAAGAGGACACTTTGGGGATCCTGGAAAAAGTCTGTGTGGAGCTGGGAGCCTTTCCTGTGGCTTCCTAGAAGCAAGAGGGACACATACAAGAAAACAAGAATTTTCCCATTAAAAAATAATCCCAAAGCCCAAATGGGGATCTCGAGTGGGAGACAAACAATAATAATGTTTTATACCTACGGATATAAGTTTGAATTTTTCTCCCCAGAAGCCAAGTATTTAAAACCTCTAGAAACCAATGATTTGACAATCAATGATTGCGCGATAGTTTCAATTTGAATATTCAAAGGCTCCACAAAATGGACGGGCTTGGAGTGAAATCCAGCAGATCTCCATCTAGCAAAGGGTCTTGCGGAATAAGGGGTGCTGTGCCGGCCTCCCCGGGACCCCCGCTCGGGGGACATTTTCCGCCTTTTAGCTTTTGTGCCGCAAACAAGCACCTCGCTCCTGAAGATGCTCAGTATTTTACTCTGGGAGATGGATATGGGAGCCTACTTCTCTCCAACATCACTGGCCAGCTATGGAGGGGCTCCTGCAACAAACTGGGGGAGCTGGGGGCCAAGCATCACTTTGGGGGGGCATATAAGTAATTTTGGGGGGGCACGGATGACCCTTGGTGCACTTGGCAAGGCCGGGAAAGGCTTGACATTCACTGTGGCTGGTGAACATGAGATGCAACGTCACTTCCTTGAGAAGGCCAGGTCTCCGGGCCCCTTTGTAACCCCCCCAGCTTTTGTTTGCTCCGTATAATCCTAGTTTTGCCTCCCCCCCAATACGCCTAATCCCGTTTGCATTCTAGGAAACTCCCCCATGTTGGGACAAGCGGGAAGTTTTCTTTTTTTTTGCAAAGTTGCTCAGTGGAGTGAGATCATGTTTACTTTTTCACACCATGCATAATTTGCCTGTGGAATTCATTGCCACTGGATGTCGGGACGACCAGTGCGTGACTGGCTTTAAAAGGGGACACGTTGAAGGGCGACAAATCTATCACCGGTGGCCATGTGCAACCTCCAAGTTCAGCACCAATCTGCTTCTCAATTCCAGTTTTGGGGTGCCACAGTCAAAAAGAGGGGGTGCCCTTTTCTCCAGCTTGGGGACTTCTCAGAGGCTCCCCATGGGGACTCTATAGGGGGTGGGCAACAGGATTCTGGATCACATGAGCTGTCCTAGATCTGATCCAGCAAGGTTTTCTTATGTTTGTATAACCTTCCAATGAAATTTCTGAATTTTCACACTATATTTTCACACCGTTTCCCTCTCCCCTTGTGGGTTGCAGGCGATGCTTGGCGCAGCTGGGTCAACCAGAAGGTAGGCAAGGCTGTTAATCATCTACCCCGAATATAACTTGGCCATTGTTCAGTTTTTTAAACACTAAAGTTCCAACTTATGTATTTGATTTGAGTTAGGGAGTGGTGTTTGGTGTTCAGAAATCTTCTTTTTTCAGGCTTTGATCACCCCATAGACCCTTCACACCCACATGTGGGCATGGGTGTTGCCTTCTCCTTCCTTCCAGCTGCGCCAGGTGAAGCATCCCAGAATCCCAGAGTCGGTTTACGACCCGAGAAAGGCAGGATCCATTTTTTTCATAAATGAATGAATGAATGAATGAATAATGGGGCAAGTGACCTCTGACCTTCCAAGGTGCCAAAGAAGTTGGGAATGTCTGGTTAGAGGAAGAGGACGGACCGACAAGGATTCAGGGTGGCTCCCACCCCTGCCCCATATGGAAAGCATTGAGGTGGTTGTAGAAAGCAACAGGGATGGCACCTCACCCACAGGTCCACAGGGGGGCTTAACCAAGAACACCCCCCCCCCCCACTGATCTGTACTGTTAAAAACAGCCTTTAATCATCACATGCTTGTTAAGATACCAATGACTGAAGGTTGATTTTTAACCGACAGGATTCCGGATCTCAAATATCCAGTTCAGAAGCCCACCTGTCTGATTTCAGATGTGGGCTGTGGTTGCTCAGAAGAAAGGTAAATGCTCTCTGTGCATGTTCAGAGGTCCTTGTGATTATAGCTTGACATCTTCCAGGACAGAATCCTGGCAGCCACAGCAGGAAGAGATAGAGAGATTTATTAAGGCCCAGATCCTAAAGTCAAATTAAGCCCCTTGCTCCGGAGCAGTTAAGGTGACTTTCCATAAGATAACACTAGAGGGTGATGTAACTGCGTGGACCTTTAACTGCTCTGGATTTTGCCCTAAGTTGGAGGAAATTAGTGCAAGGATGCAGGTGTTATTTGTCTGAACAAGAGTAGTTTATATGCTTCTTCCAATGCTAAAGGAATTAGACCACTCATTCTTGAATGTTCTTTTTTCCATTTCTGATCAATTTAGGAAATTAATAATAATAATAATAATAATAATAATAATAATAATAATAATAATAATTATACTCCGCTACATCACAGAGTCCTAGACTCTTGGGAAGGGTCCGACTGGTGAAGTGAATGAAACCAGCATGAAATTGTTTGCTGTGCATTTATTATTATTATCATCATCATCATCATCATCATCATCATCATCATCATCATCATAATCCGCTCTTCTGGGATCAGCACGAATTATACACCGCTACATCACACAGTCCTAGACTCTTGGGAAGGGTCTGACTGATGATGTGAATGAAACCAGCACGAAATTGTTTGCTGTGTATTTATAATAATAATAATAATAATAATAATAATAATAATAATAATAATAATAATAATAATAATAATAATAATAATAAAATCTCCACCTGGCTGCCAGGGTAGTGCCTTGATGTAAGCTTTCAGATAAGAGAAATTCCGTGCTTGGCAGGTAGAGGGAGATGGTAAAATATTCCACAAGTCAAGCTAAAATTTATTTTTCTTTGCAAGAAATAGCACACCTAGATCTCTTACACAAAGATGAAGGTTGCAATCCTATTCACACTTTCTTGGGAGTAAGCTCCATTTATTATAACAAGACTTAATTTTAGTAGACATAGGCCTGGGCTCTAAATGCTTATTCATGCTAATTTAAATACTAATTTAAATGTCAAGATTGAATGCTAATTCACGGTGAAGTTTAGAACTGATGAAACGCAGCTCTTCCAGGTATGTAGATGTGATGAGTTTTGCACCGTATTCAACTCCAGAAGTGTAATAAAGCACTGCAAATGTCTTAGGGCACAATCCTAACCATGGCTACTCAGAAGTAAGCCCCATTGTGTTCAGTGGATCATACTCTCTGGAAAGTGTCTTTGGGATTGCTGCCTTTGTGCTCCACAGCACTATTTGTGCTTTGAATTTTAGAATCCAAGAAAAGCAAAAAGGGAAATATTTTTAAAAATTCGAGCAAAGGACATGGTTCGAAGACCAACATTTTAGAGAACAGACATTCAAGAGAGTGGGCAGAGAGTGGGCACCTGGGCAGATGATGCCAGCCTCCTGCAGTGGCATAGCTAGAGGGGGTGCAAATCATTAAGTTTTGCAGGGACTCCCTGCAGCATGCAAGCAGCAACTTGGGGTAGCCAACATGCACAAAAGCAGGAGTGTTCATACAGTACAATAGACCTTTACTGGCATATAAAAGAAAATAAGTTACACATAAAGCATAGGGAACTGAAACGTTCAAAATCATCACCGTATAACCCTACAATCCAGAGTAACTACAGGAGCACGTAAGAGACATTACTGCACCACCTAGTGAAAACCTATGGGAAATTCATATTGCAAGCCAGAGTAAATTGTTCTTACACTGGAGCAAGGACTCCCCGTAGTTACTTTGGATTGGGCCCAAAAAGTAAGAGTGAGGTCCTGGCAGCAGGTTGGGCTAAATGAAGGGTGTTCATGAAGTTGTGGGATCTATCCCAGACCTGATTAGATGGTAAGAACCGGGAAAGGGTTTGGGACCAAGTCCAATCTTGGCCTGTCCTCATAAGCAAAAAGTGCTTCAAGGTCCAGCTGCTGCAGACAATTCCACCCTTTTTGCAGTGTGCATGAAAGGTGTGCATTGAGGTTGCATGCTGTTTATCATAGGAACTGTGGAACAGTTCTGTGGAATTCATTAGTTATGCTGGATGCTCTCTCTCTCTCTCTCTCTCTCTCTCTCTCTCTCTGTGTGTGAAAGAGATCCAACTCTCTCTCTCTCTCTCTCTCTCTCTCTGTGTGTGTGTGTGTGTGTTGTATGAAAGAGATCCAACTCTCTCTCTCTGTGTGTGTGTGAAAGAGATCCAACTCTGTGTGTGTGTGTGTGTGTGTGTGTGTGTGTGTTTGTAAGAGATCCAACTCTCTCTCTCTCTTTGTGTGTGAGAGATCCAACTCTCTGTGTGTGTGTGAAAGAGATCCAACTCTCTGTGTGTGTGTGTGTGTGTGAAAGAGATCCAACTCTCTCTGTGTGTGTGAAAGAGAGCCAACTCTCCCTCTCTCTCTCTCTGAGTGTGTGTGTGTGTATGAAAGAGATCCAACTCTCTCTCTCTGTGTGTGTGTATGTGTGTTTGTGTGTATGAAAGAGATCCAACTCTCTCTCTCTCTCTCTCTCTCTCTCTCTGTGTGTGAGAGAGATCCAACGCTCTCTCTCTGTGTGAAAGAGAGCCAACTCTTTCTCTCTCTGTGTATGAAAGAGATCCAACTCTGTGTGTGTGTGTGTGTGTGTGTGTGTATGAAAGAGATCCAACTCTCTCTCTGTGTGTGTGTGTGTGTGTTTGTGTCTCTCTCTCTCTCTCTGTGTATGTATGTAAGAGAGAGAGATCCAACTCTCTCTGTGTGTGGGTGTGTGTGTGTGAAAGCGAGAGAGAGAGCTGGATCCTTTCCATCCCATGCATGATCCTATCATGTTGGATCCCACTCCTTTTCTCTGCCTTTCTCTGTCAACCTGAATGTTCCCTGCTATTAAGTGCAGCTCAGCCTTGGATTCTGTGACTTGGAGACGAGAACAAAGGCAGAGTGCTTTTGAACATGCACAGAGCATAATTCCACTCCATCCATCCTTAGCATTCATCAGTAACCATCGTGGGCTATGATCGTTCAGCTGGGTGGAAATGCACTCTGCACGTGCTCTTGGTGATCTCACCTCAAGGGATTGAGGACTGCATTTCAGGGCTTCCAAAACCATCTGGGAAGCCACTTTGGAAATGGGAGGTCGGCTGATTCCAACAAGACTTTTTTGGAAAACGAGCTCCAGGGCTGAAGTCGGCCTCCGGCCAAGCGCTGAGCTCTGCCCCTGAACTCGGGCTTGCAAACAGGATCTAGAACAAGCTGGCTTTTGGTTATCTTGGCATAATCTGCAGCTCGCAAGCCTGGGCCGCCCCCACCAATTTCATGGCACCTGCTTTCTTCAACAGCCCGTTTGTCTTGGGGGCGAAGTCCAAGATTGCTCACATTTTTTTTCTTCTCCCCTGCATGTTTGTTATTTTTCCAACCAGCTTGATTAGAGCCCAGAGAAAAAAAGGATGTGGCAACCGACCAAAATAACGCAAGGAAGTTGGGTCAGCTGCACACACGGCCTACAGGGATTGTGTTCAGCCCGACAAGTTGAAACAGGATTTGGAAAAAAAAATCAAGGCATTCCAAGAAGGCAAGAATGTAAAGCCACCGAAGGGTGTGGAGGTCCAGTCCGAAGGATTGACCTTCCTTCGGTTTGGGGTCGGGGGCTGCAGACTTTATCCAGAAAAATCATTATCATGATTCCCAAACCAGACATTATCCAGCAAAGCGTTTGATGTATTTAGGAAAGTTTGGCCACAATGAGGGAGAATCTTTAGTAGGAATAATGTTTAGTAGGAATAACTCCCTTCAAAGTGGACTCTTGAACTATGTGCCTCGTGTAGCTCTTTTCAAAAGCTAATGGTCATCCATCCAGCGTGAATAGAACTAAGGCTGCAATCCTAAAGACACTTTCCTGGGAGTAAGACCCATTGAACACAATGGGGCTTACTTCTGAGTAGATGTGGTTAGGCTTGTGCTCTAAGAGACTTATGTGTGAGTGCATGTGCGTGCATGCATGTGCGCGTGTGTCTATTTTGAATGCACTTTCAGATATGAAGCTCCCTGCGAGTAATCAGCAAGCACCTCAGGGACAAGGCTTAGGGTGGCTTTGCTATTCTTTCCAATCCAAATAATGCTGTGGAGCTTTAAGACTTTTGTAGGACTTTCTTACACTTGTTGAGTAACAGTACAAAACACATCACATTCACACACCTGGAAGAGCTGAGCTTAATCTTCTCTCTAAACTTCACCATGAATTAGATCTGAAAGTAGACCAGGAAAAATACCCATAACAGGCACCTGAAGTGGTAGAGCTCAGTATAGCCAAAGTGCTACTATCACTTATTTTGCAGAATGGGGAGACGAGCTCTGAGTTTTCCCCATCTCTGGGTACAGCCAAGTGACTGATGGGGCACGGCTGAACCGTTGCGGACCCCCAAAGGGCAACAGGGCAACATTCAATTTTAATCAGGGATGCTCCAAGCCCACTTTCACATGCCCTACAATCTAGAGTAACTAAGGGAAGACGTAAGAGGCACTTACTCTGGATTGCTCTAGGCGTCTCCCATATGTTTCCCATAGGTTGCACACTGGTGTAAAAGATCCCGTAATTACTCTGCTTTGTTGCCCAAGTTAAGGACAGAAAACAGATGTAGGCTGCAATCCTAAACAGACTTTCCTGGGATTAGGCCCCATTAAATACAATCGGACTAACTTCTGAGTAGACAGGCTTAGGATTGCACTGAAGGTCACTGAGCATATTTTTAAAATTCAGTGAGAATATTAAAAAACTGTTTTTAAAACTGTTTTAAAGTTCAATAAAGAGGTTTCTTAAGTGCAAAAAGTGCACTGTTTTTAGTGCAAAAAAAGTTTATAAAACTTTATAAACTGTATAAAAACTTTGTATAAACTGTATAAAAACTTTGTATAAACTTTATAAAAAGTTTATAAAACTTTATAAAAAGTTTATAAAAAGTTTATAAAAGTTTAAAAGCAGACAAACAATGTCAGTTTCCATCATTCTACCACATGGGGAGAAAATGCTCTATTTCTAGGAACTCCAGGCTCTGAAATCCAGTTTGTGCCATTAGATTTTCTGGACAAAGGCTCCATCTAGTGCCCAGGTGGGGAATGCCACATTCTGTACTGGTTGTCCATTACATACTATATAGGGCAGCAATTTCCAACCTATGGGCAAGGATATATGGATGTGCTATGCAGTGAGAGGGGCTGAAGTGCTCGTCCGGAGAGCTTAAGCCACCAGAGGGGTCAGACCCACAACTGTCTCCAAGAGATCTTTGGAGTCTGGACCCTAATCCCTGCTTGCCCCTCTCCTTGTTTGCTAGTTAAGGAATAACCACACTGGGAGCCTGTTGTATATTTTAGATTATCTGAATCCTCTTTCTTGAGGATGTCAGTAGGTTACAGATCTTTTTAGCTGACCGGTTCCAATTGCTTAGTTGTACTTTGAAAGAACCAACATAAAATACATTGTAAAACGGGGACAACAATACAAATGCTGAAATTCTGTCAAGGAGGCAGAATATTTGAAGACTGGTTTGCACGGGGCTGATTAACCAGGAACTTACGTATATTACACCATCTTATCTATAAAAAAGGTGGGCTGTGGGTGGCGTAAGTGGTAAAGACGCTGTGCCTGTTAACCAGCAGGCCAGGGTTCGATTCCCGGGTTGGCCCCACAAGACAAGGTGAGCTCCTGTCCTTAGCCCAGCTCTGCGACGTAGCTGGATCCAATCGTATTGGCTCTGCCTTTCCATTGGACTAATTCAGTGGCGTGGAGAGGGGGGATCTGCTGCTTGGGTAACAGCCTATCCTCCATTACAATCCAACCCAGGCTTTCGTGCTTCGCATGCGGCGTATGCAGCGCCAAGCACAATACCATAGTCTTTCAAGACTGACGGAGGCCTGCTTTTTTATCTATAAAAAGATGGGTTTACTCTTCCTACTTTCTGCTGTTTGAAGTCAAAAATTCAAAAGGATGTTGTCCCTAGAAATTGTCCGATAGACATAGATGAGAGATTGCTGCACATATTCAAAATTTAGGGACAAATTAATGACTTTGAAACTGATAAGCTATTGATGAACAAGAATATATTGGGTCCAATAGAAAGTGAAACTGAACGACAGGTTCGTGTTTACTTGTGAGTAGGTAATGTGCTGTAGTCCAATTCAAAGGGAAGTTCGAGACGATTGTGACACCACCAGAACGGCCCACATCTGAGGAATGCAGGCCCTCCCAAAACACTTAAGGATGAAACACCCCCCAAGAAAAAATGCATTAAGCCCTATGCAAAGTCAAACTGAGCCATAGCCCACATGTTTGTGTTTACTCACAAGTAGGCAAATGTGCCTGGGCACTTATCTACAGCTAGGTGAAAACATAAGGACTCCAGAACGTTCCTGATCTGATGAATGCAAAGTTCAACCAATGCTCCGGAAGGTTGTCCTCCAGCCGTAGTGAAAGTGATAAAAAGAGATGCTTGAGCAACTGGTCAGGTGAAAAAGTTTTAAAAAATAAAGCTAGGTGGGTCGTAAGAGAGTGTAATTTTACATAGTGGGTCCTGGTGCCAAGATGTTTGAGAACCCCTTCCCTAGCAGAAAAGATGTGTTCTCCGTGTAGGACCCCTTCCCTAGCAGAAAAGATGTGTTCTCCGTGTAGGACCCCTTCCCTAGCAGAAAAGATGTGTTCTCCGTGTAGGACCCCTTCCCTAGCAGAAAAGATGTGTTCTCCGTGTAGGACCCCTTCCCTAGCAGAAAAGATGTGTTCTCCGTGTAGGACCCCTTCCCTAGCAGAAAAGATGTGTTCTCAGTAACGTCCAGGCTTCGGGAAGGTCTAGGTTTTGGCAGTTCAGCTTCTAACAGAGGAAGATCAGCTCAGGCTAAAAGAGGAAGCTCTGGTGTCAAAGATTTTATAGGGCTGGATTGGCAGAGATCGCCTGATGGTGCCTAGCAGGTGGTCGTGCAGCCCACGTGGTACCCTGGAGCACAGACAAGAGTCTGTCATGAAGTGCAAATAGAGAACTGATGGTACAGGAGGGTAACTGCTGACATTTTGATGGCTAGGAGGCCCCACTTAAGACCAATCCCAGCACCTGAATTTTCCCCTGACTTGAGTTTGTTCCTCCGTAGCTGCTTAGTAAGTCCGCCGACATTCATATGACCCCCAAAGGGGGCTCCCATCTTCTTTTGGCCACAGTGAAGTGCCGTCGGGAAGAGGGGCTCCATCCGAAGTCTCCTCTGAAGAAGTGTGTATCATCCTGGGGGTCAGGTCGCTGGCCATGGACATGAAGGAGGGAAAGGGGTAGGGAGAGGAGGCAGAATAACCAGCCATGCAGTGGATGTCTTCGAGAGCGTGCAAGGAGTACGCCTGGCTTCCAGATGTGGGCGAGTTCCAGGTGGAGTTTCTGTACTGGGAGGAAGAACTGCCTGGCTCAGGAGAGGAGAGGCAGCTGGAAGTAGAAGGTGCTTGCAGGGAATCAGGGCAGGGGTCCGATGGGTTGAGGCTGTCAGGGGGCACAGCCTGTTCCCAGGAGTCTCTCTATGAGGAAGAAAAAGAATAAAGTCTTAACAGATCCATAATGTCATGTTCCAGTCCGAGGACTGGAGGGGAGATGAGACTAAGGCTTCTCCAGATGAGGAGGGGTAGGATTTGGCAACCAATTCAAGTACCAGAAAGTTTTGAGCAAGCCATGGTGGTGGTGGGTCTTCTCTGGGACTGGAAGCATATACCCAGAGGAGCAGGCACTTCCCCATCACCACTGAGAACCAGTGGGCAGTAGGCACTGGGCATCCCTACTGGTCACCAGAAGACCATGGGCAGCACCAGGCACTGGTCACCAGTGGGCAGTGAGCACCACTGGTGCCATGGGGGGAGACGCCACACCACCTATAAAATCACCTTTTCATGTTCTTCCTAGTGACAATTTTCCCGCAAGCTCTTTAATATTCACCAGAAGCTGCAGCCAGAAATCTGATTATTTACTCAAATCTAATGCTCACCTTTTCTGCCGAATTCAGTCTCCAAAATCATGGTGCACATTAGATTTGATGGTTAATTAGAGTTGAGTGAATACAGTATTTTGATCATAAGTATAGGGTATGCATTAAATTCGATTGCGGCTGGCACATTAGATTCGAGTAAATGCAGTTATTTTAATTCTTTGCAAAGTGTTTTGAGAGTGTTTCCCAAATGACTGTCCACAAATACTACACGCACACGCATCCAGCAGGCCGCTTCTCACTGTTTCCTCTCTGGTAGCCCACTCCAGACTCATGGTCTACTCACCGTTAAAAAGTGGGCTGCATCACTTGAGTAGGGCGCCAGGCTGGGCGGCAGTGATGAGCCGTTAAAGAGCGACGAGGTGTTGGCCTGGTGCTCGCCATACTGGTCAATGAGGTAGGAGTCCAGAAGTGAAGGAAACCCTTGAACCGTGGGCAGTTCATATGCAAAGGGCTTTGCCAGGAGGGACGATGTGTAGATGTCTCCTGG
The DNA here is from genome assembly GCA_030015325.1 of Cryptoblepharus egeriae. NCBI lineage: Eukaryota > Metazoa > Chordata > Lepidosauria > Squamata > Scincidae > Cryptoblepharus > Cryptoblepharus egeriae. The sequence continues at coordinate 3,482,912 of JAREYC010000011.1, forward strand.
GATTTGCTTATTGCTTGGTAAATCCATCTCCGCCATGAGTGATCGCCGGACACCATAGTAGCTGGAGATGGCAGGAGAACCTGGGAGCAACAGATTACTCACATCCCTCAGTGGGGGCCAGCAAGCAGATGCACGAAGGTAGGGTTGCACACTGGAGATCAGAGCATATCTTACCACGCATCTAGTTTACCACTCAAATTGTGGTTCCCAAACTTTCTTGGGTCACATCGACCCCATAGCGTCTTCTTCTCAGCTCAGCAGGGCGCTGCCATACTGGATTTCACGGAATCTCACAAGATCCAAAATGGCAGCACCCAAATCCTATAAGATTTTGTGAGATCCAAGATGGTGTCCACCAAGTGCAAGAGCTCATTGTGCCACTCCCTTGAAACAGACCATACAGAATACTTCACAATCTGGACAACCTAAATGCACTGATATCACTAGGACTGGTGTCACCCCCATTCAATCAATCAATCAATCAGTCAAATCTATCTATCTATCTATCTATCTATCTATCTATCTATCTATCTATCTATCTATCTATCTATCTATCTATTTGTTGGTTACTGATTTATTGGGTGATCTGTACTGTTGGATAGATAGATAGATAGATAGATAGATAGATAGATAGATAGATAGATAGATAGATAGATAGATAGATAGATAGATAGAATAAATTAAAAATGTATCAAAATAAAATATATAGATAAAATATAGATATAGATAAAATATAGATATAACTGTTATATATTTACTCTTTTTATCTAGTTTTTAATAGTATTTTATTCTGTTATTTTAAATGCTGTTAGCCACCCTGAGTGTCCTTTCTTTTGGGAAGAATGACACAATATAAATTGAATCAATCTATCTATCTATCTATCTATCTATCCGTCTGTCGGTCTGTCTGTCTGTCTGTCCAGATCACCCAACAAATCAGTAACCAACAAATGAGCAGTGGCCAGTGATGACACTCACACAACTGTCAGATGGCTACTATCCTATACATGCAATACTATGCATATCTACTCTGAAGAAAGCCCCACTGAGTTTAATGAGGCTTGCTGCCAGGAAAGTGTTCTTAGGATTGCAGCCATAGTTTCCTGGAAGTAAGCCTTATTAAACTGAAGGGCACTTACTTCTGAGTAGATATGCCCAGGATCGTGTTGCTGGTAGTACTGGTTTTCTGATAACAGACACAGCCTCCTAGAATCAGACTCACCCCTCAAATTTCAAAACAGAGTTCTCAGTCGACAACTTTTTCTGCACCCCACAGTTAAATACAGTATTTGTATCTTGCTGCTGTTGACTGTTATGACCCAGGGTTAATTATTACAGGCGTACATTTGCAGTGCTGTATATGCCATGTCAAATGCTTTTGTTTTAACTTCCGTCATGTTCGTTATCAGCAAAGTTTGAAGCCTGATTTATTTGCATTAATTAGTTTTGTTGCAGTCCCATGTAATGACATATGGCTAAAACAAATAAACTTGATTTTATATGTCCATCATCTGTTTCCATTCATGTCTTACTGCTGCGATGAACGATATAGTTATCCTATGGAAACGGGGTTATCAATCAGAATATTAAACAGAATACTGAACTATGAAGACTCAAATTTAGATCCCTATGGAGTAATGAAACTCATGCAGCAATCCTAAAGCCACTTTCCTGGGAGTAAGACCCATTGAATAAAATGAGGCTTACTTTTGAGTAGACCAGAGTTAGGATAGTGCTCGCTCTGAACAAACTGTTGCCTAATGGCCAGAAAAAATAACATTTAAAAAGCAGCCTTTGTAAGCCAACCTGGATTCACAGGAAGAAGGAAAAGAATCAGGATAACAGTGTAATTAGTTCATTAATCTCTGTATTAATTTGCTTACCTGATAATGGGACAAATGATGACTGAGTGCTGGCAACACTGCCCTGAAAGAAAAATGGCAGAAGGTTATTACAATCCTTTCCTCTTTTTCCTGGTTTCTTCAGTGTCTTCGCAGGATTGCAGGTGCTTCGGAAATTATTCTCCTCTAAATACCGGTATAGCCCAGGATTTTGGAGTTTCAAATGATCTAATCCATTTGACAGACAGACAGACAGACAGACAGACAGACAGACAGACAGACAGACAGACAGACAGACAGACAGACAGATAGATAGATAGATAGATAGATAGATAGATAGATAGATAGAAGAGCAAGGGATGGATGGTTGGATGGATGGACGGAGGGACAGACAGACAGACAGACAGACAGACAGACAGATAGATACAAGAGCAAGGGATGGATGGTTGGATGGATGAATTGATGGATGGAGGGATAGATATATAGATAGATAGAAGAGCAAGGGATGTATGGATGTATGGAGGGAGGGAGGGAGGGAGGGAGGGATGGATAGATAGATAGATAGATAGATAGATAGATAGATAGATAGATAGATAGATAGATAGATAGATAGATAGATAGATAGATAGATAGATATGGAAGGAATGGGCGGACGGACGGACGGACGGACAGACAGACAGACAGATAGATAGATAGATAGATAGATAGATAGATAGACGGACGACGGACGGACGCTCTATCCGAACCAGTGCACTAGAATTCTCTAGTTTCTATTTCCAAATGTTGAGGACACATGATATTCCCACTACATTCAGTTCCTCCAGTGTGCTTTTTAATAATTTCATATACTGTACATTGATAAAATACTACCAGAAAAAAACTTATGTTAATGCAGTTGTGTGTGCAACTGCAACAGGATTCTTCCTTGTGCTGAGCTTATTATCATGACTGAGGAGCATATTGCACACCAGTAAAACAGAACACATAATAAATACTGTATTGATACCATCCTATATATGGCTAACCATACCAAGGGTGCCTTTTTTTGCAGTGGCGACAGAGAGTGGGAGAAGGCCGTAGCAATTGGCCGTAGCTTCAAAAATTATTTTGAATATTATAAATATACAGTAACTCTAGTTAAAGTGGAATTAAGGAGCAGTGGAATGTAGCACCCAATTAAAATCCAAAAATCCTAAAAAGACTTTCCTGGGAAGAAGACCCATTGAACACAATGGGGCTTACTTTTGAGTGGACATGGTTAGGATTGTGCTCATAGTAACAGAGGGAAGAGGTATCCCATTCATCCTGAAGAGGGAGCACGTTCTCCAAGCTGACCGCGGCATTTTCATCTTGGGTGCAATCCTAAGTGTGTCTGCTCAAAAGTAAGTCCTATTGTGTTCTATGGGATTTGCTCTCAGGAAAGTGTATATAGGATTGCAGCTTTGGGGAGCAATCCAGAGTAACTACCTTGCTCCGACGTAAGAACAATTTGCTCTGAATTGCAATATGAATTTCCCATAGGTTTTCACTAAGTGGTGCAGTCACTACGGGTGCACGTAAAGTCTCTTACGTGCTCCCGTAGTTAGTCTCGATTGTAGGGTTAGTCTCATTGAACTGAATGGCCGGCAATGAGAAGTGGGTCTCGTCATCATAGCTGTGCTTTTTCATCTGCTTAATGGCAGAACGCATTTTGTTTCTTGGTCACACAATAGTGTATATGGTACGCTATATGATACGCTATAGAATTTTTTATAATTTTTGATTTTTAAAAAAATAGTGAGTACGGTACATGCCTACATGCCTGTGTTGCCGCAGTTGACAGGCTGATTTGTAGAAATATTTAACTATTTAATATTTAATTATTTAATATTTAAATATTTAAGATTAAAAAACTATTGTATTCCTAGAAAAAGAAACTTTTTTTAAAAGAGGATGCTTTTTTGAAGAGGATTTTTAAAAAGAGGAAAGATGATTTTTCCTGCCAAACTGTTATTTTTACTCACATGTGCATTTAATTGATTCACTAATCAAGTCAAACAGACAATTATTCAACTAGGATTTATTTACTGTATTTATTCAAATCTAACGCTCACCATTTACAGCCGAACTTAGTCTCCAAAATCAGGGTGTGCATTAGATTTGATGCTTAATTAGATTTGAGTAAATGTGATATTTTCATATTTTGATTATAAATATAGGGTATGCATTAGTTTCGATGGCGCATTAGATCTGAGTAAATGTGGTGAGTGCATAGTTGAGGGCAAATACTCCCTACAAGTTAAGCATTAGTCTAAATTTAAGGAGAGGGTGATGGGGAAAGCAAACCATTTCAAAAGAGACCAGACCAGTGCCATATTCAGGACCTACAACCATTGCAGCCACGTTTGTGGGGGTGTGGGGGACACGCTCTCTGCTCCCATTGGTGCTAAATTGGGAGCAGCAGCGAGGAGGCAAGCCCCAGTTTGCATACTGTAAATAGGAGGTACCTTCCACGGCAGAGCAACCAAATTTAGAGGTTTAGATTTGAATTAAAATTTGCCAGTGTCAAAACTTCCTTTTGATGAACATGCCCAATTCTCCCACCTGGATATGTTCTCCTCCGTGAAAATGAGTCCACTACGTTGTTATTGTAATAGTGACAGACCATTTGGCCAACGATGCATAAGAGTGCAAGAAAGAGGCCGAGGAAGCAGCATCTTCCACTGGCACCTTACTGGGGACTGTGGAACCTATTTATAATAACAGAAAGAACGCTACTGGATCGAGCCAAAGACTAATCGAGTTCTGCTTCCCATATCTCTCAGTGGCCCACCAGATGCTTCGGGGGGCACACAACAAAGTACCTGCATCCTAGTGCCACCCCCTTGTGTCGGGCATTCAAATATAGCCTGCTCCCAAAAGGATATATTGCTTGTAATCTGCATTGGAATTTTTCACCAAAAATCTGTCCAGTGCTTTTTTAACGGCATTTAGGCCAGATGACAATCACCAAATCCTTTGGCAAGGAGTTCCACAGAGTAATACTTACCCTACAATCAGACATGGGTACTTACCGGTTCGGGCCTACTCGCCCGAACCGGATCTTGCTGTTTCCCTGCCGCTGGCGAACCACCAGCGACAGGGAAATGCAAAAACATAGGGGACCAGTACGGTCCGCCATGTTTCTGCGCCCACTGCACAAGCGCCAACATTGGCGCTTGCACGGTGCCTGCCTAGAAGCAGGCCTGCCCACTTCAGGGCAGGCACTGCACAGGCGCCAACGTTGGTGCAAATGCAGTGCTTCTACTGAAGCTGGCCTGCCCACTTCAGGGCAGGCACTGCACAGGCGCCAACGTTGGTGCAAATGCAGTGCTTCTACTGAAGCTGGCCTTTTGATTTTTTTTCCCAAATCCTGTTTCAACTTGTCGGGCTGAACACAATCCCTGTAGGCCGTGTGTGCAGCTGACCCAACTTCCTTGCGTTATTTTGGTCGGTTGCCACATCCTTATATATATATAGCTTGGGTGCCCTTTGGGGAGAAAAGTGGAATACAATCAAATAAATAACTAAATAACTAAGGGTGCAATCCAGAGTAACTACAGGGAGTCCTTGCTGCAACATAAAAACAATGTACTCTGAATTGCAATAGGAATTTCCCATAGGTTTTCACTAGGTGATGCTGTAACTGTCTCTTATGTGCTCCCGTAGTTACTCTGGATTGTAGGATTAATTAACAAACAAACAAAGAAATAAATATGTGCTCTGCAGATGGAGAGCTTCGGGTCCAACCTGTAGTGTGTTATGGCTGCAATCCTAAGAGCATTTTCCTGGGAGTAAGCCCCATTGAACTCAATTGAACTTACTTCAAAGTAGACATGAATAGGATTGCATTGTATATCTCCAGGAAGGACCAGCAAAGATCCTGGGCTAAAAAGGTGGACATCCACTGTCCATCAGCGAGAACTATACAGAGTGGCAGTCTCCAAAGTCCCGACCTAGGACAGATGTTGCCAAATCCCAGAACATTCTTGCCATCTTCCCTGCACAGCACCTGCTGTGAGCTCAGGCAGGTGTCCGGGTTGCCTGACCGGCCTCCTAACACTAGTAGCAAGATTGAGAGAGAGCTGGGCTGGAACAAATTTGGCACACAGGAGCTCTCCTTCTGCCAAAAGGGCTTGGCTTCGAGGAAAGTGTCATTTGGATGATGCCAAGCCCTGATGCCACCCGTGGTCCAGCACCTGGTGACTGGGAAAAAGCTGGAGAAGATAACACAGTGCATCTGTGTTTGCACAGCACTGCCAGTTATCCACAGGGCAAATACACAATTCGGCAGAAACACAGCCCAACACTTCATGGAACCACCGCTTGGAAGTCTCCAACTCGGCAGACCCTAAAGAGTTCTGCAGCAGCAGAAGCCGGAGGGAGAAAGCAGACAGATCTAAAAAAAGAACATTTGCAAACTCTAGACTAGCCCTACAATCCAGAGTAACTACAGGAGACATTATGTGCACTCATAGTTACTGCACAACCTAGTGGAAACCTATGAGAAATTCATATTGCAATCCAGAGCAAATAGTTCTTACACCAGAGCAGAGATTCCCCGTAATTACTCTGGATTGTGCCCTGATTGAGATCCAGGCTACCTTCCATATTGGGGAAGGATGATGGGGACTCAAGCAGAACCAAGGTTACACAAAACTATTTGTAGTGGCAACAATGAATATTGTGGCTCTGAAAATTGTGCCGTAAATATCTGGTATGGGCAGACGTCCCTTGCTTCTGATGGTTCTTTTTCTTCCGATCCACTCTTTCAACACCTTTCAATTATACCCAGAACTCATTCCTTCAACACATGCTTTGCTCTTTCAACCCCTTACTGCTGTTCTAACGGCCCTCCACCACGTTGTAACTCCTGGTCTCATCCCATTCCTGAAGGAGTTAATGAACAAGCTTTTCATTAACTGAAGGAGTTTTCAGAACAAGCGGTTAAGATGCTGTGCCTGTTAACCAGCAGGCCAGGGTTCAAGACCCAGGTCGGCCCCACAAGATGGGGTGAGCTCCTGTCCTTAGCCCAGCTCTGCCACGCCAGCTGGATCCAATCGTATTGGCTCTGCCTTTCCATTGGACTAATTCAGTGGCGTGGAGAGGGGGGATTTGCTGCTTGGGGAACAGCCTATCCTCCATAACAATCCAACCCAGGCTTTCGTGCTTCGCATGCAGCGTATGCAGTGCCGAGCACAATACCATAGTCTTCCAAGACTGACGGAGGCCTGCTTTTTTTTTTTTTAGTACCAATCTATCTGGAAGTCCCTTGATAGCTCTTGAGCCTGTTCCAAATGCATCTGGCACCAAAAGGGCCATAAATGCCAAAGATCAGTTCTGGGGAAATAGTTCTGGCTCTTTCTTCCTTACCCGCCTGGGTCATGCTCATGCACCTGCTGTTGGCATTGAGGCTCTGGGATCTGTTTAGTGGCAACTCACTGTGTGCATATGTATGTGGGGGGTTGCATGATATGCCTAACCAATGTCTGTGCAAATAAGGAAGTTTGTCTTCTACTGTAGCTTTCGGAGTGGATCGAACATGTTTACTGGAGTATATTGGCGAGGAGACAAAAACCACAAACCAGGAAGTCCCCCCATTCAGTTCCCATAATAATGGGTTCATTGCCTTTGGCAAGATGCTTCTCTCCTTTTGCCAACAGGGCGGTGATGACCCACCTTCCAAGGATGTCCTAAAAACTACTACTCAAATTTTGATACTCTAATGTTGACTGTGCAGTTTAAAATGTTACTTTGCATTTTTTTAGTGACTTTTTTTCCACTTCAGAGTCTAAATATGTATACTTTTGGTTGGATGGCATTTCTTGAGTGTTTCGGCAAGCCTCAAACATGAAACTGCACATGCCATTAGTTGCTAAATGCTACTATTAGTTGCTAAATGACACAGGTCATTAGTTGCTAATTGCGTGTCAAATGTACATGGACTATCAACCATTTCATGTTGCCTCTCAGATCCAGCTAATCACTCAACCCACTGAATGTTAGTCATCCATTTATGTTGACAACTGAATGTTCGACATCCATTTCTGTCAAGTATGAAGCAATGTTGCATGTGGGCTATCCAGTGGCGTCACTAGGTACGTCGCTGGTGCAGTCTGCACCAGGTGATGCACCCAAGGGGGAGTGACATGCACTGGGGGACCAAAAAAATTCCAATTTTGTGACCCCATCATGTCTAACCCCATCATGTCATATACTATTGGATTCATATTGAAGAGCAGACTCCAAAGCTAAAATCTGTTTTGAAATAGCACACTCCTATCAAAAGTTATGGCCAAAAAATGCATTGAACTCTATGGAAAGTGAAAGTGACCCATATCCCGCCTTTCTCATGAGTAGGCCAACAGGCCTTAGTTCATTGGAAAGGGCAGGTTGAGAGGAATCTAAGGACACCAGAACTGCCTGAAATGAACACAGCTCCTACAAACCATCCCAGAAGGAGATCCCTGATGACTGCATTGAAATTCATTGAAAATTGATGTGAACTGCAATGGCACATAACCATTCATTTTGTTGCACCGCCCAATGTATGGGGGTGATGTGCTGGCCTCCCACACCGGGTGACGCAAACCCTAGTGATGTCCCTGGGGCTACCAAATGATGTCATATATGATATGCCCTTAAATGTCAGCACTGATGAGAATAGTTCACATAAAAATCCACAGAAGAGCACATTAATATTGCTGCTTTACTAAATATCCAGTTTGTACTAAGATTTACTAATCAGTCCATCTGTTTGCCTTTGGCAAGGGCACAGGATGCATCTGAGAGGTAACCAGTACCATGATTAGAGGGGGTGCAAAGAACTACCTTGTGCAGGGTGTGCAAGTGGCTTCTCCCCCTGCCCTTTATTCCAGATCACGAGAGCAAAACAGAGGCCAAACACGGTGCTTTGCACCCCTTCTTGCTATGCCGCTGGAGCTGACATCTCCTGGTGAAGCATATTTCTTGGTGTGGATAAGAATTTCTGAAAATCTAGTCCTGATTTCAGACCAAAAGCTAACAGATCATTTGTGGAAGATAGGAATAGCTAGGAAATATTATTGGCTTTACATGAAGTCCTCACATACCCCCAAGCCCAGAGTTAACAGCACGTAAGAGACTTAAGGCGCAATCCAGAGTAACTACGGCGAGTCCTTGCTCCGGTGTGCAAAATCCACAATTTGCTCTGGATTGCAATATGAATTTCCCATAGGTTTTCACTAGGTGGTACAGTGATTATGGGTACATGTAATGTCTCTTACATGCTCCATTAGTTACTCTGGATTGTAGGGCTAATATGCACCCGTAGTTGCAGGGCACCCGTCTGTCAGGGCAGTTTTAATATTAGAAGAGTCTCAGGTCTTTATTTAGAAGTTTGGTGATGTTTTCTGATCAGTAACGTGTGATAAGAAAGAATGTAACTGTTGTTTATATATATAAATTATCTGATTATTGATAATTATATCAACTTTCTAATTATTCAACAATACAATTGTTCAACAGTTATTCAATTTATTTATGTTTTGGGTCATTTAAAGCTGAAACTTCCAAGAACTTCATGACAACTTTAAGTGAGATTCTTCAGAGGTCTCCAAACTTTTAGCTTCAGAGTTCCTGGATCTTTAAAGGAGGGAATTTCAGCAGGTGCAGCTTCTCATCTCACAGATCACAAGATGAAATTCCCTTTTCTACACACTTGTTAAAGGTCCAAGAGCCCTGAGGATTTAAAGTTTGGAGACCCCTGCAAGAACTTGCTCGACTGTGATTTTTCTGTTCTTCTCCCACTCCGACCCCGGAAGTTGCATGCATAGGTGTCTGGGCAGGCCCACTCCCTTCCATGCATTGACCAGTCCCAGATCTGCCCAATTTGGGCAAGGGGGCTGCATTACAATCCTTCAGGCCACATTCCACTTATGTTACTCGCTTACGTTAAACCGTGAGCTGCTGGTCTGCCTGGAACGCTTTTCCGCAAGCAGGTCCTTGACGGTGTGCTTCACCCGCACTCCTTGATAAACTCGCTTGCTGTAATCTGCAGGGACTGAACAAAAGGAGGACATGTGAGCAGGAGGAACATCAAACATCATATCCAACAGCTCAGCTCTAAACCTTTCCTGAGTTGCTCAGACTAGCACCATCTCCAGTGTCCAAGAAACATCTCCCCCAATATTGCTGTTCATGATCTTTTTAAAATGGAGAGGCTATCGGGGGTCCCATCTGCGGCTTGTGCATCCTAAGCTTGCGCTCTTCCACTGAACCAATGCTACTGCATGACTCTAGTCCTCAAAGACTAGTGATCACTGGAGATCACTGGAGATCTACAAGCAGAGGCTCGATGAGCACCTGTCGGAGATGCTCTAAGAGGATTTCCTGCTGTAGGTAGGGGGTTGGACTAGATGACCTACTGGGTTCCTTCCAACTAGGATTCTATGATTCTATGACCCTTGTTTTTGACTAGCGTATAAAATCTTGCTCTTCTGTGGATGCTGTTTTTTATTTTTCAGATTTTTAAACTCTTCTGGAATATTATTTGAATGTGACTCCAGACATGGGCTTGTTTTGTGTTCAGTCTCCCTTTAATAGAAAAGTTATTTTAATATTTGCTAAATAATAATAGCCATCTTTGCAAGAACGAGCAGCATTAGGTGGTGGTAAATCCATCAACAGATCACTTGATGTGGTGATGCTTCGCATATCTTTTGCAAGATCATTCCCAAGTTCCATGATGAGAACTACATGCAAATCCTCTGTAACAAAGGGGATTTCCCCCCCCCCCCAAAAGTGCCCATGGTTGTCTTCCTCATCTGTTGCAGCCCTGCCTTTTAATATGCCACTTGTTTGTATGGTTTGCTTTCATGTGTGCCCTGCCCTGCACTGCCAGCTTAGGATAATAAGGCAGGCTGCCTTTTCTTCCTCCCCATGGGATCTGCCCATGGAAAGAACCTGCACCTGCGGGCACCAGCGTGGGGCTGGGGAGCGCTTTTAGTCAAATGTTACAGCCAGGAACTTGATGGTGGCCTTAATCCTTTCGAAAACAAAAAAGACAGCATCTCCTGAGCCAAAGCAAACACTGCTGACCCACTGGGAAATGGTTTGATCTTTTCAAATTCTGATTCACCTTTCCAAATTTAGCCTTTTCTGAGGGTTGGCATTTGAGGGTTCTCTGCCCCATATAGTGCGTAGTGGTGCCACTTCTGCAGAATGTTTTTGAGAGCTGAGATGTGTGATGGATGAGTTGATCTCCACTCGCTAGCTTTCTGCCACTCCCTGTTTAGGTTGGAGATTGTTCTATGAAGCCTGGAAAGGATGGCACTGACTGTATTCACTCGAATCTAACGCTCGTCTTTTCGAGCCAAATTGAGGGTGAAATCCAGAGTAACTATGGAGAGTCCTTGTTCCGATGTAAGAACAATTTAGGGCACAATCCAGAGTAACTACCGGGAGTCCTTACTCCGGTGGAAGAACAATTTGCTCTGGATTGCAATATGAATTTCCCATAGGTTTTCACTAGGTGGTGCAGTAACTACAGATACACATAATGTATCTTATATGCTCCCATAGTTACTCTGGATTGTAGGGTTACTCTGGATTGCAATATTAATTTCCCAGAGGTTTTCACTAGGTGGTGCAGTAACTATGGGTGCACATAATGTCTCTTACGTGCTCACGTAGTTACTCTGGATTTGACTGAGAGTCTCCAAAATGAGGGTGTGCATTAGAACTGATGGTTAATTAGATTTGAGTAAATGTAATATTTTGATTATAAGTATAGGGTCTGCATTGGATTTGATGGCACATTCAGGGTGACCAGATGACCGAAAAAACCCAGATTTGTCCGGATTTTAAGCCTCCTGTCCGGGTGTCCTACATTTTGGCATCATTGTCCTACATTGGACAATGTAGGACACTGCACATTGCACATCATTGTCCTACATTGCACATCATTGTCCTACATTGAAGCTTCATTTTGAAACTTCGTGATAGTGCGCAGTACCCCATCATGCCATATGTCGTTGGATTTGTATTGAAGAGCAGAATCCAATGCAAAAAACAGTTTTGAGATATCTCCTTCCTATCAAAGGTTATGGTCAAAAAAACCAAAAAACAAAAACAAAAAAATACATTTTAGGCAATTTTTTTTCAGCGGGTAGGAATTTTGGCCTGGGATTAGGAATTTTGACCTTGGGGTTCAGGAATTTGGGGTTTGGCATTTGGTCACCCTGGGCACATTAGATTCAAGTAAATACAGAAATTTTCAGAACAATCCCATCAGTCATCTCTATAGTACAGTCAAGTTGTTGTATTAAATATTATTGCAAATGTTTTGGTTTTCTCTTAGATTTTTTTTTAAATGGCATTTTAAAAACCTTTGCTATCAGCAGTTCAGAAATATATTAAATCATACAGCAGTTCTTAGAAATATCAGAGACAAAACTTTGCAAAAGCTTCCTATTTCATTGGGAGACTCCAGGAGATGTTCTGGTACTGTCTTTGCCTTGCACAGTCCACAAGCCTCCATACTGACTGGTTGAGCAGGTTTGGGAGCCATAACTCTGGTGCAGTCCTGATTCAAATTGTAGCCACTGTGTGGCAGCTATACAAGGGGGACCTTATGCATGGCATCAGTGGTGTAGCTAAGGGGGTGGCAACTGCAACAAGCTTTTGTGGGGGGGGGGGAGAACAAGCTGAATTTGACACTCATGGCCAAAATTGTGAAAGCCTTGGTACTATATGTTAAACTAAGATCACCATATATTATTAGAAAGGTAATTTAATGCTGAATGCAGGGAAAGAAACTACATTGGGATATCTGTATTCTATCAAAAGTTAACCAGAAAACATCTTATTCATGTACTAGCAAAAACGAGTACAATTTCCCTGTACGCCGTCCCCCCACTGCACATCAATACCCCATGCACATCTATCCACCATGCGCAACGTCCTCCATGCACATCAGCTCCCTTTGCACATCATTCTTCCATGCGCATCAACCCCCATGCACAACATCCCCCATGCTCATCAATCCCCCATGTGCATCTGTCCCTGTGTGCATCAACCTCCATGTGAAACAACCCCCCATGTACATCAACCCCCACGTGCATCAACCCTCCATGCGCATCATTCCCCCAGGCGCAACATCCCCCATGCGCATCATCTCTCCATGTGCATCATCCCCTCATGCGCATCACCTCCCCATGCACATCATCTCTCCCGTGTGCAACACCCCCATGCGCAACAGCCCCCATGTACAATGGCCCCCCATGCACAGCATCCTTCCCAGTGCACCCCCTTTCTCCAAACAACATCTTCCCCAGTGCACCAGGCACCCAGCACCAAATTGGCTGGATGTTGGTCAGTCTTGCAACTCCACCTCTCTGATCTGAACCGGAGGCTGATGAAGGACCCCGTCAAGAGTCAGCTGGGCAAACCACCACCAAGCAGAGACAACTAGGCAAGTCTCCAGAACAGGTAAGAGATTAGTTCAGATGATTAAATCATGCAGATGGGTAATCTATAGCATGGATTATATGAATTATAATAAATTATAATAAATAAATTATAGTAATAAATTATAAATTATAATAAATTGAATCAAATTTTTAATGAAAAGTGTCACTTAAATGATCTCAGTGCAATCATTCAGGGATTTCCCCATCCCGTCTATAAGAAAAAGTGATGCCGTTCTTGGAGCGAGTCCAGCAGTGCAGGAAGCCCCTATGGATTCCATATTCTGATTTTTTTACTTGTGTTTAAAATAAACCACTGAGCCACTTCTGGTTTCAAAACTCATATAACTTGAGTCTACCTAAATCCGGGAAAACACGTTTAGTGACTTGAGTATGAGTCAAGTTGCCCATCCCTGCAATCATTACAACAACCCTATATAAATTATCCTCCTATTGCAGCTACAGCTGTTGGACTGGCTTGCCTTAAGGCCAGCAACTGAATGGTTGGGCAAGATTCAAGTGGGGAAGTCCTGGTTGACTGTTCACGACATAGCAGCAAATATATTCAATATATGTTCAGGGCGCTTTGCATACAACAATCCGTACAACAGCTTGGTAAGGAAGATCAATATTATTCCTCCCATTCTGCAGAAGGGAGAGCTAAGACTGGAGGAAAAAGCTTGCCCAGTAAAGTCATGGTTGGAGCAAGATGTGTTCATAGCTACAGGTGTCCCTTGTTGCCCACTAGGCTTCCATTCCAGAACCTCCTGTGGATAAAAAAAATTATTGTATATATAAAACAATAGAAAAATAAGTTTAAAGACCCAATTGCAGGTTTTTTTCTTTGCCATTGCACCTATTAGAAGAAGATAAGACATCAGTATCTGCAGGGATTGAAGAATGGAATTATTGCTTGCATGACTGACTCTCTACAATAGTAGAAAAGCAGTTTTTCTACTATTTGCAGTGTTAAATCAAATACGTATATAAAAAAATCAGTGCATTACAACTTTCAAGGTTGGATCTTTATTCAGATCTTCAGAGATTTGACACTGAAAGCATCACTAGATGCTCTGTTTGCTGTTTGATGCCTTGCACCAATGGAGGCAGTTGACGCTGACCTTCTGTTTTAAATTGATCTTTCAATTTAAGTTGAATGGATCGTTCAATTTAAGTCCCCCCAAAATGATGCAAGGATAATATCAACCACACCTACCAGTTTCCATGATTAACAGCAACTGTTCCCACTTTGGCCTTTGGCAAAGCTGTTCTGTGGATGGATGTTCATGAGATGAACATGATGAACATGATCAGAGAATGAGGATGCTGCTCCAGGTGCGCCCTGGTCAGGTTCGATTTGAGCCTGGCGGAAATAGCTTCTGTCCACAATTTAGGCAATGCCTCCAAAATAGCTTGCTTCGGATTTGGGTACATGCAAATCCTTTGATGTCCGTTTAGAAGGAATTTGCATTGTTGGCGAGAACCACGGAAAAAAGGCTCTTTCACTGGATCAAGAGGACACTTGACGAGCCAAAGAGAAAAAAAAAAGATTAAAAGGCTCTGGTGAAGAACTCGTTTACGGATAAAAACATAAATAAAACTCTCCATATGGAATCCTATAGCTTGAGTCGTGCATATCTGGAATGCTGATGACCCAAACTCTTCTGTTATTAAAAAAAACCTGATAAGTGGTATTTGTAAGTCAGGGTCCAGTCCTTTCCAAGTTTGCGGTGCTGATGCAGCCACACTACAAATTTTCCTTTATGTGGAGGAGGTCTTTATGACTGTCCCACCATCACAGCAGAAGGAAGAGCATGACTGGATGCATGGCCCATTGGCCCGACTAGAACATTAGATAGGATTTGGTCCTCAGTTGTCTACAGATCTTATGAGAATAGATTTCGGACCACTGACAAGGCACATCATGCTGCTCTTGGGGGACTTGCACCTCCTAATAAGATCCCCCAAACGTTCACAGCACCCTTGCTGATCAGTCACAACACATCAGTGTGCCACGGCACATGGGTTGACAATCGCTGATCTAGTATTCACATTCTCAAACCAACCCCCTAATCCAGAGTAACTACGGGAGCACATAAGAGACTTTACATGCACCCGTAGTTACTGTACCACCTAGTGAAAACCTATGGGAAATTCATATTGGAATCCAGGGTAAGTTGTTCTCACACCAGAGCAAGTACTCCCCGTAGTTACTCTGGATTTTGCCCTAAGGCAAGGTTGGAAAAAAATTATTCATAAATGACATTAGCTTTTAGTGTAAACCTTGAACATGATGCCTCTCCAAATGTTTTGTAGTTACTATGTCTTAGTAATGAAGTGCAACTACTGACGGTGGCATAGCTAGAGGGGGTGGAGCAGTCAGTCTTGGGGGAAACCTCACCCCTCTGAAGCCATTCCAGATGGGGAGAGCAAAACGGAACCAAATCCTTACAATTCCTGGTGGTTTTTGCACTGATATTTAGGCTGCAATCCTAAAGACACTTTCTTGGGAGGAAAACCCACAGAACACAATGGGGCTTACTTTTTGAGTAGACATGGTTAGGATTGTGCTCTTAGGCTACAATCCCATCCACGCTTACTAGACCGCTGGTTCCCAAAGTGGGCAGGGTTGCAAAAAGCTGGGAGCCAGCATCTTGGAATGAAGCATTCAGTCTGTAAACCATACTTTCCTAGGAGTAAGGGTGCAATCCTAAAGACACTTTCCTGGGAGTAAGACCCATTGAACACAATGGGGCTTACTTTTGAGCAGACACGGTTAGAATTGTGCTGTTAGTCTCATCGGATTGTACTGTTAGTCTCAAAGAACACAATGGGACTTTCTTCAGAGTAGACCGGCATCACAGTGATGAAATGTCCTGTTTGATGGTACTTCTGGCCATGATATAACTTCCACGTTGATGATATCACTTTTGGGGGTTCCTGAAGATATTTTCATTTTCAGAAAGGGGTCTGGGGCTGAAATGCTTGAGAACCACTGTAGTAGGGAGTAAGACCCATTGACTTTACTGTAGCTTGCTTCTAAGTAGACATGCGTAGAGTTGGGCTCTAGGGCTGTTGTCCACTTTCAAGTTCACCCAATCTCGGCAGCCAGAAGTGACATAGATAGATCATACCATATTTATTCGAATCTAATGCACTATCAAATCTAGTGCGCTCCCGATACTTATAATCATAACACCCTATTTATTTGAATCTAATTATCTAATATTTATTTGAATCTAATTAACCATAGAATCTAATGTGCACCCTGATGTTGGAGACTAAAGCTACAATCCAGAGTAATTATGGGAACTTTTACACTGACATAGTTACGGTGCCACCTATGGGAAACCTATAGGAAATGCATAGAGCAATCCAGAGTAAGTGCCTTTTACATCTTCCCGTAGTTACTCTGGATTTTAGGGTAAATTCAGTTGAAAAGGGTGAGCATTAGATTCAAGTAAATATAGTATTTACCACACAAGGAAGGAGGACGGGGCATGATTCAAGTCAACCATGCCTACTCAAAAGTAAGTCCCATTGTATTCAATGGGTCTTATTCCTAGGAAAGTGTCTTTAGGATTGCAGCCATAGGGTACAATCCAGTAACTACGGGACTCCTTGGTCCGACATTAGAACAATTTACTCTGGATTGCAATATGAATTTCTGATAGGTTTTCACTAGGTGGTGCCATAACTATGTCAACGTAAATGTCTCTTACATGCTCCCGTAGTTACTCTGGATTGTAGGGTTATTGTATAATCAGTGGGCTCACTCTTGTGTATGGGGGGCAGATTGCAGCCTGAGAGTTGATACGATACTATGCCCTTAATATTCAGTGTTGCTTCCACCTTCACAGTGTTACCTATAATTTAGGAATTACAAGCACACTACTTGGTGTCTGCTCACAAGGAAAAGAAGGAAAAAAGGACTTGTGTCCTTGTGTCCTTTTTTCTAGGACACAAGTCTGAAAAAGAATAAATGTCCTGGGAAAAGTGGATATTGATTAAAAAAAAATAAAAACAGCCTTAAAACCCCCAGAAGGAGGAGGACAAGAAAAGAGGACTTGGCTTGGGGTGGGGGAAGAGAAGTTAGGACCATCACCCAGCTTTATAAGTAATTATTTTTTAATTCCCTTTACTTGCTGAGCCAGTGTTTGGGTCTGCCTTCTGGAGCACTTTTCAGGCCCCGGTTCCTGATATCAGGGCCGTGCTGGAAGCCTTACACCCCATGGAATGACCTTCCCCACCATTTTCAATGATCTTCAATGCAGAGAGTAAGGTTTGGGGAGGGAACTTCCTGCTGGGGTGATTGTGAGGACTATAGTTCCTGGATCAGGACCCTTCCTAGCATTGGCTTCCTCTCAGTCTCCCTTTTCCATCAGACTATGGCGCGTTTGCCTAGTCGCGGGTAAATTCTACTGGTGAGTAAATTGTGGGGTTTTTTCATTTTTTGGCCATAACTTTGGGTAGGAAGGTGCTATCTCAAAATGGATTGTTGCTTTGGACTCATCCCTCCAAGACGAATGCAACAACACATGACTCGAGGGGGTAGTGCACACCTTTGCAAACTTCATTTTTGAGGACCCCCAGGTCCCCCTTGGCATGTCACCCGGTGCGGGCCACACCCCTTGCACCCACCTGGTAACGCCACTGGATAGAGCGGATAGAGAGAGTCTCTTTTCCCTCTCACACAACACCAGAACTCAAGGACATCCACTAATATTGAGTATTGGGAGATTTATGACAGACCAAAAAATGTATTTACCCAGTGAGGAATTAATCTGTGGAACTCCTTGCCACAAGATGTAGTGATGGTACCAGACCTAGGTTATAAGGTTTGTGTAACCTCCAGGGGTGGGCCCAGCCTACCCCAAGATCCGGTTTGCCGGAAGTTGGGGGCGGGCCAGGATCAGGGGGCGGGGCTGGGGTCAGGGGGCAGGGCTGGGGTCAGGCTTGGCACATGCGCAGTGCGTCTCCTGAAGCTCGGCTCAGCACGCTGGACGCAAGCACACTGGACGCTAGTGCACTGCGTCTCCTGAAGCCGAGCTTCAGGAGACGTGGCGGCCGCTAGCGAACCAGTCCCCGCGGTTCTGGCAGCCGCGGCTCTTTCCAGTTCGCTAGCGTCCACTGCGTGGGAAGATCCGGTTTGGGCGAATAGGCCCGAACCGGATCTGCCCACCTGTGGTAACCTCCATATGTAGATATCGGCTACACAGAATGGCAGATGCAGGGGAGATGGCAGATGCACCAGGACGCAAGTCTCGTGTGCCTACTTAAAGCATTTGGTACGAGATAGAGGAAGCTGGACTACGTGGACCTTTGGATCTTCTAATGTTCTTTTTATATTCTTATGACTTCCACCGGGCTCCCTGAAGGACACTAATATGGCCCCTGCAATCTGGCCTAGATGGAGTCTGTGTAACAGTTTAGGAAATGGTCAAATGACTATGATTCCTACTTTGCCTTGATTGTGGAAAACAAGCAAAATTGCGGGCAAGCAGTTATTAGGGAAATACAGTGGTACCTTGTAAGACAAACGCATTGTAAGAAGTACACTTTGTAAGACAAACTAAAATTTCTAAGGAATTCTGCTTTGTAAGATAAACAGTGCCTTGTAAGAAAAACGGTATTGGCAGTTTGGCAAACATTTTTACAAGTAAAATTGGTTGTAAAATGAACAAATTGATGGATCTGCATCGTGAGCAACAGCAAGAGGTTACGGAGGAGATCTCATCTCATCTTCAGAGGAGGAGGAGAATATGGAGGAGGAATCCCTCACATCAAATGAGATGAAGGACGTTTGTAAACATTGGGAAATTGTGCAAAATTTTGTTGAAAAGCATCACCCAAATAGGGCTGTAGAAGTGTGAGCAATGAATCAGTTTCATGACAATGCAGTATCACATTTCTGTAACATTCTGAAAAGGAGACAAAGGGCACAATCCTAACCATGTCTACTCAAAAGTAAGCTCCATTGTGTTCAATGGGTCTTACTCCCAGGAAAGTGTCTTTAGGATTCCAGCCAAAAGCAAGTGTCATTAGAAGGTTCTAAGTGAAAGTTGCTCGAAAAGTACCACAATCAGTAATTTAGTGAAATTACCTTACTCACCCTTGAACATAAAGGTCTTTATTTTCTGTTTTACTGTACAGTATTTTACAGTGTTTTTTATTAATATTACAGTAATTGTGTTCTGTATTATATTACAGTGTTCTGAATTTGATTACAGTGTTTTGTCATCATTTTTACATATAGTTAAAATTTTATATGAATATTTTTAGGTTGTGGAACCAATCGTCTGAGTTTCCATTATTTCCTATGGGAAAATCTGCTTTGCAAGAAGAACACTCTATAAGGCAAATATGCTTCCAGAACGAATTAGACAGCACTGTATTACATTGCCAAAATTTTTCCTGATAAGGACAACAAATGATCTTGGCAATGCAGGGAACCCTCAAATTGAATAATAGGATCTATTAATGCTGTTAACCATTAAATCCCAGCTTAAGTCAATGCTGACATTCACAAGCAAGTATGTACAGTGGTATCTCATATAACAAGTTTAATTCGTTCTGGAAGCATGTTTGTTATGTGAAATGCTCTTTATGTGAAGTGGATTTTCCCATAAGAAATAATGGAAACTCAGACAATTGGTTCCAGAACCCCAAAAAATATTCATATAAAATGATGACAAAACACTGGAATTGAATTCAAAACATGCATTCAATGAGCATGATCCTATGAAGTCTACGTAGGCTGCAATCCTAAAGATACTTTCCTGGGAGTAAGCCCCATTTAACACAATGGGGCTTACTTCTGGGTAAACGTGGTTAGGAGGATGCAATCAAAGACACTTTCTTCTGTAATCAAAGACACTTTCAAAGTGTCTCCCCACTTTCTTCTTTTCATTCTGAGCCTCTCTCTCCCCTGCTCCCTTCTGGCTGGCCCTGAGCTGCTTCCCTCTTCTCCACTGCTCTTCTCTCCCTCTGCCCAGCGGACGCCCGGCCACAGGAGGAACAGCGCGGAAGTGTTGCTTTCGCTATGGGCAGGTGTGCTCAGCAGCCATGACGCTTTTTACAAGGGCTGCCAGCCAGCGCCTCTGCCCCAACTGCCAACGAGTGAGCTTGTTAAGTGAAGCAACACTTGTTATGTGAGGCAGAATCCTAGAGACGTTTTTGCTTGTTATGTGGATCACTTGTTAAGCGAGGCACCACTGTATATGACTAATTTTCGAAAGAGAAGGGTCTGTTTCGACAGTCTGTGCAATTGAGATCTTTCCTCTTTATTAGAGAAATTGGGGCTGGAAACCAACTTGAGCCAACGAGACGCAAATGTCCACGTGCTTCAGACAACAATCTAAAAGAATTCAACAAATTTTATTTTTTGAAAGCAAGAAAAACAAGGTAATTCATCTAAATGAACAGTGAACGTTGCAGAAATAACAGGAATTTATTGAAAATCCGTTATTTTAGATTTCTTTGTGGAGTAGATTTCATGGTGCCTCGGTCTGTTTGCCAAGTTAACTGAGGCTTTTCCACACTCCTAGAACTCATAGGACTTCTATTCTGTGTAGTTCTGGGAAGGTGTTTAAGGGTGCTGATGTAACTAAAAGTTTGTCCACATTCCAAGCACTTAAAGGGCTTCTCTCTTCTTTGGATTCTCTCTGGTGGCTTCTAAGACTAGAACTTTGCTGGAAGCTCATTCCGCACTCCTGGCGCTTGTTTCTCTACAGTTGGTTTCTCCACAGTGTGGGTTCTCTTATGGATCAGAAGATCATCACTCACCCTGCAGCTCTTTTCATACTCCTGGCACTTATATGGTTTTTCTCCAGTGTGGTTTCTCTGGTGGCTTATAAGATGAGATCCTTGACTGAAGCTCTTTCCACACTCCTGGCACTTGTATATGGTTTCTCTCCAGTGTGGGTACTCTTATGGCTTATAAGACGAACTCTCTGACTGAAGCTCTTTCCACACTCCTGGCACTTATATGGTTTCTCTCCAGTCTGGGTACTCTTATGGCTTCTAAGGTTACTTCTGACACTGAAACTCTTTCAACACTCCTGTCACTTATATGGTTTCTCTGGTGGATGAGAAGAGCACCACAAACCCTGAAGCTCTTTCCACACTCTTGGCACTTACATGGTTTCTCTCCAGTGTGGGTTCTCTGGTGGCTTATAAGATGAACTCTCTGACTGAAGCTCTTTCCACACTCCTGGCACTTATATGGTTTCTGTCCTGTGTGGGTTCTCTGATGGCTTATAAGGTTCCTTTTGTCACTGAAACTCTTTCCACACTCCTGGCACTTATATGGTTTCCTTCCAGTGTGGATTCTCTGATGTCTTATAAGGCTGCTTCTTTCACTGAAACTCTTTCCACACTCCTGGCACTTACATGGTTTCTCTCCAGTGTGGGTTCTCTGGTGGCTTATAAGACGAACTCTCTGACTGAAGCTCTTTCCACACTCCTGGCACTTATATGGTTTCTGTCCAGTGTGGGTTCTGTGGTGGATCAGAAGATCACTACAAACCCTGAAGCTCTTTCCACACTCCTGGCACTTATATGGATTCTCTCCAGTGTGGGTTCTCTGATGTCTTATAAGGTTGCTTCTGTCACTGAAGCTCTTTCCACACTTCTGGCACTTATATGGTTTCTCTCCAGTGTGGATTCTCTGATGGCTTATAAGGTTGCTTTTGTCACTGAAACTCTTTCCACACTCCTGGCACTTATATGGTTTCTCTCCAGTGTGGTTCTCTGGTGGCTTATAAGATGAACTCCCTGACTGAAGCTTTTACCACACTCCTGGCACTTATATGGTTTTTCTCCAGTGTGGTTTCTCTGGTGGCTTATAAGATGAGCTCCCCTAATGAAGTTCTTTTCACACTCCTGGCACTTATAAGGTTTCTCTTCAGTGTTGATTCTGTGGTGGATCAGAAGATCACCACTCACACTGAAGCTCTTTCCACATTCCTGGCATTTATAGGGTTTCTCCCCTGTGTGGTTTCTCTGGTGGTTCATAAGATGAACTTTCTGACTGAAGCTCTTTCCACACTCTTGGCACTTATATGGTTTCTCTCCAGTGTGTGTTCTCTGATGGTGTATAAGGTTGCTGTTGTCACTGAAGCTCCTTTCACGTTCCTGGCATTTATAAGGTTTCTCCCTTGTTTGCTTTGTGTGGTGGTTTGTAAGTCTACCGCTGCCAATGTAGCTTTTTCCACACTCCTGTTGCTTGTCCCCTGTGTGGTCTCTGTGCTGTGAATAATGAGCCTGCTTCCTCCTTCTCCCAATTTGATTCCTTACTCTTTCTGTTGAAAATAAATGAAAATTAGTGGAGTAAGAAACCAAAGGAAGAAACTGCAAGTTATGTGTCAACTGATAAGTCCTTTTCATCAGTCCAGAATTTGAGCTGTGAAAAAGGGAAGAAGTGGCTTCATCAGAGCGTCCAGACGCCCGGAAGCCCCCGGACAGGTCCGGAAATTTACATATTGTCCGGCCTGTCCGGGCATGGAGGGGGCTTGTCTGGGCATAGGGGGGTGAATATACTGCTTTGAGGCACTTAAAGGCTGCTTGGATTGGCGCGGATACAAAGCACCGTCCGAGCAGCCATGTTGGAAAAGTAGAGGCTGTGCACATGCACACAGCCTCTATCGCTCCCATTCAGAGAGCAGCAAGCGGCCAGACTGCTCTGTGGAGGGCGGACCATCCCTCCATAGTCTCTGACCGCTCCTCCGCTGCGGAGGGAAAGTGACCTGGCCTCTGAGGACTTTCTCTCCGCAGCGGAGGCAGCTGCACTGCCTACATTTTGTCCTACATTTTTTAAAATGTAGGACAAGGTCCTCCAAATGTCCGGATTTTCAACTGAAAATTTTGTCCTACGTTCTGAGGTTTGGCACATGGTCACCCTGGGCTTCATCAATACCATATATTCTCTTCCTTAGATATGAAGGAATCCCAGAGAAATAAAGACCAAAATTGGATAGGCGGGCGGGTGGGCAGGCTCGCTCTTGTAATGGTTTCCAAACATTTTACTATCCAGAACCTCCTAAAAAGTTATCTTTACCAACACTGGGATAAGTTTTAAAAATAAACGCATGAATATTATACCTTACTAGCATACTTGAGCCTCTTTTGCTATAATGCTGATTGGGAATTGTCACGGGTCTGTCCCTTCCGCCCCCTTTCTACTTTGTCAGGGGGGGGGTTGTTCATCGAGGATGACAGATATCTGCGTCTCATCTTCGTCCCCCTCCCGAGAATACATGACAGACGCAGACTCACAGGTAAGTTCAACAAACTTTACTCACAGCTTTGCTCTCCCTCCTGTTGGTGCTTCATTAACAAAGGTTTCTCTTAACAGGTCAATAACAACAACACTCTATAACAGAACCCCACCGGGAACAGCCCAGGTAAGGGTCCATACTCTTTCCACTTTCCAACCCAGTATCTCAATGTCCATTCACTCTCTTCTTCTCTCTTTCTCACAGGTACGTCCCTCTGTTATTTCTCCTGTTTCATCACTACTGCCAAGCCGACTCTGCTCGTGCTGGGACGGGGTTTCAACGGCTTCTCCTACGGTGCCCTCCCTCTGCTTCTCTTCAGACAGGGATAGGGTCTCTAGGGGTAGGTCCACAGGGCTTTTCCTCCAGGCTTCATAGGTGCTTCTCTCTCTCCACGGCACCTCTTCCCGCCAAAGAACCTCCTCCACCTCTCCCTCTCTCTCTCTTATATCCTCGACCCCCCCCCCCCGCCCATCTCCTCCCGCCAAATCCCAACCAATGATGGCACCCCGTCATGGGCATACCAGCGGGTAGATGGTCCCATCGTTATTCCTCTTCTTCTAGGTCCCCCCCTCCCGCCTGTGCGCCACATCTCCACCATGTCCTGCATTGTCCAAACCTCCACCGCATCTGGGAAGTCCTTAATGTCCGGGGGGGGGGGGGGTAGTTTGGTCTCCTCCACACCTTGAGACTCTCGCCCATATAGATGCCCATGGGTTCCATGTTGAACCTCTCGTAGTCATCCCAATCTGGCTGACAGGAATCAATGCCCTTCTCCCCCCCCC
Source organism: Cryptoblepharus egeriae (assembly GCA_030015325.1). NCBI lineage: Eukaryota > Metazoa > Chordata > Lepidosauria > Squamata > Scincidae > Cryptoblepharus > Cryptoblepharus egeriae. The sequence goes on from JAREYC010000011.1 coordinate 3,507,277, forward strand.
CACCTCCCATGGCAAGCTGTTTATCCATTTATAAATGTATCCTAATCCACTCTGTCAGTTTTACATCCCAACCAAAATTCAGCCGTGGCCCAAAGGTTTGGGAACCACTGCTGTAATTCAGAATGACTTTCAGATTTAGGGGTTATAGGAAACCATTTTCTGTCAAGTTGAATGTTGTGCTCTGCTGAGCTGCTGATGAAGCATTCTAAGCATATCTGGAATATGGATGAACACCTGGCTTTCTGGAGGAAACTAGACCGAAAAACACACACAGGCTTTGCATTGGTTGTTCCCCATATAGGAAACCGCATATAGGAAAGGATGAACTTCTCTTCTCAGGTGGCTCTCCAGAAAAAAAAGACCTCTTCTGCATTTCTCAGTCATTAATTTTCTGCTTATGATCCCTGAAGGACACAACCATGGCTGCTACGGTATGGCCAGGGTGGAGACTGCATAACAGTTGAAGGAAGAATCCAATGACTCAACATCATAGGGAGTTCAATGTTATTTTGATGGTGAAAATCATGCACCATTGAAGGCAAGCTGTTATGACTGAATTTGTCGAATGTTTATTATTTGTCATAAGAATGGCAAACGAACTTGGAAGTAGAGAGAACCCACAATTTCCTGGAATAATAGGAATGGCTTGTTAACCTCCAGCTAACTTACAGCATTGTGTCTCCAGATTGGGAGAAATCCCGTTCATTAAGAAACCCAGTTCTGTGCTGGCCAGAAGAGCATGACTTAGGATTTTGAAGCAGCGAGGCCCAGGTCATACCCCCAAACGCCATCAGCAATGACCATCGGAGCAGAACCTCCTACCTGGGCAACTATCAATTAAGAAGCCAAGGATGCTCCTTACCTACGAAGATCACGCTCTCATAATTCTGGACCATCACAGACTCATACAGGCACCTTTGGCGGGGACTCAGCAGAGCCCACTCTTCTTGGCTGAAATACAGGGAGACCTCTTCAAATGAAATGGGGCCCTGAAAGAAAAAGGAGAAAGACCTTCTTAGCAGGACAACTGAGGCCATGGTTGTGATCAAAAAGGAGATCTAGGGTCCAGTTTCAAAACACTTCTGAATTTGAAACCCCTCCTCAGCTACATTCCCTCTTAACTGAGTTGTCCACCTTTGGGGCTTCTGGTTCCAATGAGGAGTCCCATGTTTCATGAAAGGAGGATCAGAGGAAGCTTTCCTTCCATGCCAGTTTCAAAGCATGGGACCATAAGCCTATGCATGGAAGCCCAGAGGTGATCCCCACAGTGATTCTCCACTCCAATGGGGCACAAAATAGCAGCCAGGAGGAGAGGTGAGGAGAAGGGGACTCCTTTGAAGGGTAGAGAGGGGGATTGCAGGGAGGGAAGGGGGCAGGTGCATCAGCTGGAGATGGAGCAAGTCAGAGACTTCATAGGAAGGCAGCAAGCGAGGTGCACAGTCCAGGTGGAAGGGGCGGTGGATGGGGATGGTCCCAGAGGAGAAGCCAAGCCATCCCCTGCAGTCCTCCCTTACCTGGCCTGCCATCTCTGCTCCTTCACAGGACTTGGACTGAATTCTCCACTCTCTGTGGGGGACAGAAAGGAGCGCTGCATGAGAGGTTGGGGGGGTTGCCCTGTCTTTAGGTGGGGGCAGGAAGATCCAGCTGCTCTCAAGGGACAGGTGGCTTCATAGGGTAGGCAATCACAAGGGGGTGTGGACTCAAAGGGAGGGGCTGCTTAGGTGAAAAGACACAAGAAACTGTTTTCTGTAAAATAAAAGATGGGCATTACAGGTTTCTGCACTAAAAGATCAAGGGAAGGAAAGGATGGCATCCACTGAGCACCAGCCCTGAGCACCAGCCCAGTGGCAGCACCTTCTGTGGGCAGCAGGAGGAGAGCCCTGGCCTCTCAGAATGTTCAGCTGCGCAGCCAATCAGGGCTCTGCCTGCCCTCCTCACTTGCATAATGGTCACCAACTGCCACTGGGAGGGGGAGAGGGAGGAGCATTTATAGGCCGGCCTCTCGGAATGTTCAGCTATGCAGCCAATCAGGGCTCTGCCTGCCCTCCTCATTTGCATAACGGTCACCAACTGCCACTGGGAGGGGGAGAGGGAGGAGCATTTATAGGCGGCCTCTCGGAATGTTCAGCTATGCAGCCAATCAGGGCTCTGCCTACCCTCCTCATTTGCATAATGATCACCAACTGCCACTGGGAGGGGGAGAGGGAGGAGCATTTATAGGCCGGCCTCACGGAATGTTCAGCTATGCAGCCAATCAGGGCTCTGCCTACCCTCCTCATTTGCATAACGGTCACCAACTGCCACTGGGAGGGGGAGAGGGAGGAGCATTTATAGGCCGGCCTCACGGAATGTTCAGCTATGCAGCCAATCAGGGCTCTGCCTACCCTCCTCATTTGCATAACGGTCACCAACTGCCACTGGGAGGGGGAGAGGGAGGAGCATTTATAGGCCGGCCTCTCAGAATGTTCAGCTATGCAGCCAATCAGGGCTCTGCCTGCCCTCCTCATTTGCATAACGGTCACCAACTGCCACTGGGAGGGGGAGAGGGAGGAGCATTTATAGGCCAGCCTCTCGGAATGTTCAGCTATGCAGCCAATCAGGGCTCTGCCCGCCCTCCTCATTTGCATAACGGTCACCAACTGCCACTGGGAGGGGGAGAGGGAGGAGCATTTATAGGCGGCCTCTCGGAATGTTCAGCTATGCAGCCAATCAGGGCTCTGCCTACCCTCTTCATTTGCATAACGGTCACCAACTGCCACTGGGAGAGGGAGGGGGAGGAGCGTTTAACCCCTTCAGAACCAAAACCCCCCCTGGACATACACATCTTGCATACAAATGCATCATCTTTCTCTGACTTTAGAAACCTTATATGACATGCAGGCATATTGGGGAGAAACCCAATAAGTGCCTGGTGTGTAGAAAAGCATTCAGTCATTGTCAGGGGTGTCACGAGGGTTCGTGTCACCCAGTGCGGGAGGCCAGCATGTCACCCCCATAGGGCAACAATATGAATGGTGGGCGTGATTATGTGCCATTGCCCCATCTCAGCTGGTTTTTTTAGCCATACATTTTAATAAAGCAGTTTGTTTCACTGCATTCTGCTGTAAATTGCACATTCAAAGGTGCATAACATGATGGATATATTTTTACAAACCATGATTGTAGCCATTTAGTTCACGTGCTGCCACTCCCTTCAAGGGTGCCTTCTTTCTAATGCCCTAGTAACGTTCCTGATCAGGACCATTTTGAAAGTCTTGCCTCTCCTGGACTGACCTTCCACTCCAGCCAAGGCCTGCCTGGTTTCTCACCAGTAAACACAGCTGTGCAGTTCACATACATTTTCAATGAATTTCAATGTACTCATCAGGGACTTCCTTATGGGGTAATTTGTGGGGGCTGTTCATTGGATCAGGACCATTCTGGTGTCCTTAGATTCCTCTCAGCCTGCCCTTTCCAATGAACTATGGCACTTTTGCCTACTTGTGAGTAAAGTGGCGATATGGGTCCCTTTCACTTTCCATAGAGTTCAATGCATATTTTTAATTTTCAGTTTTGTGGCCATAACTTTTGATAGGAATGAACTATTTCAAAACCAATTTTTGCATTGGATTATACTCTTCAATATGAATCCAACGGTATATGACACGATGGGGTTTGATGTTCCATCACAAAGTTGCAAATTTTAGATCCCCCAGTGCGCATCACCCCCTTTGGGCGCCCAGTGTGGACTGCACCACCCAATGTGGTCACCCAGTGGTGTCACCCAGTGTGGACCGCACCACCCGCACCATCCTGGGGTTGCCATTGCCCTAAAGTATAAAAATCCTTGGCCTGGAATCAGAGTGACTGGGCAGCTTCTCTGGGTTTCATACAAGGTAGATCAAACTTAATTGTGTTGATCTTTACAGCCCTATGTGCCTGAAAAAGTGTTTTCTATTTTATTTCACATACCACCATCCCATTCTAACCTTTTCTTCATCCTCACCTCCCACCAGTGGTGGGCCCAGACCAGTTCAGTCCGGTTCTTGGGAACTGGTAGTTCCCATTTCTCCACCGCTACTGAACCGGTAGCTGCGGGGGACCCCCAAAACTGGCTGAACCGGTTCGCTGGTGCGGCACGCAGAAGCTGCCAGCCAGGCATCTTTTTATTTTCAAATTTGCCGCCCCTAGCGGCAGTCCAGCGAAGCGCCCCAGAAGCCACAGCGCTATTCTTTCCCTGGCCGCTGAGGCTTCTGGGGCGCTTCATTGGTTTGCTGCTAGGAGCGGCAAATTTAAAAAACAAAAGATGCTTGGCTGGCTGCGGCAGCCTCAGAGAATCATCCTAAGCAGGTCTACTCAGAATTAAGCCGCATGCTAGTCAATGGGGCTTACTCCCAGGGCGGAGTGGACAGGACTGCAGCCTCAGAGCACCATCCTAAGCAGGTCTACGCAGAAGTAAGCCGCATACTAGTCAATGGGGCTTACTCCCAGGGCGGAGTGGACAGGACTGCAACCTCAAAGCACCATTGTAAGCAGGTCTACTCAGACGTAAGCTGCATGCTTAATTTAAAAAAATTAAATTTTAAAAAATTCCCCTTTAAATTCTCCCGGCCCCACCCCTGGCCTTGGCCCCACCCCCTGGCCTCGGCCCCGCCCCCTGACCCAGCCTGGCCCCACCCACTTCTGGAGAACCAGTTGTTAGGGGAGGCTGGGCCCATCACTGCAGGAAAGTGTTTAGGATTGCAGCCATTGTGAGGTTTAAAGTTATTGTTCTTTATATTCTGTATTTTCTTTCTTATTCTGTATTATATGACAGTATTGTAATCATTTTTATATGAATATTTTGGGGTTGTGGAACGAATCGTCTGAGTTTCCGTTATTTCTTATGGGAAAATTTGCTTTGAAATACACGTGTTTTGGATTACAAGGATGCTTCCGGAACGAATTGTGCTCTGTAGTTATTACTGTTATGATTTATTATTGCTATTACTATTACTATTATTATTATTATTACTATTATTATTACTATTATTATTATTATTAATCTGTGTGTGTGTGTGTGTGTGGGGGGGGGGTGAATGATGAAGCATCCCTGCCTAAAGGAGAGGATATTCCTTTACCCAGTGTGTGGTTAACCTGTGGAACTCCTTGCCAGTTGACCTGCTGACAGCATCCAGATTAGATGTCCTTAAAAGTGTGGGGCAGTTTTCCATGAAGCCTGTGAAGAAGGAGGGGGGAAAGGGCCCCCCCACCTCCCTCCAGCCCCCCCACCTCCCTCCAGCCCCCCCACTCCTCCCCCTGCCCCCTTCCTCCCCCCACTCTCCCCTGCCCCCTCTCTCTCCCCCCTTCTCTTCCCTTATTTCTATCCCTTCCATTATTTCTTATGGTTCTAACGGGGGTCGTTCCTTGCAGCGGAACCATTGTGTTGCGGACACTGTTTCCACCCGGACACCGCCCGCCGACGTCCCTCCGAGTTTTGACAGCCCGGCCAAGTCCCGCCTCCCTCGCAACGCGATTGGCTGCGGCGCCCTTCGCCGGAGTTCTCATTGGCTGGAACGGACCCTCCCTCGAAGGTGCGGCGGGAGAAGTTGTTGCTTCGGCGGAACCACAGGGAGGGGGACTCCACGGTAACCATGGAGACGGGGCCTAGTGGGCGCCCCGAAGCCTCCGTTGCTGGGCCCGGGGGCCTTCTCCGAGGTGCCGGGCCGGGCTCTGCGGCTGCGGGGGTTCTCAGCTCGGGGAGGCCTGGGAAGGTCTTGTTCTGGCCGCCTGAGAAGTCGGGCAAGGCCGCTCAGGGAGCTGCCTGGGGGGGCCCAAGGGAGCTGCTAGGAGTGGGTGGGGGGCCCAAGGGAGCTGCTAGGAGTGGGTGGGGGGCCCAAGGGAGCTGCTAGGGGTGGGTGGGGGGCCCAAGGGAGCTGCTAGGGGTGGGTGGGGGGCCCAAGGGAGCTGCTAGGAGTGGGTGGGGGGCCCAAGGGAGCTGCTAGGGGTGGGTGGGGGGCCCAAGGGAGCTGCTAGGAGTGGGTGGGGGGCCCAAGGAAGCTGCTAGGGGTGGGTGGGGGGCCCAAGGGAGCTGCTAGGGGTGGGTGGGGGGCCCAAGGGAGCTGCTAGGGGTGGGTGGGGGTCTCAAGGGAGCTGCTAGGGGTGGGTGGGGGGCCCAAGGGAGCTGCTAGGAGTGGGTGGGGGGCCCAAGGGAGCTGCTAGGGGTGGGTGGGGGTCTCAAGGGAGCTGCTAGGGGTGAGTGGGGGGCCCAAGGGAGCTGCTAGAAGTGGGTGGGGGGCCCAAGGGAGCTGCTAGAAGTGGGTGGGGGGCCCAAGGGAGCTGCTAGGGGTGGGTGGGGAGCCCAAGGGAGCTGCTAGGGGGTGTGGGTGCCCAAGGGAGATGATGTGGGGGGAATGCTGTGGGGAGGAGCAGGGTGGCACAGCTGCAAAGATGTAAAATTTAATTTTACTGTAGACAACAAGTTATATGACAATAATAATAATATGACAATGTTATTATGACAATGATTCTATGATTCTATGATTCTATGTTATGCCATGTTATTGTTGTATGACAATATTATGATGTTAGGTTTATGTAACAATTTTTACCAAATTGTACTACTTTATACAACACTGGGTTTATGTTACGTTTTAACTACAATATAATAAACTGTAAATATTTATTTATAATCAAAGTTCCGTATTTGCTCAAGTCTAGTGTGACATCAAATTTGGCTGAAAAAGGTGCATGTTAGATTCAAGAAAATACGGTACAGTCTTTACATATTAAAATCCCTAGGATTGGTTACAGTCATCCCCTGGAGTGTCCTGGAATGGTGGGCCTTCATGCTTGTGTGATGGAATATAAGAAAATAGAGGTTGCTAACTGGGCAAGAGGCCCTCTTCATATGGGTTTTATTTAGCAGGGGAGGGGCACCTGCCCTCCTCACCCCAGCAATGTCCGTTATTGTGGCTTCTGCTGGTGTTCTTTGCTTTTTAGTCTGTGAGCTTTTTTGGGACAGGGATCCATTAGCCATTAATTTTCTTTGTGAACTTTTCAGTTGAAAAGTCATATATAAATACAGCAGACAGGTTTTCATGAGATCTAAAACTATATAATCGAGATCTTAAATCCTAAGATCTTTTAAGAGATGTGAAGTTTGTGAATGTGTGTGCAATCCAGAGTAACTATGGGGAGTCCTTGCTCCGGTGTAAGAACAATTTGCTCTGGATTGCAATATGAATTTCCCATAGGTTTTCACTAGGTCATGCAGTAACTATGGGTACACGTAAGGTCTCTTATGTGCTCCCGTAGTTACTCTGGATTGTAGGGTATGTTGAGGTTCATTCTAACTCGTGGGTGCTGTAAGTCTTATGGAAAGATTTATAGAAAATAATTGTAATTATAATGATAGAAAATAAGGGCAAAATCCAGAGCAGTTACAGTTCCACACAGTTACATCACCCTCTAGTGCAGCGTTTCTCAAAGTGGGGGTTGGGACCCCTATGGGGGTCGCCTAGAGCTTTCTTGGGGGTCGCCTAAAGACTCCTGGTACAGGGGGCCAGGTCAAACTTGCCAGACCTCCGGCTGTAGCTGCGCGTGCACTGGGGCTGACTGACAGCCTCAGGGCCCAGTCCTATGCATGTCTACTCTGAAATAAATCCCATTATAGTCAGGGGGCCTTTACTCCCATGTAAATGTGGATAGGATTGCAGCCTCATGGCCCAATTCTATGCATGCCTACTCTGAAATAAATCCCATTGTGTTCAGTGTGTGCATAGAATACACATTTCATTTGTAACAATGAAAATATCCTGCATATCAGATATTTACATTACGATTCATAACAGTAGCAAAATTACAGTTATAAAGTAGCAATGAAAATAATTTTATAGTTGGGGGTCCCCACAACATGAGGAACTTATAAAGGGGTCACGGCGTTAGGAAGATTGAGAACCACTGCTCTAGTGTTATCTTATGGAAAGTCACCATAACTGCTCCATTACTAAGGGCTTAATTTGACTTTAGGATATGGTCCTCAGTGTTATTATGAGGAGTCCAGTAACAGTTGAGAGTAGTAGGAAAACTGCCTTTCTCTGCCTCAGGGATCTAGAGATGATATTTCTTTGGTGGTTCACACATCTTTGTCTTCCAACAGGCCCTCCCACCATGCCTCCTGGGAAGGTGGCCAATAAAGAAACCTTGGTCCTGCAGTGTGAATGGGAGATGTGCAGCTTTGTGACCTCAAAGATGGAAGAATTCTGTGAACATGTGTCCAAACATTTGCAGCAGTACCTGCATGGCCGAGGCGGGGAGGACAAGGAGGAATCTCTTGGTAAGGGGCATAGGGAGTGGCTGAAAAGTACTCATTTTTGTCAAAACAATTGAATTGGCTTCCTCTAGTTAGAAAATGATTCACCCACAATAATTACAGCCACAACCTGTAAGCACACTCCTCTAAAGATGATGCCAATTATCAGGTAGGGTGTGCGTTGATAATAATCCTATTAGGTAATACTCCTGGGTTTGCCAATATGAGTCATGAGGTCCATGGGACGATGTGCATATGTTGTCAGTCTCAGTATTTAGGTCCATTCATCCCTACTTGGAATTAGTGGTAGGTAGGTAATTGGACAAAGAGCGCAGAAGCCAGGTAGGTACACTCAGTATGATTTCTAGGTGGCTTATGTGTATAAAACATGATGCACATGTAGATGTTTATAATAATATGTTCAATAAGCTTATAAAATATGTTCTCTTTTCTAAAGTTTTTGAAATATGCAGAGCAGCATCTCATGTTCTTGGAGCCCTCTTTGTAAGTCAATATGATTTGTGTTTCTCAAAAGACATCCCAGGCTGGAATCTACCTGAGCAGGAAGGACTAGAGCTTTCCCTCTCTTACTTGAGGAGTAATAGCTGCCACAGAAAAGAGAGATACTATGGAGCGGGGGGAAGCTTTTAGTGCTCATCCTTTTTTTGGAAGCCCTTCCAACTCCATGGATTTGTGCCAGGGATCTGTAGACCTTTGTCACCAGCTCCAGGTAGATGTTTCTCTTTCTTGCATTTCAGAAGAGTATGCCTGCCTTTGGCAAGAGTGTGGCTTCTGTGCCCCAGAAAGCCCTACAGACCTTATCCGCCACGTTTATTTCCACTGTTACCACACCAAGCTGAAGCAGTGGGGGCTGCACGCCTTGCAGAGCCAGTCGGACTTAACACCTTGCCAGCTGGACTTCCAGAGCCGGAACATTATCCCAGAGATCCAGGAGAACTTCCTCTGCCTCTGGGAGTACTGTGAGGTGAGTGACACAGCATGGAGAGACCAGGAATGGCTTCTGGCTGGTGGGCTTCCTCTGGCAGGCTGAGGATGTGAATCATCCAGATTTTAAGGGAAAATAATTTATGTATGACTGGCACAGACCTAACAATTATAATTTCTTTCTCTTCTCATTAGAGGGCTTTTGATAACCCAGAGTGGTTCTACAGGCATGTGGAAGATCACAGCTTCTGTTCAGAATACAAGGCAGTTGGGAAGGAGAATCACGTGGTCTACTGTGGCTGGAAAGGTGGGGTGTTAACTCTTTGGGGAGTGCAGCCGTGATTAGGGGTGTCTCAAACCAACACTCTGGCCTGAAGTTCCAGGGGAAATATGTGATTTTTCTGGACTGTTTTTATGGGAGAAAAAACCATTGGCATATTAGGAAAAATATTGTTGAAGTCACTGTTGAATTCAGATTTAAATGTGCACATTAAATTTGATTTTTCTATTGGCTCATATAGGTTGCAATCCTAAGCACACGTTCCTCGGAGTAAGACCCATTGAACACAGTGGAGCTTACTTCTGAGTAGACATAGATTGGATTGTGCCCATAGAGTGCTAAGAAAGACCCTTCATATGTATTCTAAAAGACAAAAAAGGCTCACTCAGTTCGATTAAGCTTTGAGAAAGCTTTTCCAATCCCAAGTCCGCTAGCGTGCAAATGAGGCATCCCTTAGGGTGCAATCCTAACCTAGGACGGCCTAACTAATCAGTCCTTTTGTTCCCTGGTGATATAGGGAGGCAAGCACCTGTCTGTGCACTGTCCTAACCCTCCCCCAGAAGTGGCACAGAATTATTTTATGACACTTTTGTGATACCCTCAGTTCAGCACCATATTTATGCCCGGATTTAGTCTGGCCTAACTGGAGCTTAGGATTGCAGCCTTGGAAACAGACCAACAGTGCACCAAGTGTTAATGTTCTGGGTTTTCACTAGCATTGTCGTCTTTGGGTCTAGATTGTGACTGCACCTTCAAAGGCCGCTGCAAATTGCGTGAGCACCTGCGGAGCCACACACAGGAGAAAGTGGTGGCTTGTCCTACTTGCGGTGGGATGTTCTCTAACAACACCAAGTTCTTTGACCATATTCGCCGGCAGACTGCTCTAGAACGTGAGTGTTGGAGGAGCTGGTAGAGGGGGGCAAGAGGACAAGTGATGGTGTTGCGATAAGGGGTGTTGTGATGAAAGGGTTAATAGTTGTGGTTTCTGTTTAGGAATTTCCTTCCCATTATTTTCAATCCCTCAGTGTCTTGAGGGGCTTCAGTTTTGAAAGGGGAATCAGGAAATAGAAGGACTGGGATGGCAGAACCTGAGAGGAAAAGTTTTTTAATCCTGAGAGAGACCCTCTTCTGCAACCGGCCCCAGACTGGCAGGACAAGGAAGCAGGACTGGCAGGACAGGGAAGCAGACTGGCAGGAAAGGGAAAATTGGTGGGGGAGAGCCCAGAAAAAGAAAAGGGACCAAAGTTTTCGTTTGTCCTTCCCCCATTGAAAGGATGGGAGCTCTGAGAGGCCTCGGTTCAGGTTAGGCCAAATGGAGATCCACCTAAAACAATGTTGAGAGTGCCTTAGGGAAAGGGGTATACTCTTGCAACCCTGCTGAGTCTTGTCCTTCAACCATCTGTCTCCCACCTACTCCCCGTTCTTTACAGAGCAGCGATTCCAGTGTTCCCACTGCTCCAAGAGGTTTGCAACAGAGAGGCTGCTCCGTGATCACATGCGGAACCATGGTGAGTCATGTCCCTCTATGTGTTTCCTGCCCCTCCTCTGCTCCTCCCCAGCCCCCTGCACCGTTGACGACCTTTTGTTTCTTTTGAGCAGTCAACCACTACAAATGCCCCCTGTGTGACATGACCTGCCCTCTGCCCTCCTCCCTGCGCAACCACATCCGCTTCCGGCACAGTGAGGAGCGGCCTTTCAAGTGCAATTACTGTGACCACAGGTGAGTCATGACTGGTTGGGGAAGGGAGGAGACCCTTGCAGGAGCCCCTCTCCCCCAGTGTCCTTGCAATTGTGATAGAGAAGATGGGTGAGGGGTCTTTCTCCACATTCTTAAACAGAAAGTCTCTTTGTGACTTTGGGAATTGGAGTTGGATTAGTAAGAGGAGAGGAGGAAACCTGTGCAGTAGCAGAAAATGTACACAATACAATATAGCTGCTGTCTATAAGACCCTAATCTACTTATCCATCTAGCTAGGAGGGGGTGAATGAAGTGTTATCAGTCATTTTAAATTCAAATAATATTCAAATTAATATCTATTTCTGGCCTGATGTGTCATATGTGACTGTTCAGCTCTGGAAAACATACCCGTTTGAAGGCAGGCAGTTCTGGTCACTGGTTTTGTCATCGTTTTCCACTGTCAAGAAATGTAGCAGGTTTCTTCTTCCAGGAACTGTCCTGCACTACTTATTTATTTTATAATTTAAAAGGTTAATGTAAATCTGACATAAAAGGTTAATTGATAAACACAAACAGCCCTAGATTTGGACATGTTGCTGCTGATGAATTTCACTTTTCTGGGGTCTGTAGCAGAGTCTGAAGCCTTTCCTTTGTGGTTTTTATTCAGCTGTAAGAACCTCATTGATCTGCGGAAGCACCTGGATACTCACAGCAAAGAACCTGCCTACCGGTGTGAATTTGAGGCCTGCAACTTCAGTGCCCGATCCCTCTGCTCCATCAAGTTGCACTACAAGAAGGTTCATGAGGTAGGAAAAGGGGAGGCCAAGGGTTTGGGGCTGTCTTCAGAAGAGGGCTCCAAGCGTCTTTGCAGGACTCCACAAGGAGATGTGGCCTATAACTAGACTGAAAGCAGCATGGAGCTGGTTTCAGCTGTACATGAATCAGGAGGGAGGATGCTTCCTTATGTTGAGAGACTTGGAGGAGATTAGAGCTTGTGGCAGTGACATCTCAGCCACTCAAAAATGGGATGGATTACAAGCATAGTCAAAGGAGAATATGGGCTTGAAAGAACAAGGGAGTTGCAGACAAAGAGCACAATCCTAACTATGTCTACTCAAAAGTAAGCCCCATTGTGTTCAATGGGTCTTACTCCTGAGAAAGTATTTAGGATTGCAGCCTAAAACTAAGTTTCTTAGGATGATTCTGGGCATGAAGCCAGTGCACAGCTACTGACCCGCTTGTAGCCTGACCTACTCTTGAGCTAAACCAAAAAGACACTGTGGATCGAGTACATAGGCAGTTTCCTTTTACTCACATCATTTCCTCACATCATTTATTCTCTGTCTCTCTCTCTCCAGGGTGACTCAGAGCCCCGGTACAAATGCCATGTCTGTGACAAATGCTTCACCCGTGGAAACAACCTTACCGTCCACCTCAGGAAGAAGCATCAATTCAAGTGGCCATCGGGCCACCCCCGCTTCAGGTGTGTGGCCTGGGAGGCTTTTTATGTCCACCCACTCCACCAATAAGTCACAGAGAGAAATTGATGTTCAGCCTCACAGCCCCCCTGATCGCTGTATCCACCAGTTAAAATAGCTACAATTGCTAAAAGGCAGGGGATTGTGTTTGCTTCTGATAGAGAGGGTCACCCCTGAAGATCTAAATCCCACAGCCTTCATCTACAAGTAGGTGCAAGCTCCTGGAAATAAGCTGTCCAAGGGACAATTGGTAAGGGAATAGTGGTTCTATAGTGCAGTGATGGCCAACCTTTTCGGCACCATCTGCTGGCTGATGGCGCCGGTGCCCAGCACTGCAGGTATGCACAGTGGGCCTTGAGCTCCCTGAGCCCACTGTGCATGCCCAGCGCTCTGGGCATGCATGCTGGGTGCTCGCCCCTCAGTTTGGCTCTGCTCCAAAAGAGCAGCTGCTGCTCTTCAGAGCAGAGCAGAACTGAGTGTGCTGGTGACCAGCCATGCAGCCAGTGGGGGAGCATCCAGCAGGCAACCATACCGCAGGGCTGGGTGTGTGTGGCAGTGCTGTTGCTGCATGCAGGCAGGGAGGCCTCCCTGGCTTGCATGCAGTAGGTTTGCCACCACTGTTATAGGGGGGTGCCAAACTGCAAACTGCATCACTTTTATCAAGACTATCTTGCAGAACTCTGAACTCCCACCAGGTGGTGCAGTTGAGAGCCTTTTGCCCTCCCTGGCATCCCACAATAGCTGCCTTCTCTCTATGGCAGAAGTTTGACCCACTTCTTGTTACACAAAGCCACTGGGGAGAGGCAGCATTTTCTCACTTCTGTGCTGAGATTTCATTGTAAATAATTTTGTTGTAATAGTTGTCCAACAATCAGCCATGACACCTGCCCGGTGTGTCCGTCACTCCTCCACAGATTGGCCATTCCTGTCTCAGCCACATCTGGTTGGCACTGGGTGATATTCTCTCCCCCAATTTCAGCAATCCTGTTAATTTGCAGCACTTTGGGGGGAGAGGCAAAATTTGCTGGTGTTCTTCCCAACAGAGGGAGGTGATTGACAGCTGTCAGTTTACCCCCCGCCCCAGGAGTTACCATCGGAACCACGTGACATCCCTCCATAGGTTGTCCTCCAAGGGAACAATGGCTGCTGGGGAGGCAATGCTAAGTGGAGTGGATGGCAGTGAGGAAAAGTAACTACTCTCTTCCATCTTGCCCAGATATAAGGAACATGAGGATGGCTATATGAGATTGCAGTTGGTGCGCTATGAAAGTGTGGAGCTTACAGAACAGCTGCTGAAGGACCGGGAGAAACAAGGGGAGGTGCTAGATGACACGGCTCAGTGCGTGGTGCTGGCAGGGGCTGAAGGTAGCCTCCAAGGCATCATCTTGGAACCCCCAACGGAAGAAGCCACCGAAACGGACTCACAAGTGGCCACCCCTCCACCAGATCCATCTCCAGAAGATGCTGACACAAGCCCAGACCAAGATCTAAACGCTCCATCCAGTCCCATCATCCGGGTCGTGAACAGGACCAATGAGCGCGGGGAGAATGAGACGGTCTATTACGTCCTGGCCAATGCTCCCTCCAAGAGCCAGGGGGCAGGGCCCGTTCAGTTCGCTGTAGAGCCTGAGGAGAACATCATGGACAGGTTGCAGAAGTCAGCAGAGGAACTGGGAATCCAGATTGTGTGAGGGTGCTGGCTTTGTCCATACATGGAACTCCTTCCCCCTCGCTGCCAGTGGCTGGTCTGGGATTGCCAGCATTTTGCGTTGGCTCCCTGTACATCTTTGCTGCGCTTTGCAAGAGCCAAGTGCTGCTGGTGCCACTTGGAACAGGGGCTGTGAACTCTCACTCCCTGGTTTCCACCCATTTAATTCTCCAGTATGACAGAGTACAGGGGAAGTGGTTGCCAATCTGGGCAGCATGCAGGGCAGGGACTGGCTGTCAGTGTGGCGACTGACGAAGGCACTGCTGTTGCGTCCTGAGTTAATGCCTCCCCCTTTCTTGCAATGCAGAAGCCTGGGACTGATGTGAAGCCACCTGCTTGGAAAGACTCCAGCCTCCTTGTCAGAAACCTTTTTCTTTCCTTTGTCCCCACAAGTGTATCCAAATCCATCCTAATCAGTCCTGTCCCTTTGCCTTGATCTCAGGCAGAGACTCCCCTTTCCTTCTGCTATATGCCAGGCTTATCCAGTCCATGCATTCGGAAATCTGATTTGTCCTCAGTCTGGATTGCTGTAGCACACATGTCTCTTGTGAGGTCTGGGGTATACATGGGGCCCGGGCCCCATGTGAGGTCTCCCAGACTATGGATAGCTCCACCATGGATTGTCTGCTGGCTCTTCTTCCCCCTTGTCATTCTGAGGGTGAGAAGCCTGAGCCACTGAGGGCCTATAACTTTTAGCTGCCTGAAAAGCACCAGAAGCAGTAGGCTTTACTGGCAACCACACACTGAAGATGGTATACAAAGGGTCCCGATTCTTGCCAAGTGTTCTGTCCCCACATTGGGGCTCCAGCCTCATGGCTATCCAGATTTGTGTCTGCAAAAACAATAAAAATTACAGCTCTGAGGTTGGTGGCAGTGTGTGTGGCCTGTTCTGCCAGGGAAAGGGATTGGGACACAGCTGCCAGGTGCAGCTTTCAGATTCTGTTTGAATGGGGTACACGGGAGAAGCTGGAGTCACCAGAAGAGGCTGAGTAACCTGGAGTTGCACTTGCCTTCAGGTAGACTCTGGGTTTTGGTTTCAGGTTTGATTGATGACCACATGAGAATTGGGAAGGGATTTCTGCCTGCCTGTAGGCACTGAATATTTTTTATACTATTCTGAATGTTGCTTTATATTGCAAAGTAACATTTGTGAAGATAAGATTATTCTAATTTTTTAGTTGCAAAATCTCAAAATTTGTCACATGTGAACACTCCCATCTTTCAATAGTGGATGTTCTTGGCATAGGTGTTGCTACACAACCTGCAAACGGGGTAGGTGGAAGGATTGGATGAGTGAGGGTCCGATCCTGTCATAACTTTCTAGCACCGGTACAGCTGCAATGCAGACTCAAGGAACAAATGCTTACCTTAAGGAGGTTTTGTGTGACTCTAATGTGTGATGCAGTGCATGCCTCATTGTCATGGCTGCTCTGGCACTAGAAAATTGGATAGGATTGGGACCTGAATCTTCAAGGAAGAGGGTTTGGTACAAGCCTACTCTCTTGCCTTGAGTTTTTTTTAACTGACCCTCACTTGCTTTTCTCAATTGGATCCAAGAAGTGTGCCAAGATGCTGTTGGCTTGTTCTCCATTAAACATGGAAGAATCCAGATCTTCTGGCCACATCAAAGAGAAAAGATGTGCTTGAATGTCTTGGACTCTCTGGGCTTCTGTGCCTTGATCTGAGCTGGCCCTTTAGCCGAGTTCCTTGTCACTATCTTGGGAGAGCCTCGTGTAATCTCCTTACCCAGTCCTTCACAGAGCCTATCTTGGGTGGTACCTGCCTCCGATTCCTGAGCTCATCTTGGGCACTTACTCCAAAATACAGTGCAAGTTTTGCAGTGTGAACCCTCTGGCTACTTTGAGTCTTGTGGCCTTCTCGGCCTTCCCCTGGGCACCTTTGATGACTGGCAAATAGTGCTTTGCCACCCACACGATCCATGGCATGACTGAAGGGGAGCCAGTGAAGGATTCTCATTGCAAAAATTGCTAGATCATTATTGTGCCACTGATGCTGTTGAGGAATTTCTTATGGTTCTGAAAGTGGAAGAGAGAATGAAGCAGAATAATCTCTTGTTGCTGGCAAGATAATCTGGGCATTGGAGTGGGGGAGGACTGTAGAGGATTAATGGAAGCTTCTCCCAACCTCACCCATGTGCAATTCACCCTCCCCTACGTTGCATCTCCACCAAGATTTTTCTGTGCCAAGTATGGATCCTCACCCCTATCCAGCCCTTGGACAAGCTGTTTGCCTTGGCTGAGCCCATGGGGGGAGGTGAGGCAGCCCCTTCCCCAGATTCCATGCATTCGGAAAGTAAGCAGCCAAGGAGCCGTTCCCAGAGAGGACAGAGGGTGCATGAGAAACATGATGCTGCAAGTTCTTCTCTGCATGCTTCTTCTCCCCACATTGGAGTTCCTCTCAGGAGAAGATCTGGAAGGTAAGACCCTGAGAATGAGGTTGGAAGGGAAAGATGGAGTGCCCGTTCTTTCAGGGCTGGGAACATCAGCCAGCATAATCCATGCCAACCTGATGCATTGAGCTGGCAGGAGGTGATTCGGGGATCAGGGTAGCAGCAGAAAGATTGGATCCTTGTGCCAACTGGTGGGCAGGGCAGGCACGTACATCCCTGGGTCGTTGGCAATAGATAGGCCTTTACATCAATTCCATACCTGCCTGACAATTGTAATTCTAACCCTACATAGCAGATAGGGAGCCTTCATTGTAACTGTGGCATGGGTGGATGGGGTCTTACTCTCCCCTTCCCCGCTGATGTGATATGGATCAGGCCCTGCCATGGTTGCTCTTTTATGTCCCTATTTCAGCCAGCTGTACTGGTTTATTAAAAAATAATACTCAATGTTTCCAAATCAACACTTTTTAAGTGCATTTGGGGTGTTTGGATGATGTGGCTGAGATGATAAAATATTTGGCAAAGACCACCCAGCCCATTCAGATGGAGAACCGGAGGAGCTTTTTGGCTCCTGATTATAGCACAATCGTAGGCAGGATTACTTGGAAGTAAATCCACAGATTTTAGCGAGACTTACTCTTTTGTCAAGCTGTAGGTTCCGTCTTTCTCAGCTCTTTATCAACGTCTTTTTATTTCTTTTGACATTTACCTTTATTGCTTTGTAATAAATGGGCTGTTTTAGTGGCGGGGGTCTTGCCTTTCCTGCTGTTTCTGTTTTATGGTGAGTTTTCACTGCAACATTTTCTCCGACTGAACAGTTTTTATGCATTTTATTGCTTTCCTGGTTGACCCCTTTACAGGCTGCAAACTGGGAAAGCCGAGTACAAACTGTGCTGAAAGGGAACCCCATTCGTGGAGGGTAGGGAGGCCACTGGGATCAGAACCACGATGGAGGCAGAGGGTTGAAAGCTCTTCTTATTTGTCCCCCCTCCCCCACCCGACAGTTACTTATTATTAGTTATTATTATTAAACATTTATTTATTTATTAAACAGCTATTTATATATTGCTTCAATATTGCTTTGTACATACTGGTGGTGCTGGTGCAAAGCACCCCAGAATAAAAAAGGAGCCTCGTTCTCGAGACTGCAGGACCAGATCGTGCCATCACGATCCATCTCCGAATTAAGATCACTAGCACAGATTCTGCTTCTTGCAGGCAACCCGGACACCTACTGGTCTGGCACAGCCCCACTCTGCTTGGGGGGCTGCAAAGGAAAGCACAAAGAGCTGAAGAGGAGCCAGTGCGGCAATGGGACCTGTTGCTGGCTGGGATATAAATCCTTCTGTCGAGGTACAAGCTGTTGGGAATCCAGGGGCATGGTGTGGTGGGTGCCAGAGAGTGGCCCTTCAGGGTAGGAGGCCTGCATTTGTGGTCGGATGCTAGGCAAGTTGCCTTCAGCAGTGTGTGTGTGTGTCCCACACCTCTCCCCACCCCCCAAAAATTGGTGCATCTTATAATGCTAATAAGGGCAAACTATTCATTTATAGTATACTGGTATCCCTGTTTTCTGATGGTTTGTTTTTTGACAACCTACTCTTTCAATCATATGCAGGACTCATTCATTCAATGCACGTCTTGCTCTTTCAACCTATCTCTGCTGTTCTAAAGGCCAAAATTGCCCTCCCCATGTTGTAGCTTCTGGTCTAATCCCATTCCCAAAAGAGTTACTCAGAATCTATTTTTAGAAATCTTTGTGCGGCAGCAGAAATTTACTAGCTAGAATTGGTATTTGCAATTTGCTAGCTAAAAAAGCATTGGAAGCAATATTTAGAAACTAAAAAATTGGGTTCCAATTTTTTAATGGTTTTCATTTTTGGACAGTGATTTGGTTCCTAACCATCCAATAAGTGGGGGATGCCTGTAGTTGTCCACGCGGGTAATGGAGACTTTAAATGGCATGGATGGTGTGGTGGTTGGAGAGTTGGACTGGAAGATCCTGCTCAGCCATTAAGCTTTCTGTATGAGCCAGTCGCTCTCTTTTAGACCTACCTACCTCACAGGGTTGTTGTAAGAACCAAAGGAGGGGAGGAACTATGCATACCAACCTGATCTCATTGCAAACAACATGCTGGGGCAAAGGGACCTTGAATCTAACTCAGTGAGATAGTTTATGGCGGAACATCCGCCACTCCTAGCTAGGTAGGGAAAGTTTTTTAGGAACGAGAATCAAATGGGAATTTAGTCTCGGGCCAGGCCAGCCCATTCATGGAGCAGTTGAGGCAGGAACACCTGATGATCTGCATCAGCCCTAGAAAAATCATCCTTTTTCTCTTCTCAGTGAACTGTGGACGGCCAGAAGCGGAGTTCAATTCAGTGGTCTATGGCAATGACTGGTGGGTGGGCTCCGTGGTGCGCTATAGTTGCCGTCCTGGCTACCTGCTGGTGGGGGACCCAGCTAGTGCATGCCAGTCCAGTGGACGCTGGACCCCCAAGCCCACTTGCCTCCGTAAGTATTGATGTGCAAAGGTGCAGAGCATGGCACGTGGCCACATTTTTCCGTGTGGTGGGCTGCTTTCTGCCCACCTTGCAAAAGACATGGCTCTTGCCCCCCTTGCAAGAGAAATGGAGCAATACATATGGCTTTGTGGTTGTGTGCTGCTCTTTGGAGCATTTTCCTGGCGTCCCGTTGAATCACACTCTTTCCTCTTCCCGGCTTTGTACGAAGGGATCTGCCTCCGGGGCCGGATTGAGATCAACGAGAGGGACATTGATGGGAGCTGCTCCTCTACCTGTCCTAACAAGGCACACCTGGGAGCCCTTCTCAATCATGGCTGCATCAAGATCTCCTCCTGCATCACCAAGCAAGCTGGCTGGACTCGCTGGTTCAGCCGCTGTGATTTCTGCGAGTGTGATTGCTATGTCCCCTGCTGTAAGTGTCTTCTGCGCACCTCAAAGCAGGGGGTTTGGCTAGACCAGTGATTCCCCCAACTACAGTAACCACATTCATCTCCATTAGAGTGTGCAACCACTGGAAAACGTGGTGTTGGAGTCTTACATCATTGTGCCACTGCCAACAGCTGTTGGACTGCACCATTTCATGCCAATCCAGAGCCAGGGGAGGGGGAGACGAACCACACAAGTGCCATATAAGTGACAAGTGCATGACACTGTTCGCTTGCCAACCATCAGACACAGTTGGCTGTAATGCTTCCAGGGACCATCTAAGGTCTGCGGACCATGGATTGGGAACCTTTGGGCTATGCAGACATTTTGCTTTCATCCAGATGGGGTTCTTGATGGGGTTTCATCGGATGGGGTTCTTCTCATAGAACCAGTGGCATAGCTAGTGATCATGTAGCCCAGCGCAAAGCTCAAAGTTTTCATTTTCTGGTTAATTGGCCATAACGTTGACAGAATAGAGATATTCCAGTGCAGTTTTTTAATTACATTATGCATTAAATTACCTTTCCAACAATATATACAGTAACATGATGGTATTATCGTTCATACATACCCTGTTTTTCACCCTTTTAGTCACTAGTGTCAAGCTCGGCTTGTAGCCCCCCTAAAGCTTGTAACCTGGTGCAACTGCACCCCCTCCAGCTATGTGACTACAAAGAATTATCAGCATCAGATTAAATTTCCAGACTAGTCAAAGCAGAAAAAAATCAATGTATGCTTGCAGTATGGACAAGGGTATGGAATCGCCATGCAGGACTCCGTCAGTCTTGGAAGACTATGGTATCGTGCTCGGCGCTGCATACGCTGCATGCGAAGCACGAAAGCCTGGGTTGGATTGTTATGGAGGATAGGCTGTTACCCAAGCAGCAAATCCCCCCTCTCCACGCCGTGAATTAGTCCAATGGAAAGGCAGAGCCAATACGATTGGATCCAGCTGCGTCGCAGAGCTGGGCTAAGGACAGGAGCTCACCCTGTCTTGTGGGGCCGACCTGGGTCTTGAACCCTGGCCTGCTGGTTAACAGACACAGCGTCTTAACCGCTTGCGCCACCCACAGCCCAATCGCCATGCAGGTCAGTAGCAATTACACCAGTGGGAAAGCTGAACTTAATACCAACACGGGTGCATTTTCTCTCTTGCAGCATCCTCAGGATGAAGGCCAGCAAATGCTAGGTCGGCTAAGCTGGGTCTCGACGCCTTACGTCTGTGTAAGTGTTATGTGTGTCGTGTCTGGGGCTGCAGCTTTCAGGCCCAGATTTGAGTGAACAGTTTGATTAATTAAAACTTTTAATCAATCTAGTAGAAATTTATCCCCAATTTAAAATTTAATACATTTTTTTTAAAAAAATGTTAATATGAAGTATTTGTGAAATAGCAAACACCAAGTGACATTTTAGAAGAAGATTCCATCTCTTCCTTGCCACAGAAGGGAATGTTACTAATAGTAGCATTAATATTAATATCTAATACTACTTAAGAAGAAGCATCCCATCCCGTGAACAAAGCAAGAGATGGAAATGCACAATCTAAAAATAACATTTTTTCCTTCAAAACTACATATGAAGGTTAAATAGGTTTGGCTAAATTTGATTAACTAAGGGCACAATCCAGAGTAACTACGGGGAGTCCTTGATCTGGTGTAAGAACAATTTGCTCTAGACTGCAATAGGAATTTCCCATAGGTTTTCACTAGGTGGTGCAGTAACTACGGGTACATGTAATGTCTCTTATGTGTTCCTGTAGTTACTATAATTTGTAGGGTTAATAACGTTTCTTTAATCAGGTGACAGCAGCTTTGATCCTTCCGGATTCCGGACTAGGGATGATGAGATCCTCGTCGTTGGACTGAACCCCCTTGAACCTCTCCACTGAACCAATTTGTGGGACAAATGATGGTGACCCCAAAATATTGAACTTCTGATAGTTTGTGAATAAAAACTATTGCAAAGAAGGTGTGTCGTGGCACTCGGTGAACAAAGGTTGACTTTTCTGGGTTTGTAGATTGGGAAGGTTTCCAGGTAAATGGGATTCTTGGCTTGCGAGGATGGCCCTATTGCTCAGCAGGAAATGTTCCCAGCATCTCCAGATGAAGAGATCTTGGGTTGCAGCAGGGCTGAGAGCAGATCTCTGGCTGACAATACCACCAAGTGGCATTTTATATTGAATAAACCAATGGTCTGACTTTGCGCTTGGCAGTTTTATATTCCATCTCAACCTTTGGGACTGTAGTGGTGCCCCCTTTGCCCCCGGTCTTTGCTGTCTTGGAGGATTTAAAACCATCCTCTGCAAATTTTTTGCATCTTAAAGTCACTCTGCTGGCCAAGGAGACAACTGTGCATGTGTTTTTCAACATCCCCCCCCCAAATGTGAGATTTATTATCTCTTCTGCATTGTTTGCTGTCTTCCTCACCCCCATCATCTGCAGTCTGCCTGCCAACAAGAGGGACTTGGGGAGGAGGACAGCAGATCTGCCTTCCAAGGTTAAGGAAAAAGATTGAAAGTAACAAAACGGGGCTGAATTATCCCCGCAAAATATCCTCACTGCTGCAGAATCTTTCTCCCAAAGGCGAGCGGAGAGCCTGGAGCACGTATAGAAGATGGGGAGAGAATGCAAAGCCAGACATGTGCCTGCACACTGCAGGTAATTCAGCCAATTCATAGCCAAGTCGCTCCCTATCCTCTCGGGGTGGGGAAGGCCCTATTCAAAGGCAGGGAGGCTTTGAAGATCTTTGGGTGGAAGGAGATCTGTAAGACGCAGCATGTGTTTGTT
This sequence comes from Cryptoblepharus egeriae, assembly GCA_030015325.1. Taxonomy (NCBI): domain Eukaryota; kingdom Metazoa; phylum Chordata; class Lepidosauria; order Squamata; family Scincidae; genus Cryptoblepharus; species Cryptoblepharus egeriae. The sequence continues at coordinate 3,529,780 of JAREYC010000011.1, forward strand.
TGCAAAAATGTGATTTTCAGACATGCACTGGGCACTACTGAGTGCGCACGCTCCCCCCAAAGTGTCCACATGTAGACCTTCAAGTTGCCAACATCTACCCTCTACTTAGTTCCTGGGTACCAACAGGGGGTATAGCTGGTGTGTGCATCCAAAAAGATGGGGAGCATATCATTGAGTTGCAGGGCAATGGTCCTGACATCCCTCCTCCCAAAAAAGTTGAACTTGTTTGTATGAGCTGGAAGTCTTTCCCCACCTTGATCCTAAACCTGGACAGGTATCGTTGCGATAATTCTCTTCCACAAAATTGGAACGGGACCCTCTGTCCCATTTGCCAGTATGTAAACACAATCCCTTAAAAATTGGGAATGTTTTTTGGACATATGGCAACCCTATAGGTATGTAGCCCCACACTTTGATCTGTTTATAGGACCAATTTCTTGGTCACGCTGGACTTCTGTATGATGGAATATTTGACAGTTTTAGACAGATAATTTCTTGGCTAAGAACACAGGCCTGTTCCTGCAATGAATCAGAGCTAGCCAAAGAAAAAGGGTTGAGCAATCTGGAGCAGAATATGGCCCTGGAGTAGAATATCTTGGGTTGAATAAACCCTAATTGCCAGTGGGCTCGTCTGTAGGTCTTCATTTTTGCCACAAGAGGGCCCATTTGGACAACATGCGGAGACAGATGTGGTGGATTGGGGCTCCCTGCAAGTATCTGTGGCTTGTGAACATGGATGGAGTGCTGCTGGGACATACCCAAGCAACACCTACATTAAAAAAGCAGGTATCTTAAAAGACTATGGTATCGTGCTCGGCACTGCATGCGAAGCACGAAAGCCTGGGTTGGATTGTTATGGAGGATAGGCTGTTACCCAAGCAGCAAATCCCCCCTCTCCACGCCACTGAATTAGTCCAATGGAAAGGCAGAGCCCATACGATTGGATCCAGCTGCGTCGCAGAGCTGGGCTAAGGACAGGAGCTCACCCTGTCTTTTGTGGCCAACCTGGGTCTTGAACCCTGGCCTGCTGGTTAACAGGCACAGTGTCTTAACCACTTGCACCACCCACACCCCCCAAAAAAGTTGCAAGGGGGTGCTCCTTGCATGGGCAGGTGCCCGCTCTGCTGAGGTTAACCTGCCAGGTAACTGCTGCCAGGCTCTCTCTGGGCTGATCCTGCAGCACAGCTGGGCATCAGGACCCAGGAAGGTATGTCTGGGAGGCTTGGCTTAGTTAGAGGGTCCTCCTGAAGTCCTCCAGGGTTGTTGTCCAACACCACATTACATCCTATAATAACTAACCAGATGTCCCTGTATGAAATTGCCAGGATGAAGGTGTAATCTTGACCCACTCATCGGTGCCTCCTTTGCAGGGATGGTTTGAAGCCATTGGGCCCCAGGAGGCAGTGCATATTTCCCACTGTACCTCCTCTTAACACACCCAAAGGAAGAAGCCAGGTTGCTGCACTCGGACACCTGAAATTCTGAAAACTGGATTCATGTGCCTTTTCTTAAAAAGCACTCCAGATTCATCATGTTGCTCATGTACGCTACGCATCCTTCACACATGTACACATGTTTTCTTTGCATGCAATTCCAATGCACTCAGACTCTAAACTAGGATTGCCATATGTCCTGGAAAATGGGGACAATCCCTGATTTTGGGGGTTTGTGTTCACATACTGGCTAATGGAACCGAGGAGAATCATGGCAGCCCTATGAGTGACACAGCCGTGGTGTAGCTCCATTGCTACATGTATGATATTGCTTGACGTTGCTATTATACCGTGATGGGGACATCCATTAAAATTGACCCCCCCCCCCAATTGTCTTAACCTGAGTGTCATTAATCTGTGGAACTCTTTGCCGCAGGATGCGATGACGGCATGTGGCCTAGAGGCTTTTTGGGCTGATTTCTGGAGTGAAAGCACATCACAAGTTCCAACTTATGCACTCTGCGCATGGCCAGAATCACTTTGTTAACAGCTTTGTTCTCGGTCTTCTCCGTGGATCTTCTGGACCCAAATTTAAGCCCTGGGGATGGATGTCCTGGGGGGGGGGGGGGAGGTCAGTGTTCATTTCCAAATAGGGCTTTGCTGCTGTGTCACCCCCAGGGGAATATCTGACCTTTGATGGCAGATCTGCTGGTGTGTGTTCTCCTCCCCAGTTAAGAACATAATCCACCACTGGTCCCTTTAAGGGAAGCTGTTTTGCTGGCTGGGAAAGCAAAAACCTGCCTGGAAAGCCTGGCCCAGCCCCCCTTCCCCCCCCCCCTCCTGCTGCTGCTGGTGACATTCAGCATAGCAGAGATGAACCTGGAGGATGGAGAAGGAGGCTCTCCCCAGCCTATGCAGCAGCAGCAGTAGGGGGGCTTTTAGGGGGCTGCTGGGTTAAGGGGGGGCCATCTTCAGCCCCCCACCTAGCCCAGAACTGCTGATCACCTGAAAGGATGGAGAAGCTGGCTGGAGCTTGCAAGAGCTGAAGCAGCCCTTTCATTCTGCAGTCACTTGGCTGCCCAGCCCTGCCCTGCCCTGCCCAGCTCAGCATCCTTGGAGGACCAGGCTGGGTACCAATCTCAGCATCCTTGCAGCATCTTCTTTGTCTCTCCAAAAGAATCAATCCAAGGAAGGAAAACTCTCCCCACCCTGCAAGGGGAGACCCAGAGAGATACCCCCCATGTCTACAATTTGGGGGGACCCTCCAGACACAGCCAGGAGCTGAACCAAGAAAGGAGGCTGAAGGAAAGGTGAGTTGGGACCAGGGCAGAGGAATCTGCAGCATCTGTACCCCCCCCCATATCTGTCCCCCCCCCCCAAAAAAATGTGTGGGGTGAGGAGGGGGAAGGACATGCCTGGCTGTGTAGGAAGGTGATGTCATGAGATGGGGGGGTAGGAGGTGTGATGGGGGCAGCTTGGATGCAGAGCATCAAGGTGGTATTGAGGACCCCCCAGGTTGGGAGGGTGTGATTAGTGGGGGGAGTGTGATGGGAGGGGGGAAGCTTGGAAGTAGAGCATCAAGGTGGTACTGAGGACACCCAGGTGGGGGGTGTGATCAGTGGGGGAGGGGGAGTGTGATGGGAGGAGGGCAGCCTGGAAGCAGAGCATCAAGGTGGTACTGAGGATCCCCCTGGTTGGGAGGGTGTGATTAGTGGGGGGAGTGTGATGGGAGGGGGAAGCCTGGAAGCAAAGCATCAAGGTGGTACTGAGGTCCCGCAAGTTGGGGGGGTGTGATCAGTGGGGGGGGGGAGTCTGATGGGAGGGGGCAGCCTGGAAGCAGAGCATCAAGGTGGTACTGAGGAGCCCCCTGGTTGGGAGGGTGTGATTAGTGGGGGGAGTGTGATGGGAGGGGGAAGCCTGGAAGCAAAGCATCAAGGTGGTACTGAGGTCCCGCAAGTTGGGGGTATGTGATCAGTGGGGGGGGGGAGTCTGATGGGAGGGGGCAGCCTGGAAGCAGAGCATCAAGGTGGTACTGTGGACCTCCCAGGTGGGCAGTGGGGGAGGGAGTGTGATGGGAGAAAGGAAGCCTGGAAGCAGAGCATCAGGATGGTACTGAGGAATCCCCAGGTTAGGGGGTGTGCAGTGGGGGGGAGTATGATGGGAGGGGGGCAGCCTGGAAGCAGAGCATCAAGCTGGTACTGAGGACCCCCAGGTGGGGATGTGATTAGTGGGGAGGCAGCCTGGTACTGAGGATCCCCAGATAGATGGGGGTCTATATGACCCCCAAGCTGCCCCCCCCAAGCTATCTGCCCCTAAATCCCCCTGCACTCCCCAAGCTGAAAACTTTTTTTCTTGGAGGGTGCCATCTAGGGAGGCAAATCTGGAGGGGGTGCTGAACTTCCCAACCCATCTAGTCCCATGGAGAAAATCGGGGGGGGGGGGGTGTAGCTAGAGGGGCGTGGAGCAATCGGTCTTGGTGGCTCCCCAGGTCTGGAATGTCTCCCAAGGGAAGAGGCCTCTTGCACAGGTCCCTCCAAGACCGACTGCTCCACCCCCTCTAGCTATGCCACTGATCTGGGACCAGTTAAGAAGGAGGAAGGTGTAGGATTTTGGATGGAGGGGCTTCTTTCTGTTTGCTAGATGTGATCCTTTGCATTTTTGGAGGGGATGCTCCAGTCAAGGATATTGAAGAGGGAGGGGTGAGAGTGGATCAGATTAGTTGGAGGGGCAATTTTGGATGCCTTCCCTCTCTTTCATGTACTTCATTTTCAAAGAAGCTTCTGTCTTAGAAGATTCCCCCCCCCTTTTTTTCCCTCTTCCTCAAAGAAATGGGACATGAAAGGCCAACTAGTCTCTAACAAGATGGGCAGATCTTTCAGATTTCTCATCCTTTGGATTATCTAGCAAAGACTCACTAATCTTGGGGGGTTTTCTGGGTGAACCCCATGTGGTTCACACTGGACTGGGTTAAATATTTGCCTTCCGAGAGACAGGTAGGGTTAGGTAGGGTTGCCATAATTCTCTTCCACAAAATCAGGACGAGACCCTCTGCCACACTTGCTAGTATGTGAACACAATCCCCCAAAATTGTGACTGTCCCTGTTTTTCAGGACATATGGCCATCTTATGGTTAGGGGGTGAAACTAGGGGTGGCCCTGAGTTTGGATCCCTGCACAGCCTTCTGACTCCATCTCCTAGTCACCATCTCCTGGCCTACCTTGCAGGATTGTTGTGAGAATAAAAGAAGGTGAGACCAGCTCTCCTGCATTGAGTTCCTTGGATAGGGTTGCCATAATTCTCTTTCACAAAATGGAAATGGGATCCTCTGTCTCAATTGCCAGTCAGTAAACACAATCCCCCAAAATCAGGTTTGTCCCCTGTTTTTGAGAACATACGGCAACCCTATCCTTGGAGCATATAAATTATTAATACTGATTCTTAATACAGATTCTTAAGGCATCCTCCACTTAATGGATGCATTGGGGAGCACTGTCCAAAAGTGAAAATGGTTGAAAAGTGGAACCCAGTGGAGGGCAATTTTGGCCTTTAGAACAGCAGAGAGAGGTTGAAAGAGCGGAACAGATGTTGAATGAGTGAGTTCTGGGTATAACTGAAGGGTGTTGAAGGAGTGGATCGTCAGAATATGAACCGTAGGAAAGTGGGAATCAAATATAGAAAAGTGCCCACATCGAAGAACAACCCATGTGCCACTATTTGGTGCTATTTAGGGGTTTAAGGGGGACGAGGACAAAAATTTGTAGAAAAAGAGGAGCAGTTGACAATAAGAGTGATGGTAGGTGGGGATTACTCCCCCCTTTAAATGGTACTCTTGTCCTCTTCCAAGGACTGTTTGCACTAAGAAAAGCATGTGCGGTGAAATCAGTGCTGGAATGGGGGCTGGGGGGGGAAGGAAGCGAGGGGGGCATTGCCCAGCTTCATGGGCCAAGGCGAGCTGGGGATGGAAACTGCTTAGGCTGCATCACAACAGCTGGGGCTGCTGCAGTGCTGTGGAATGTAGGTTACAGAATTACATGTGTGTGGGATGGGGGTGGGCATGGAGGAGGGGGTCCTGAGGGCCTCCCTCTGCCCGCCTATGGGCACAATGAGGACCAGAATCTGGTCTCTGCCTACCATCCCCAAGGCCTGTCTCCATCTCCATCCCTGCAGCAGAGGAAGAGGAGGATGAGAGCACTGATTCTGCTGAAGGGGGTCCCAACAGACAAAGGTTTGCTGGCCGCTTGCCAAGCTACTTGTGCTAATGCTTTGAAGGTTGGGGGCTTGGGGGACACAAGAGGGCATTTTCTTAGAAAGCCGAGGAAACCGCCTCCTCTTCTGCCCCCACGCAATGTGCCTTCCTCACTCACAGCACACTCATGCGCTTGGCCTGGCGCACTCGAACCACCTTTCGTTCCCGTGCCCTAGTCAGTACTGCTGTGCAGGGATGTTGGAGGGATTATTATAGGGCTGGGTTGCTTGTTATGTATTCAGGTCCAAAGAGAGGGAAGATGCTTCTGGATCATTGGCAAGGGCTACACTTGAGTTCATGCCATATCTCCGTCTAGGGGAGTCGTTCGGCCCTAGACGATGGTTTTTCAGCAAGCTTGAGGTAGCAAGAAGGTCATGGTGAGCTGAGAGCAGCTTGGGAACCTGGTGGGTTTCCTTGCTTCCAGATGCAGAAAAAGCAGCGGTCAGAAGCCCAGAACTAGAGTCAGACCCAGTGGTGTAGGTATTGGGGGTGCAAAGCACTATGTTCTGCGTTGAGTCTCATCTTAGCATGCAAGCAACCCTTCCCTTCGGTGCCTTTCTGGTCAGGGGAAGCAAAACATAGGCATTTGTCCTAACCAGAATGGCATCATAGAGGGTGTTGCACTTTGTGCGATGTGGCAAAACCCCCTGTGTAATTTGGTGCTTTGACCCCCTCTAGCTATGCCACTGGACAAACCACTGAACGATCAAGTGAACCACTGGTCGACTACTGGTCAAACCATTGAACGATCAAGTTCAGTATGGTATACATTTCATAGCAGCTGCTCACCAACCACTTAGACAAGGGGTCTAATCCAGCAGGTCTCGCCCCTTAGGGTGAATCTCCAAGAGATTCTATAGTCTATAGATACGTATATAAGAGAGCAGTCTATAATAACAGCCGACAACCAGCATGAGTGGCATACCCTAATCATTTGGCACTTGGGGCGCATAAATAGTTGGCATCCCCATGATAAAATTATTTCCAGTATAAGTTATGACAGGAAATGAATATTAATATTAATAGACAGAAAAGAAGCACAGACAATGAAGTTTCTTTTTGAATTTATATGTTTATATTTCTGGATAATGTTGTATATATAATACCAAGAAACAACTGAAAAATAAGTTTTCTTCTTGGAAAAGAAGCTTTATTAACGGAATCTGTATTGGAAGAAAGAAAAATAAGTATTAATATATTGTGTGATCTCTTGGATACCCCTGAAGAACCTGGCATGAGGTGGACCCCCCACCTCCACTCTCTTTGTAGGCCACTGCCTGGCATTCAATCAAATGGGAAATGGGTGGTTAACCAGTTTCCCCAGTATCAGGAGACTCATGAGTGCAGAACTAATTCTGTTCCACAAATGGAAATGCAGGGATTGATCTGGGAAAATGAGGGTCACCACCATTACTGGTCCTTTGCTGATCATTAATGGTCATCAGTCTGTTACTCTGCAATCCTTAAACCAGCATTGAGCTCACCCCAGTTTTTTATTTTTAATATTTTAAAAATATTAAAATATTTTTAATATTTTAAAAATATTAAAATATTTTTAATATTTTAAATTTATTTTTAAATAGTTTTTTTATTTATTTAAATTTTTTAAAAATAAATATCCCAGTTTCTAATTTATTTTTAATAAATGCCATTTAATAAATTTTTAATAAATGCAATTGGATCAAAGGCCTTTTTCAGTCTGAGAACCTCTGCTTTCATCCATCCCTTTTCCTGCAGTTCAGCGGCAATGGCGGAGAAGAGCCTGGAGGCCACTTGCGTCTCCATTGCGCTGGAGGATCCTGTGTGCAACTCTGGCTCTCAGGATGCGCCTCTCCTGACCACCCATCTGAAGAAAGTGGAGAACCACATCACGGACGCCCAGAGGTTCTCCCACTTGCCGAAGCGGTCAGCTGTGGACATTGAATTTGTAGACCTGTCGTATTCTGTCCGTGAAGGATCCTGGTGGAGAAAAAGAGGTGAGGGGTGTGAATAACCATGTGCAGGGCCGGCCTTTCCCCATTGGAAACACCTTTTATTGTGCGGTTCTGAGTTCACGTCTAAGTATGCAGAGATATAAGTTGATGATAGACTTTATGGCTGCAATCCTAAATCCCAGTTATCCCATCACAAGTCCCATGCTGCCCTCGGAGTGTAAAAAAAGTGCCGTAAGACACATCTGTGCCACTCCTGGGGGAGGGTTAGGCCAATGCACAGACATGCGCCTGCCTCCCTATATCATCACGGGAATGGGAAGACCAATGAGTTGTGCCAGCCTAGGTTAGAATTGCACCCTATATCTCTGTTACAGACTGGAAAGCAATCAAAAAGTACACTTAAAAAGTGCATATGAGTTAAAGGACCATCTTGATCTAAACACCTTTTAATACATAAATGGCATTCAGGTAAGGAGACCTCCGTGATTCCCTCCCCACTATATGGCACAGCTTTATCAGTGCTGGAAAGTTGGATAGGGTTGAGCCCCAAATCCCATTGGAGACTGGATTTCCTTTTTATTTTATTTATTATTGGATTTGTATTCTGCTTTTCTCCCCAAAGGGCACCCAAGTTTTCCACTAAACAGCCATAGGATTGAACCGTTTGCAATGGAATTCACTTGTTGTGTTTGGTTGACAGGGTCTGAGACAGGGTTCTTAGTCTCTGAGACAAGGTTCTTAGTCAGATCCGGGTTTCTGTCCCATCCCGTTCCTGCCGCCACCACCCCAGCTTGATCTTGGGGTCAGGAACTGGCATCAAAACACCAAAAGACTGGGAAGTTTCAATAGCATCCTTAGCTTCTTGGCATTGCAGAGCAAAACATTTCCTGGAGTAACTTTCTAAAGTCATAGGCTGCAATCCTAACCACACTTTCCTGGGAGTAAGTACTATTGAACACAACAGGACTTTGAGTAGACATGCTTAGGATTGCACTGATAGTTGGCAACCAGACTCCCCATGATGGAGGTGTACAATCATTGGCCAATCCTACTGAGGTCCTGGGAAGGACCAAAGTTTTGGAGCAAGATAAAAAAGGAGAGTATAAAGGAGATAAATTTAGCATTGGGTCCCAGTCCTGGTTTGTCCCAATAAGCCTCTCCAGGAGCTCAGAAAAGTTCTGCTCTGCTTAAGCCAGTAAGATTCAGGTTAATCCTCCTTGGGATTGACTTTCTGGAGTCCTTGGAGATCTTCTTTCCACCACCCCCATGTACAGCGAAGTGCTGAAGTCAACCTCATGCTCCCAGACCCATCATGATATCTGGGAGAAATATGAACTCGCACCACGCTATCCCATAATCTCAGAGCCACACGGCTGGTTCAAAGCCCGGAACAAAAGCATGTCTGTGCTTGAGCCTCAAATGCTCCATTTTGCTCCCCCACCTGTAAAGGCTCCAGAGCGAGGCCCCCCTCGTTGAGACTCCCTCTGCCCCCCTCTAGCTATGCCACCACTTCAGGGTCCAGATAGGTAGACTTTCTCATGTGAATCTGTTCCACTGTGTTGAATGAGACTTAGGGTGAAATCCAGAGTAACTACAGGGAGTCCTTGCTCCAAAGTAAGAACAAGTTACTCTAGATTGCAATATGAATTTCCCATAGGTTTTCACTAGGTGGTGCAGTAATTACGTAATGTCTCTTACATGCTCCCATAGTTACTCTGGATTGTGTCCTTTATCCAGAGAAATCCGGTGTCAGATTCCAAGATGGTAGAACTAATCCTCTCGTGACTGCCCTGACCCGAGGTTGCAACCAACCCCAAGGGGGTCCCCATCTCCACTTTGAGTACCACTGCCATAAACAGTGGGTTGAATGCACAGTAGGCTGAAACAGCAGTCAGATCCTAGTCTCCTCATCACACCAAATACACTGACCAAGCATAATCTCGGAGCGCAGATGGTCTCGGGTTCAATCTCCAGTTAAGAGGATCTCAGGTAACAAGGCTAGGAGGTAAAAACAACACAAAACCTTTGTGTGAAGACTTTATAGAGCTGTTACCAACTGGCCTGTAAATTCTTGGGGTTGGCAGCACCCTATATCAGCACCTATATATGGCAGCACCTATATATGGCAGCACCCTATTCTTGGGGTCGGCAGCATCGTTGGTCCCAATGTGGCTTTAGTAATGTTTGAATCTTTGGTAATACAACCCTGTCCATTCTTAACAGGGTGATCATATGTCCTCCTTTTCCAGGACACATCCTCTTTTTCAGCCACGTGTCCGGGGAGGGGGGGAAGAATCTTTATTGTCCTCCTTTTCCTTGTTGGCAAGCAGCATGTCGCTCTCTTGTAATTCATAAATCAGATGAAATAATAGTTTTAAATTTAAGTAACATAGGCTGCAATCCTACACTCAATTTCCTGGGAGTAAGACCCATTGAACATAATGGGGCTTACTTTTGAGTAGACATGGTTAGGATTGGGGTCGAAGCTAACTATTTACTTGAATCTCATTTGCCATTAAATTTAATGTGCACCCTAATTTTAAAAGACTTGGAGCACATTCCTAACTATAGCTACTCAAAAGTAAGCCCCATTGTGTTTAAAGAGTCTGACTCCTAGGAAAATGTCTTTAGGATTGCAGCCATAGTATTTAAATTAACCACATGGAAGTACCATACATAAGTGTTTTTAGCTTGTATTTTATCATGTCCTACATTTTTCTGGGGTGTCCTACATTGTAGGAAAACAAAAAGAGGTCCTTGTCCTCTTTTATGGTTTATGACATACAGAGCACAATCTTAAACATGTCTACTCAAAAGTAAGCCCCATTTTTTTCAATGGGTCTTACTCCCAGGAACTTACTCAAAAGTAAGACCCTTTTTATTCAATGGGGCTTACTCCCAGGAACGTATCTTTAGGATTGCACCCAGATCCTTGAGGTCAATGAAGCAGTTGTCTTGTGCGGCAGATTGATGCAAGGGGACCATCTTTTTTGCTCACTCCAAGTATGGAGAAGAGAATAGTGGGCTAGAGAGTCTCTCCACTCTGGCCCACCATGCACCTCCACGCTCTTCTCCTCCAGACTTCCTGTTTCCATCCTTCTTTTCTAGTTCAAGAACTGGGAGGACCAAGGCTTGCACATCAACCTCTTATGTAGGGGGCAGCTTTAGACCTCCTGCCTGCGTTACCAGAAAGTCTTCCACCCATCCTTTAATATATTTGAATTAATATAATTAATATATTAATATATAATTAATTTAATTAATATATTTGATTTCTATCCCAACTTTCTTCCGAAAAGGAAGGATACCCAATAGATATAGGATCTAATAGGATCTAATAGGATACCTTAATAGAAATCAGCTGCTTGCTCATGACCGGGGGTCCATTTCAGAAATAACTGTGAATCATGGTTTCCCATCATGTTGATGTCACCTAGAATGACGACGAGGTCACTCTAATGTTCTGTCCATGACAATGAGGTCACTCTTCAATGAAACCCCCTCAAATTATTTGATTTCTTGCTGAATCCTATCAGTCTGGGGCTGGTTAAGCAGGATAAAAAATTTTCACCAGTAACCAAATGCAACCATCTTCTAGAAAGGCTGAAGCAATTGATGGGATCCCATAATCTCTAATCACAGGAGTAGCTTTCATACAGAACCTTTCCTACTCTCTATGGGATGGGTCTCCAAACCCTGGCCTGGGGTCCAGGTGTGGCACGTGGTAAGCCTCTAACCGGCCCGTGGCCAACCACTGGTCCCTTAAGAACCTTTGACCCAGTTGACCAAACTCAACTGGAGTTGTGATGGTGGGGTGGGGAAATGGGGTCCATCCCCTAAACTACTGTATATGCTTGATTTGAGCCCATTTATTCATTAATTCCAACTTTCGTTTGTTTATTTAGATTTTATATTGAATTTTTTTCCAGCCTTTGACACTGTGCCACACATTTAATGTGGCCCTTTGGCCGAAAGGTTTAGAGATGTGGACCTCTGCTCTATGGGATCACCATTATATAGGATCATTTTATGCTATATCATTATATGAGATCATTATATGCTATTATATGGATCATATACATTGAAAAGTAACTCCCTATATTGTCATTTATAAGTATTTTTAAATTGGAAGTTACTTTTCAATCCCTGTATATATTAAGGGAGCATTATATGCTATATGGGACAGGAACAGGCTCTACAGTCTTACTCGTCCGGCTTCTTCCAAGGACGCCTAGGATCGGTGGTATGGTGTGGCTGCTAAGAATTCCCTATTAGATTTCCCTTTGAAATTTGTAACGGGTTTGGAGTTGCATGGAGTAGTTGTCCCATGATGTACTGATGTTATTCCTGGTGTGTGGGAAACAGAGTAGCCACTGGAGCATGGTTGAAATTTAGGGCACAATCCAGAGTAACTACGGGAGAGACGTAAGAGACATTATATATACGTTAGATATACGTAAGAGACGTTATGTGCACCTCTAGTTACTGCACCACCTAGTGAAAATCTATGGGAAATTCATATTGCAATCCAGAGTAACTTGTTCTTACTCCAGAGCAAGGACTCCCCGTAGTTTGGATTTCACCCTAAGTAGTCAATGATCTCATGTCCATTTAAGTGGACTTTGCCATGATGACTTTTGGGGGGGGGGGATGGTAACTCAGTAGCAAGTGGTAGTAGAAGCTGTTGTAAGGCACGGTACCCATTGATGGAGGGATAGTAGTAGGTGCAAGAGGGTGGGTCTCTGTTCCAAGTTGGTGGCAAACTAGACAGAGTGATGGGGATCTGTGCTGGAGTGCCGGATTGAATCCCTGGCAAGCATCTCTCCATGATGCTGGAAAAGGATCATGATCCTTCTCAGCCTGATGGCTGGAGAACTACTTCTTCTGCCCATCAATATTAACTATTCAGATCTAGGTGGACATCTGGACTGACTCAGTAGAAGGCAACTCCTCTGTATATGAAAACACCAGCAAAGGAACAGATGCCGGAGAAGGAAAGGGGGGCAATGAACCACAGGGACCTAATATGGGATTATTTTACCATATTCCACCATATATTTTACCATATTATTTTACCATATTCATTACCAGTCTGTATTGGATTGGTGTGTGGGGACTTCTTCCAAAACAGATCAGTGGGGCAGCCAATGTGAAGGTTTGGAAGGGATGTTGTATTGGAGTCAGACAAACGCTCTGCTTTGGTTTGCCAACCTGTCAGGGTTGTTGTGCAACTGAGATGTGCAATGCAAGCACAAAAGGCAGATTTTGCACACCACGCAGACCTTGCACGTATGCTGCGTGACCCCCAGGTTTTTGCTTGCAGCAGTTGCAATGTGCGAGGTGCAGTCCAAACAGTGGCGTAGCTAGAGGGGGTGCAAAGTACTCAGATTTGCAGGGAGTCTAAGGGGTAGGGGAGCAAAAAGGAGGCATTCGTTCACATTTGCGCCACTGCCTTTAATGGCTATGGAGAGCAGGGGCCGCTTGTACTGTACCCCCTGTAGCTATGCCACCTCATTGTCGTCGTCGTCACCATCATCATCATTTTCTGGGTATGTTCGCACTCATGGCGGGGTCTGCTATGCCACAGAGTCCAAGAAAATGGGAGTGGGGAAGAAGCTGGCTGTGAGTCAGAGGAATCAGTGTATCATGGAGCTGTGTTTGGGAGGTGGCCGGGACCTCAGGGGATGAAGTGCCGGTGATGCTCAAACAGGCAGGTCCAAAGGGTTCTGCTGGGTGCTCCAGCTGGGGGTTGCACCCATCATCAAGGCCTTGGCTGTGGCTCAAAAAAGCCCTGAGGAAGAGGATGTCCTCTGTTGAGCACTGGCTGAGCTGGATTCACAGCTTCCCAGCGAGAAGCAGAGAGGGGTTACTGGCAGTCAATGAACTCCAGTAACCGCCTCGCAGCTCTGAGCCGCCGCAGTTATGTCTGGGTGGTGAGCGAGCAGCATCTTTCATGCTGGGCTGGTGCAGCGATGCAGCTGCCTGCAGAACTGGGGGATGGGGCTCAGAGTAGGGGCACCCCCTTTTCTTTTGTGTGTGCATCCCCCGCAATCAAAAATTGTAATCTACTACAAAACTGGGGGGGGGGGTGCGTTTTGCAAATATGTTTCCCACCCATGTGAGATCTATGTCTATGGTTCTGCCTATGCACAGGGGCCTCCAAACCCTGGCCTGGGGGGGCAGATACGGCCCAGAGCAATCCTCTAACTGGCCCCTGGCCAGCCTCTGATCCCATAAGAGCCTCTGACCCAGTTGAAAAACACATCTGGAGCTGTGATGATATGGTAGAGGAATGGGGGTCCTATAAATGTTTGCTCCATTTCTGTGCTGTATGTTATGTCCACAAATCCTGGAAATTTGAGCCCACTGATTCATTAATTGATCTCTAATGTCTTTGAACTTTATATTTACAATATATTTATCTGGTGTGTTTTCAACTCCAGAACTACGCAATGTGAAATAAGGAGGACAAGTGCTCCTCTGAGCACGTGAAAAGTGTCTTGCCATCGCCACATTAATAACTATAGAACATGAGGGAACTGCCTGTATGAGGCTGACTTGAACAACAACTTTCTGTTTGGAAGGCTTCTAATTTCCCCCTCGAAAGAAATACCCGTATTTACTCAAATCTAATGTGCCATCGATGCGCGCCCTATAAGCAGGCCTCCGTCGGTCTTGAAAGACTATGGTATCGTGCTCGGCACTGCATACGCTGCATGCAAAGCACGAAAGCCTGGGTTGGATTGTTATGGAGGATAGGCTGTTACCCAAGCAGCAAATCCCCCCCCCTCCACTCCACTGAATTAGTCCAATGGAAAGGCAGAGCCCATACGATTGGATCCAGCTGGCGTGGCAGAGCTGGGCTAAGGACAGGAACTCACCCTGTCTTGTGGGGCCGAACCCTGTCTCGAACCCTGGCCTGCTGGTTAACAGGCACAGCGTCTTTACTGCTTGCGCCACCCACAGCCCTATACTTATAAATAAAAGCCCTATACTTATAAATAAGTATAAATAAAATAAGTATAAGTAAAATAAAATAATAAGTAAATAAGTAAATAAAATAAGTAAGTAAGTAAAGTAAAATAAGTAAGGAAAATAAGTAAAATAAAATAAGTATAAATAAAATAAGTATAAATAAACACGCCCTATACTTATAAATAAAATACTGTATTTACTCCACTTTAATTAACCATCAAATCTAATGCACATCCTGATTTTGGAGACTGAATTCAGCTGGAAAAAGTGAGCATTAGAATTGAGTAAATACAGTAGTTTAGGGCCAGGTCTTTTGCTCAGTAGTCTTCCTGACCCTCTTTTGAAACAGGATCTAATTTAAAAGGGTTCATGTTGGGCTATCACATTTTATCAGGATGCTATATGTCCTCTTTTTCCACGACACGTCCTCTTTTTTAGCCTTATGTCCTGGAAAAAAAAATCTTCATTGTCCTCCTTTTCCTTGTGAGCAGGCAAACTTCGTAAATAAATTAGATGTAATAAGGGGACTATAATGGAATTTATTAATGTCTAAATAAATTAGGGGTGCAATCCTAAGCATCTCTACTCAGAAGATTGTATTCTATAGGACTTTCAGGAAAGTGTGTGTAGGATTGTAGTTAGATGTAATTTTTTTAAAAAAAAGTAATATAGTGTTTAAATTAACCAAATGAAAGCAATATACCTGAATGTTTTTTAGGTTTTATTCTATTGTGTCCTACATTTTTCTTGAGTGTCCTACATTTTGTCTTCTTTTTTGGTTATAACACTTGGTCACCCTGATTTTATGCACAGAAGAGGCTCAAGGGGCATTTGTGGGAGATATTTGAAGGCAAACTGGAAACTGTGGGAAGGGGAATTGATGCTTGGTTCATGTCGTATTCCTGTTTGATGGGGGGCCGGATCCTGAGATGAAATCCTAAAGGGACATCATCACCCCCAAAAAGGTTGAAAATGGCTCCTCTCAAGAAGTAAAATTTCCAAGGAAGCCGAGCCATGCAATGCTCTGGTCCTTACTCTCCACCAGTGAACAGGATATATAGATATATTTTAGATATATAAAATATAAATATATATTTGGCACACAGAGATCCAGTTCTTTGGATTGGAAAGTCTTTTAGTTTTTATTATTCTGGGGGTTCATTCGATAAGAGACAGCACAAAATGTCCAGGCTGAACATTTCAAAGTGTCAGGGACAACCAGTGGCATAGCTAGAGGGGGGCAGCAAAGCACAACGTTCTACAGGGATATGGGAAAACATGTACGGGACAAAGGCTGAAATCCTAACCCCATTTAGGCCAGCATAAGTCTCGGCACAAGTCCTGCTGGCCTGGAGGTGTCACAAAACTGCCATAAGGCAGTTCCGTGCATCACCTGGGGGGTTCGGCCAATGCTCAGACATGCTTCAGTCTCCCACCACGTCAGTGCGTCAGTCTCCCACAACTATGGGAAGATGGAGATAGATGAGCTGGCTGAAATTGGCACAACCCTGATAACTGCTGAGAGAGAATCTTCCTCGAACATTAGCTCTGGCTGGCTCGTGGCAGTGAGCCAAGCCGCATGCAAAAAAGAAAACCGAGCATTTTCTGTTGGTTTCTTCTAAACTAGGATCCTTTTGTGGTGCTGAAGCATAACCTTTCAAGATCAGTTGGTAGTGGATTTAAAGCAATGATGTCACATATATAGCCTTATATTATCCAGGCTTGCGGAACAGCCTATCCTCCATAACAATCCAACCCAGGCTTTCGTGCTTTGCATGCAGCGTATGCAGCGCCGAGCACGATACCATAGTCTTCCAAGACTGACGGAGGCCTGCTTTTTTTTAATCCAGCAACATCTATCTCCATTGATACGATCTCTCTCTAGTGTTGATTCAGTCCCGTTCAGCAAAGGACCCCTGCAATGTTCATTAGAAGCTTCCTCCTTGCATCATCTTCCTCTTGTTTTCCTCCACCACAGCATGAATTTCTCCACCACTGATTTCCTCCACCACTGATGAATTTCTTCTTAATTGCTCCTTCATTGAATTAGTATGTCCCGGGAGGCTTTAATTACTGGTTTCTTCTGTTTTTCATTCCATTTACAGTGAAAGAGCAGAACGTTGCAATTTAAGAAAGAAAACTAGAAGGAATCAGTAAATAAATGGTGAAGAATTAATTAATTAATTAATTAATTAATTAATTAATTAATTAATTGCTACCCTCTGGCTACTCTGGAGAAAACGAGGAAAGATTCACATAGGACACTCTCCTGGGAGTAAGACCCATTGAACACAATAGGGCTTACTTCTGAGTAGACGTGGATAGGATTGTGCCCATAGAAAGCTTTTACTGATCCCAACATGATGCTTTGATGGGTTGGTGTTGCCATTGCATTCTAGGGTATCTCAATTTTTGCCAGACAGCATGAAAACAGATGGAAGGATAATCCTGGCAAACACAGGAATCTGGTGCCTTTAAAATAATATAATTTGGATTATTCCCCCCAAATGAGAGAACAAAGAGGCAGGGAGATATTTCCTTTTTTTAAAGGACATGTCCTCTTTTATAGCCTTGTGTCCTGGAAAAAAACCGTCACCGTCATCCTTTTCCTTGTGAGCAGGCAGCATGTAAACTTCTTGTAACTAATACATTATGGGTGCAATCCTGACCTATTTAGGCTGGCATAGCTCACCTGGCATAACACCGTGTGGTGGTGTGGGGAGGCCGGTGCACGTGCTGCCCCCACGTCTGGGAGGTTAGGCCAGTGCACAGACGTGCTGGCCTCCCCACACCACCACAGGGAGTTATTATGCCAACTGGCCTAAATATGTTATGCTGGCCTAAATATGCACCCTTTATGTATTAAATTATTTGTAATAGTTTTAAATTCTCAAAATAAGTAATATACTCTACAATCCAGAGTAACTATGGGAGCACGTAAGAGACATTACATGCACCCGTAGTTACTGCACCACCTAGTGAAAACCTATGGGAAATTCATATTGCAATTCAGAGTAAATTGTTCTTACTCCGGAGCAAGGACTCCCTGTAGTTACTCTGGATTTTGCCCAAAGTGTTTAAAGAAATTAAATTATATGTAATAGTTTTACATATAATCAAAGTAAGTAATACTCAAAGTAAGTAATATAGTGTTTATTAACCACATGAAAGTAATATATGAATTTTTTTTGCTTTTATTTTGTCCTATATTTTTCTTGGCTGTCCTACATTTTGTGGGACATCCTCTTTATGGTTACGACATATGGTCCTCCTCTTATCCTCTTTTTTGGTTATGTTAAGATCACCCTGCAATGAGGAGCACCTCCTGATCAGAGTGGGAGCAACAGGTTTTTTTGACCTATAAGGGGCATTTTAAATTTGGATTAGACTTTTTTCCCCGCTTCCATTTACCTTTGATTGAGCCAAATGTGATCAGCAAAGATGCTGTAAAGAAATATTTATATTTTAAGAATATTATGAATATGTATTTTCCCAGCATGGAATTAGCCTGAGGAACTCCTGGCCACAGGATGTGGTGATGGCACCTGGCTTAGCTTCCTTTAAAGGAGGATTTCTACAAGACAAGTCCATCCTCAAGATTTCTAGAAGAAAAGTCCATCCCAGATTACAGTCCATGATGGTTTCATACAACCTTCTGATTTTAAAAGTGGGCTGTCTCCAGTGGCCACAGGATGCAGGAAGCTGGACTAGATGGGCCTGATCCAGCAGGGATCAGTACCTGTCAAGCACCTGTCAGAGCACCTCCTCCAGCATGACGAGCACCTGTCATAGAATCATAGAATCATAGAGTTGGAAGGGACCTAGTAGGTCATCTAGTCCAACCCCCTGCCTCTGCTCGTCGAGCATCTGTCAGAGATGCTCTGGAAGGATTTCCTGCTACAGTCAGGGGGTTGGACTAGATGACCTACTGGGACCCTTCCAACTCTAGGATTCTATGGTTCTAGGGTTCTTAAGTTCTTCTGAGCCATGCAATACTGGCTAAGGATGCATCAAGCCCATTGGGGTGTCCTGTTGGATCTGGGAAGTTTGCATCATGCACACCATTTGCAGGCACAGAACATGGTGGCTAGCTAAAATGTTGCCTTATCTGTGTTGTGCAGCAAGTGCAAGGAGCTGCACTATTATAAGCCAGCCGCACATGGTGTCTCTGTGCCGCCTCCCACCCCTTGCCTTCCCGCTGCACATTATCCTCTCCCTCGGGTGGCATCGCCTTCAGAGAGACATCCTGCAGAGAGTCACCCCTGCCATCAGATGTCTTCAAATGCTAATCAGACAATTTAAGTCCTGTGCAATTCTGGGCATGATTAGCAGCTGCTACCGGTGTTGCTGGATGCATGCAAAGTCGGTCACTGTCAGCCATGGATCTGAGTGGGGTGGGGAGCCAACGTCTGCAAAGGGGAAGGAGGAGGGGAGATGGTATAGGATAGCACGTAGGGTATAGGCATAGGGTAGAGATGGGTGGCACCTGATGGAAGTTCCCTGGAATTTTTCTCCTCCTGATTATGGGATCTTCTAGTCATACCTGAAATCAGAGGGCCATAACATAAGATGCCACAGGATTGAAACAATAGTAAAGCCTTCCTGCTTTACTTGGAGGGCATCCAGCTGACCACAAAGCATCTTTTGTTCTGATCTTGGCCCTCCTTATGGACCAAGGACTTTATGGGCCCCAACATAAGGAGGGTCAAGATCAGACCACAAGATGCCACAAGACCCTCCAGGTAGAGCAGCAAAGCTTCAGCCCTTCCCTGTTCATTATGCCCCTTACCCTAGTAACTGGTGTTCAAAGGTATACTGTCCCTAAAAAAGGAGGCTTGATTTTGGGGTGTGTATCCAGTAACACTTGATGGGCCTATTTTTTCAATGATTGTCTGGACAGAGCTGCAGGCCAGAGATCCAACAAGTCATGGGGTTGGACTAGATGACCTATTAGGTCCCTTCCAACTCTGTGAGTCTGAGTCTAGCATCCTACATCCCGCAACAAGCAAGCAGGTGCATTCAGCGGAGCATGGGGGTAAAGGGGACTTTTACATTGGTGCAAGGATGGAGATGCTGTAGTCCAACAATTTTCAACCGGTGTGCCGCAGGAGGTCCACAAGTGTGCCGTGAGAGTTTGGCAAATTTAGTTTTTCATTAAATAAATATTTTTTTATATTTTAATAATATATATTTTGGAAAAATAAATATAGTTTTTCAGAAATAAATATTTCTGTGATCTTTATTTGATGGGAAGCATGGTGTGCCTTGTCAATTGTCAAAGGACTGATGGTGCACCTTGACAATTTTGGTGCCTTGTCAATGTGCTATGAGATGAAAAAGGTCTGTGAAAGCAGCGCTCTGATGTGCCAAAGCAGGTAGGCAAGAAAATCTGATGCACTCAAGATGTTCCAGCAACTGCGCATGCCTTGGAGCACCTAGCCAGAGGGAAGTAAGTGTGCTGCAGGCAAAACTTGGGCTTTGTAGAGCTCCATCACCCTCTGGTGGTGCGTATCAAAGCTGGCATCGCCACCATCTGATTAGTTCCCCCTCTTTGCAGGTATGAAAAATTAATAACATTCATTTCATGATGTTCGATGCATGTTCCACATAACTAGTGCTGCACCAAGGAGAGTGCATTGCTGTCGTGCACCACTTATGGTTCTCCTGGAGGAGGGGGGGCGCTTGCTGTGATGCTTCACATCCCCATTCCTTCTGTTCATTCCTCTTCAAGTGGTACCCCTTCTAGGAGGAGCCTCCCTACGAGAAGGAATAGGGTAGGCACAAATGGGCCACTATCTCCTCGACTCGAGAGAATAGGGTTACCAGATGTCTTGTTCGGAAATGGGGCTCTTGAACCAGGGGTCTGGAAGGGGCCCATTGTCCGGGATGTGGTCACTCTGCCAGCCGCCATGCTGTGCCTCTGCCGCCCCTGGTGCAGTAATAGTTGCATTGGTGCAAAGAAATGTTGGTGTCTGATCATCAGTTTTCAATTTAAAAGTAAGTAATATAATGTTGAAATTAAGTACAGGAAATGGGCTGTGGGTGGCGCAAGCGGTAAAGACGCTGTGCCTGTTAACCAGCAGGCCAGGGTTCGAGACCCGGGTCGGCCCCACAAGACAGGGTGAGCTGTTGTCCTTAGCCCAGCTCTGTGACCCCAGCTGGATCCAATCGTATTGGCTCTGCCTTTCCATTGGACTAATTCAGTGGCATGGAGAAGGGGGATCTGCTGCTTGGGTAACAGCCTGTCCTCCATAACAATCCAACCCAGGCTTTCGTGCTTCACATGCAGCGTATGCAGTGCCAAGCACGAATGCCATAGTCTTTCAAGACTGACGGAGGCCTTCTTTATAAGTACAGGAAAGCAATACGAGTGTTTTTCACTTTCATTTTAACATGTCCTACATCGTCCTACATTTTTTGGGTGTCCTACATTTTTAACATATCGGGAATTTTGCTTGGATATCTTCCATTTTGGGTGACCTTGTCCTCTTTTTGGGTTTGGGCATCTGGTGACCCTGAGAGAGAACCCGAAAGTGACAACATGATGAGTGATGCCACATCACAGCCCCCGTATGCCAGGGCTTCTAGTTACTCCTCCCTCACTATATGTGTGTGTGTGTGTGTGTGTGTGTGTGTGTGTTTGTGTGTGTGTGTGACAGATAAACAAACAAACAAATAACTTAAGCCTCCAATAGCCATGAATCTTATGGTGGATCCTAATACCCATCAATCCAACATGTTGACCTCTTCACCCAGCTGAAGAAGACAGATCCTGACTTTCCAGTGGGCTGGAGATGCTGTCCATACCTTCTGCCCCCCCCCCATCCTTGGGACTTTGAAAAGGGAGGGTTGTTGATTGATGTCAGTGTCAAACCCCATCTCCCCTGATCTCCCAAGCGGCCCCCTGGGGCCGTTAATGAGCAAAACATGGTGATCTTAATCACAGCCTCCCTCTTGGCTTCTAGTTAGTCACTTGTTTTTTCAATTTCTGTATTGATTCATTGGGGAGCTTGTGTGTTTTTCGAGCTCCTGCAGAGATGGTTGAACTATGCATACTATGTTAATCTCCCCTGGCTCATCCTATAGATGGCCTATACAAGGAAGTGGCTACTCAGGCCAGAGGGGCTGCAAGCCACAGCCTGACCAGTGAACATCTGCAGTGATGACTTGTGATGACTGACCCGTCTCTCTTACTGTCATCGGCCATGGGCACTGCCCAGCTCATCCATTCCTTCTCCATTTCCTTTGATTTACTGGCAGGGCTCCAAGGCTGCTGGTAAGCAACCTGCAGACTTTGCAGTCAATTTGGGGAAGGAAGGTGAGCGCCGACCTCGACTCCCTTCCTGGAACTCACAACATCTCCAAATTGATTTTTGCTGGTTTGGGCAAATCATTTGCTGAAGCCCGGCAGCCCGGCTAGAACCCCTGTTAGCTTTCACCCAAAGGTGCATACATGGGTTGGGATGTTGGTGACTTGGGATAATTAATGTTTAAATTTTGGACATTCCTTTTTTTGTGGATCACTTTTATTGATTTCATCAGAAAACATATATAGGGGAGAAACATTTATTATGTTTTCAAAACATTTATTCTGGTTGCATATCAGGAAAATCCTGATGGTGAGGGCGGTTTGGCAGGGGAACAGATTGCCGAGGGAGGTGGGCTCTCCCTCACTGGGGATCTTCACACATAGGCTCTACGAGCACCTGTCAGAGATGCCGTAGGAGGATTTCCTGCTACAGGTGGGGTTGGACTAGGTGACCTACTGGGTCCCTTCCAAATCTAGGATTCTATGATTCATTAAACATAGATAATAAAAACAACCTTGAAAAATTATATGGCAGGTGAAGAATTCTAAAGTTTATAAATCTATCTACCTATCTATCTATAGGATTTATATACCGCTTTTCAACTGAAAAGTTCCAAAGTGGTTTACAAGAAAATGAAAAAAATTAATAGCTAATTAATAGCTAATGGGTCCCTGTCCCAAAAGGGCTCACAATCTAAAGTGCAAAAAGAACACCAGCAGAAGCCACGAGAACAGACATTGCTGGGGTGTGGAGGGCCAGTTGTTGCTTCCAAGGCTTTTCGTTAAGTAGCAAATTGCAAATGCCCCTCTTGTCTTGCAAATTCCTGCAACCACACAAAGATTTCTGCAAATGAATTAATAATAATAATAATAATAATAATAATAATAATAATAATAATAATAATAATAATAGTTATAGTTATAGTTCTAGGCTCTGCACGTATTATACACCGTTACATCACACAGTCCTAGACACTTGGGAAGGGTCCGACTGGTGATGTGACAGAAACCAACATGAAGTTGTTTGCTGTGTATTACTGTTGATTTTTAATAATAATAATAATAATAATAATAATAATAATAATAATAATAATAATAATAATAATAATAACAACAACAACAACAAAAACAACCTTATTTTTACCCCACCAACAACAACAAAAACAACCCTATTTTTACCCCACTCCCAGGGGACTCAAGGTGGCTCTCAACAATGCATAAAACACCAATAAAATCCAGTACGTTTAAAAACAGTTAAAACAACATCTTAAAACAATAAATAAAAACATCTTTAAAAGCTGATTAGTAGCCAAATCCAGAGTAACTATGTGAGCACGTAAAAGACATTACATGCACCCGTAGTTTCTGCACCAACTAGTGAAAACCGATGGGAAATTCATATTGCAATCCAGAGTAAATTGTTCTTACACCAGAGCAAGTACTCCCCGTAGTTACTCTGGATTTCACCCTCAACTGGTTTGCAGATTTAAAATGGATTACAACCAATAATAAAAGAATTGTGCAGTGGGAGTCGGCAGGCCAAAAAACCCAGGAGACTACAAAGCTCAGAAGGCTGTTCTGAAAAGAAACGTAGGCGATGCCGAACATGTGCTCTTTCCTGAGCGATGTGCTCCAGGGGACAGAGATCAGTCTGACGAGTCCCTTTTGCGGCACCTTCCTTCTTCTGATAAGGCACATTTTGCAAGGTGAGCATGGAGCACGTCTTGTTTTGAGAATCACTGGAAGTGCCATTGCAAGCACAGACAACCCAAGAGACGGCTCCGTCAATCTAGGGCAGGGATCTTTCTTCCAAAGGACTCACTCAGTGCCGCCAGCATTGAATTTCATCACAAAGGCCTGACTCGCTCCGAGGGTGGATGGAGCAATCGGGCAGGGTCTAGTTCAGGCAGGGTCTTGGGGAGTTAAAATGCATTCCCTGCACCTGCCTCCAGGTCCTCCTTGCTGACCAGCTCCAAAGCTCTGAGCTGTCTTGACTTTGTTCCCCAAGGGTTACATTTCAGCGGCCAGACATGATGATGCTCCTTGGGTCTCGTGCCTAAGGGCCACCCCTGCTAGAATAATCTGCTCTAGTCTTATATGTAATCTTATATTAAATGAGGTTTTGATCCATGTGGTCCATGAAATTCATGTGGTCCATTAAAATTAAATATGTATATATTTATATTAAATCAATATATAAATGTAGTCCATTTATATTAAATTAGATCCACGTGAGCCATTTGATAGTAAATGGTGTTTAGATCCGTGTGGTCCAGCCTTGCAAGCACTTTTCAAAGCACCTTTTGATTGCTTTCCATTCTGCTACAGAGATAGAATCAATTTTGTTTTTCTCTAGGATTCTACAGGTTTGGCTATGAGCCCCACAACTGGACCCTTGTTGTGGCCAGCTCCAGATGAACCATTTTTAATTCAAAAGCCTACAGGGGATGGTCTTTTGCCTGGCATCCCCCTTTGCCCTTATAATGGAAAGCGAAAATCATGTATCCTTGCTCGGTCCGAGACCCCAAATCCTTGGCCAGCAAGTCCTCTGTTCAGACAAGTTCTGTAGAACTTTTTAGCCAATCCCACAATGTCATCCTGCTCTTTGCTCTTCCAGGATACAAGACGCTCCTGAAATGTCTGTCTGGGAAGTTTTGCCGCCGCGAACTTATTGGGATCATGGGCCCTTCTGGGGCTGGGAAGTCGACACTTATGAACATCCTGGCTGGATACCGGTGAGATACTTTCCCTTTCACTTCTAAAACCCAATTGTTCCTGGAGTGCTGCGATCAATGGCATATCTAGAGGGGTGCAAAGTACCATGGGTTGCAGGGAGCTATGGGATCTATGCTATGGGATCTTGCATGCTGTGGTAGTAGGGTTGCCATATATCCCCCAAAACAGGGACAATTCCAATTTTGGGGGATTTGGGTTCACATACTGGCAAATGGGAGAGAGGGTCCTGTCCCAATTTTGTGGACGAGAATTATGGCAATCCTATATGGGATGTATGCAGTAACCAAGCATGCAATAACCAAGCATGCAATAACCAACCAATGCATGCAATAACCAAACAATAACAGAAGGCAAGTCCTTGTAACAGATCTTGGAAAGCAGGAAAAGGGGTCAAAATTCAAGTATTTCTCAGACCAAAATGCTTGTTAACTTTTGCAGGGAGGTGGGCATGAAGGGGCAGATTCTGGTGAACGGGCGGCAGAGGGAGCTGCGCACCTTTCGGAAGATGTCCTGCTACATCATGCAGGATGACATGCTATTGCCGCATCTCACCGTCCGCGAGGCCATGATGGTGAGTGAAGCGGGGGATCAAGCAAGCCTGGGTGTGGGGTTTGGAGAGTAATATATGGGCAACCCATATTCTATCTGAATAATTTTACAACCTACAATAAATGCTGGAATCTGTCTTGTCCCATTTCTGTGTTAAATTCCTGCTCTGGTTCCCACTCAGGTATCTGCAAACTTGAAGCTGAATGAGAAGCAAGAAGTGAAGAAGGAATTGGTGAGCATCTCAGTGTTTATCATAGGCTGCGATCCTAAAGACGCTTTCCTGGGAGTAAGCCCACTGAACACAATGGGGCTTACTTCTAAGTAGACACGGTTAGGATTGTGCTGTTAATTTTAAAGAGGTCTGAGAATTGGACTCCATATAAGAAATACTATATTTATTTAGGCTGCAATCCAAACCACACTTTCCTGGGAGTAAGTACTGTTGAACACAATGGGACTTACTTTTGAGTAGACATGCACTGCCGATCTCTGCAAACGGACCAGTTACAGAGTCTGAATTCTTCAGGAAATAATGAAGCTTGCTTCTCAGGCTATATACCGGTACATCATGATCATCATCATCCTCTTTCTCTCCCTCTCCCCCATTCCCCTCCACTTTTGTGGGTCTAGGTGAATGAGATCTTGACGGCCTTGAGCCTTCTTGAATGTTCCTACACCCGCACAGTTTCCCTGTCTGGCGGACAGCGCAAGCGGCTGGCCATTGCCTTGGAGCTGGTCAACAATCCTCCTGTCATGTTCTTTGATGAACCCACCAGGTAGGTTCCAAAATGAAAAGGGCAGGAAGGGGTAACTGTGATACTGAGCAGGGCAACCCCTTCCTGTTTCTCAGGTAACTTGGTCAGGTTGGTCACAGCAGGGGCGCCAGGAGGGTGCTCATCACCTGGTGCGGAGGCCAGTGCATAGGGTTGCCATAATTCTCTTCCACAAAACTGGGACAGGACCCTCTGTCCCATTTGCCAGTATGTGAACACAATCCCAAAAAACTGGACTGTCCCTGTTTTTGGGGACATGTGGCAACCCTACCCAGGGCACCATCTCTGTTTTGCGCATGATCACACGTGCTCACTACGCTTCTGAAGCCTCCATCCCGGAGTCATCCAGGGCTGGGGGCTCCAGACATGCAGTGTGTACATGCAACCATCACACATGCACATTAAGATCCTCAGCCCAGCACTGAGCTGGGTTGGGGAAGCCTAATGCACACATGTGATGGTTGTGCATGCGCATTAGGCTTCCCCAGCCTAGCGCCAAGCAGGGGTGGGTCTGAGGGTGCTGAACTGGAGGGCAGTGATGTGCCGGAGGGGTTTGTCAAGCCGTTCTGACATGTCACCTGGTGTGGACTGCACCGGCTACACCACCCTAGTGACGCCACTGAGGTCACAATGTATTCTGCAGCGATTCTGCAGGGCAGCAGAGATTCTCCCCTTGGAGTTGCAGCTCGTGGAGTTGCACATGGAGCTCGTGGAGCTGCACGTGGAGTTGGCTTGGATGCTAGATGGAGCCAGACACAACCTGTGTGGTGTTGTGGCTGTTGTGATCAAAGACTGAAAATTCCATGATGTGCTTGGCACCCTCTTGTCGGCATCACTAACCCCAGCGCCTTCCTCTTGCTCTCCATCTCCTGCCCCTCCAGTGGCCTGGACAGTGCCTCCTGCTTCCAGGTGGTCTCCCTGCTGAAGTCTCTGGCCCAGGGCGGACGCACCATCATCTGCACCATCCATCAGCCCAGCGCAAAACTCTTTGAGAAGTTTGACAAGGTGAGGCTTTTTGTACTCTGGAGGGAGTTAAACCATCGGGAGATCCAGGCTATGGGGTTTTTCTGTCCCAGCCCATCGTCTCACCAAAACAAACCTGATGCGTGGGCTTGCAGAGTCTTGCCTGCTACTGAATTATATGCCGCTTTCTTCTTCCTTCCAGCTTTATATCCTGAGCCAGGGTCAGTGCATCTTCAAGGGAGCCGTGTCCAATCTCATCCCCTACCTTAAAGGGCTGGGTCTGCATTGCCCCACCTACCACAATCCTGCGGATTTCAGTAAGTGATGCCCATTGTTTTGAATAGCTTAAAAAAGAGACGGAGGCTGCAATCCTAAAGACACTTTCCTGTGAGTAAGACCCAATGAACACAATGGTTCTTACTTTTGAGTAGACAAAGTTAGGATTGAGCTCTTCTGAGATGAATTTCAGAGAGATGCACAATATATGTCAAATTGTCTGTCTCTCTAGAGATATAGATAAAATATGAAAAACATAAAAATATATGAATATATATATATTTAAATTTATCAACATAAAATATAGATATAGATAAAATATAGATTAAAAATGTGCTGGTCAAAGACCGTAATAAAGGATTTATTATTATTATTATAGATTAAAATTGTTATATATTTACTCATTTAATCTAATTTTTAATTGTATTTTATTCTGTTGTTTTAAATGCTGTTAGCCACCTTGAGTGCCTTCCTTTTGGGATGAAAGGCAGGATATAGATTGAATGAATGAATGAATGAATGAATGAATGAATGAATGAATGAATGAATGAATGAATGAATGGGGCTCATGAGCTGTGGTTTGTCCACTCTTGGTACAGTAGGATCGAACATCTCTGTAGGGTGGTTGTAAGGATAGGAGAGACTTGCTTGAAGCACTTTTTAAGGTCCAGTTTGTGGTGTGGTAGGCAGTGCCTGGTATCCGCCCAGGTTTGGGGTGAAGGATGGAGAATAGTGGGGAGTGCTTGTCTGCATGCTCACAAGATCCCGCACACTCTCTGCTCTCCTTGCAGTCATCGAAGTAGCCTCGGGCGAATATGGCGACCTCAACCCACTGCTGTTCCAGGCTGTCCAGAACGGACTCTGCACCATGGCAGAGAAGAAGAGCAGTCCAAACAAAGCAGATGCCTCTTGCACTGGACCCTGCGTGGCTGTGAGTGGCTAGAACGAGTGATACTGTGCAATGTCGTGGGGCAATTTGGTAGCCATCCCGAACCCAAAAAGTATATGTTTTAAAAAAGGAGGGGATCATGCATGCCCTACTGAGGCTGTGTGCAACCAGTGAAGCTAAACTGAAACACTGATTTCACAACAATTACATTTGCACAATATTGCATGTATTGATCAATATCCTATTAATTGCTATTTAATATCTGTTCCCATGAGATGGGAGGAGAAGGAAGTTATAACGACTGGTTTTTCTTCTTTCTTCTATGGCAATAAATAGTTGCGTACTTGTATTTCACAGTCAATAGTATTGACGGCCAGGGTCGGGTATGGCCTCACTCCTCTCTTTTTCCCCACTTTCCCCCACCAGGATATGGACCACATTGAGAGTCACACTTTTGCTACCAGCACCCTGACCCAGTTCTGCATCCTCTTCAAGAGAACCTTCCTGTCCATTTTGAGAGACACGGTAAGGATTGGAGGGTGGGCACCACATCATGATCACCCCACCCTCAGTTGTCCAAAAGTGGGGAGATGAACGGCAAACATGACGTGGTTCCTGGGAGGATAAGGCAGAGTCGGCAACCCTGATCTGTTTTGCCTCTTGCAGGTGTTGACGCACCTGAGGTTCATGTCCCACATCTGCATTGGGGTGTTGATCGGCCTGCTCTACCTGCACATTGGGAACGATGCTGCCAAAGTCTTCAACAACACTGGCTTCCTCTTCTTCTCCATGCTCTTCCTCATGTTTGCTGCATTGATGCCCACAGTCCTCACCTGTAAGCAGTTGCCCTCCTTTGCCCTCCTTTGCCATACTAGCTTGGCAGTGCATTTTTCTCCATGGGTGTGCATCAGCATAAGAGGGAGGAGAACATGAGCAAGCCCTAAATACTGCCTCCAGAACACATAGAATTAACAGGTTGCAGTACCTCCTTCTGACCAGCTGCATTGGTGGCACCCTAGGGCACTCAGCTCCCCTTCCCAGCAAATATCCACATTTACTTAAATAAAATGCACACCCTGTTTTTAAAAGGCTAGAGATTTTTTTTTTAAAAATGTTTACTGGCGTTTATAATGCTCAGCTGCAAAGCAGGTGCAAAATTTAATTTTACTTCATACAACAATGAATTATATGATAATAATATATATTATTATGTATATAATTGGTTTATGTTATGATTTTTACCTAATTGCACTGCTTTATACAACGATGAGTTTTTTTTATTACAATAGAGTAGTTACAGTTTACAATTTAGAGATACAATTTAGAGATATTGCAATTTTTATTACAATAGAGTAAACAAACTAAATGCTGACCTGTACTTATAATCAAAATATTGCGTTTAGTCAAATCTAATGCGCCATCAAATTTAATGGGCACCCTGATTTTGGAGACTAAATTCGACTGAAAAAGGTGAGCATTGGATTCGAGTAAATATATCTCCTGGATGCCTGGTATAGGATCCCATGGGTATAGGATGCTTGGATAGGTATAGGATCCTATGGGTATAGGATGCTCAGAGGTGCTCTCTGAGCACCTGGATCTTACTCAGCAGCTGTCCAGACAGAAGTGGCTTCAGGATCAGAGACACCAGGATCATTCACATGACGAATGGTTTGTCCTACCACTACTAAGCTACCTCCAACTGATCCTCTGCAGCAACGTTAATTGTTGTCTGCCGCTCATCTGCTCTATCTCCTTATCTTTACAGTTCCTCTGGAAATGTCTGTGTTCCTGAGAGAACATCTGAACTACTGGTACAGCCTGAAGGCCTATTATTTAGCCAAAACTATGGCCGACGTCCCTTTCCAGGTGAGAGCGCTTGCTTCCGTCTACAGTCCATACCATCGAATAGGTTCATATCATGAATTCATACTATTTATCTCATCCAATCTCATGCCACACCACCTGCTCACCTGGGGTGCCAAATTTCCCCTGCTAGAGGCTGCATGCCGTTAAAAAGATGCATGGCAGGTAAAAGTTCAACAGGTACAGCTTGACCCTCCAGCTAAAGGAGCAATAAAGTGATTTTATCCTCCTGTTCACTTGTGAGTTTTACACATAGAGCCTTTTCCCACCTCCCTTCCTGCTCCTATATTTGAAAAATAATAAGATGTTAAATGTTATAATCTATTTAGATCTTTTTTAAGTAGAAGGAAGGATTTAGAAATTTATATATACAGTGGTACCTCTCATAACAAGCGCCTCAAATAACAAGTCTAAATTTCCAAGAAATCTTGCTTCACATAACAAGTTCTGCTTCACTTAACAAGCAAGCGTATTATGGGCATGCGTGCTATGCAGCCTTTACGCTCCACGTGGAGGCTATTTTAAAAGGGCTGCTGGCCAGCGCTGCTGCCTCTAACTGCACCCAACTTGCCCCCAACTTGCTGGCCAGCACTGCTGCCTCTAACTGCCCCTAACTGCCCCCACCAGCCACCTTTACCCTTCAGCAGCAGTCCAGGTAAGCCTCCCAGAAAAGTGTCTTTGATTGCAGCCACTTAACCATGTCTACTCAGAAATAAGCCCTGTTGTGCTAAATGGGGCTTTCTCCCAGGAAAGTGTCTTTGATTGCAGCCTCCTAACCATGTCTACCCAGAAGTCAGCCCCATTGTGTTAAATGGGGCTTACTCCCAGGTAGGTGTCTTTAGGATTGCAGCCTAAGTAGACTTCATAGGATCATGCGCATTGAATGGATGTTTTGAATTCAATTCCAGTGTTTTGTCATCATTTTTACATCCAGTTAATACTTTTATAGGAATATTTTGGGGGTTGTGGAACCAATCGTCTGAGTTTCCATTATTTCCTATGGAAAAATCTGCTTCACTCAAAGAGCGTTTCACTTAAAGAGCATGCCTCCGGAACGAATTAAGCTGTCTATGTGAGGCACCCCTGTATACGAATATAGATCGTGTATGATGAAAATAAATGTGGCTGTCAGTGAATAGTTGAAATGTTCGAAAATTTAAGTAATTGAGCCCATGGCTTCTGTTGTTGTAACGTATGAATATAATCTTTATTTTATAAAATGACTGAATAAAAATAAAAATAAAAATAAAAATTTATTTATAAAATAAAAATAATATTACTGCTATATCTGCCTGCCCCTTGTGTTGCTTTTTGCAGATAATTTGCCCCATCACCTACTGCAGCATTGTGTACTGGATGACGGGTCAACCCCCGGAAGCCACACGCTTCTTGCTCTTTTCCGCCCTGGCCACGTCCACCGCCTTGGTGGCGCAGTCTCTGGGACTTCTGATTGGAGCAGCATCCACCTCCTTGCAGGTAAGTCCAGGATGGCTGTTGAGCTGCTGGTGTTGCATTCATTTAAGGCTCCAGAGAGGAGCCTCAGCTCAATGGAAGCCTCAGCTCATTTGCTTTGGTTGCAGAAGATTCCAGGTCTAGGAAAGGCAGTCAGAAATTCCTGTTTGAAGCTCTGGAGAACCAGCCAGAGTTGTCAAGCAAGGCATGAAGACCATAGGCAAATCCGTTGCTCTTCCCTTGCGTACAAATAGACTGCCTTTGTACGTGGAGGTTCCATTCAACTATATTGCCTACGAAGAATAGCCCTGTTGGGGTCAGTTGCAAGGTTTCTAACAATGGTTAGTCAGATGCCACTGGGAAACATGGCATAAACTTTTATTTTATTTTATTTATTTGCTCAGATAAATTTACTCAAATATACTTTTACTCAAATAAATATTTACTCAAATATAATGCTCACCTTTTTCAGCCAAACTCAGTCTCCAAAATCAGGGTGCTCATTATATTTGATGTTAATTAGAATGGAGTAAATGCAGTATTTTGATTATAAGTATAATGTGTGCATTATATTCGATGGCGCATTATATTCGAGTGAATATGGTATTTATTAGATTTGCATTCCGTCAAAGGGCAAACAAGGCAGCTAACATAGTAAAATATAATGTTAAATGAGAAAATATAATTACAACAATAGAGTAAGATTATCAGTGCAATCCTAAGCCTATCTACTCAGTACTATTGTATTCAGTAGAGCCTATTCCCAGGAAAGTGCGTTTAGGATTGCAGCCAAAACACAGTATAAAATGTAGTCAGCAACACAAAATACAATGCAGATGTTATGAGGCCTCAAACACTCTCTTAAATAAAAAAGTCTTTAGGCACTGCTGGAAACAACATTTTTAAAAAGTTGTATTAATTGCATTATTAATTAATTTAATTAATTGCATTAATTAATTTAATTAATTGCATTAACAGCATTTTTAATTTTTATTGTATTTATGCTCCATTGTCTGTTTATATTTATTCTTACTTACTCTGAGTCTGCTTTGTGCAGGAGAAAGGCAGGAAATACATACATACATACATACATACATACATACATACATACATACATACATAATTTATTGAAATAAACATATTTTCTTGAAATAAAAATATTTTTTGCCTGAATGTGCTTCTAATGGTGCAACTCTTTCTGTCCCAGGTGGCCACCTTTGTGGGTCCAGTTACAGCCATCCCTGTCCTCCTCTTCTCTGGCTTTTTCGTCAGTTTCAAGACCATCCCTACCTACCTGCAGTGGAGCTCCTACGTCTCTTACGTCAGGTAGGTGGACTTCAAGTATCTACGGTGTAATTTAATGACGCAGTGCGATGTTGAACTGGAGTTAGTCACAGTTGTCAGATTACATGATCATGCCAAAATGTTTGGCCACCCCGATGTATAATCTCATTTGGTAGCATAGCTGGAGGGGGGCGCAGTCCGTCTTGGAGGGAGCCTTACCCCTTCAGAGTAGCTCCGTTCTGCTCCCCCCACCTGGAATGGCTCCGAAGGGGTGAGGCTCCCTCCAAGACGGACTGCGCCACCCCCCTCTAGCTATACCACTGTTGTCTCTGGCGGTGATGTTTCATTTTCTTCCTGGTTCATTCAGGTATGGTTTTGAGGGAGTCATTCTCACCATCTACGCCTTGGAACGTGGGGAGCTGGAGTGTAAGACCGGATCCTGCCCCTTCAAGGATCCCATCAGAATCCTCCAAGAACTGGACGTGGAGGAGGCCAAACTCTACCTGGATTTCATTGTCCTCGGGATATTCTTTCTCATCCTCCGGCTTCTGGCCTACCTCATCCTCAAGTACAAAGTCAAGTCTGAAAGATAAAGGGGACCTCAGGCCTGGTCCCAAAATCCCTTTGGCAGATCCCATAGGCTGTGCCGTGGCTGTTTTCCAAAGGGATCTGGACTCGGTGGACCACGGACCTAAGAGGGAGATGTTTGGTAGCTGGTGACCTGCACTAGCTCAGTCGAGAAGGGTTGATGAGACATCTCGGAACTGTTTTAACCTTTCCAAGCGTTCTCTTCATGGCAGTTTTTTTTAAAATTAATTCTGGAATGTGTCAGACTCTCTTCCTGGAGTAATACCAACTGGAAGGAACTTCCCCTTGTCCGTGCAACCCCCTTCCAAACAGGAACCCTTCGGACTCTGCCTCCTCCAAGGAGAGGCCACCCAACTCATTCACCCAACGGAGAATGCAAAGGGGTGAAGGGAAGGCATGGGAATCTATTTTGGCCGGGACGTTAGGGTGTCGGGTGGGATGTGTGCAGTTGGGGTGGGTTAAGGGGTTTGCAACACGCAAAGACGTTCCTCTGCAAAGCACAGTTTTGTAGCGCCGTTATTTCATGCTGTTTTGGACTTGCTCGCTTGCAGCCATAAATCATAGCATGGGTATCAATATTCAGAAATCGGAAGATCTAATAGGGTGTGTTGCACTAGGCTTTCAATGTTTGACCTTAACTGTAGCAACGGGAGAGTTTGTATTTTCCTTCCTCCCGTCGCTTTCTCCCCCTCCCCGAATATCTTCCTTATATTCTTTCGGAGAAACCAAATGGCAATTCAGCCACAATTCCCAAGACTGATGGATATGGAAAGGAATGGAGAACAGAGATAACACAGTAGGGTCTGGTTCATGGGGCAGACCCTAAACACCATCTACACATTTTTCAGCTTGCAAAATTGGTCGGTTGATGGACTCGGGCCCATAACCAGGGCTGTGTTTGTCGCAATTCTGCTGAAAAAAATTCTGAAATATTGTCGCAATTCTATAGAAAAAAAGTGCGGAATATTGTCCTGGTGGCGGAATTGAGCTTCCCGAACAATTCAGTTTTCATTTAAAAAGAAAACCAAAGGAAGATCATAGTCCTCCTAACTGTGAACAGATACTTGAAGTGGGGGAAACACATCCACTGACATTTCAGAAGCCATAGACGGATCAAAGTGAGTGAGGTGTGTGTTTGTGTGTGTGTGTGTCAATGTCCCACACGACTCTCCCCCCGATATTGAGACCTAAATAATGTATACAAAATAGTTATCTCTACGAGGTGGAAGAGAGTAGGGAAAATTGAGAGCAAGCTGAAAATTGCTCAGCTTGAATCATTTATACAGGTTGATGAATTCTGCTCTGCTCGGTGCAAAATTTAGGGACTGGGTATTTCTGATGCATATATGGTTTTGTGCATTCAAGGTGATGTTGGGGTTCCTAACTGTTCCTTTATTTGGACACAGTGTTCATGTACAGAGACAATCAATAGTGTTAACATCTCTTCTCTCCACTGTTTCTTCCCTGCTGCCTGTTTAATAATCTCTTTAGCACTTTTTTAAAAAAAATATGCAGAGTACTGTACAATCATGACTGTGCGGGCCTTCATCACAACCTTCACAAGAGGACCGCTGTGCCCAGTTTACAGACCGAAAGACCGAGGTAGAAGGATACACGCCTCGGGTCGCACAGTGAGTTTGTGGCAGAGGGAAGATTTGAACACAGATCCGTGACTCATCAATATTCCTCTTGATGAGGTGGGGAGGGGATCAGAGCCATCTTCAGTAGCAATAACATTCCCAGCCCCTGCCCTTCTTGAAGATGGGTGGTCAACAAAAGCCATCAATACCCTCTGGGCTCCTTGTGGTTATCCGGTAGCAGTACATGGACCAAAGAGAGCAGGAGCCTTTAAGACAGTGGTTCTCAATCTTCCTAACGCCGTGACCCCTTTACAAGTTCCTCATGCTGAGAGGACCCCCAACCATAAAATTATTTTTGTTGCGACTTTATAACTGTAATTTTGCTACTGTTATGGATCGTAATATAAATATCCGATATGCAGGATGTACTTTCATTGTTACAAATGAAATGTGTGTTCTATACACACACTGAACACAATGGGATTTATTTCAGTGTAGGCATGCATAGGATTGGGCCCTGAGGCTGTCAAGTCAGCTCCAGTGCGCGTGCAGCTACAGACGGATGTCTGGCAAGCCTGACCTGGCCTCCTGCACCAGAGCTCTTTAGGCGACCCCCAGGAAAGCTCTAGGTGACCCCCAAAGGGGTCCCGACCCCCACTTTGAGAAACACTGCTTTAAGAGAACTTCAGTGTTTCTGTCTGTCTCCTCTCAAACGGGATCTTGGCTCAGTTTAGGTAAAAGGAATAAATCATAGTATATTAGCAAAGTGGATTACAAAGGGGTTTGTTGGCATCAGGTTTAGACGGGTGTTTTGCAATCTGCTAAGGAAAGGATCAATTAATATTCTAAACCAGGGTCTCCAAACCTTTCAGCACTACGACCCCATCAAATATCTGGCACAGTGTTGCGTGCCAGAAAAAAATTTTAATATAAAATTTTAATAAATACTTTAGAGAGGGAACCTAGATTGACAACTCAAATTTCCAGAATTTCTGCAAACACCAATACATAGCAGCAAAGAAATAAAAGCACATACATAAATGGATCCCCATTTCTCACCCCAACATCACAGCTCCAGCTTGGTTGGTTAACTGGATCAGAGGCTGTTAGGGAACCAGAGGCTGGCCTTGGGTCACATCTGACCACCCAGGTTGGGGTTTGGAGATACCCCAATCGGGATGGTCTCTGTTTTTTGGGACATATGGCAACCCTACTCTTGAGTATACACATAGAGTTGTGTGCCTGGAAATCAACAGCTTGGGAATTTGCACCCACCCAGGCCCATCTTTATAAAAAATGGCAAAAAATTAAAATAGGAGGTCTCTGCAAGGGGAATTTCCTTATCGGTTCCTCTCCTGCCCATGCAGTGAATGGAGGTGGGGGGTGTGCCAGTTTTGGAAACGCAGCTTCCCCATTCCTTGCCTAAGTCCTCCATGGGCGGATTGACAATCTCAACCACTAGCACAACCTGGAGGAAACTGGGGTGCAAAAGGAAAATGTGGCTAGAAATTCCCCCCAAATCAGGCATTTTATAATTACGGTATTTAATTTTTTGTTCTGTGTAGATGCGATAGTTGCAATAATATCTCCAGCTTCTGAAGCCGCTGGAGTGGAGATCCCTCGATTTTATAATCACTGATTTCATCCCTAGATTTCATCACACACTTATATTCTTTATTATTTTGGCATTTTATTCCACTCTTCCTCCAAGGAGCTCAGGGTGGGGGATAGTTCCTCCCTGCCTTTTATCCTCACAACAACCTTGTGAGGTAGGTGAGGCTGAAAGAGGGTGACAGATCAAGGTCGCCCAAGAAACATCATGGCCGAGCGAGGATCTGAACCTACATCCTGCATGCTAAGCGGAGACCATTTAAGTGCAATACATGACTGGTTTTCCTCCTCCAGTGTTCAGATCTGTGGATGTGAATGTAGTTTGCAGTATTTAAGCAAGAGAAATCAAATCTACTGAGCTCAATCTCAGTTTTCCTTAGAATAGCAAACCAAAATGTCAAAATTAATAGCACCCCTTGATGGGTAGAGGGTACCATTTTTTTTCCTTCCACAGCTTTGCCGGGCATCTGTGATGCCTCGATACCTTCCAAACTCACTTGATGGTTTGCTAACCTTGAGCCCTCTTCAATTAAAACTGGTTTTAAGGGCTCTTAATGTCTCCCCCTTCTCTGTCTGTGTTGTTGGAGTATATGATTATTGTTTTCAAAAATCACCATCTGGAAAAAGCCAATCTCTCTTTTCGCGCGTTCACAAGGGATCTGGGCCGATTCTGAGGATCTCAACACAAGCCATGGGGTTGAGAATTCAGATTTTTCCTTGCCTGCGGACAAGCTTTATTGGCTGGAGAGGCCAGCAAGAGCCGCTCACCGGCCTGGATTTTGCTGTTTTGTTTCAGTGTTACCGCAAGGCCTACTGTATACCATTGGATTTCACACATCAATTAAAACTATATTTATACTGTAACCTGATCTGTTATTTCTGGGGACCTGAGCACATCACAAGTCGGTGTTTATATGGGGAGGGTATCTTGGTGCAAGTTCTTGGACATACTGTTTTCACCCAAGGGGCAGAACATCCCACATTCACTTCTTTTTATGGGGCAAGCTTTTTCAGACAACGGGACTCCTGGAGACATGACATAACTCTGGCCAGGTGCAAAACCTCAGATTTCTCTTCATTTTTGATGCCCCAAATGGTTTGTTCGTTCACTTTTTTTGCTACACAGAATCCAAATGTTAATACCAAATTATTGCAATCTCCTGTTTTCTCCCATCTCTGCCTCTTCTTTGCATGGAAACTTCAAGCACAGGGTGATCATATGTCCCTGACCGCAAAATGTAGGACACCCCAGAAAAAATATAGGGCATGGCACACAAAAAACTAAAAATGCTCTCATATATAGCTTTCATGTGATTAATTCAAACACAATTACATATTATTAATTTTAAAACTATTACATAGAATTTATTAATTTTAAGGTGACATGCTGCCTGCTTACAAAGAAATGGAGGACAATGAAGACTTTTTTTCCAGGACAA
Source organism: Cryptoblepharus egeriae (assembly GCA_030015325.1). Lineage (NCBI taxonomy): Eukaryota > Metazoa > Chordata > Lepidosauria > Squamata > Scincidae > Cryptoblepharus > Cryptoblepharus egeriae. Next base: position 3,567,683 of record JAREYC010000011.1, read on the forward strand.
AAGTCTTAAAAAAGTGGACAAGGGCCTATGTCCTAAAGTCAAATTACGGTAAGTCCTTTGCTCCGGAGCAGTTAAGGTGACTTTCCATAAGATAACACTAGAGGGTGACATAACTGCAAAGACTTGTAACTGCTCTGGATTTTGCCCATGGCCTGGAAAAAGAGGATACTGTATTTACTTGACTCTAACGCTTACCTTTTTCAGCCGAGTTCAGTCATCAAATCGGGGTGTGCATTAGATTCAACGGTTAATTAGATTTGAGTAAATGCAGTATTTTCATTAGAATTACGGGGTGCACATTAGATTTGATGGTGCACTAGATTTGAGTAAAGGCAGGTATATGGTCACCAACACCATTGTGGATGGATAAAAGGAATTTAAGGATTTTCAGGGCAACTGTGCCTTTAATTTAAAAGACACCCATGCAGCTGTTTTATTGCTTCATATTCAGCATGGATAGGGAAATTTGGGCTTTTATTGGTTTCATTGCATTATTTTTAGTGCTATTTTGGAGGGAGGGAATGGTTTTGCATTATGATCTGGTCTGCAGAAGGAGGTTGAGCTGTTGCGTTCCTGCCCTGATCATTCATCCTTCAGCAGAGAAACCCAGAAACAGGAAAATCTGGAAAATCTGTTCGGTATGATTGTGTCCCTGCAGTTCAAGTTCAACCCTCTTCCTGATGTGCTGATGTGTCTGGCTGATGAAAGGACCAGGAAAGGACCACATAGCGGTATGTGTGGGGTGGGGAGGGAAGACCATCACTTGTAAATTCATGAATGATTCCGTGGGCGGGGGAGGGGGAGGAAGGTAATTAACCAGAGGATGTTAATTATTCTAAAAGGAGAAAAAAAATTTATAAACTTACTTAAAGTAATTAAACAGGAGTATTGATGGAGAACGACTTATTGCACAGGTAAGGTAATAGAGCACCATCCAAAAGTGAAAACCGTTGAAAGGCAGAACCCAATCTTTTTATAAATGGGTACAATCCAGAGTAACTATGGGAGCATGTAAGAGACATTACATGCACTGTAGTTATTGCACCACCAAGTGAAAACCTATGGGAAATTCATATTGCAGTCTAGAGTAACTTGTTCTTACTCAGGAGTAAGGACTCCCCATAGTTACTCTGGATTTCACCCAGTGTTGCTTCCCATGTGCTTTGGCTGCAAATTGTCAATGCCCCTTTTATCTTGCAAATTCCTCCTGCCACACAAAGAATTCTGAATTTTCATTATTTGAAATGTTTTCATTAATTTATTTCAATTTTCATTTCTGATGTTAATGAATCTTCATTAACTGTTTCAGGAATGGGATTTAACCAACCTGGAGTTATAACACGGGGAGGGCAATTTTGTCTTTTAGAACATTAGAGAAAGGATGAAAGAGCAGAACATGCATTGAATGAATGAGTTCTGGGTATAATTGAAAGGTGTTGAAAGAGTGGATCATCAGAAAACGAATTGTCAGAAAGCAAGGGATAACTGTACTTTGCTTGGACTGCAACTTGGATTTGCAACTTGGATTGGATTTTTTGGTGCACAATAGATTAGAGGAGTGAAAAAATAAAATGAAATGCAACTTGTTGAGGACTAGAAACTTGTCAAGACTTTTTAGAGATGTGTTTGGCGAGTAGTTCAGCATTTGCTGTTTCCTGGGGGGGGGAAAAAAACTGCACTGACAGCAAATCTCGCTGGATGCATTTCATGTGTCGGAATAAATCCCTGGCAATTCAGATCTTGCAACGCTCTTTGCTTTCTCCTGCTCCCTCCTCCCCGCTGGTGTGTTTGCCAGCTGTGGGAGAGTCAGTGGGAAGGGCCACCCTTGCAGGAAGTTACGATTGCAGAAAAGCTGTCAGAGAGAGATCTCGTAGAGACCAAAAATAAACCAGGACGGAGAAGTTTGTAGGGAACGCTGCACCAGTGCTCCTACCCGAATTAAAAAGAACAGGCCCAGACACACACTGTTGTCAACCAAGGAAAGGATCCTGGAATTCCAAACATCACCTGGGATGGACGGCCACTGCAGGTAACCTTTGGGGCAGAAAGGGTCACACCATCTGGGTCACACCAGCTCAGCCTCCCTCCGATGAGTCTTCATCTGTGACTGTCCTTGAGTGCCCCTTGCTATGTGTTGGGCACTTCTGAACCTCAGAGCACATCTGGAGCATCTGAGCATCACATTAATATAAATGGTTTGGTACCTCTGTCCTGGGTGGATAGGGAGTTATTCAGAGGTTGGCTTCTCGAAAGCAGAGTAGAAATGGTTACCTTCGGAGTCGTTCCTGGATCTCAGAATTTTAGTCCTAAGGATGAAAGAAGCTCACGGATCAGAACTTACAGAGTAACTCAACCCACTAAAACACTTGAGACCAGTGAATAGCTCTGGGTTATGCTTTCCGAATATCTGATTCAACCACAAGGAAAGAAAACAAGGCACTACTGGGTCACTGCCCCATAGTTGTGGGGACTCCCTCCCTCTTAGATCCTAGAATATGACCCTAAGAATGAAAGCCTAACCAATTTAGGCCAGCACAACTCACCCTCTCCCCATTCCCGTGTTGATGTAGGGAGGCAAGCGAGGGGTGCCGTAATTCTCTTCCACAAAATCGGATCAGACCCTGTGTCCCATTTGCCAGTATATGAAGACAATCCCCCAGAATTGGGGGACATACGGCAACCCTAAGGCAAGCGCATGACTGTGCACTGGCCTATATCCCACATGTGGCACAGAAGTGCCTTATGGCACTTTTGTGATCCCCCCATGCCAGCACAATACTTGGGCCGGGACTTATGCAGGCCTAACTGGGGATTAGGGTTAGGACTGCAGCCTCAAGCATTCTCCAAAAATCCTATAATCAGATTCTTTTCTTTGGGCTGGCTTTGAGTGGACAAGATCCATTTCACTCCCAAGGCTGGAGAGACTAATGGTGAAACCCCCTGATTTCTCCTTATTTTCAGTATGTTTTGACCCATTCAACCCAAATGGGCTGCTGAGTCATTCAAAGGCAGTGGCCAAGTTGGCCCTATTGGGGTGTGTATCAATTTTGGAGCATCTTCTCCCTCCGCCATGGACCAGTGAGTCAAATATCTGCCGTCACCAAACCAGTTCACTGGACCATGAAGTTCCCTGCTTTTCAGGACTGGGAAATTCAGAGATTCATAACATCCCATCCCTTCCAACCTTACAGGTGGAACCCGTTTAGCACCCACAGGTGAGCCTGGCTCATGATCCAGGCAGAGTTTTCTTCCTCCCCTATTCAAGGGGGAGTAACAGCAGATCACCATCTTATTAATACTCTGTAGGAAAGATCCAGAAGTGAGTCAGACTAAAAAATATTATACTTTTCTCCAAGTTCCTTGTAGTTCTGAGCCCTTATTTGCAAATTTTTGAATCAAGGTCACCAGAATCAATGGCAACAAGCCTGGATTTACAGGTAATGACAGGTGTGCGAGACACACCTAAATGCTCTAGAGCCTCCAGAGCATTTAACTCTTTATTAGCCACAGTCAGTGACTCTTTCTATATCTTCAACCTCAACTGCCATTCCAGGTTTGGATTCTTCATCTTCCTGGAGTGTTCAGTATAACAGATTCTGGTTCCATGTTATGGTTGCCAACTCCGACTCAAGCTCTTCCTAGGTTATTTTACCTGGAAATAATATCATTAAGCCATGGAAATGGGGAAGGGACCCCTTTGCTCCATTCCAGGTGGGGGGGACCAAAATGGAGCCATACATGGTTCCAAAGGAGAAGGACCTCCTTGCACGCTCCCTCCAATACTAATGGTTCTGCCCCCCCTCTAGCTATGCCACTGCTGCCCTAGAGCTCTTTTCTAGGGTTGTTAGTTGACCACAAATTAGTCTATTTCTTCAGTTTTTAAGGATTAATTTGGGGGGACGGGGTGTTTGACAGGCAAAGGTTAGTTTCACACTATTAGGGAGTTCTTGCTGATCCTGTCCCGGATCCCTTATTTTTCAAGGCTAGCAAAACAGACCCCAATCCAAAAACCTCAGGGTTTTGCACCCAGCCTGGTGACCCCTATTCCCTGCTAACCCTAACCATAGAGTCAACCTCCTTATCCTCGCCTTCTGAAGAATGCATTCAAAAAGAGCTTTGCAACACATCACTGATGCACACGACTGATCCTGGAAGCAACACTTAAGCTGCTTTGGTGCCAAACCGAGGCTTGATGTGCACCATTATTTTTTAAATGGGCACCTTAAATAACTTGGCCACTCTGGCAGGAATGTGTAAGTGATGTTCTCATCCCTGCAGCCTGGCATGCTCTCCAGCCAGGCCTCTGCAGCAAAAGCAGCCGTAAATGTGTCACTCTGGCTGGCTCGGAGGCTAAATCCCTTCCCAGCCTGCTTCTCGCAGGAGAGGGGGAAGGCCAGATGCTTCTCGGTGCCAGGCAAGGGCAGCAGGAGACGGCTGGGGAAATGGAGACAGTCAGGGGCACCGACAGGCTGGCACTGCAGTGATACATGGAAGAGGGAGAAGAAAGGTGGCCAAGGATGCCCTTCCCTCCCAATAAGCTGCTTCTATGGAAAACACACCCAGGCTGGTTCTCTCTTCCCTGGATGCTGGGCAGGAAAAGGGCAGTACTGGAACCAGCCCTGAGCCCAAAGGTTTGGAGTTTGTGCCAGAAGGCACATTGCAGAGGAAGATGCTCATAAGGGTGGCGCACTCCGTTCTGACCTTACACCTGCATTTCAGCTGAAGGAAAGCCTTGCAGCGCCATGTGCTTCACAAATCGACCTCCCTGGGCCGGGACCCGCTGGAGTAAACAGAGGTGACCCAACTCCTTATAGAAGTGCAGAGACACCGTTGCTCCAAGATGCATCACGACTTCATGTTGGGTGAGACAGAATTCATTTCTTTGGGGGGCCTTGGAAGTGATGGAGGGAATAAGGGTACCTCTGAGCATGTTGATCTTCCATACAGAGTATGCATTTGCCTTCACTGCCTAGGATATCCTCCCAGAACAATTATGTGGTGCCACCTCTTATCTCTCCCTTGCAGTCTGATCCTTTGATGTTCCACCATCAAGTCCACCACTTTGATGTTCTCGCTCACACTGTCTACTAACTACTGGATTTTCTCAAATCTAATGCACACCTTTTGAAGCTGAATATACAGCACGATCCTAACCATGTCCATACAAAAGTAAGCCCCACTGAGTTCAATGAGTCTTACTCCTAGGAAATTACAGCCTAAGGCTGTAATCCTAAAGACACTTTCCTGGGAGTAAGACCCATTGAATACAATGGGGCTTACTTCTGAGTAGACGTGGTTAGGATTGTGCTCTAAGGTTTCCAAAATTGGGATGTGCGTTATACTTGATAGCTTTAGATTTAGTCTGTCATTAAAAGTTGTACTTTTTCATTATAAGTTTAGGTCAGAATTTTATTTCACAGTTTACTGTATTGTAATAAAAAATGAAACGTAAACACATTGTATTAAGTACTGTCATTAGATAAAAATCATAACATAAACCTATTGCCATGTTATTATTGTCTTATAACTCATTGTTGTATGCAGTAAACTTAAGTTTTGCACCTCTTTGCAGCTGTGCATTACAATTGCCAGCAAACTTTTAAAAAAATCTCAGGTTTTTTAAATGAGGGTATGCATTAGATTCGATGGTGCATTAGATTGGAGCAAATACTTACAGCCAGGTAAATAGATTTACAGCCAGGTAAACGGTAGGGCTGCTTTGCATCCCATTTAATTCTGGTCTTTCTCATTCTATCCTCTCTACTCCCTGGGACTTGTTAGCTTTGTATCTCCATCCCTCCCTTGTTGAAGCAGCCAGAATATATGGTAAACTTTTGGGGCAGGGGACATTACAATGTACTAAAATTCAATAAAGGTAATAGGATTGCATTTCATATAAGGACTTTTCCTTTCTTGGTGTGCAGGGAGCAGCCTCCTCCTCCAAAGGCTTCTGCAGATGGACCGGACCTTTTGCTCCTTATCCTCACCACTCAGGTGAGACTTTTTATTTATGACCTGATTCCCGGGTGACCAGATTATTCCTGAACCCCAGGGCCAAAATTCCTGAACCCCAAGGCCAAAATTCCTAATCCCAGGCCAAAATTCCTACCCGCTTAAAAAAATTGCCAAAAAATGTATGTTTTTGTTTTTGTTTTTTGGGTTTTTGACCATAACTTTTGATAGGAAGGAAATATCTCAAAACTGATTTTTGCATTGGATTCTGCTCTTCAATACGAATCCAACAACATATGGCATGATGGGGTACTGTGCACTCTTGCAAAGTTTCAAAATGAAGCCAAAATGTAGGACAATGAAGCCAAAATGTAGGACACCTGGACAGGAGGCTAAAAATCCGGACAAATCCGGTTTTTCCTGGTCATATGGTCACCCTGCCTGATTCTCACCAGCAACTGTTCACAAAGGGGCTAACATCCTGACAACCGAGATGGCCGAGTGGTTCAAAATTTGGAAGATCCGGGTTCAAATTTCTGCTCAGCCACAAAGTTTTCTGGTTGAGTTGAGTTTCTTTTGGGCCTGTCAATCTCACTACACTGCAGACTTGGTTTGAGGAGAAAACCCAGGAGGGTTTTGCACACCTTGCACCCAGGAGGGTTATGCCCAGGATGAACACCATGTACACACCATGCACACCCAGGAGGGTTATGCACACCATGTTGAACTCCTTGAAGGAAGGATGTATAATAGATTACCTGACCTCTAAGGCCTTGGAAGTAGAGTTTGGCTGCAATCCTCAAAACATTTTCCTGGGAGGAAGCCCCACTGAGTATAATGGGACAGAGGCTACAATCCAGAGTAACTACTGGTCCTTTTACACTGATGTAGTTATGGATCCACCTATGGGAAATGCATAGAGCAATCCTGAGTACGTGCCTCTTACGTCTTCCCATAGTTATTCTGGATTGTAGGGTTACTTCTGAGTAGATAGTCATAGGATTGCACCCTTTAGCTTATAGATTTGGGTGTCTCAGGGTCTGGTTCATGGGGTGTTCTGCCAACTAGGCCACCATCTTCTTGTGGAATCTTTCTTCTGGTCAACAACCATCTGATGGGGTCATTGAATATTGTGGCTTCCCCGTCTGTTTGCAGGAGTTTTGTCCGCCATCAGGGAGGATATCCAGTGACGTCACCTCAACCTGTTTCCTCTCAACTGAGCCAGAAGATGCTAAAAAATGTGGCCACTTCTGGTAAGTCTAAGGGCTTCTTGTGCCGTCACAATCAGAATAAAGATCATTATAGGATACCACATCTGGAGTTTTATATAGTTCGGGTCACCATATTTTCCAAAGGATAACAGAATGGGAAAAAAGAACATTTGTGGGCTCCTCTCTTAATAGGAAAGGGGGCCTCCTGAGGTCTAGATCGGTGATTTTCAACCAGTGTGCCATGGCTGGTCCTCAGGTGTGCCATGGGAATTTGGAGATTGACATTAATTAATAGGAAAATTGGGGGATTTGAACAGTCTGGTGTGCCTGGTCAATGGTAAAAACAACTATGGTGTGCCTTGAAAATTTCAGTGCCTTGTTAGTGTGCCATGAGATGAAAAAGGTTGAAAATCAATGGTTTCTAGATCATGATTTTCAACCTTTTTCATCTCATGGCACACCATCAGTTGTTTTTACCACTGACGAGGCATACCATGCTGTTCAAATCCCCAAGTTTTCCCTTTAATAAATGTCCCCCCCCCCCCCCCCCCGCAAAAAAAAAATTCCTGCTGCACACCTGAGGACTATCCGCAGCACGTGGCACACTGGTTGAAAATCTCTGTACTAGATAGATTTTGAAAGGTGCCCAAGGAAGGACATGATGGAGACACACAGAATTACGTGAGTAGATATTGTGAGATAGAGAGTTGTTCTTTTCCATCTCACACAAACAAGAACCAGGAGAAATTGAGTGTTGGGAAAGTTAGACAAAAAAAAATATTGATTATTCAACTTGTGATTATGGTCAGTTTTTGTTATTTGCTAGGATTAGGTTCCTGGAAAACCTTGTGGATACCAAATTAGTGGATACTAAATCATTGAGCCTAAGGAAAAAAATGGAGTTGGGTTCCTGGGGATTAGTTACAAGCTATGATGCATATGGTATGTGTGACCAGTGATGGGCCCAGCCTCCCTAGGACGTTTAGTGCGCCTGCGTCCAGCTGGACGCAGGCTCACTAAGCTTTCTGGTGGCGAGCCCCAGGAGACCTGGCGCCGGCGGACGCTGGCGAACTGGTCCCCGCGGCTCTTGCAGCCGTGGCTGTGACCAGATCACCAACGTCAGCCCAGAGGGAAGATCCGGTTCGGGTGAGTAGGCCCGAACTGGCATCTGCCCACCTGTGTGTGCAACCTGATTTTAGAAGGCCACCTACCCCAGCAGGGCTCTCCTTATGTTCCTATGTGATTTGGGTGACAAAGGGATCCTTACGCCCTCCTCTTTCCCAGAGGCCATCCAGAAGCACCGGAAGACCCTGAGTGACTGGTTCAGCCAGCAACCCAATGAAGAGCGGCAGTTTGGCCCTTCTTTCTCCCTGGACACGACCCACGTGGACCCAGTGATTCGGGAGAGCTCTCTAGAGGAGATCCTAAAGCCCCCTCCTGAGTTGACAATCCAGAACCAGCTCCAGACCTCCAGCAGTCACACCATCAGCCTCCAGAACCTCTTTGATGTAGATGCCTGTGGGCGCCAGGTGAAGAACGTGGTGCTGTATGGCACGGTAGGCACCGGGAAAAGCACCCTTATCAAGAAGATGGTGATGGATTGGTGCCATATGCGGCTGCCGCGCTTTGAGCTGTTGATCCCCTTCTCCTGTGAGGACCTGTCCCAAAGCACTGCCCCCATCTCCTTGCGGCGCATGATCACCAAGAAATACCTTCACCTCCGGGAAGTGGTGCCCGTGCTGGGATCTGCCAACCTCAAGGTGCTGCTTGTTCTCAACGGCCTGGACCGCCTCAACCTGGACTTCCACTTGGCCCACACTGAGCTCTGCTGTGACCCCAATGAGCCAATCCTCCCATCTGCCATTGTGGTCAACCTCCTGAGGAAGTACATGTTGCCAGAGGTTTGTGTTGCAGGTGCTTAGATGTAACAGGTGGCAAAATTAATGTACACTTTTGTGCTTTTTCACAGATTTTTAGCTCCCCCCCAACAGTTTTACGCACTTTTTCACTGTTTTTTGCACTTCCCCCCCCCTTGGATCCCAAATGGCCACTAGCCCATGATGCGCTCTTGATGTGCACCATGTTCAGTTCATTCAAATGTGTGCAAACCAACAATTTTCTGCTGCACTGAGACTATGCTAGTGTGGTTGCAATTTGCCTGCACATGCTCTACTGCAGCAAAAAAGATGCGCTTAGTAGGAAGCGGCACCTTCCCCCCCACCTCATTATGACAAGTAGAAAATGTCATTGACTTACACATGTGGATGCGTCTGCTTCCTTTCCTCCAGGCGAGCATCATTGTCACAACAAGGCCCTCGGCTGTGCGCCGAATCCCCAGCAAATTTGTGGGCCGCTACGTCGAGGTCTGCGGTTTCTCCGACACCAACCTCCAGAAGCTCTACTTCCAGATGCGCCTCTGCCAGCCTGAATGCAGGGGAGCCTCAGGCCCCGCCACAGCAGAGGAGACAAGCGAGCGCGACAACCTTGTGGAGATGCTTTCACGGAATCTGGAGCGGCACAACCAGATTGCCGCGGCCTGCTTCCTGCCCTCGTACTGTTGGCTGGTCTGCACCACCTTGCACTTCCTCTACTTCACCAAGTCTGTGCCCCCTGCTCAGACCCTCACAGGCATCTATACCAGCTTTCTACGGCTCAATTTCAGCGGTGAGGTGCTGGATAGCAGAGACCCCTCCAACGTCTCCATGATGAAGTATGTGGCCAAAACCGTGGGCAAGCTGGCCCACGATGGGGTGATGTCCAGGAAAACCTCCTTCTCCGAAGAGGACCTGCGCCGCTGCTTTGAGGTGGAGATGAAGACAGAGAATGAGCTGAACCTCTTAAATGTCTTCCGGAGTGACGTCTTCCGCTTCTTCCTGACCCCCTGTGTGCAGCCAGGCAAAGAGCACAGCTTTGTGTTCACCATTCCTGCCATGCAGGAGTACCTGGCTGCCCTCTATGTGGTCCTGGGTGAGAAGAAGACTCTAGCACAGCGGGTGGGCAAGGAGGTCTCCGAAGTCATCGGCAAGGTGAGCGAAGATGTGGCTGTGGTGCTCAGTATTGTCTCCAAAGTCCTACCGCTGCGTGTGTTGCCACTGCTCTTCAACCTCCTCAAGATGTTTCCCCGGTACTTCAGCCGGTTTGGCAGCAAGGACCGTGATACCATTGCCCGCACCATGGCCATGGAGATGTTTAAGGAGGAAGACTATTTCAATGATGACGTCTTGGACCAAATCAACTCAAGCATCCTCGGGGTGGAGGGCCCCATGCGCCACCCAGACGAGGTCTCTGACGACGAGGTCTTCGAACTCTTCCCCATCTTCATGGGTGGTCTGTTGTCACGGCGTAACCGCGTCATCCTGGACCAGCTGGGCTGCACCATCAAGAACCTGGCTGCCTTTGAGATTGCCAACGCCATGAAGAAGACAGTCATTCGCAACAGTCGCAAGGGTTTGCCACCGTCTGAGCTCATGGACTACCTCTTCTTTCTTCATGAGTTCCAGAATGAGCGCTTTACTGCTGAGGCCATCCAGTCCTTGAGGACCATCAACCTCTCCTCTGTCAAAATGAGCCCTCTAAAATGTTCTATCCTGGCATCCGTTATGGGCACCACAAACCACGAGGTGGAGGAGCTGAACCTGGCCTCTTGCCATCTGGATGTCAGCAGCCTGAGGATTCTCTTCCCTGTCTTGCTACGATGCAAGAATCTCCAGTGAGTGTCAGAGTCTTCACCTTGGAGTCGTGATCCACCTTGGCGGATCATGTTTTAAACTAGACTGACTTGAAGTCTCACGCATGAGCCTGACCTTCCATGGCCAGGGATGAGATGGAACATGTGTTTTGCACGGATGAAGTTGCAAGGTCATAAAGTCTCAGCTGGCATTCCCAGTTCACAAGATGCTTGTTCCCAATTTCCAAGTTACCATATTTCCAGTGGTGGCCAGTTTTCCAACTTTAATGAACAGTTTGCCACATCACTGAGATTTTCAGGACTTTTTTTGTGTAGTCTGGGCTTTCACCAGAGGGTGGCAATGAGTGATCAGGAGCGAGGTGGAGATACCGTGAAGTATAGCTAGGGTCACTACTCAGAACTTAACGATATTATATCCTCGACCTACAAATGAGTTCCGCTCTGGAACTTCATTTAGTTGCAATATTTGTAAGGGGGAAATCCAGAGTAACTACGGGGCGTCCTTGCTCCGGAGTAAGAACAAATTACTCTGGATTGCAATATGGATTTCCCATAGGTTTTCACTAGGTGGTGCAGTAACTACGGGTGCACGTAATTTCTCTTACATGCTCCTGTAGCTACTTTGGACTGTGCCCTAAGTCCAACACCATTGACTTCAATGCATGTTTCATTGATGTCAGTCCATGTTCATAAGTCCAACACCATTGACGTCAATGCAGGGATGTTCATATATATGTAGAGTTGCCATAATTCTCTTCCACAAAATCAGGACAAGACCTTTTGTCCTATTTGTCAGTATATGAACACAATCCCCCCAAATTGGGATTGTCCCTGTTTTTTTGGGACATATAGCAATCCTATATGTACAAAAGTTTGCATCTTGAAAAGTCATAAGTCAAGGATTTACTGTACTCTGTTCTGTTTTCTCTCCAGCTTGCAGCTCAACAGCCTGGGACCAGAAGCCTGCAGGGAAATCCGAGACCTTCTCCTTCATGACAAATGTATGGTGAGCAACTTGCGGTGAGTGTGACCAGGTGTGTCGCAGGAGATTATCTCCAAAGGTGCCAGATATAGACCTGGTTAAGTTTAGCCCCTAGTTATCTGGTGATGCTTCAAGATGATACTCCTTGCTTCTCATACTCCCTGGATTGGAAAAGGGGTATGAAGAGTAGCAGGTTAAGGGGTCTCATCTATGCCTCCTCTTCTGATCCATTCCCTTCTCCCTTTTCCAGTTCAGGAGGTGGCAAAAAGAGGAGGAGGGAATGGAGGCATGTGGGTAATTGGAGGTGGACAGTCTTGCCAATGTATTGCCTGATTCAGTGACCTTAGTTGGCCTTGTGAATGGGCCGACACCAGTCCTTCTACAGCAGAATTCTGAACTATGAATCCTAATTCTTTCTGGAGTGTTGCAAGACTTAAAAATATATATAAATCAGAAACTTGATTCTTTAAGGTATTTTAGTTATAATTATTATGAATCATACATGTTAGAATTTATTTTTTTGCCATGGGAGGGCAAACCCTCCGCCGATGTCTAGGGCAGTGATGTCAATTCTGGGTTCTTGGTGGGATCCTCTGCAGGAGAAGGAACGGGATGTGTGAGACCACCAGCACCCTTCCTCTGGAGAGAACCAGAATACAACTTTGCACACTTAATTAATTCATTCATTCATTCAATATATCAATCAAATTTACTGTGCAAATTTACTGTGTTTACTCCATTGGGTAAACACTCCATTGTCTCCATTGGAAACTCCACTGGAGTTTCCACTGGAGAAGTAACAAGGTGCATGAATCCGCCAGGGCCTCTTCTGTTGAAGCTTGGCAAGTCATGCGCCCTCACTTATCACAGTGACCAGGGCAAGTGCCACTCAGATCCCCCCTTCTGGTTACACCTTGGCTGCAACAAAGCATCTGGAGCAGGGGTCCTCAAACTTTTTAAACAGGGGGCCAGTTCACTGTCCCTCAGACACTTCGGGGGCCGGACTATAGTTTGGAAAAAAATGAACGCGTTCCTATGCACACTGCACATATTTTATTTTTGTGCACAAAAAAGGAAAAAAATGCAATATTTAAAATGAAGAACAATTTCTTGCTTGTTTCTGTCATTTTTCTTTTATTATAACAAAAAAGAAAGAAATAAAGAGGGGGGGAAAGTGACAAAGCTGATTTGGAACTTTTTGGTCCGTTCTGGAGGGAAGGAAATAAGGACCTAAACAGGAGACACAAAACTCAATACTATGCCTATCTACTCAGAAGTAAGTCCCATGCAAGTCAGTGTTGCTTCCTTCTGTGTAAGTGTGACTACAGTTGCACCCTGAGAGCCTGATCCTGTGCGTGTCCACTCAGAAGTAAGTCCCATGGAAGTCAATGGGGCTTACTCCTGTGTAAGTGTGACTACAATTGGACCCTGAGAGCCTGATCCTATGTGTGTCTACTTGGAAGTAAGTCCCATGGAAGTCAATGGGGCTTACTCCTGTGTATGTGTGACTACAATTGCACCCTGAGAGCCTGATGCATGGTAATTGTCTCCCCAGACATGAGAGTGAGAGCAGCACAGCCCATCCAGGTCACCCACAGCCTTTCCCCACCCCACCCCATGCAAGGGGTGACAGGCTCTGGCTGAACCCCCTGCGGCCCTCTACTCAGCACTACCCCTAGGTGGCCCTTCATACCTCCCCCAATGAGGGTGGGGGTGCGCTGCCTCCCCCTTACCCCACTACCTGGCCTCCTTTGACTCAGGGCCGTGAGAGGAAAGGCCTTAGAACTGTTGGCATGCACCCCTCCCGCCCGTTCTTCGCCTCACCTCAGGAGACACTAAAACCACAGGTGGGCAGATGCCGGTTCAGGCCTATTCGCCCAAACTGGATCTTCCCCCTGGGTGGACGCTAGCGAGCCGGTCAGAGCCGCGGCTGCCAGAATCGCAGGGACCGGTTCGCTAGCAGCCGCACGCGTCTCCTGAAGCTCGGCTTCAGGAGACGCAGTGCACTAGTGTCCAGCTGGACGCTAGCGCACTGCGTCTCCTGGGGCCGAGCTCCAGGAGATGCAGTGCGCAAGCATCCAGCTGGACATCCAGCTGAGTCTCCTGGGGCTGAGCTTGGCTTCAAGAGATGCACTGCGCATGCGCCAGGGTTGAGGCCTGTCCCTCGCCCTGCCCCCTGACCCCAGCCCCGCCCCCTGACCCTGGCCTGCCCACCAACTTCCGGCGAACCGGATCTTGGGGTTGGCTGGGCCCACCCCTGACTAAAACGGTTCAGCCTGGGTCCCGGTCTCCGGCAGGGGGAGAGGCTCTGCAAGAGGCTTCTGCAGCGAACTCCTGAGGCTGCCACGTTCGCTGTGCGTGCCCTGGTTCCCCAGCGGGGGGCAGGACAGGAAGAGGCTCCTGCAGGCACCTCACTGCGGCGAGGATGAGCCTCTGGAGCGAAAGTCACCGCGCGCCCTGGTTCTCTGCCTCCCGCCAGGCTGTGGGGAGGCCGCAGGCCTGATTGAGGGCCCTACGGGCCGTCCTTTGAGGACCCCTGATCTGGAGAGTTGCAGCCTTGCCCATCCTCCCCTCTCACATCCACTCTCTTTTTGTGCCATTTCCAGGTTGGCAGACAACCCTCTGATGGAGCAGGGTGCGAATTACCTTGCCGAAGCCATCGCCGGCAACAGCTCCTTGGGGCACCTGTCGCTGCTCCATACATCTCTGGGGGACCGGGGTGTGGAGGTGATCACCCAGCACCTGGTTCAGAACAAGCATCTGGAGGAACTTGATGTGGCCTACAACTCTGTGACGGACGCCACTGCGCTGGCCTTGGTGGAAGAGGCCAAGAAGCATCCAACCCTGAACAAAGTGCAGTGAGTCTGTGCAGCGCTCTCTAGCAGAGCATCCCCCATGTTCATTCACACACACAGAGTCTTTTAAAAAGTTTGCCGCACAATCTACAGCAGTTTTTGTTCCGGGATCCTACCTTGTCTTCCCCCGTTGTCTGACTTGTTCCAGAGATGATCCATGGGTTGCTTCCATGTCAAAGCCTCTTCAAGCTGCTGGAGCATTGCACGGCACTGAATAAGAGACCAGTAATTAATCAGTAACCAGTAATTAAACTGTTTTTCCTGACTCATTAACAGACACGTCATCAGTAATTCCATCCATCCCTTTTTATAGGAAGCAAAAACAGAAAGAAACTGCTAAGGGAAAGCTTTTAATTGAAGGTACAAGAGCCCTCAACCGCTCTTTGCCAGTCTGCCTCCATACACAAAGACTGCCAATTTGCCAGTATGTGAACATACCTCCTTCTGTCTTAATACGAGGTATCTGATGAAATTAGTTGGTGGTAAACTTAGAACAGAACCACCCCCCCCCCCCCAAAAAAAAAAGATCTGCAAACAATTTGCAATAATCTGTTGTAAAGTTCAGGGTGCAATCCTACCAATTTAGGCCAGCACAGGTCATTCATCTCCCCATTCCCATGATGGTGTGGGGAGATCAGCGCATGTTTGTGCACCGACCCAAACCCCCTCGGAGTGGCGCAAAAATGCCTTACAGCACTTTTTTGAAACCCCCAAGCCACCACTTGACTTGTGCCAGAGCACGTGCTGGCCTAACCAGAGGTTAGGATTGTGCTGATGGTGCTATAAGGGTTGCTAAACCATTTAGTGAGTGGTGGCTTTAAAAGGGAACCTTTTAAACAATCCAAGAGTTGATCGTCTTAGGGCGCAATCCAGAGTAACTACCGGGAGTCCTTGCTCCGACGTAAGAACAATTTACTCTGGATTGCAATATGAATTTCCCATAGGTGGTGCCGTAAGTACATCAGTGTAAATGTCTCTTATGTGCTCCTGTAGTTACTTTGGATTGTAGGGATAGCTGCTAAATGGGACCTCCATTTAAAGAAAAGTCTATCCCTGAATACCATTTTGGGAAAGCTTGGGCTCCCTGGAGGCACATGGCTGGAATGATGGATCTGTGGATCTGACAGAAGGATCTGATGTGGATCTGATAGAAGGATCTGTGGTCTGATCCATCGGGAATTTATCTTTTGTTCTTATTTTCTGCTCCTTCTCCCACCCAGCTTGTACTTCAACGATATCAGTGAGGAAGGGAAGCAGGCCCTGCACGAGATGCGCAAGGACCGGGATGGAATCAAGGTGCTCATCTTCTTGACAATGGGAGCGGATGTGTCTGACTATTGGGCCATCATCCTGAACGTGGTTCAGAAGAACCTGCCCATCTGGGATCGGGACCGGGTGCAACAGCATCTTGGTTTGCTGCTGGAAGACTTGGAGTGCAGCCGCCGACAGACGGTCAACCCGTGGAAGAAGGCCAAGTTCATGCGCGTCGAGAACGAGGTCAAGAAGATGCTGGGAAACATTCAACAGGGGAGTCTCTAGCACATCATTCCCTGAAAATGGTCATGAACACTTACAGTAGGAGGTGGCTGAGGGCATCAGCTAGGGGTACAAACACATATTGTTAAAACTGGAATCCCACCATATTTTCTCCTATGGAATTGCCTGATCCATGGAGATTTTTCTCCCATGGAGTCCCATGACAATCTTTGCTTGTTGGATTTGGGCAGCCAAGGAAGAGATCAGGAGGGCTATAAGAATTTTTGGCCTGATCTTCTGAAATTCTTATGATTTGGCTTCCTCCTGTCTTGGAGATGCAAAAGTCAGGCATACCCGTGATTAACATTTCCGCCCAGTCCACAGGTGTCCATGTTTGATCCCTGTCGTGGTTATGCAATATTGGGCAGAAATATTCAGTGTTATCCAGGCCACCATGTTTCAAGTGGACACTTTGCCTTAAAAAAAAACTCTGTACACTTAAACATTTGTCAACTTATTAAAGTTTTCTATGTCTAAATAGAATTTTTTATTTGCAATATTTTTGCAAATATTGTTGGGATCGGGTTTGTGATGCAACAGACCCTGGCCTATAAGCACTGTGCGCAGCTGGCCAATATACACTATGCAATGGTGGCTCTGCTACTTTTTGCTGGAGAGAAAATTGATTCAGAGCCACATGAAGTTGTGGCTTTGAAGCAGATCAACTGCCAACCTAATGTTCTGTGTATACAGGGTGACCATATAGAGTGGAGGACAGAATGCCAATACCTTTCACCATTGCATAGAAGAGGAAATTTAGGCAGGTTCGGCTCAACATGGAAGGGTTTAATAAGCACCTGCCAAAATTCCTTCTTCTATGCATGTTTAAAGGTATATGTTTAAAGGTATAGGAACTATATACCTATATGTTCCTATAGCCATATATGTTCCTATATGTAACATATAGCTATAAATTTAAAGGTAGAGGAACTTGGTCCTCTATGGTCCTCTATATGGTCACCCTGAGATATATAACTAGTGGAAACCAGTATACGCACCCCGAGATATACGTATATAACTAGTGGAAACCACTTTGCTAGATTTCTGACTTGCTCACTTACATGGAAAAGGGATGCTACAATAAAATTGTTCCTCTGCAACTTGAAACACAAGGGTTACTACTAGTGCAGTCCAATGCACATTTACTCAGAAAGGAGTCCCACGATGCAAGATGGACTTAGGACCTAGTGCCAGTGCTGGGTGCCATAAACAGGCCGTAAAGCACGTTTATGGCACCCTCAGCACAGAGAGTGCTGGAGTTGGCCCCTTACCGATTGGAGAGTTGGCAGAAGGAGGATGTGCCGCTATTGGGGGTAAGTGGGACTACTGGACAGAAGTGTGACCTCGGGTTCAAGAAGAGGACATGATGGCAGGAATAATTGGGATGAGAAGGGAGGAGATTGGCGGGTCTCTCAAATCTAAACTGGTAAAATACTGTAGTCAGTGCAGATTTGAGAAGCCCCGTAGCAGGGCTTGGGGTTGTCCCTGGGCGAAGAGGGCAAAAGGAGATTTCTCGCTGCTTCCTGGCTCCCACTGGATATGGCGATGGCCACTTTGACAAGCTCAGGATTGGGCTTCCCCTCCCAGCAAAGCATGCAGAGGATTTCAGGCAGCATAATTTGGGACAGAGTCTGCAATCCTAAACATGATTTCCTGGGAGGAAGCCCCATTGGGGCTTACTTCAGAGTAGACATGTATAGGATTGGATGGTTAGCTGAAGTTGTTTGTGACACAGAGCACAATCCTAACCATTACTTACATTAAGTAATTATTTAAGTAATTACTAACTCAGATGTAAACTCCATTGTGTTGAAAGGTTCTTACTCCCAGGAAAGTGTCTTTATGATTGGAGCCATATTTTGGGAAAGGTGAGGATGACTGAGGTTGTGATGAAAGGGAAAGATGCCCTGGTGTAGCCACAAGAAGCTTACATCAGGCCCTTCAAAGGAGCATGGCTTCTTTTCCATCTGCAACCCTTCCCTTGACTCCAAATAAAGCTACATATTTTATAGGGTGCACTTGATAATGTGGACATCTTCCCAGCTGTTACAGGTTACACAACAACAGTGGAATAGATCCTGCAATCCTGTTTGCAGTGCTGGCCAATTAATTTATAACTTTGAGGACTAGCGGCATGTGGAATTTGGAGATCTGTGGAGCACCTTGGACGGAGCTTGCCCATTGCTATATGTATGCAGTTTGTATGACTCCCAGTATGTATGCTGTACGTATGGCTGGTTGCTTTGACTTGGGAAAACCCAGAGGAGGAAAGAGTGATAGGAAGCCATTCATCTCATGCAGATAATCAAGGCTGTGATTTTAAACTGGAGCCCTGGAGACAGATGCAGGTTGTGAATTATGGGAAGAGGATGTGATGGGGACTGATGTGTTGGGGTCGGAATTGTTCTGCCGTTGTGCCTCTGCAATGCTCAAAGCATCTTTGTTTCAGCTGAACACATCTGGTTCCTGAGTGCTTTGTTCGCTTGCTCAGGAGGGAAACAAAACCTTGCTTTAATTTTTAGATTTTATATATATACATATATATATTCATTCATTCATTCATTCATTGGCATCTTTCAGTCTGGAAAGACTCTGGTATCGTGCTCTGGTTGGAGGTCCTGAAACAGCATCTGGTGTGGCTAAGAAGGCCAATGTGAGAGTGTCCATCCCTTCCACACTGAGGACAAATAAATTCCGTCCCCTGCCCAGGCCCAGGTTTCGCTGCTTCCGGGTCTGTCTCTTTGCTTCAGCCTGCCAAACAAGTGTCTCTTCCAGTTGGAGAAGGCCATGCTGGGTCTTTTGCCTCCACGCTGAATGATTGGAGGTCAAGGTTTCCCAGCTGTTGATGTCCATTCCCAAGGCCTTTGGATCCCTCCTCCAGATGTCTTTGTATCGCAGCTGTGATCTCCCTCTAGGGCGCTTTCCCTGCACTAATTCTCCATATAGGAGATCTTTTGGGATCCGACCATCAGCCATTCTCACGACATGCCCAAGCCAGCGTAGACGCCGCTGTTTCAGAAGTGTGAACATGCTAGAGATTCCAGCACATTCCAATATTGCGTCATTTGAGACTTTGTCATGCCAATAATACGTCGGAGACAGCGCATATGGAAGGTGTTCAGCTTCCTCTCCTGCCATGCATAAAGGGTCCAAGACTCGCTGCAGTACAAGAGTGTGCTCAGGACGCAAGCTCTATAGACCTGGATCTTTGTATGTTCCGTCAGCTTCTTATTAAGCCATACTCTCTTTGTAAGCTTGGAGAACGTGGTAGCCGCTTTACCAATACGTTTATTCAGCTCAGTATCTAAGGAGAGAGTGTCGGAGATAGTTGAGCCGAGGTACACAAAGTCATGGACAACCTCCTGTTCATGTTCAGAGATTGTGATGCAGGGAGGTGGATCCAGACCCTGACCCATGACTTGTGTTTTCTTCAAGCTGATTGTTAGTCCAAAGTCTTAGCAGGCTTTGCTAAAACGGTCCATAAGTCGTTGAAGGTCTTCAGCAGAGTGAGCAGTAACAGCAGCGTCATCGGCGAAGAGGAACTCCCACAAGCATTTCAGCTGGACTTTGGACTTTGCTCTTAGTCTGGAAGGATTGTAGAGTTTTCCATCGGATCTGGTCCGGAGATAGATTCCCTCTGTTGTATGTATGTATACATACACAAAATGCTGCTTTAGGACCTCCAATCAGAACACGATACCATAGTCTTTCGAGACTGAAGGATGCCAATGAAGACATATATATATTCTCACCCTCCATAGTCTTTCGAGGCTGAAGGATGCCGATGAAGACATATATATATATTCACACCCTCCATAGTCTTTCAAGGCTGAAGGATGCCAATGAAGACATATATATATTCTTACCCTCCATATAGATATATGGGCAAACAAAAGGAAGGTTTCGTTCAATGCATAATGAACTTGCAAAATTCAGTACCACAAAACAACAGTGAAAACAGCTAGTGGTTGTTTTAAAAGTCTGGATAATTTATATCACTCATTCTTGAGCTATCGACTTACCTTTGAGTAAGTCCCATTAGATATAATAATGGATCTTTCTTCTGAGTAAAACATGTTCAGGGTTGCATTGCTGGTCAAAATCTAAATGAAACCTCCATGGCTAAAGACAGTATATCTTAGAAAATACCAGATATTGAGGACTATTAAAGAGTTCATGCCGTCATGGATTTGCTGTGCAGATGTTGTTCCCTTCTTGTTGACCACCAAATACTGAACGAAGTAGATTTTTTTAAAAAAAGCTTTTTAGACATGTTTAAGAGTACAATCCCAACCATATCTACTCAAAAGTTAGTCCCATTATGTTCAATGGGTATTACTCCCAGGAAAATGTCTTTAGGATTGCAACCTTATTTATTTAAATTTTATATTCTGTCCCATCTTGTGTCATTCCTCTGTCTCCTGCGACATCCAAAGGCCGTATCACAAACATGACACATTTTTTAGAAGCCACTGAGATAGAATAAAATGCAGAAATTCATTATCAATAATGATAAAATTGAAATTCATTATCACAGGATTGTGTGGAGTTGCTGTAATATTTGTTTTTATGGACTTCTTGTAAGTTTTTTGAGATTTTTTTTTTAAAAATAAAGATCTTTTCTAAACATGGATGAAGCTGTATTGATTCCGAAACGGTTAGTTACTACAAGGTGAAGTTGCCTAGGATTGCAACAATCCAGAGTAACTACGGGAGCACACAAGGGACATTACGTGCGCCCGTAGTTACTGCACCACCTAGTGAAAACCTATGGGAAATTCATATTGCAATCCAGAGCAATTTGTTCTTACACCAGAGCAAGGACTCCCCGTAGTTACTCTGGATTGTGCCCTAAGTGCTGCAAAATATTTAAAATAAAAGAGGTGAAAGTTGCATTAAGCTCTTGACTAGGACCTTTTGGGGTCTGTTCTAGATCTAAGCTCAGGAATATGTTTTATTTTTGTGTATTATTTAAACGATAGCTCTACTCAAGTGTATTCTTGTAACAATGTATGGCAACTTCTAATAAACCAGATATAGTTGTTTTAGAAGTGTCTCTGAGTGTGTGCAGAGTGCATGCTGCCATACTTGCAGCATCAAATCTGTTTGTTACGGTACGAGCCACACTACCTGTCAGTTCCGGAAGTCTAAGGGCAAAATCCAGAGTAACTATGGGGGGTCCTTGCTCTGGTGTAAGAACCACTTACTCTGGATTCCAATATTAATTTCCCATAGGTTTTCACTAGGTGGTGCAATAACTACGGGTGCACGTAAAGTCTCTTATGTGCTCCTGTAGTTACTCTGGATTTGGAGGTATGAGATGTTCACAGGCCAAGGGTGCAATCCTAACCCAATTCAGCCCTGTACAACTCACCCATCTCTCCATTCCCATGGTGGTGTTGGGGAGGCTGGTGCATGTCTGTGCATTGGCTTAACTGCGCAAGGAGTAGCATAGAAGTGCTTTACAGTGGCATTCCAGGCCAGCCTGGGACTTGTGCTGGCCTAACTGGGGATTAGGATTGCACCCCAGTATTTTTCCCAGGGAAGAACAATTTATTTTCTTATCCTTGCCTTGCTCTGAGTTTAAACATTAAACTTCCGTGATCTCTTAAAGAAGGCGGTGTGTCCAGGTTAAGCTGTCAGTTCATGCTGGACCTTGAACCGTCACACTCTCCACCAGCATGAAGGAGAAGGGAGGTAAGTTGCAAAAGAATGGGTGGACGGGGTCCCCTCGGACTGGTGTGGTCAGATTTCTGGAGTAAGGGCAGTGTGGGGGAAGAGGGGGTAAGGTTGGCACAATAGGTGCCATTCCAGGTGCCACTCCAACAGCTAGGTATCTTCGCTGGGCTTCTTTGCCACAGTTCCACGGTGTTGTAGGTCTTTTAGGAATTAAAGCCTCTTTTCCCAGCTTCGTATGCTGAGGCTGGATTTTGGTGGGGAAGGGTGACCCTATATCTTAACCGAAAAAGAGGGACAAATGTAGGGCTTTGCAAAATGTAGGGCTTACTAGGAAATTGTGGCAAAACAATAGCTAAAAGCATTCATATGTCTTGCTTTCAGGTGGTTAATTTAAACATTCTGTTACTTATTATTAAAATTTAAAACTATGACATGAAATTTATTAGATCAAAATTATTAATTCCAAGAAAGCTACATGGTACCTCCTCACAAGGAAAAGGAGGACAAAAGAGGATATGTCCTGAGGATGTATGGTTACTTTGGGGTAACCATGCAGGGATGTCCCACCCATGAAGACAGCTAAAGTGTTTTCTCTCTTATGGAGCTGAAATAGTTGCTTCGACAGCAGATTATCTATCTATCTATCTATCTATCTATCTATCTATCTATCTATCTATCTATCTATCTATCTATCTATCTATCCATCCCCTGCCTTTTCCATGCCAAAGCAAATGCCCAAGACGTTTGCCCAAGGCTGCTTAAAACTTTTTTATCCTTTTGTCCTCACAACGACCCTGTGAGGTAGGTGAGGTTGAGAGTGAGTGACTGTCCCAAGGTCACTCAGGAAGTTTCAGGCTGAAGGGGGACTTGAACCTAGATCTTCCAACTCCCTAACCACTACACCATCCTGGATTAGTAGTAGTGGTGGTGGGGGGTTGCCTCCACCTACTTGCCTCCATTGCCTGGATATGCTCCCCATAGGAGTGGAGTGTGCCTCTTGCATGTGGGGGGATCTCTGTATCTTGGGAGGGGTTGTCTGGTCACCACTACACTCTTTCCTGACCTCCAGGTCTTCCCTTCTTGCAGGGCTCAAGGATAGCACAGAATTAACCACGTAAGTGCCACGTTGAGCTACCACAGTGATCAAACACGGGGTGTCACTCTGCTTTCCTTTATCGGCCACAGCTGCTTCCACCACTCATGGGGCAGTGCACCAGCAACGGGGCAAGGGGACACATCCCCAAATGGGACAAGTTCAAGACATCCCTAAGCCCATGTTTGACATCCCAAACATGGACTACAAAGACATGTAGCCTATGTCATACTAGCGTGTAACCCATGAGCATCTGCTTTCGGGTGCAGAAGGCTGAATAATAACACAGCTTTTTCCATTTCATCAATGAACAATAATAATCTGGAATGGTCTTCGCATACGGTACACCTGTGGGAGGGGGAAATCCCAGTTCCCTGGGATTCCCAGTTCCCAGTTCACTTGCCTCTTCTTGGCGTTGCAGGAAATTTGAATTTAATCCCAAGGATGGGATCGATAACCCAGCCCTATCTCTGGCCGAGGACTCAGGTAATGGGAACAGGTGTGTGGGTGGGGGAAAAGGGAGCACCAGCTGTTCCCCTGGGTGGTGTGCATCAAGAAGGAGGCTCGTTCTTGGTTGCACACCCCAGATCCAAGTGCTGCTTCCTTGCTGTATTTCTTGTGTTGCACAAATGGGGGGATCCTTCTACAGGCCAATTCAAAGGTCATGTGAAGGGGGGGAAAATCTGTAATGAGCCCTGGGAACTTACTGGTACCAGGAATGGAGGTTGCTCATGATGTCTCTGTGAGAGTCATTGACCTGGCTCAGCAGAAAAATACCCGCATACACTCAAATGTAATGTGCCACCGAATCTAACGCGCACTCCAATTTTTTAAGGCTAAAAGATTAAAAAATATTTATTGTTAATTGTAATATACAGCAGTAAAGCAGGTGTACAATTTAATTTTACCGCACACAATGAGTTATGTGACAATAATAATATGACAATAGATTATGATTTTTACCTAAGTACACTACTTTATATAACAATGGGTTTATGGGTGAAATCCAGAGTAACTACGGGGAGTCCTAGCTCCAGAGTAAGAACAAGTTACTCTGGATTGCAATACAAATTTCCCATAGGTTTTCACTAGGTGGTGTAGTAACTATGGGTGCACATAATGTCTCTTACATGCTCCCAATAGTTACTCTGGATTTTGCCCTTTGTTACATTTTTATTACAATATAGTTAACTGTTAAACTAAATACAGACTATCCCTACAATCCAGAGTAATACGGGCGCACGTAAGAGACATTATGTGTACCCGTAGTTACTGCACCACCTAGTGAAAACCTATGGGAAATTCATATTGCAATCCAGAGCAAATTGTTCTTACACCGGAGCAAGGACTCCCTGTAGTTACTCTGGATTGGGCCCTTTTACTTATAATCTGAAGTCTGTATTTACTCAAATCTAATGCGCCATCAAATCTAATGAGCAATCTAATTTGGCTGGAAAAGTGTGCATTAGATTTGAGTAAACATGGTACATACTCTAAGAAGGTGTCCATGTACATCTTCATGAAGCTCTGAACATGCTTTCTTTCAATCAGCCCCTACTGCATGGCCCACGGTGGGGGTAAGGAGTATGGGAGGTAAGGGATCCAAATGGACCTCCCTTTCCAGACCAATTCAATGGGATATTCTGCAAACCTTCATCTGTAGTCTGTGCAATGGGTCAGACTGACCTTGTGTGCTGCAGGTGGGGACAGCACAGGGTAAGGAAAGGCAGCAGGTCCCATGCATAGCCAACCACAATGAAGTGAGTTGGGGGGATGGATGGACAGACGGACTTGGCAATACTTTCCACACCCTGCTCCAGGATCTCCAATCCTTCCCTCTTCAGAGCCGGAGGAGGCTTTGCGGCTACGGTTCTGTCTCCTGAAGAAAGAGGAAGGTGAGAACTTTGGCTTCTGGCTGCGTCAAGAGACTGGCAATGAAGGCCACATTGTACGGCGGGTGACACCAGGAGGGATGGCCTACCGTCGAGGTCTCCGAGAGGGTGACCGGATCCTGGAAGTGAATGGCATGTCTGTCAAAGATGTGGAACATTTTAGGGTAAGACCCAGGTGTGAGCTGCTCTTTCTTTTGAGTGTTGGATGCCCACTTGACAGGGGTCCTGTAGAAGATCAAGCATAGGGGGTGTCGGACTGTAGCATTCTCTTCCATTCAGGAGTCCCTTTCGGATTTTTGTCCCTGATGGCCATTTGTACTTTCCAACGCCAACTACCTCTTCCAGGTGGTGCGGAAGATCAAGAGTAGTGGCCAGCAGGTCTTGCTCACTGTTCTGGACGGCAATGCATATGACTTGGCCAAAGCCCTCGACCAAGATCTGGTTCAGCTAGTGCCCCAGCGCAACCGGCCGCGACTGTGCTGCATCAACAAGAACCAAAATGGTTTTGGCTTCAGCGTTTCAGCCCCAGAAGGTAACTGGACACCATCAGCCCTGAACTCTATCGTTCACCACTATTCACCCTGTCTCACCAGAATCACAGCCAACCATGCAACAAGTTAATCGAGGCACGTGTTTCAAATCCAGGACATTGGCCTAATTGGCTGCCATATTTCCCAGATCCAAATTAGCGACTCCAAGAATGAAAAGATGGAGAGAGCATAAAGCAATGGTTCCAAAACCTTTTTTTTTTTTACATTTTTTGGACGATTAATTGTGGCTCTCCATTAGGGCAACAATCCTATAAATTGTATATGGTGACAGGTTTCTTGCAAGGATGCTGCTATTCCCCTTTTTAGTTTTCCATGGGTACCCAGGGAGCCACAGCAAACTGGGAAGCACAGCTCTAGAGGCCTGTTAGTAAAATCAGGATGGAGTATTTATTTGATTTATACCCCACCTTTCTACTTAAAAAGGATACGCACGGCATCGATAAATAATAGCCAGTGAAAATTATCCCTGTACTGGCTTCCAAGAGATTAGAAATCAGTACAGGGATAATTTTTACTGGCTATTATCTATAGCCAATAATATACGCTGGCTAATATACGCAAGATTTTGTACCAAATTTAGGATCATAGCTTTCTCCAACTTAGGGGAACTTTTTAAATATGGTCTTTTAACTTGATTTTTTTTCTGATTTTATATATTTTTTTATATATTTTATATTTTATATATTTATATATATTTTCTGGTTTTATACATTTTTTCTGGTTTTATATAGTTTTAATGGTCTTTTATGGTCTTGTTATGGTTTTTATCCTGTTTTTAAATTGTTATGGTTTTTTTTTAAAATCCTGTTTTAAAATTGTATCTTATTATCTGTTTTAATTGCTGTTAGCCGCCTTGAGTTTCCGGGGGGGGGAGGGGGAAGGGAAGCAGAATACAAATCAATCAATCAATCAATCAATCAATCAATTGGGAAGTTCATTTGTCACAAGTCCTCTGGGTTCCCAAAGAAGGGAGGCATTATAAGTACATTTGGCTGGCAGGTTTTTGTCCTCTGAGCTACACCCTCAAAAAAAAAAGGGGGGGAGAATGAGCTACACCCTCAAAAAAAAGGGGTTACGGCTTTTGAGTGTAATGTGGCCACTCTTATTGCCTGCCTCTCTTCTTTGCAGGGGTTAAAGGCACATTCCGAGTATCTGTGCCGACAGATGGGCCAGCGCACCAGGCAGGCGTACCAGATGGTTCATGGCTTCTGGAGCTCAATGGAAGCAGTGTGGAGAACTGGACTTACGCCCAACTTCACAAAAAGGTATTATTATCATTAACAGTATTTACTGCTTTCCCACACAAAAAAGTTCACAAAATTATAGACCAAAATCAAACAACGATCCGGGTTCCTGTTCCGTAAGTGTTCATAATCTTAAAAAATGCAGAACAACAACAGCCACAAGAGACACCATGGCTGCAATCCTAATGATACTTTCATCGGAGTAAGATCCATTGAACACAATGGAGCTTACTTTTGAGTAGACATGGTTAGGATTGTGCTCAAAGGGTGCAATCCGGAGTAACTACTGGGAGTCCTTGCGGCAACGTAAGAACAATGTACTCTGATTTGCAATATGAATTTCCCATAGGTTTTCGCTAGGTGGTGCCATAGCTACGTCGATGTAAATGTCTCGTGTGCTCCCATAGTTACTCTGGATTGTAGGGTAAGTTGGGGTGATAAGGGACAGTAACTACCCCCCCAAAAGTTCCTTTTGCCGTTAGCAGGAGATATGGAAACATCTGCTGTTTCTGTTGAGTGATTCTGGCTGGTGGTGCCTTGATCTGATTGTATTGTTATTATTATCTCATAATTCAGTATATAGATATACTCTTGCCAACATAAAATAGTTCCCAAAGTGACTTGTTCCTGCTTTTCCTTCATGTTTTGTACTCTTCCAAATCCCAGGTCAAGCAGAGCAGCAACCCCATGGGACTCCTGGTGATTGATGCAGAGTCGGACGCCTTCTACCGGCAACGGGGGGTTAAAGTCACGGCCGTCATGGCTGATGCCTCCTGGGTTCCCTTTGCAGTGAGGAAGCTGGCCATGGTGAGAGGGCCGGATGGCTACGGGTTCTTGCTGAAGGAAGAAAAATGCCGCTCTGGAAAAAGGGGTGAGGGGCTCTTCCAGCCCAGGGTTTGAACATCAGTTGGTGCACAAGGACTCTTGCATCTGGATGCTGGTTATAAATCCCCGTTGCCATGTTTTTCTGCCTCGCTTATCTCCAGCTTGGGCAAGGTTGGCATTCCCACTTCCCAGCTAATTGCAAGATCAGTGGTCTTCAAGCCTTGTGCCATGATCTATGTGCTAGATCCATGACCTATGTGCCATGATCTAATGAGACTGGGAACCTATCACCCATCCTGACCCCCTTCCTGGGACCTGATCCCTTGGTGGAATCCTGTGTTCAAAATGTTTAATTCTTTTCTGTATTTTTCCAACCTAATAAGTGGGAGAAGCAAAGTCTCCATCACGCCTGCACCACCAGGCAAGGGGGCAGCATTGGGGCTACAGATGTATAAAGCACATTCTTCCATTTCTGACAGGCAACCTCTGTCCTTCCCTAATGATTTGCAGGTCAGTTCCTGACGGAGGTGGATGTTGGGATGCCTGCTGAAAAGGCAGGGATGAAAGATGGTGACCAACTCCTTGCTGTGAATGGTGAGAACACTCAGGATCTTGACCACCAAGAGGTGGTATTGCGGATCCGAGCTGACCGCAACCAAGTGACGCTATTGGTCATTGATGCAGAAGGAAGCAAGTTCTACGACTCGGTATGTGCTTCTTAAGACTTGAGGAGGCAAGCGTTGTGTTCTGTACAAAGACGATCTTCCCTCCTTGCCAGTTTCTGCCATTAAAAACCACAGCGTTACGGAATGGAGTAGAAGCACTGCTCCACTTGATCATGGGATGCCCATATTGACTCAAATACCCGTATTGATTTGAATCTAAGGCGCACAGCGCCTTAGATTCGACCATGCCTTTGATTCAAGTCAATACGGGTATTTGAGTCAATATGGGCACCCAGCGATCAGATTTGGTTGTGTGTTAGATACAAGTCAATACAGGTATTTGAGTCGATATGGGCAACCAGTGATCAGATTCGGTCGTGCCTTAGATTCAAGTCAATATGGGTATTTGAGTCAATATGGGCACCCAGTGATCAAGTGGAGCAGTGATTGAGAGTAAAAGGCTTGAGAATAAAAAAAAAATTTACTGGCAATTGTAATGCGCAGCTGCAAAGCAGGTACAAAATTTAATTTTATTGCATACAACAATGAGCTACATCACAATAATAATACGAGAATGGGTTTGTGTTATGATTTTTACCTAGTCGCACTACTTTGGATTTATGTGACATTTTTATTACAATATAGTAAACTGCTAAACGAAATACCAACCTATACTTATAATCAAAATACTGCATTCACACGAATCTAATGCGCCATCAAATCTAATGTGCATCTTGGTTTTGGAAGCTGTAAATGTGAGCGTTAGACTCAAGGAATTGTGATTTCTGAATTTGCATCTCATCATTTTCTGTGTGCCCCAAAAATCAGCTTGAGGAATGCATTGCAATCCTCTGGGCTCCGGCAAGGTGGGCCACATACAAATGTGTTCCCTATGAGAGAACCAGTTTGGAATGATGTCCACCTTGACCAGTGAGGGGGACACTGCATTATGTGCAGTATGAAGGCCAACCTTCGTTGTTGCTGTTGTTTTAACCTTAATTGCCAACCTAATAGCCTGCGTTTCCAGGTGTTGCAAATGTTCTCTCCACCATATCCACAAAAATGGTGATAGCGTCCATTGCATAACAGCTGAACCCATCTATTAATTGTTTAATGAACCTTTGGAAGGTGTCCAAGGTGTTTCAAAGGCCAAAGGACAGGAGTATTAAATGGAAGGCACTCTTGTGGGTGAGAAAGATCGAACTGCCTGGCTCATCGAAAGGGCACCTGCACGTCTTCTTGTCTGCAGCCTCCTTGTGGCTGGTGGTGCTTTTATTATTTTAATAATAAATAAATTATTTATTGTCATTGTACACAGTGTACACATACAACAAAATTCACAAAAACACCCAGAGACCAGACCCAACACACTCTACACTACCCTTTAGGGATGTAGTGATATTGGGGCTTAGATGACCAATCTAAGATGACCAATCGGATCCATTGACCGGTAATTATAATTTATGCAAATTAGGCTATTTTTAGATGGTCATCTAATTAAACGACGTGTGTTTACTCTTAAGAAATGTGACTCTTTATGTGCCCTTTCAGTTTCCTTCCTCCTAGTTCCTTCATTTTTGAGAAAGCGGTTCTTTCAACATCTAATGTGGTTGTGCAGCACTTCCTTAGAAAGTTTCCACTTTGTGAAGTTATACGTTGTAACTTTCAGTTTATACACATACATTGACTTGGATAGCATTCTGGTTACAAACCAGAGTCAATTCAGTATCCCCTACAACTACTGTAGTTACTCAAATAGAATGTGCCATCAAATCTAATGCGCACTCTTTACTTATAATCAAAATACTGTATTTACTCAATGGAGTAACATGGAATTAACATGGAATATAACGCACCCTGATTTTGGAGACTGAATTTGGCTGGAAAAGGTGAGTGTTACATTTGAGTAAATACAGTCTATCCAACTATGTCCTGGGAACCACATAGGATTATGAGCACAATCCTAACCATGTCTACTCAAAGGTAAGGCCCATTGTGTTCAATGGGTCTTACTCCCAGGAAAGTGTCTTTAGAATTTCAGCCTATGTCTAGAGCAGGGGTATCCAAACTTTTCAGCAGGAGGGCCACATCATCCCTCTGACACTGTGTCGGGGCCGGAAAACTGATTTACATTTCAAATTTGGATACATTTACATAAATTTAAATGTGAGATTGTATTAGATATATAACAAGGCTTGTCCACAGCCCAGATGGAGGGGTCATGCCATGGGCTGCATTGAGGCTTGCTGTGGGCCATATCTGCCCCTCGGCCAGGGTTGGGACACCCTTGGTCTAGAGTCATCAACCCTGAGTCTATACAGTTCCAAGATCAACCTTTTTCAATCTCCCTCCCTTCCTATCCCACACACACAACACTGATTTCTGTATTCTCAGGAGATTGCCTAGAGATAAATCTGTAAAAATAATTTTTTTTAATTTGCAAAAATAAATTTGTAAATCAAAAGGAAACAAAATAATGGAGATAAAGAAATGATACCAAACTTTCCGAGAAGTATTGAGAAGCTGTTTTAGGAACCTCTTGATTTGGGTGTACTTGGCACTTCCAGGTTGGACTGTCACCTCTCCTTTTCTATGAAGAGGAAGACCCTCCATTGAGCTTCCATGTTCCCCCTGCATCCTCTTGTCCAAGCTTGCGTCAGGAAGATGGCATCAGCATCTGCGTCACCTGCCGCCGTCACCTCAGCACGGGCCCCACAGGTGACAGACCACAACCAGACCACGTTGGCAATGATTTCTTCAGAGTTTCAAAAGAGGTGATGATGACCTGCTGCTTTTCTTGATGCAGGGACCCCACCCAGCCAGCAATAGAGGCAACCTCCCCGCAACCTGCATATTGAGAGGGTGGTTTCACTTTCTTTCTGCATGGAATTCACTCTCTTTGTGATCACATTCGGGGCTTTCTTAAGGAGAAATCTGCTGGATCAGACCCATCAAGGTCCATCAAGTCCAGTACTTTGTTGACCTTATATAACTGAGCTGATTTGCAACTCCAGTACAGTTTATACACACTGATGTGTTAGGTGATTAGCTATGGGCAAAATCCAGAGTAACTACGGGGAGTCTTGCTCCGGTGTAAGAACAACTTACTCTGGATTCCAATATGAATTTCCCATAGGTTTTCACTAGGTGTTGCAGTAACTACAGGTGCATGTAAAGTCTCTTATGTGCTCCCGTAGTTACTCTGGATTTGGGGGTATGGCTCCAACCCTAAAGACACTTTCTTGGGAGTAAGAACCTTTGAACACAGTGGGGCTTACTTTTGAGTAGACATGGTTAGGAATTGTGCTCTTTATTTACTGCTACTTGAAGGACAAACTGTAGGGGACGCCTTCACTGTGTTAGCTATACTAGAATAAAATATTGCAGCATATGCATATTTATGTGTTATATTTTATCATTGTTAGGGCTGTGGGTGGCACAAGTGGCTAAGACACTGTGCCTGTTAACCAGCAGGCCAGGGTTCGATTCCTGGGTCGGCCCCACAAGACAGGGTGAGCTCCTGTCCTTAGCCCAGCTCTGTGACGCAGCTGGATCCAATCGTATTGGCTCTGCCTTTCCATTGGACTAATTCAGTGGCGTGGAGAGGGGGAATTTGCTGCGTGGGTAACAGCCTATCCTCCATAACAATCCAACCCAGGCTTTCGTGCTTCGCATGCAGCGTATGCAGCACTGAGCACAATACCATAGTGTTTCAAGACCGACGGAGGCCTGCTTTTTTATCATTGTTATAAGTTCCTTATGGCATAAGGAGATATTGTCGGTGCACTTAATCATCAGATTCAGTTCCCTTTATTCTTATGTTCTTATGTAACCACCTATTAAAATACATGGGAAAAAGGCAGGGGTTGTAAATGGACACTGCCATTTTCCTCCCCCAGGAGAGCACCCATTTTTGAGCCTATCCCAAAATGTCTCGTCTAACCATATAGCCTTTGAGCTACTACAGCTATATATGTTCTGTTTCATGCAGGGCCAGGAGGATGGACTGAGCCAGGCATTCTAAGCCTCACCTTGTCTCCACTGCCATAGACGCTGCCTGATCTCGGCTCTACCCAACACTCCCATGAGTGGTAGAAGCTAACACTTTGCACAGACATTACATCCACTGCACTCTTGCAACTTTTTAATGTCTTATTTTTTTCTGATATTGCTCCACTGATCAACTCACGCCGAACTCTGCAAAGGCTGCCCCTAGATCCTTGCTCTAGGCTCATGGACTTAAAAGGGAAGGAAGGATCAAATGAGGAACCTTTATAATTTTATTGACACGTAGGAAAGCCAGATGGACACCAACCCTTTGACTGCTTTGATGCATAGCTCCAAACTCTCAAAAATATAGAGTCTAAAGCAGAGATTTTCAACCTTTTTCATCTCATGGCACACTTAACAAGGCATTGAAATTGTCAAGGTACATCATCAGTTGTTTTTACCATTGACAAGGCACACCAGACTGTTCCAATTCCCAATTTTCCTATTAATGAATGTCAATCTCCAAATTCCCGAGGCACACCTGAGGACTATCTGCGGCACACCAGTGTGCTACGACATACTGGTTGAAAATCGCTGGTCTGGTTGGAAGATCTACTGGGTGAGTCGTAGACAACAATTGTTGCTCTTTCTGCAAAGTGGCAAACTATGCAGGATGTTACATTTGTTGAATTTCTAGCCTAAGGGAGTAGCTAATAAGGGCCATAGTGTCTGGAGTAAAATGTTCCATGATGTTTCTAGAATAGAAAGCACACTTCCACCCAAGCTGATATTTCCATCAACAGCCACTTTCTTTCCAAGGCAAGGGGTTATACGCAACGGTTTTGTTGGGAACGTAGACTAACCCCTTCCCAAACCAACCCGGTCTTGATCAGTTGTCCCCCTCAAGGCTCTTGTTACTTTAAAAAAAAATTGCAGCATGCCCTGCAATCCAGAGTATCTACCGGAAGACGTAAGAGGCACTTACTCTGGATTGCTTTATGCATTTCCCATAGGTTGCGCCGTAACTTTGTCGGTGTAAAAGGTCCCATAGTTACATGTCACCATATTTAACACTATCTCTAGTTTAACTCAAATGAATAGGGTTCGAAACAGAAGTTGGTTCCAAAAAAGATGCCTCAGCTGTCTGATCAAAATACAATGAAATGTGGAAGAAGCAGAGGTGGTTACTTAGGGAAAAATACTTTGCACAAACTCAGAGGCGCACTTTATTATTACACCACCTATTTTGAAGATAATCTCAAGCCACGCTGCTAAGCTGTGGTGAGGGTTAAGAGGACATGGCAATGCATCCTCAGGGCACTCACTCAGATCTCCAACGGGTTAAGTCCAAACTCCTTCAACTGGTCCTTATACTCCCGGTGGATAAGGGTGGCCTCTTTCTCCCAGCTCAGCTTGGCTGTTTGCAACTTGGAGAGCACACAATCCAGGCTCGCCTGAGTGAAGGACAACCAAAATTTGGTGACTGCTCGATGCGGATGTTAATATCTTAAATAATAATTTACACTGTTTGTAAATTTGTAAATAAACCAAATATTAACTCCTACAGGATTTAATCTTTGCTGCAAGGGGAATGTCCCAGATTGTCAACTCGTAAGCTATTCATAGGGGTGATTTTTCCCCAGGATGATGCCACATCCTTTACTACTACTACTACTGAAGTCCTGCTAAAATACCCATAAGAGCTTTCAATAGTCCCTGGGAGACCAATGGGGGGTTTCTGAAAGGTTGACAACAAACGAACACAGCAACACACTGGCAGTGATTTATGGTGACAGATGACATCCTGACACTCTACAATTGTTGTCAAAATGACTCACACGTGTTAAAATGGGATATCATTCCTCACATCTCACATGGTTGGAAGGATGAGGACAGTTCAGCTACCACCACCTTGCCCACTCACATGCAAGATCTTCTCATACTCCGTCTCCATGTTGTCAATCTTGCTCTGCATCTGGGCAATGGCCTCCTCCTTCTCTTCCAACGTCTTCACCTTGTCCGCTCGGCTTTGCCGCAGGTCTTCCTGGCATGCAGCTATCAGTTAGAGAAGAGGGACATGAAGGGAGATGAAGCCAAAATACCATATTTACACGAATCTAATGTTCACCCTTTCCAACCAAATTTCCTAACCATGTCTCCTCAAAAGTAAGCCTCATTGTGTTCAATAAGTCTTACTCCCAGAAAGTGTCTTTAGGATTGCAGCATTAGTATCCAAAATTGGAGCGCCTTAGATTAACCACAGTATTTTGATTTATAAGTATAGGTCAGTATTTAGTTTAACTGTTTATTCTATTATGGGACTGTGGGTGGCGCAAGTGGTTAAGACACTGTGCCTGTTAACCAGCAGGCCAGGGTTCGAGACCCGGGTCGGCCCCTTAAAACAGGGTGAGCTCCTGTCCTTAGCCCAGCGCTGTGACACCAGCTGGATTCAATTGTATTGGCTCTTCCTTTCCATTGGACTAATTCAGTGGCATGGAGAGGGGGGATTTGCTGCTTGGGTAACAGCCTATCCTCCATAACAATCCAACCCAGGCTTTTGTGCTTCGCATGCAGCGTATGCAACACCAAGCACGATACTATAGTCTCTCAAGACTGACGGAGGCCTGCTTTATTCTATTGTACTAAAAATGTAGTATTAAACCAACATTGTATAAAGTAGTGCTATTAGGTAAAAATCATAACAAGCCCATTGTCATATTATCTATATATATAAAATTGAAAAATCACGGACTCACTCAATGACTCATCAATGCCCAGCCAAAACCGCTCGGCCTAGAAGTATGAAATTTGGGGTGGGTGTTCCTTCCATGACTGAGGGGTGCGCTAAGAACTGGTTTTCAGAAATTCCAACTGGAAGGGGGTGAAATGGGGTGCAATGTGTTTTTCTCCCTATACTTTCCATTGAAGAGTCCCTGATTGATCACTGCCCCGTCTCAACCCCCAGATCTAGAAGCATGAAATTTGAGGAGGGTGAGGGTGTTCCTTCTATGACATGAACACCCACCAAGAACTGATGTTGAGAAATTTAACCCTTAAGGGGGTGAAAAGGGGTGCAACGTGTTTTTGTCCTATACTTAATACTGAAGACTGACTGATCAACATTCAACTTATGCACTGAAAGGAAGGGTGCACAGGGGGTGATGGTGTGCATGGGGGGATTGTGTACAGGGGTGTTGCACGGGGGAGATGATGTGCAGGGGGATGGTGTGAAGTGGGGGGTGGCATACTGGAGGAATTTTACTCCTGCAATATGGGTACGTTTTCACTAGTTAATGTCATAAAACTCATTCTTTAATGCAGTAAAATTAAATTTTGCACCCACTTTGCAGCTGCGCATTACAATCACCAATAAACTTTTTTTAAATCTCAAGACTTTTAAAACCAGGGTTTGCATTAGATTCAATGGCTCATGAAAAGAGACCTGCAGAAGGTGAGGATATTTTGGGATAACACCCCTTTGTCAGGAAAAAAACACCTGGCCTTTTGCAGGTCCCTACTCATTAAATTTGAGTCTATATACGGGTATGTGGGTAGGGAGTCTGGACTAAGAAGGATGTCATGGGCATCTCAGATGGAAGGAGTGCCAAGGAGCTGAAGACAAGAGTGGGAAGGGGTGGCAAAGTTCCACGTATGCCCACACAGGACATCATATTCTGGTTTGTTACACCTCAAGTGGGAGCTATTTTAGTCTCAGCAGAAGCATCAAGGAGTTCAAGGCCCCAGGAAGGGTAACAGACTGCTGGTGGCATCAGACCAAACCCACTCCAGCAGACACATCAAGTGTTATCCGCATGCAAGATTACTTCTTGTTTAGGTTATATACTGGTTCGTTTACACTTCTGGAGTAAGACAGGCCAGAATACACAAACCAAACGGCATCATCCAGGTTTTACAGGGTTAGCTAAACAAATTTGTCATCTTTGGTTTGGAAAGATAGGAATAACTTCTCCGCCCTGACACCCACTTCCCTAAAGTTAACAAGGACTCTTCCTAATAGTAATCTCCTACACACACAAGAGTTTTGCATACCGTCCAAGTTCTTCAACCAGTGCACAAACATTCTGTGACTGGTATACATTATTTGTACTGGAGATGTTTTTAATGACTTGTATGCATTGTGCAAATATGGCTACAATCTTATACACACTTCTCTGGATGCAAGCCAGGGTGCCCAAACCTCAAAAGGAGGAAGAGGTCTTGGATTCCTTTCAGCCTGGCCTTTCCGGCAGACAATGGCATGTTTCCCTACTCAAGAGTAAAGCTGCGATATTGGGCACTTTCACTTTCCCATAGAGCTCAATGCATATTTTTTATTTTTAGATTTTTTTGGCCATAACTTTAGATAGGAAGGAGATATTTCAAAACCGACTTTTGCATTGGATTCTGCTCTTCAATACAAATTCAATGACGTATGACATGATGGGGTACTGCACACCATTGCAAAGTTCCAAAATGAAGCCAAAACGGAGGACAATGGGGGGCATTGTCCATTGCGCATGGGGGAAGTTGCAAATGGGGGATGGTGCGCATGTAGGAAAGTTGCGCATGGAGGACACCCAGACAGGAGACTAAAAAAAGAGGACAAATCCAGAAATTTCCAGTCATATGGTCACCATGGAGAAAGCACAATGGAACAGTGCAATTAACTTCTGAGTAAACGTGCATGGGAGTATGCAGTGTGCCTGATCTGCAGAATCTCAATGGCCCAACAAAGCTGGATGAGTATGCAGATATTCTTGTCCCTGTCCTCATGCGGAAGATTAGGGATGAACATGAGAAGAAGCATTTGATGGGGCCAAACCATTAACCAGACGTTAATCCAGCTAGATATTCTGAGCAGAAGCTCATCAGGATTCCGGGCAGAGGTTTACCCCATTAGTTTACTCCTAAACTAATGGGGTAAACTAAACCCACTCCTAAACGGTCTGTGGGTGGCGCAAGTGGCTAAGACACTGTGCCTGTTAACCAGCAGGCCAGGGTTCGAGACCCGGGTCGGCCCCACAAGACAGGGTGAGCTGTTGTCCTTAGCCCAGCTCTGCGACGCCAGCTGGATCCAATCGTATTGGCTCTGCCTTTCCATTGGACTAATTCAGTGGCGTGGAGAGGGTGGATCTGCTGCTTGGGTAACAGCCTATCCTCCATAACAATCTAACCCAGGCTTTCGTGCTTCACATGCAGCATATGCAGCGCCGAGCATGATACCATAGTCTTTCAAGACTGACGGAGGCCTGTTTTTTTTAAAACTAATGGGACAAAACAAGGACTTGTACATACCAAGTTGTTCCTGCAAGTTTTCCGCCTTAGCTTCTAAGTGCTGTATCTGCGCATTGGTCTGGCGCTGAAGTTGCTGGTACTGGCGGATCATTTCTGGAATACAAGGTGAGCGATACAGAAAGTGACATATTTCCCACCATCACTGTCTTGGTCAACACATCGTTTTTTATAATCACTGTTATTCTACATGGTATTTGAGATGTAATGTAAACCTGAGACAGGTCCCTGCCCCAAAGAATTTACAATCTAAGTTTTGTCAGTGGGTGGCCACATGAAAAGGAAAAGAACATGCCATCGCTAATTAAAATAACTTAATAAACGGAGCATGCACAAACCCAGTGGTTTATTATACCAGGCGAGTCACAGGAGTATGCTCCCTGAAGTGCAAAGGAGGCAGGGAAAAAACAGATGTAAGATCTTCCCTACAATCCAGAGTAACTACAGGAGCATGTACAAGACATTTACATCGATGTAGTTAAGGCACCACCTAGTGAAAAACTATGGGAAATTCATATTACAACCCAGAGTAAATTGTTCTTATGTCGGAGCAAGGACTCCCCATAGTTACTCTGGATTGCGCCCGAAGTTTGGCAGAGAAGAAAACCAAGATAAGCTGAGAACTAAAGATCAGAAATACTGAACTTGCTTCTTTACAGATGGGTTTTTAAAACACATTTCAGCATCTACTATATGTTAGTAATAGGTGACATCCCAGTTCCTGTGATGGGGTTGGGGTGCCAGACTTGTAGAAACTTTCACTAGGCCGATTTGCCATCAACCAAGGAAGAGGGAAGTCTACTGGCTCTGGGTTAGTCAACACTATTTTGAAAGGCACCCAAATCAGAAAATTCAAACCTGCCCAGGAACAAAACCATCATTTGCATTTATCATCTTAACCATGGGGTGCAAGAACTTCACCCAGTGCCTGCTCATGGCACCCAACTATAGACACACCTTCATAAAGATCCTTCTTGTCACCCTGGGCCTTCTCCAGTTCTTTCTCCAGATCTTCCAGTTTCTGCTTCAATTCATTGCTGTCAGCTACCGCTTGCCTTGCCACATCCCTCCGGAGCACTGGAGGCCAGATAATAATAATAATAATAATAATAATAATAATAATAATAATAATAATAATAATAATAATAATAATAAAAACAAAAAACAAAACATGCCCTAGCAGATGATGTGCGAGAGAGCCAGGAATCTGCTCTGACTGAAGTCAGCAAGAGAAAGTTGCTGAAAGTGCAGCAGACCAACTATGAATATCGCAGTAGTGCAATTCAGGCTCGGATTGCCAGCTGGCAGAATAAAGCATTGCATGGCCAATTCTTTGCCAAGATGGAAGGAAAAGTGGATCAGGATAAGACCTGGTTGTGGCTCATGAGTGGAACACTGAAGAAGGAGACGGAGGGCCTGAGACTTGGAACAGGCAATCAGGACAAATGCCATCAAGATCAGAATTGAAAGATCAGCCCATGACCCCAAATGCTGGCTCTGCAAAGAAGTGGATGAAACCATCGATCACATTCTAAGTGGCTGCAAGAAGATCGCACAGACTGACTACAAACAGGCACAATCTGTTGCCCAGAAGATCCACTGGAATCTATGCCAAGAGTATCATCTGCCAGTGGCAAAAAACTGGTGGGACCACAAGCCTGAAAAAGTGGCTGCAAATGAGCAGGTGAAGCTTCTGTGAGACTTCAGGATACAGACGGACAAGGTCATGGAACACAAGACTCCAGATATCTCCATCATAGAAATCAGGCAGGTGTGGCTTGTTGACATCGCCATACCAGGTGACAGCAGAATTGAGGAGAAACAACTGGAAAAGATCTCCAGCCACCAAGACCTAAGAATCGAATGACAGCGTATCTGGTGCAAGCCAGTGCAGGTGGTTCCAGTGGTAATTGGCACACTGGGTGCAGTGCCCAAAGACCTGGGCAGGCACCTGAAAACGATTGGCATTGACAGAATATCACTCTGCCAACTGCAGAAAGCCGCACTTCTGGGACCAGCATGAATTATACGCCGCTACATCACACAGTCCTAGACTCTTGGGAAGGGTCCAACTGGTGATGAGAATGAAACCAGCACGAAATTGTTCGCTGTGTATTTATGGTTGATAATAATAATAATAATAATAACTTTATTTTTACCCCGCCTTTCTCCCTGGGGACTCATGGTGGCTTACAATATGTATAAAAACATCAAGAAAATCCCCACGGATACAAGATGGATACATGTATATGATATTGAATGGAAACTGTTTTTATTTTCTCACCATCTCTATAGCCCCTTTAAAAAAAACACCTGGGAGGGACCAAAAACATCTAAGGGGTATTTCTCATTCTGTCTAGAATCCTTATGGGATGCGGTGCCAGCAATTGAGCTAGAAATCCCTGCATACAAAGTGCATGTCCTGTTACTGAGCTACAAACCCTTCCCCATAATCCCAGAGGGATGGGGCAATGGTGCATCACTATACCCACCATTTGGAGTGTTCCCCTACCCGCTGCGTGGGAAGAGTCCATCATGGGGGTGATGCGCTGGCCTCCCACACTAGATAACACAAACCCTATTGATGCCACTGAACCGGACTATCTTCCTACCATATCTATACAAAAATATTAATTTCTCCTCCACCTTTACATCCATCCGAGGTACAAATGACAATAAACCCTCACCAAGGTGTTGTTTCAGACTGTCAACCTCCAGAGTTGTGTTTTTATATTTTTCCTCATCTGCTGGAAGAGGGAGAGATAAAAAATGGGTGAGAGATTGAAGACCTGGGCTTAATCCCAGACGTAGGCTGAATACCAACAGCTGCTACTAATTCCTCCTCTGAAAGGGGAGAGGGAATCACAAGCAGATTGAAATATAGTGGTAAATCCCTGAATGACTTACAGCAGATTATTGTATTTTAATTACAGTAAAACCTTGGATTGAAAGTAACTTGGATCAAGAGTGTTTTGCAAGACGAGCAAACATTTCTAATAAATTTTGACTTGATAAACAGTGTCTTGATTAATAAGTAAAAAATAGACCCGGCTGAGATATGGCCTGTTTTGCCGCTTTGCCAACACCTGCTCAGCCTCTCCCATGCATGCCTACCCTGAAGTAAACCTATTTCAGTCAATGGGACTCACTCTTATGTAAGGGGGGCAATGGAAAAGCACCTGAGAGATCTAGAGCACAATCCTAACCATGTCTAATCATGTTCAATGGGTCTTACTCCCTGGAAAGTGACTTTAGGATTGCAGCCCCCAACCCTGCATGTCTATTCTAAAGTAAGATCTATTATAATCAGTGGGGGGTCACTCCTGTGTAAGGGGGCAGTTTGCTGCCTGAGAGACTTGCAGTACAATCCTGAGTAACTACAGGAGCACGTAAGAGACATTACGTGCACCCGTAGTTACTGCACCACCTAATGAAAACCTATGGGAAATTCATATTGCAATCCAGAGTAAGTTGTTCTTACACTGGAGCAAGGACTCCCCATAGTTACTCTGGATTGTGCCCTAAGGCCTGTATCCTAAAGTGAAATTAAGCCCCTTGCTCCGGAGCAGTTCAGATGACTTTTCATAAAATAACACTAGAGGGTGACGTAACTGCGTGGACCCGTAACTGCTATGGATTTTGCCCCAGAGCACAATCCTAACCATGTCTACTCAAAAGTAAGCCTCATCATGTTCAATGGGTTTTACTCCCAGTAAAGTGTCTTTAGGATTGCAGCCCAAGGCTCCAATCCTATGACTGTCTACTCAGATGTAAATCCCATTATATTAAATAGGGCTTACTCCCTGGACTGTGTGTTTAGGATTGCAGCCAAAGTGCATGTTAATTTGTTTTATTTTTCTTTATATTTTGTATTTTCTTTATTATTTTGTATTATATTACAGTTTTGTAAACATTTTGATATGAATATTTTTGGGTTGTGGAACAAATTGTATGAGTTTTCATGATTTCTTATGGGAAAATCTGCTTTGATATATAAGCGTTTTGGATTACAATCATGAAACCACGATACCATTGTATTTATTTTCCCTTCCTCCAAAGAGCAGAGGGTACAAAACATAGTTCCAACCCCCAGAAAACCCTGTGGGGTAGTTTAGGCTAAGTCTGGCCACCAAAGAAGTTTTGTGGCTGAGTCGGGATTTGAACCTTAGACCAGATCCAAGTCCAACATTACACCATTACACTGATAAAGAATTTGTGATGTAGAATATTGTAGCAATAGCAAGTGAAAGGCTTACTTTTGAGTAGACATGATACAGTTTGTGCTCTTATACAGTAATATTTGAAAATGCCAGGGACCAGCTCACAGAATGGAATAAGTTAGTGTTTCTATTTCTTGAGACAACCCAATGGTGCAAAGCACTGAGACTGCAATCCTAAACCCTAGTTAGGCGGGTGTTACTCCTGTGCTGAGTTAGTCCTGGGCAATCCTAGACCCTAGTTAGTCCTGGGCGTTAGTCCTGTGGTGTCACAAAAGCAGCATAAGTCACTTCTACCCCACTCCTGGGAGACTTGCCCTACAATCCAGAGTAATTACGGGAGCACGTAAGAGACATTTACATCGACATAATGTTACGTAATGTTATGTAATGTTACAACGTAATGTCACGTTGACGTAATATTACGTCGACAGCACCACTTAGTGAAAATTCATATTGCAATCCAGAGTAAATTGTTCTTAAGTCGGAGCAAGGACTCCCCGTAGTTACTCTGGATTGTGTCCATAGGATAGTGACATCCGGACCTCACCACACCACACCGACATCCCCACACCACCATCATGTGCCAGATGAGTTAGGCTGGCCTAAATTGCTTAGGATCGTGCCCTAAGTTTTGCAGGTGCCTGAACGTGCAATGTGTCAGCCCCTCTGGAGCCATTCCAGGTAGTGGGAGCAAAACAAAGCTGTACACCAGGCTGCAAAAGGGGAGGGGGAGCTGCTTGCATGGTGCATTTGGGAACCTGCAAAACCTACTGCTTTGCACCCCCTCTAGTTATGCCACTGAGTCAACCCGGGTGGGATTTTCGGAGAGTCACCTACCTTGCTGGACGGACTTACGAGGTGATATGTTTTGCTTCTGCTTCCCTTCCTTTCTCTTGCTGTCCTTCCCTTTTGCTGTCTTCCTTTCTCCTTTCTTCGTGGGGGCCATTCCTGGTTGGTTGCAAACTGAAACAGACCAGAAAAATGGTTGTATTTCTCCCCCCCAGGAAGAAAGGGCCCATTGCTTGCATCTTATGCTGGCACCAATGGAGAAAGCCTAGAGGGTGTTTCTACACACAAGGCACACACTGCTTTTCTTGTGCTATTGATGTTACTATATAGACACTGTTTACGTGCATGAAGCTAGAAAGGCAACTACTTGCGAGTAATGCGTCAAGGTCTTTGCAGGGTGCCGCCACTTGCTTTGCAGAGCTGTCAATCCAAGCAGCCAACCCTCCAGAGGTCAGGAGATGAATGGGCTGCAATGGAGCACAAGCTGGGGTTTCTTGCATTGCTAGGCTGGCAATGGTCCCAGTTTGCTGTAATGGTGACTTAAGGAAGCTTAACAGAAACGGCTGGCAGAACAAAAAGGGCTCTCCTGCTGGAAACAAGTAACACAATAATAATAATAATAATAATAATAATAATAATAATAACAATAAGGACAACAGAATGCTTTGTTCACAAAGAAACTTTGTTCAGGGGTCATCTAAAGGTCCTGTGGCGAGGAGTTCCGCAGGCTAATTTCATGATAATCCCTTCAGGGGAGAACAAAAGGTCTTGAGGCGAGGAGTTCCACAGGCTAATTTCATGATAATCCCTTCAGGGGTCATCTGAAGGTCTTGTGGCGAGGAGTTCCACAGGCTAATTTCATGATAATCCCTTCAGGGGAGAACAAAAGGTCTTGTGGCGAGGAGTTCCAC
Source organism: Cryptoblepharus egeriae (assembly GCA_030015325.1). Taxonomy (NCBI): domain Eukaryota; kingdom Metazoa; phylum Chordata; class Lepidosauria; order Squamata; family Scincidae; genus Cryptoblepharus; species Cryptoblepharus egeriae. Next base: position 3,611,058 of record JAREYC010000011.1, read on the forward strand.
AGGCTAATTTCATGATAATCCCTTCAGGGGCCATCTAAATGTCTTGTGGCGAGGAGTTCCAAAGGCTAATTTCATGATAATCCCTTCAGGGGAGAACAAAAGGTATTGTGGCGAGGAGTTCCACAGGCTAATTTCATGATAATCCCTTCAGGGGCCATCTAAATGTCTTGTGGAAAGGAGTTCCACAGGCTAATTTCATGATAATCCCTTCAGGGGAGACCAAAAGGTCTTGTGGCGAGGAGTTCCACAGGCTAATTTCATGATAATCCCTTCAGGGGAGACCAAAAGGTCTTGTGGAAAGGAGTTCCACAGGCTAATTTCATGATAATCCCTTCAGGGGAGACCAAAAGGTCTTGTGGAAAGGAGTTCCACAGGCTAATTTCATGATAATCCCTTCAGGGGAGACCAAAAGGTCTTGTGGCAAGGAGTTCCACAGGCTAATTTCATGATAATCCCTTCAGGGGCCATCTGAAGGTCTTGTGGCAAGTGGTTCCATAGGTTAATCACTTGTGGCCCAAAACTTCCCATAAAGTATGCCCTAACCGATAATGGCCCCTTTGGCATCGTCACACCACACTGCGCATGCGCCAAATCCTCCATTGGTGCATGCACAGTGGCGTTCCCAAGCTAGCCGGGAAAGGGGCGTGTCTATGCTAATCAGAGTGTATTGGGCGTGGCTTCAGCGTCCCTCTATGGGCGGTTCTAGTCCCGCCTTCCCCTGACAAGACATCGAGCACGCGCACCGCGAACAGCGTCGGGCGTGCCGCATATTTAAACCGGTCCGGTGTGCGCATGCGCTAGAGTAAAAGCGAGTCGCGCACTCTACGTCCCGCCCAGCCTACGTCCTCGTCCAATCAGGAGACGCATTCTGTCCGAGGGCGGGCAGGGCAGGAGAGGCGGAGCACGCTGCCCCGATCATAAAGCGTCTTCCCTCAGCTTCTTTCCGCCCCTCTTCCCATGATTGACCCAATCAGAAAGGCCCTCCCTCCGATTCATCCCGCCCTTTTCCCTGGACAGTCTAATCAGAACACGCCGTTCCTCACAGGTTGGTCCCGCCCCTCTTTCACTGGAGGGTCAATCAAAAATCGTCTTCCCTCAGGTTCTGCCCGCCTCTTTTTCCAGTGCGGTCCAATCAGAAAACGCCTTTCCTCACAGGTTGGTCCCGCCCTTCTTCTAGTGGGAGGCCCAATCAAAATGCTCCTTCCCTCAGCTTCTTCCCACCCCTTTTTCCGGAGCGGTCCAATCAGAGCGCTCCGTTGGGGAGATCCTGTCACGGCCGGGCGCGCGCTCGCTGGCTCGTTCTCGGGGGCTTCCTGAGCCTCCCTCCTCCGCCTCCCGCCCCGGCGCCGCCTCGTTCTCTGCTTCCTCCTCACTCCGAGCCGCGGAGCCGGGCGAGGAGCGGAAGGACGGCCGGCTGGCTGGCCGGACTCGCCTGCGCCCCCTCCCGCCCTCCGCCCCCCATGTCGGCGCCGCTGAAGAAGGGCCCCGGAGGCCTCATCGGGCTGGTGAAGGACGCCTTCCAGCCCCACCACCACCACCTGGGCCCGCACCCGCCCGGCGCCGTCGACAAGAAGGCCGTAGAGAAGTGCTGGAAGCTCATGGACAAGGTGGGTCTCGAGGGGAGGGGAGGGGCTGGAGGCCTGAGCAGGTGGGGGCCTGGGGGCGAGGAGGTGGGGGCCTGAGGGAGAGGGCTGTGGGCGAGGGGAAGGGAGACGGGGGGCTGGAGACCTGGCGGCGTGGGTAGGGGTGGGGGCTGGAAGCCTGAGGGAGTGGGGGGGGGGCTGAGGGATGGGTTGGGGGGCTGGAGGGCGAGGGGGCTGGAAGCCTGAGGGAGTGGGGGGCTGGGGGCGAAGGGAAGGGAGATGGGGGGACTGGAAGTCTGATGGGGTGGGGGACGAGGGGCAGGGGGTGGGGTGAGGGTAGGGTGCTGGAAGCCTGAGGGAGGAAGGGGGCTGAGGGGGAGGGATGGCTGGAGGGTGAGGGGGCTGGACGCCTGAGCAGGTGGGGGTCTGGAGGGCGAGGGGGCTGGAAGCCTGAGGGAGTGGGGGGCTGGGTGTGAGGGGAAGGGAGATGGGGGGCTGGAAGCCTGAGAGGGGTTGGGGTGGGGGCTGGAAGTCTGATGGGGTGGGGGGCGAGGGGAATGGGGTGGGGTGGGCGAGGGTCCTGGAAACCTCAGGCAGTGGGGGGGAGGGCTGGGGGCGAGGGAAGGGGGTTGTGGGCTGGATGCCTGAGGAAGTGGGGGCTGGAGCCCTGGGGGTGGAAGGAAATGAGTGGGGGGGGGGGCCTGGAGTCCAAAGTGAAAAAAGGGTGTTGGAGTTAGGTCTTGGAGGCTTGTAGGTCTTGGGGGAAGGAGGGGGCTGCTGGTGGTTTGGAGTATGGTTGGAGCGCTGGGGGAAAAGGAAGGGAGCTGGAGGCTTGGGTAGTGAGGGGGACTAGTGGCCTCGGGATAGGGAGGGGAGAACTGAAGGCCTGGGGGTGGGGCTGGAGTGGGGGAGAGGGAAAGAGTGGGAGACTGGAGTTCTGTGTTGAGGGAGGGGTGGTTGGAGTCCTGGGGGGAGGAAAAGAGAGGTCTGGAGTCCTGAGCAGGGATGGGGGCCTGGAGTCCTGGGGGGAAGGAGGGGGCTGGAGGTTTGGGGATTGAGGGGGGGGGGTTTGATGTCCTGAGGGGAGGTGAGCTTGAAGCTTGGGGGGCCCTGGCTTTGATTGCTGTTCTCTAGGGCACTTGGGCAGTGGGTCACCTCTCTCAGCATAGTCCCATCCTTGCACTAGGTCTACTACACTGGGTCACAGCAGCCTATAGTGCTTACTCCCAGGTAAGGCTTTACAAGATTGCGGCCTCAGCCTGCTGTGGGTAATTGATCCCACCAGTTAATTAACATATTATATTTTATAGTAATAAAATTATTAATATCAGTGTTTATATTAGTATCGCTGGTATTAACAATAATGTCATCAGCTGCACTGATTTCCAAATTGGGAAGCTAGTCTCTAATTGGGAAACAAATCCAACTAATCAATTGATTGAATAAGATTCATTAATAGTAATGGAAATTTTTAGTCTTTGCATCAATAACATCTGTAATTGGGAATCAAGTTTCATTAATTAATAATAATCTTGATGTCCTTTTGGTTGTCATATGGACATTAAATATCAAACAATTATAATATTAACTAATTAGGCTTGGTTCCCCAATTGGAGACTATGATGAGGGCACTCAGTCAAGAATATGTACTGTGATTACTTTATTCTAACACTCACCTTTTCCAGCCACATTTCGTCTCCAAAATCTGGGTGTCCATTAGATTTGATGACGCATTAGATTTGAGTAAATAAGGCTGCTAACCACACTTTCCTGGGAGTAAGTACTATTTAACACAATGGGACTTCCATCTGAGTAGACATGCTTAGGCTTGCACTATATGCTATTTTGATTATAAGTTCAGGTCAGATGTAGTTTAACAATTTACTATTATAATAAAAATGCAGCAAACATATTTTTGCATAAAGTAGTGTAATTTGGTAAAAAGTCTATTGTCATATTATTGTCATATAATTCATTGCTGAATGCAGTAAAGTTTTACACCTTGCAACTGCGCATTACAATCACTAGTAAACATTTTCTAATTTCTTATTTTAAAATTGGGGTGCACATTAGATTTGATGGCACATTAGTTTTGAGTAAATATGTATATATGCAATTTTTAAATGGAAAGTTCACAAAGCGGTATACAGAGAATGAAATCACTGATATGAATAACAATATTTTTGGTCAATATTGACATTGGAATCAATAATATGCATATTGGTCATAGGTTGCAACTGGAAATCTTGTCTAATTAATAAATATTGATGTTAGGATCAATAATATCATCTGCTCCATAGTCTTCCAGCTGGGAAACTAGCCTTATAAATAAATAATATTCAGTAGGCCCTCCAAAGTTGATCCTCTCTCTATATTGACAAGCCTTTCTGTAATAAAAGCTCTAAAAATATAAGTACAGCACTGTATATATTTCAATTTCTTGACCACTTCTCTTTGTTTACCAATTTTGTCCAGTCCTTTGGGTGGTCAACTTAAAGAAGTTTATATTGATTGGTATTGTTTGTATTGGGTAAAAGAAGAGAAGAATGTCATTGCTGGTCATAGGCTGCAATTGGAAATCTTGTCTAATGATACACATTATTTACTATCTACAGTATTTATATACCGCTTTTCAACTAAAGTTCACAAAGCGGTTTACAAGAAAGTGGAAAAATAGCTAATGGGTCCCTGTCCCTAAACGGCTCACAATCTAAAATGCAAAAGAACACCATCAGAAGCCACTAGAACAGATGTTACTGGGAGTATGTAGGGCCAATTACTCTCTCCCTGCTAAATAAAAGACGAACACCCACTTGAAAGAGTGCCTTTTGCCCAGTTAACAGGGGAATCACTAATATAAGGGGTATCAATTATTAGTATCAATAATATCTACACCAGTTATAGCCTGCAAGTGGGAATCGAGCCTAATTACTCTCTACCTATAACCTGTTTCTGCCTACACTTCTGGGCTCTTCATGCCCTTCCTTAGGCCCCACATTGGATCCTGCTGCTTCATATTCTTGGAGTGCAGGCAGGAAAAGCCAGATGCATTGGGATGTGCCCTTAGTCCATCTAAACGCCATCCAAGCTTTACTTATTGACCATCAGCTGGCTGCTGTATAGGTTTTCCTCTGTCATCTCTGGAGGTTCTGTCATTAGGGACTGAATTTGGGACCTTTGGTGTTCTGCGTGCAAGGCCTCTGGTGGGCCACTGAGATACAGTAGGCTGGACTAGGTGGGCCTTCGGCCTGACCTAGTGAATGAAATTAAATAATAGGAAAATTTTATGACATCTCAAGTCCATAGTTGGGTTCATAGGGAATGTAAAAGACAGGAGCAGCAAAGAGCCCTTCCAAATAGGTTTTTAGGCAATATGTTTCTGGCAGGGTATGGCTTTGCTGCTTTCCCAGCCTTATGAAGTCTAGTCAAGAATAATGTGAAGCTCAATGACAGGTTGGAAGTTTATTTGCAGTGATATTGTAGTTCAGAGCATCAAACACAAAATAACAGGCTTGGCATCTGAAAAGCCTTCATAATTCTACCTAGCTCTGCTTAACTAAGAGAAACTGCAGCCTTAAGGTATGTTCTGTCTCAGATGAGTATATGTGTGTGTGTTTTAAACTTCCCAGCCCAGTAAATTGATTCATTGGGCTATTTCCTGGTTTTGAAGAGTCAGGTAATTGCAACACCTTAATGTTATGAATGGATTGATAGTTTGATATATGTGCCATTAAATGCTGTTGGGTGGAAATGCAGATTAAAAGTACTGTTAGGTATTTAATCATTTGTTTTCAGGGTGAATGTAATATCTCTGCTTGAGAAATCTAGATAACAGTAAGTTGTATTCATTTAATAGGTCATAAACAAACAGGACTAAATTAGCAGTATACATAGTCTTAAACACTAAAAATAGTCAGAGATAAGTAGTACAAAACCACTGGCTTCCTTTTCAGAAGATACAGTACTCTGAGATGTCTTATGAAATGTCTTAAGAAAATAAGATGCCTGTTTGCAGGTGAATGGAAAGCTCAAAGTTACTTCATTGCCTGTTTGCAGGTGAATGGAAAGCTCAAAGTTACTATTGGCTTATAAAATTCATTTTTATGAGTTTGGAGCTTGCTATTTTTCAGTACTGCTTCTTTGTGAGATAGAGATTTAGAAACAGATGCCAAATAAAGTTTTTTTGTAAATGATCTTGGGAGTGTGCCATAATTTACCTTTGCTCCAAGAAAATAAACACCAATTTTGCTATGCACATGCTACCATTATGTTCTTTTGTTTGCCATCACTTCCTCTTTCACTAGTGTCTGATATGAAGTGTAATGTCATCCTGTGCATGTTTATTTGGAAGGAAACTTCACTGAATTTAATGCATGTGCACCTAGAATTGCAACCTAATCCTAGTCTCTAGGTTTTTTATTTTTTCTTGAAGAAACTGCTGCTAATGACAAAGAAAGTTGTGTTTCCCAGTGTTTTCCACTCCCCCTCCCAAAATCAAGCACATAGTGCAAAAATTGTTACTGATCGACATATGCCATAGTTGAGTTTTAAGGAAGTTGCTTGGATTCCAAAGCATAGGCAGTACTTTCAGCTAATAATGGTTTTGAGTGCTGAAATCTCACCTATGGTTGGGAATTAACTAATCTGGATTGCTGACAGATTTTGTGCAGTGAATCTTTGGTGCTGGAATTCTGTCTTCCAGAGAAATGTGCAAAGATGGAAAAATGGGGCATGCCATGTTCTTTGAACACTTTACATTAAAGTACAGTTTTGTACTTTAATGAACATTAACTAGTGATATAAGTGCTCCTAGTGATATAAGTACATTACATCAGTGCTTCTCTTTAGATAGCACTAATCATTTTGTGACAGATCTTTAAAGTGCATTCTTCACAAGACCAGTGAGCTAGCAGAGAAGAATGAATCAAAATGGCAGCTGTTGGGTGTAGTTGCATATTGCAGAGGAACAGGTCCACACATACATAAATAACATTTTTGGTGGCAATTTTCAAACCATTTTTTACTTACCTAGACAAGGAAAGAGGAACTTGTTCAGTAGGGAGAATGATTGTCACCACAGCTGCTTTGCATTGCTTCATAAAAATGGGAACTGTGACTGGTTAAATACAATTCCCTCCTTACTAGCTGAGTTTTTTCCATCATGTTGGGATGAGCAAGTGATATTGTTAACCCTAAATATGACACATTGCTTGCGTATTTCAAGATTATAACCACAAATGCTGCAGGGAGAGACCTAAACATTTCATGAATCATTGCAGATTCGCAGCTTCTAGGAAGAAAATACCATAAATTCTGATATCTGAGAATAATTCCAGAGAAATTCCTTTGCATGTCAGTGCCATGATGGTGGGACACAAAGAAGGGACTTTTCTGAAGATCTCGGAAAATGGGCAGATTAATGTGGGAGTTGGAAGTCCTTAATTTGCTATTGTCCAACACTGCTTACGGCTTTAAATGTTAAAACTAGCATTTTGAATTGTACCTGGAAACATACACTCAACCATTGGACCCCACACAATACAGACGTAATATGTTCCATTTGTGTGGTGCGGGTCCGGAATTGTGCAGCAGCATTCTGGGGAAGTGGAAGTTTTTGCCTTAAAGGGGAATCCCATGTGCCGGTTGTCTACTGTATTTCATACAATACATGGACTTATGGTAAATCAGATGATAACATCCAGTCCTTCTTCTTTAGTATTTAGCTGGCAATTGGGCAGAGGGTCGTTCTCTCAACCAGTATGCTACTATAGGTGCAGCAGGATTTAGTGTATCATTCATGATATGCTTTCTTTGTGATTGTGATAAGAATATCCTTTCCCCATCTGACTCACACAAACACAAGAAAAACTGAAGTCCCAAGCGTAACTAGGCCAAGAAAAAAAATAAAATGTCACTAACATTTACTTCAGGTTTGAAGGTAAATAGTTCAAACGAAAGCGGAGGAAGTGGGGTTGCATAGGTCTACACAAAGGCCCTCTAGAAAGATGAAAAGCAACAAATAAACTCAATGATCCATCCTATATACAAGCACAAATTGTGGGCAATTCATTGCTGGAAATTACTACAGTGCAGGGCAATGAGAACAGGTTGTCATGTGAAAGCACTGCATGACAACACTACAGATGTTGAGAACTGAAGCATCCTTCTAGCACCTTGTTGATCCACCATTGAATCTGTGGTTCAAGGCCAGCCTGTCATAGCTTCCCACTAAAGAGCCTGGGTCAAACATATGTGGTTCACATACTCTTTTCATCCCACCTGGACAACATAACCAGTATGGTTGGTTGTATCAAACTGATTGAGGAAGACCTAATGAACCAGCAACTGACCACAAACAAGGCTTGTTCTGGATTTTTGAGTGTGAATGGATTAGTCAAGGTGTGTGTTTAAAGTACCATAAATGTTTAATTTTTGCTCTCAGATTTAATTCTAGTTATCAGAAATTAGGGTTTTGTTCATGTGTAGCTATTTTGAGGTATATTTCATGGACAATGTACAGGTGGAGCCAGTTCGCAGGTTTTATGTCTATGGATCCATCTGAGCCCTCCAGAGGAGAGTAGGGTCCAGTTCCAGACCTCTCCAGAAGCCTTTCTGAATCCTAGAGAGGCAGTGTGCACCTGCCAGCTACCTCTGCCTCAGAACTGTTCCTATTGCTGACAAAATGCTGTCCTCTGGGGTTTCCTTGGACCTGGACTGAAGTTTGTTATAAATAGGGGTTAGTTAGTACTCTCCCTTTATTGAGGCTGTCCAAAAAGGTCTGGTGTATATTGGTTTGCCACACATTAGTTTTAGTTTAGATTATATGCATCTTGGAAGCAGGGCCTTTTTTCTGATGAATCTTAAAGCACCAAGTATGCTAATGGTGCCAAATTAAATTTCTTCTCCTATTCTTCAGTCTTACGCATGCAGTTTTGTGGTAAATAGTCCTGTTGTGGTTACAGACCCCTTGTACGTGTGGGATGGGATAGGAGTTGGAGGCGTTATCATTGCTTCTGTGTGATTTGCTGACACTGGGTAGAGCTGGTTTTCTCTGTATGTCTGATGCCCTTTCCTGATAAATGCTTGCTGAACTTTACTTGCTGGCAGTATTGTATGGTAAGAAAATCATTATCTTAATTCTGCCTGAAGCCATCCTATATATTTTTCTAAGATAAAGTAAGGGAAATGGTTTTCTGTAGCTTTATCATGCTAGCACATTTCTCCTGCTATGCACAGCAGCTGAAAGAGACTTTTGACAGTAAATGTAGTATAACAATTCCACTTCAGTATTTTAGCTGGAAGTGATGTATTTTAACTTCATAATACAATTAGTAATTAGAAGTTGAGATCTGAATTGCAGTAGAATAAAGCAGAAGTCTAAACACTTTGGGGAACTGGGTGTAGATAGCCTAGGAGGTGTTGTAACTGAAGAAACCATGTAATACTGTATGATGGAGGAATGTTACAAGCCCAGTAACCTGCATATACAGCCTCTGGGTTTTTAGAGGTAGCTTGACACTGCATGGCAGAAGCAAGGGAGTGGCAATAAGATGCAAGCACCATATTGTTTTGAGTGTTCCCTGAGGCATCTGGTAGGCTGCTGTGAGATACAGGAAGCAGGATTAGATGCTCAAGCAATAACCAACTTTGAAGCTCAGACAATAAATTATTGTATGCATGTGTGGAAAGTAAATATTTTTATTTAAATATTTTAAACATCTTCACAGAGCATAGTCAATTCATTGCTGTGGGATCGGTGGAGACTTAAAGGTTTGCTAGTGGTTAATCTCTCTTAGAAAAACACAAAGAAGTGGTTTTTTTTGTAAAGAGGAAGTAATCAACATGCCTTCTGATCATGTGAAGATGGAAAAAATTTCTTCACCTTTTTTTGCTTAATATAATTTCTCATAGAAAATCAGCATGATCATTTGGGAAGGGATTGCTTGGTGCAAGAGCACCTGCTTTGTGTATACTATCTTTCTGCCTTTGCCATACAACCAGGTAATTTAGAGTATTAAAAAATCAGGAATTCCTCCAGTTATTGATGATCAGTCATAGTGCAACAGCTTTGGATTTTGAATGTTCTGGATCTGGGTCTCCAAACTTTCAACCTCAGGGCTCCTGGACCTTTAAAAGTTGTGTAGAGGGAATTTCACCAGGTGTAGCTTGTGGTCTGTGAGATGAAAAGCTTCATCTGCTGAAATTTCCTCTACACAATTGTTAAAGGTCTGGAGTCCTGAAGTTAAAAGTTTATCCTAGCCCCATTTTCTGTTAGGTCTGACAGACCTAGCTGAGTCCAGCTATTTAGCTTCTACCTGGATAGACCAGTGGTCTGATTCTCAATAAGACAATACACTCACATATTTATAGTTAATACAGATCAAACCTTGTTATCTATAACTTTAAGTGGGTTAAAAAATCAGTGGATATCAAATCAGTGCAAAAATCTATATCTTTTTAAATAAAAGGTTCACATAGCTATTTACAAACGGGCTCACAATCAAATATGCAAAATAACTTTAAGATCCACTTCCAGGTTTCTTGCTCTTCTATTCTTGCCTCAGAATGCAATCAGGTTCAAGGAATTTTGGTATTTACGTCTGCTGAATGTGTTTAATAAAAATATTCTTAGACCTATGAAAGCTGGTGCCATAGCAATCAGACAATTGCAAGAGCACTTGTATTTTGCTGAAATCTAAGATAGCCTACTTTAGATGGTAGGCTAAAATATTTTTGTTCTTGGTTTGCTAACTGCACCTTATCTAATGTTAGATTAAAATGTATGGTTCTCAATGGTCATTAAAATAAAGTGGAAATACTCAGAAAGTACTACTCGTAGTAGTTTCTGAAGTTGAGTTGTTTCTGTTTAGTATGTCTGACACAACATAAAATGAGATTCGCTTCTTCCTCTTTTCTATTGTTTCTGTAAGCTTTTGGGCTTTTTCTCCAGCTGTATTTGCTTTTGTAAGAGAGGAAAAGACCTTGTGTGCTTGCTTTTTGGGAAGTGGGGTCTCAACATTGTTTCCAGCTTAAACATGGGGTGTCTATCAAAATGTTATCCTTTCAGTATTTTATCTGAGGTGCATAAAAGGCCTTGCTTGGATGTTTTGGGATATAGAATTATTCAGGGAATAGTGATAAGGAATACTTAACCATAGTATTTGTCTGTAGTATAATTAATGCTGATAAATATGCTCACACTCGAGGTGAAGTGTTTGCTGCCTTTTGAATCCATTTGTTTTTTACCCCTAGCCTGTTAAGTAGTCAATGAAAAAGAATGAATGCAGTGTGTGCTAATTTGCTGGTGTGCTGCTGATTTCCCAGAGCTGTGAACATTCCTTTGGCAAGGGCTGTGTTCAAGTGTTCATGAGGGAATTCAGTAAAAGACAATTTTTTAAACTGGAGGATGAAGTCAAGCCACTGAGGGCATTTTGTGGAGGATAATACTAGTCTAGTCTTCTATTCTTGGAACTGGTTTAAAATAGTTCGGACTGAATATCACCTTTAAAAGTGGTGGTTTGGTTAATTTAAACATACATATTGCCAGTAACAATTTAAATTGAATGCTTCCCTCCCTCTTTGGCCTGTTAACTACTTATTGAGAGTACTTAATCTGCATACTCAAAAGATTTCTTAACAAGTCATAAGAATATAGCTCTCAAAGTTCAGTTGTAAGAAAAATTTCTAACAGCTGGTTAACTCCTACAAAGTTAGGAGCCTATGCCGTTTCCTACTACTGTATGGCTTTCCTGTATCCTTGCTTTATAATGTCAAATGTGCTTGATTTTATTTATTAAATTCAAGGAGAAGGAGGTGCTCTTTATACACTTGAGAACCTAAAACATACACTTTTTGTTTTGCAAAGTCTGAAAAAATCAGTAAGGGCGCAATCCAGAATAACTACGGGGAGTCCTTGCTCTGGTGTAAGAACAATTTGCTCTGGATTGCAATATGAATTTCCCATAGGTTTTCACTAGGTGGTGTAGTAACTACGGGTGCACATAATGTCTCTTATGTGCTCACGTAGTTACTCTGGATTGTAGGGTAAAACAGTCTTGTGCTCATATTGGTCTATATACTTTGCAGATAAGGATCCTCCAACCTCCAGCTGCTAAATAGCTCCACTTCTTGGCTGGAGTCTGAAGAACTGCTCCAGCAGCTTTCATATGCCCAGTGGGTTTTAGTTTCTGAACCTTAGAATCATGCAGAAATATACATTTAGTTAGAATCATATATTTAATTTTACTTGCTCTTCCATTTTTTTCTAGGTTGTGCGGTTGTGTCAGAACCCCAAGCTGGCACTAAAAAACAGCCCACCCTACATTCTTGATTTGCTTCCTGACACTTATCAGCATCTGCGAACCATCCTGTCACGCTATGAAGGGAAGATGGAGACTTTAGGAGAGAATGAATACTTCAGAGTGTTCATGGAAAACTTGATGAAAAAGACAAAACAGACCATCAGTCTCTTTAAAGAAGGAAAAGAGAGAATGTATGAGGAGAATTCCCAGCCAAGGTAATTCAGTTCTCTTCTCATATTTGCTTTATAGTGTCATATTTTGTAGCAAAGATAAGAGGGGGAGCCAGGATATTCCTGAAGCTATTGTGTGTTCCTGTTGTATTCCTGAATGTAAGGTTTGTCTCTAGTGAGTTGGACTTGCTGTTCTGATCTTAGTATCTCAGAGAAGACACACAATTTTTTATTTCTATCACCTACTTCTAGTATTCGGTGTTTGGAAATTATCTCATATTGTGGTTAAAATCATAAATAGCTTTGAGTGCTATCCAATGTGGTGTTTAAGTATTTTCAAGGTTCAGAATATTTTCTATTACTTAATGTGTTGAAATTTGTGTTGATAAACTCAGTGAAATGGCAATTGTCCTAAGTTTTCCATTTCACTCACCCTCTCCCTGCTCATCTGCCTTGCTTAGAAAACTTTTACAGAGGTGTCATGTAAAGTGGGTGGCTCCCTTTAACACGTCTATTTAAAGTTCACATTATTGTGAATCCGTAGCATCTGATCAACACTGCAGCATGTGGATGGTTGCTGTCTACATGCTGCTGTTGTTACTGAGGTGAAGGGAGAAGATGTGACTAAGTGTGGTGTTATCTACAAAGCAGCCACTCTCCTCCATAGACTAGTCTTTTCAGAGAGTTTTGAAAGACATTTGAATCTGGTAACTAATATAACCAACATAACATAACTTAAAACTAAATGTTTTTGAGCTGCTTTGTTTGACCAGGGAGATGGGCATTTTCATCTGATTTGTTTTCCTGTGTTCCCCATCTAGAGTTACTGAGAAGCAATAACTTATCACTGACACCTGGGGTTTCCAGACTAGGGGCTGGGGGCCGGATATGTCCCTGAACAAGCCTTTATCTAACCCACAGCTGGCCTCTGGACCCCTGCTTCATCCCCACCTGCCTGGACACAACCAGAGCTGGTTAGGTCTGGAGGTTGTTTTGAGGCCCAAAAAATCATTTCCTAGTTTTCCCCAAAACCAGAAGTAATTTCTTGTATCTTCTGAAGGCCTTAGAAAGCGCTTGGGAGTTTGGGAAATAGGGTCCATTTGAGTATGTGCTTTATTTCTGTGATGTGTGTTGGTGCTTAGCCCATTCATTACCCAATTTTATTTAAGATGAATTTATTCATCTTAGTTTTATCCCTAATTCATTTATTTAAATTTTTTTGGCCCTTGATGCTTCACTTCGTATTTGACACAGTTCTCTGGTTGAAAAGTATAGCCCCCCCCCCACCTTACACTGTAACAGTCTAGGTATGAGAGGGATGAAATTTAGGGTGGTGTGTTAAACAGATTAACTGCTGGGACATTCTGCAAAAATCATGTTTTCCTGAAATTCTTGAATCAAACCTTTTCTTGATCTTTCATTTCAATTATATGATCTGACTTCTGAGGAGAGGTTGCTGATGTGTTTAGCATACAAATTCTAATGGCAGCCAAGGTGCTTTGGAACATTGTTGCCTTTCCTTGAAGCAAGAGTTTTGAGACTGCTGTATCACCAGAATTTCATGTTTGTCGTTACCTTTAGTGCATGATACAAATCCATACAAGAAAAATTGCAGATTCTAAATATTCGACTATGATATATGGATGGCCTTGCATAGGAAGGAAATGGATACTACAAAGTTTTTTTTGTGTCTGTTGCTTTTTGAAATCAAAACTATGATTTTAAACTGCTTATAAAGCATTAATGCCCTAAAAGCACAAACGAAAATTTTGAATGAATAATTTCAAGTTTTTAAAGTGTGGAATAGGGTAAAGAGAACAATAGGAGGCCTTGTTGAGAAACACTTTCTATGAAAGAGCTCCCTTTTGCTTCCTTCCAATGAAAGTTGCACTTCAGAATGGAGAAAACTTGTGGTGTCTACTTCTGCATTTCAATTAGAATATCTTAGAGGGGATTCAAAAGCTGCCCATTAAAAAAGAGTTTCAACTGCCAGGTTGCAACATACGAAAGTGAACTGTTTGCTGCCCAAGCAGATTCATGGCCACGAAGGAAAATACATTGCGATTTTGATCTGTGATGCTCAGTTAGGATAAAGGATGGACAATGTACCCAGCCCCTGGTGTCTAACAATCAAGAACTGGAACACATAAGAAGTAACTAATCTATTCATTGAAGCCTATAAAACAATTGTTTATATTGATCAAAACAAAATTATCACCCGACCAAAGGTTTTGGAAAAAAGAAAAGGAGAGATTCAGGCTTTTGTTAGTCAAATGAGCATGGAAACCTTTCTAGGTAAAAGTGGAGGGTATATGGTCTGAACTCAACACTGTTTTCTTGATAATGGATTTACTACATCTAATTACCATGTTGGCTTCCTGTTTCTTGCTAGTACCTTGGCAAAATCAATGTAATGCTAACTGACTCTGCATGCTGGCAAATGATGGGCACATAATTTTGATGGGTCTAATAGCTGGCTAGATACTTCTGCTTCTAGTACGTGAGCGACAAGGGATGTTTACTTTTGTATGGTTCCTAGGTAGGTGACTTATGTTGCTGTCAGTAAGGGTGAAGTGGAATTTCATTCACTTCCTGTGTTGAAAGTTTAGTCGAAAGTAGTTCCGTTGCAGATCTATTTTTAAAACTCTGAAGCAGGCTCTGAGCTACACAAAGTTTATAAATGTTGACAGAGGATGTTTAAGCTTGACGATTCAGCAGTTATTTGCAAGGGTCATAGTTAAAACGATATCAGCAAGACAGTTGTTGCTTACTCTGAATATCCTGCCATTACAAGAATGCTGCACAGTAATTTAACCACTTCATTGGAGCCTATTGGATCAGAGGTGGAAAACATATAGCCTCCAAACTCTTGTGGAGACAAGAGAAACCTTGGGGGACAGACTCACTCACCACACTTAACAACTTATAGCATTTTTTATAAAAGAAACAAGGTTTACTTTAATACATTCTTCTTGTGCTATAAATTACAGAAAAGGCATAATTGAAGTAATCTCTGGATTACTAGCATATTAAAACTCCAATTCGGTGATTTTCATTTTTTTTTTCATTTCCTGGCACACTGACAAAGCACTAAAATTCTCAAGGCACACCATCAGACATGGTCCCATGTCTTTGTGACGCAGAATAGTAGCTTAACATATTAAGCTGCTGAAACTAAGCATGTTCTGTTCCTTGATTACTTGGCATTTTGTTAGAGGATCCTTTAGTAAACATTTTGACGAACAAAGTTCTCTGAAGTGACTCTTCAATGCGTCTTTGTCAAGAGACAAATATCCATATAATCTAATTTTTCTCTGCATAGGATAACTTCTTTTCAAAGGCAGATCAAAATGTTTGAGCTGTGGTTACTGTAGCAGCACATCTGGGCAAACACATGATAGACTATGAGATGCTCTGATGTTGAGAGCTTTTGCAACAACCCGAAAAGGGGTAGAGCACTTTCTTGGGTATACTGAACTATACTTTTTAGTATGCAGCTTTCATTGTATAGTACACATGGGGTTATAGATATACAGCATTAACAATGCATTGGTAGTTTTTAAAACCTTTAAGAAATGTAATCTTCCATGTCCATGTGTGCTGCATATACAAGTGTGTGATTGTGTGAGAGAGAAGAGGATGGAGAGAGAAGTGCACAGGTCAATAGTGAGAACATGTATATCCTTACTGTGGAAACAACATCCTCATTTCTCATCATCCATCCTAATGTTGGACATTTCAATAAACATGTGCTTGAAGAGAACAACTTGCTTACACTAGCTGTCCACAGGTACATTTTGCAGTCTTCCTCACAGAATGTAAATAAGGAAGCAGCAGTGTCATTTTAAAGGAGGGTACTCTTAGGACAATCCTGTTCCTTTATATCAGTAGTCCTCAATCTTTTTTGCCCCAGGGACTGGTTCTGTGGAGGGAAAAATTTCCAGGGACCAGCGGTGGGGGGAGAGTTGTGCCTCTGGTGACCTGGAGGGAGGGCTTCCCCACCTAGAACACATCACAGCTGCCTCCAGCTGTAAATCCCATTACAATAAATAGAGTTATTTCTGTGGATAGCAGATGAGAGCCCAATGTCTAAATGCATGTCTATTCAGAGCAGGGATTTTCAACCCTTTTCTGTGCATTGAAAATTGAAAATTCACAAAGCCTTCCTAGTCACTCTTATTGGACAGTAAGCCTCATTGACTATAATGGGAGTTATTTCTGAGTAGACAGGCATTGGCTTAGACTCTGAGGCTGAAAGCATCGAAGGGAGTAAGTGCTTACTCTAAGACAGCAGAAGAGTTCCCAATGCCCCTGTGCTTGCAAGCCTCTTTTATGTATCATTAAAAACTTTTTAAAAATTATACATTAATTCTATACTACCTTTTTATTGCAGTTACTGGCTCAATGCTCTTTCATGAAAGTATACTGTCAGTCTTTTTACTCTGGGCAGCAGCAGAAGCAAGAACTTGAGGGCATCTTTCTGCTAAATATGAAATTGTACCCACTTAGTTAATTAACTGGTATTCTGCTTGTACGATGAAATTACTTTAGGAGCATCTTTTTCTTTTGCAAGTGCTTTTGTGAAGTTCTGTAGGCAGAAGGAATTGTGTAACTGATATTTTAAGAAAAGATGCAAAGTCGGGCATAAGGGGCTAAACACACTTCTGGTGTCTGCAAGAGGGACTCGTATGGTATAAGAATGCTTTTATCCAGCAAACAGGAAACCGGAAAGGAACAGCCTGCTACAGGTCACAGAGGAGCAGCATCAGAAAGCTGAACTAGGGGAAGTAGAGGCCCATTTAGAGGCTGCAGCAAAGGATTTCAGTAGGACTGGAAGTATTGGGTTGACCTTCTGACTTCCTGCAAGGCATGTGGAGCCAAAACAGTAATGAAGAGGGGAAGGAAGTAGTACAACCACAACTCAGAGAAGGGGGAGAACAATATCTGTTCTGAGTCTTCTGGACCTGTTGTTTGTCTGATTGTAATTCAATTACTGTATCTGAGCCTCTCAGTTACACTGTTAATTCTGAACCACTTCTGATACTTGTGCTTATGACACAAAACCAAGCCTGCTATTTGACCACTGCTGGTTTCAGATTGACCTTCTGGAGTCAAAGGATCCTCAGTGTGGAGGATCTGGAGTGGATGTGTTAACCAGTATCCACTGTTTCAGTTAATAATGGGATTGTGGAACAGAACTCCATGGGTACTTTGGCATGCCTGTATAAATGCTTAGTAGTAGGATATATGTTAAATTGTGCCCCATGTGTGCTAAACATTCAATTTCTTAAGCTCTCATGTCTGCCATGCTTGTGTTTAACTACATATTTGCACAAGTAAAAGTGCTTAAAGGAGGTTTTATCCCTGGTATGTGAAGCAGTATCAGTGGAATAGGTCCTCTCAAGCAGTGGTCCACTGTAACATGATGGGAAATGGATGTTCTTGCTTTACACCTCTCTGAGTTGTGTGAAATTACACTGTACAAGTTAATTGTTATTAGAGTATGAGGTTAGCAACAACCTTCATCCTCTATCACCACATGCATAATGGTTATCCATGTGTTCCTTCTCTGTCTGTTGGCCACTAGAACATAATAATCAATCAATATTGGAGATTTTCCTGTCTTGTATATGTTGTAATGTTATGACTTTTGTTTATGCTTGCAAATGGTATTTAAGCTTATGCTGCCTAAGCATCTAAAAGCAACTGTTAAAGTTGCCTTTAGATTATCATGTTGCTTTGCAATTACTTCCATTTCCTGAAAAATCCTTTAGTCAGCAAAATTCATTGAGACAAAAGATCACTTTTCCTAAACATATTCCTAAAGAAGCTGCCAGCAAATTAAATACCCCCTTAAGGGGGTAGCATCCCCAAAAAAGGTTGGAAATCTCTGCCCTTGACAGCAGAACTAGACAAACTGAGTACAGGAGGTTTCAATTAAACATTAGAAAAAACTTTCTGATGGTACTAGTGGCACTGGAACAGAACAATCTGCCTGAGACTCTCCATCACTGGGTTGTTACAGTTGTGAGCTGCCTTCAGTGGCAGGAAGGTGAACGCAATGATCCTGTGGGGCCCTATTAGTCCTTTTGATAGAGGATCTGTATTGATAAAAGAAAAAAAGTTATAAAAGAAGGAGGGCTGAAAACCTGGGCAAATTACAAAAGCTGGAAATTAGCTATGGTTCTGTAAACTCTTGCCTTCTAAGTGTTAGAAACCCAAGGGAATACTAAGGTGGGGAGGAAGTAGAAAGCCTGGGAATTGGTGGCCTACTTCATTTAGTAAATAAGACACATACACTCGTAGCAAGGTGCACATGGCTAGCAATTTTAGCCTTAATTTGCAAATGATGTAAAGCAGCTGCTTAGTTAAGCTGCCTTATTTCTCAGTATGGAGAAGGATAACCAAGTTAAAGCCTTTAAGAAAAACCTGGCACATTTGATTAGAAACAAGCCCTAGTCTGGTGCTGAAGATTACACAGGCTAGTCCAACATAGTAACTAATAAACAAACCCTCTTGCCACTAAGTAATGGTCCCAAGACAGTGTGAACTTCCATGCAGTGGTTGGAAAGCCTATGTGAGCGTCTGGCTTTTTGAGGTCTTAATAAATTTATATACAGTTTTATAAAAGCTGTCTATATAAAGTACTGTATATACCCAAGTATAAGCAGAGTTTTTTGGTCCCCAAAAATAGGCCCCAAAAGCCCCCTTGGCTTATACTCGAGTGAACTGAAAAGTGGCAATATCAAACCCCATCATGTCATAAACCGTTGGATTCGTACTGAAGAGCAGAATCCAATGCAAAATCAGTTTTGAGAAATCTCCTTCTTATCAAAAGTTATGGCTAAAAAACCAGAAAAGAAAAACTATAAAAATAAAAAAATGTTTTTTGACAATTTTTTTAAGCAGGTAGGAATTTTGGCCTTGGGGTCCAGGAATTTTGGGTTTGGCATCTGGTCACCCTGTCCAATGCATGTCTACTCTGAAGTAAGCCCCACTAAGTTCAATGAGGCTTACTCCCAGGTAAGTGTGCTTAGGATTGCAGCCTATGAGTTCCAAGAAGGCTACAAGGAAAAGGATCAATACCCGCTGCATTTCCCACCCTAGGCTTATACTCGAGTCAATAAGTTTTCCCCGTTTTTGTGGTAAAATTAGGTGCCTCGGCTTATATTTGGGTCGGCTTATATGCAAGTATATAGGATAGTCAAGGACAGTAAGTCTCCACCATCAAACTTTTGCATCTTCTCTCTTGCTGCACTTTCCCCCTGGTTTCTTCCTTCGTGTTTCAGAGCAGATCTGCTTTTATGATTTTTGCAGGCGTAACCTTACAAAACTGTCCCTGATCTTCAGCCATATGCTAGCAGAACTGAAAGGCATTTTCCCAAGCGGACTCTTCCAGGGAGACACATTTCGGATCACAAAGGCAGATGCAGCAGAGTTCTGGAGAAAAGCTTTTGGGGAAAAGTAAGTACAATATAAAGTTTTTTCCTTCTTCCTAAAGGCATTTCTGTTTGGGCTGGGTTCAGCAAATCTTCAGGTGAAGTGGTGGTTGTTAAAATGCTTACTTGGAGCCCTTTTCAAAAGCTTCTAGATCTCTTCTTGATTTAAAACTGCTGAGTTACCCGTGGCTTAAAGCAGCTTGTTAAGCTATTTGAGGTTCCATTTTTAGACCTGATCAAATTTAAAATCAGAGCTAGAGTTCAGTTAAAATTGGGAACAATTTCTCTTGAACAAAATGCTCTGATTTGGGGATGAACTCAGATGCCTTTCTTCCCTCCCTTGTGGCAGGACGTCTCTGTGCTTATGGAATATTATGACACATTGGCAGTTGTAAGAGTTTTTCCAGAGTACCTTTGCTCCTTTTTCCAGAACTATTGTCCCATGGAAGTCCTTCCGGCAGGCTCTACATGAAGTACACTCTATAAGCTCTGGCCTGGAAGCTATGGCACTGAAATCAACCATTGACTTAACCTGCAATGACTACATTTCAGTGTTTGAGTTTGACATCTTCACCCGCCTCTTTCAGGTAAGAATAAAGAAGCTGTCTTGTTTGAAAATGGTACAACTACTGAAATGATCTCATTCTGCAGTACTGTTGCCATCAGTATTACAGTATAAGAGTAGACCTAACAGTTTGCACTGATCCTTGGCCAACCTTCAAATGCTTTCCATATCACTCGGCTCTCTACTGTGGAAAAGTGCTTTTTGTCTTCACTTCCAATCAGTCACACATCTGGAAATTCACACATCTAGCAAAGAGTTAAAACACACATAGCTAGTCACACATCTAGCAAGCAGGCCTCCGTCAGTCTTGAAAGACTATGGTATCGTGCTCGGTGTTGCATATACTGCATGCAAAGCACGAAAGCCTGGGTTGGATTGTTATGGAGGATAGGCTGTTACCCAAGCAGCAAATCCCCCCTCTCCACGCCACTGAATTAGTCCAATGGAAAGGCAGAGCCAATACAATTGGATCCAGCTGCGTTGCAGAGCTGGGCTAAGGACAGGAGCTCACCCTATCTTGTGGGGCTGACCTGTGTTTCGAACCCTGGCCTGCTGGTTTAACAGGCACAGTGTCTTAACCGCCTGCGCCACCCACATCTAGCAAAGGGTTAAATAAAATGTATATCTTTAATAAAATAAACTGTTGCAAATGAACAGTGTCTCATTATAGGTGTAATGAGAAAAGTGCCATGCATCAGTGGGCTGTGTTATGTGTCAGTGTCCAAGGGGCTGAGATTTGGTGTGAGAATTCAAATATCAACTGATGTGCAAACCCACAGTGAGCAAATTGGTCTTATCCAGCCTGGAAATGAGAGCAACCCATTGCACAGTTTTAGTTTAACAGGTCTACTCAGAAGTAAGCCCCATTGTGTTCAATGGGTCTTACTCCCAGGAAAGTGTCTTTAGGATTGCTGCCTTATTGTAATAAAAATGTAACACAAACCCATTATTATATAAAATAGTGCAATTAGGTAAAAATTATAACATAAACCCATTGTCATAACTAATTGTTGTATACAGTAAAATTGAATTAAAATTAATTTTAATATTAAAATTAAATAATTTTATTTATTAAAATTAAATATATTTGCTTCTTTGCAACTGCACATTACAATAGCCAATTTTTTAAAAATCTCAGGTCTTTTAAAATTGGGGTGCACATTAGATTCAAGAAAACATGGTAAATTATCTTGGGTATAGATAAAAAGACTAGTTTTCCTGTCAGTTTGTCTGGCTGCTTTTAATGGTGCATTTTTTTCTTCAGCCGTGGTCATCTTTGCTCAGGAACTGGAATAGCCTTGCAGTGACACATCCTGGTTACATGGCCTTCTTGACGTATGATGAGGTCAAAGCACGGCTCCAGAAATTCATTCACAAGCCTGGCAGGTGAGTACTTGAAGGCCATTTAACTTTCTGAAGAATTGCTTAGTATTCATAAGATAGAATAAGAACAGAAAATAGATTTTACCTGTCCTGTCTCAGAGATGGAATTGGCTATCACCTTTTCTCATAGTGATGTTCTGTTCTTGTTTTCAGTTATATTTTCCGACTGAGTTGTACACGTCTTGGACAGTGGGCAATTGGTTATGTCACTGCAGATGGAAATATTCTTCAGACAATTCCTCACAACAAACCCCTCTTTCAGGCACTTATTGATGGTTTCAGGGAAGGCTTGTAAGTAACTTCTTAGCATAATTTATACTTATTATTGCCCATCCTCTTTCATGATTTCCTTGTAGTTATGCACAGTGGGATTTTTTTCTGATCAGTCTCACAAGCTTCCAGGGCCACTTTGTTCCTTACCCTGTACACCAGGAGTGCTGCTTTTGTGTCACTTCTGTCTGGTTCTGTTGTAGAGTTTCTATTAGTACAGTCTCTTATGTTCTGTAGTTACTTGTATCCTGATGGACGGAACCAGAACCCTGACTTGACTGGGCTGTGTGAGCCTACACCTCAGGATCACATTAAAGTCACACAGGTGAGTGGAAAATTTATCATCTGTCTTCTTTCCTGACTTGCAGTCAGCAGCATCACTTTGGTCCTGTGGCAAGCAAGCTTTGGGTCTTATTTAATAAAAGACTTATTTTGGGTCTTTTAAATTAAGGGTATGAGAGGAAAAGTGTAGCAATCATAAGTTGAGCTGAGTTGTGATCCGTCTCAGCTAACATAGCCAGGAAGGTTGGTCAGAATGGAGAACTTACTCTGTATTAAATTTATCACAGCCTAGGCTGATTATAGTCTGCATTTCAGGATCTAGCCAAGATCCTGGATATCACAGATATCTATGTATACTGGAGCTGGGCAGGTGCTATTTTCTCAGAGACAAGAACATTGAAGTGTTTCTTCAGATTTATAGGCACTACTCCATGGCTCCAATAACATTTATTTTTGCATCGTCAGACAGGCACAGTAATTCCAATCACAACTGGAATTACTCATACTATATTTTCTTGTTCTCCTATTGGCAGAAAAAGCTCTTAGGACCACTTTGGTTCATTCTTTTGAATCAGTGCAAGCGTTGCAACTGTCTGTTGCCCTCCATACAAGTAATACTCTATACTGTTGCAGAGAGTAAAACTAATTTCTTTTTGTAAGCATGAGAATTTCATGGTAGATGTTATTTGAATGCTGCTGTTAGATTTCACAACGTTTTAAAAATTAATTTTATAAGGAAAAGTATTCTTAATAGCGTATTCTTCCTCCTGTTCTGCTTTAGGAACAATATGAATTATACTGCGAGATGGGCTCTACCTTCCAGCTCTGTAAAATCTGTGCAGAAAACGACAAGGATGTGAAGATAGAACCCTGTGGACATCTCATGTGCACTTCTTGCCTCACTGCCTGGCAGGTGAGGAACGAGCTCCCTTCTGACATGGGACTGGTTTGTAGTCCACTGTGGTTCAGGTCCTAAGCTATCTCCTCCTAAGGAGGCAAGCTTCACTCTGCAAGTGGAAGACAAGGGGGCAGTCGTGTTTTCACCCAAACTTGTGCTTGTGGTCTTGTGCTTGTGGTCTTTTGACTTGAAGAGGAGTTGATTCCCAATTCCAAAAAGGTATAGTATCTCTATGTGGGCAGAGCTAGAGGGGTTTGTGTGTGGCTGTATAGTGTGGGTTTGGTTTCTGAGTGGGTTTGGTTTTCTGAGATGATCCCAGGATCATCCTGATTCCAAAAAAAGTATAATATGTCTATGTAAAGCAGGTGTGGGCAGAGCTAGAGGATTTATTTGATAGACAGACAGAATTAGCCTTTTATTATTATAGATGTTGGCTCAAGACAGCCACTTGGGAAGGCTATAAGCACAGGGAATTACTACAACATTAGAATTCCTACAAGCATGTTGCAGCATTGGTGGTGGTATGATTTTAATTTTTTTTTCTTGGATTCGAAGATGCTCATGGTTGGCAGGTTTTCCTGAAATCAGACTGTGATTTTTCTACCTGATTACCTCAATTTGTTTTCCTGTAGGAATCCGAGGGCCAAGGATGTCCTTTCTGCCGATGTGAAATTAAAGGCACAGAACCCATTGTAGTGGATCCGTTTGATCCTAGAGGAGGGGGAGGTCTACTGCGGCAAGGGGCAGAAGGGGCTCCCTCACCAAACTACGATGATGATGATGACGATCGAGCTGATGAATCACTCTTAATGATGAAAGAACTAGCTGGTGCCAAGGTATTTTTTCCCATATATGTCTAGCTTTTATTCAGTGGAGTTCATACTGGTGGCGAGGAAGTTTCTAGGCAGTCTCCCATCCAAACACTGGCCTACTTCAGAGTTTGCCTTTTTTATGCAATGGGCCAAATAGCATTCATGCATGATGTCTGTTCAGGGCTAGAAGTGATGTCATTAAGCAGCTCATGGGCCCCATTTGAAGGGGCTACACTTTCACTTAGCTCCTACTGATGGGAGCAGGCCTTCTGGAGGGCCACTCAGGGAAATGAGAGGCTGACTTAAATGGATTCCTTTTGACCTAATCCTACAGGGCTTTTCTTATTTGGATAATTTTGTTCTCCATGTTGCTTGGAGTGTGTTTTGGATTGCTGTTTTTACCATGATATTCTGGCAAGGATAATTTGTGAACCTCTGTCCTATTATATTGGGTGGGGCCTGTCTTTTAAATTAGCAGAGCATGCCCCTCAGTTGTTTTTTCAAAAATGTTGCAAGTCTAGTGTCTGTGGAATGTGTGTTTATGGAATGTGTGGTTCAAACCTGGTTATTTCAGAATGGGGAAAAGGCCGTCTTAATATTTGTTCAGCACAGGCATAATGATTTCAGTATTAAAACTTAGTGGTGACTTTTAGACCCTAAGCCATGGGAATGTAGTATTAAAAGAGAAAGTTCACTGGGTTTCATTTTGCCACTTTGCAGGTTGAGCGTCCTCCTTCCCCCTTTGCACTGGCTCCACAGGCTTCACTCCCCCCAGTACCTCCACGATTAGATCTTCTGCAACAACGCATGTCCAACTGCTCTGGAGCTTCAAGTCCAGGGACTACCTCTAAGGTACATATTCTCTTTTCTATGCCCTGGAGAAAGTGGGCAAGGTTGGAGCCTTGCTGAACTGGATTTTTACTCTGCACTTTTGTTCCTCTTTTTATCTGAAGAGTTCCCAGTTCTGAATAGTGTGGAAGCTTCAGAGCTTCCTCGACAATGTGCAAATTAGATTATTTCCCACATTCAGACTGTGGTTCAGACTGTGTCTTACAACACACTTGTAGTGAATGAACCTTTTGTTCCTTCCTGCATTTGCGTAGGTTCAAGTTGTCAGTCCAGCAGAGCATCAGAGTAACTTGAACATCAGATCCTCACCTTGAGGGATGTTTGGTTTTCAGCCAGGGCACCACTTAACGCAGGCTGTGCTGATGGGAATCTGTTTCCTCAATGCAGCCACTTAGCTATGCTGGTCTTCTGAGACTCCTTTCTCAATTTCCTCTGCCCTGAATTCAGTAGCAGCTACAGTCACGTTCTTGTCTGAAGCCAGGGTCCTGGTCACGAGGCTAGATTTTTCCAGTAAGGTTTCCATCTTCTGATTATTTTTACAGGCAGCACCTGGTTCCCTTCATAAAGACAAACCTTTACCAATTCCTCCAACGCTTCGGGATCTTCCGCCACCGCCACCTCCAGACAGGCCGCATTCTATTGGGGCAGAGAGTCGACCTCAAAGACGGCCCCTGCCTTCCACGCCAGGAGATTGCCCTTCCAGGGACAAGTTGCCCCTCATGCCCTCAAACCGCCAGGGGGAAATCTGGTCATCAAGGCCAATTCCAAAAACTCCAGCTGTGTCACTCAGCCCAGGTGAACCTTGGGCAAGTCGGGAGCTGACCAACAGGCACTCTCTCCCCTTCTCACTGCCTTCTCAGTTGGATTCCAGAGGAGACATGCACAGACCTGGGAGCACCCTTAGTCTGGAGACGACAGTGGTAAGGTTTCCTTTGCTCCTGTTCTCTCACACTGCCGTGAAAGTCTTACTGGAAATGAAGCCGTTGTTTTGTTATGATTTGGGTGTACTCTTAATGTTCTTTGGGGTGGGGAGATACAACTCTATCCTGAAGTATCCCTCCACGTTTCACTTAACAAGTTCTGTAAGAGGAAGTTTGGAGGGCCCTCACCATGTTCTCTACCGGGTAATGTGTCATGCAGGCTTTAGCCTTGACTTGGGAGTGGTTTTATTCCATGTCTTTGAATGGGCATAGTTGCACAGAGCATGCCTGTTTGACCCATGCCCTATATTTTGCTTTTAGACATTCATGAGGGATATATGTGAATGTCTAAGCTCCCCTACTCCATATTTTAGCTCAGTCTGCTTGAAATCCAACACAGTTTTATTGGTGCCTCCCCTCCTCCACCTGCCTGGGGTTGGCTGGAGATCTGCAGGCCCTGAGGGGACCCTGTAACATCAGCTCCTGTGGGGTCCTGCACTAGCCATGAAACTGCCACACAGTGTCATTCATTAACCCATTTGATTCTTATGCTGGAATTCCTGTACTTTTAGTATGTGGGAAGGCAGCCAAGTTCTAAGAGGAGTGGGTCAGGGAGGAGCTATTTTCCCTTGACTGATTTTACTTGGCATGCTATTGGCTGTTCCAGAACATGGCCAGTCTGAGGCCAGTCTTCCTTGCTGGCTTGCAATCTCTCTGATGGTAGGAAATATCTTCTCCCTTTTCAGAAGCTAATGTTTGAACTTCAGACCCTAATGCTAATGTTGGGTCTTAATTAGCCATAAGAGGATGTAGTTTACTGTGGATGTACTTTTCTTGGATCTTCTGCCACTGGCAGTATCTGAACTGTTTTCTTGCAGACTCAACCTGGTGGGCCTCTGGTTGCCTCAGACAGTGAGCTGTCTAAAATAAAGCCTTCTTCATCAGCAAATGCCATCTATTCCCTTGCTGTGAGGTATGTTGCTCCTCATGGAGGCTTCTCTGATGGAAACTTCTCAAAATTTGGGATAATCCAGGGTTGACTTACAGGATCAATTGTAGGTGGGCCAAGTGGGCATGTATACCCATGGTTATTAGTTGGGCTTGCATTTCCTTTGCACCATTTGGGGTGTCAGAATGCATGGATTTGAGTGACTCAGAGCTCAATCCTAAGAGGCTGAGTGCTTTAAGGCAAGTCTGCAAGCCCCACCGCCATACAGAGTGCTGAGAGGATCCTCACCATTTGTTCTGTGCTGTTCAGTGCTCTGTGTGGACTGCTGAGAGGGGAGAACTATGTGGAGGAGATAAAGAGGAGGTTTTCTGGGGCAGGGAGATGATGGTGAAGTTTTTCTTTCTTCCCACTACTAGACCATTGCTTGTGCCAAAGCCACCACATGGAGAGCATTTGGAAAATGATGAGGATACAGAGTATATGTCTCCATCCTCCCTGCCCCTTGTGCCGTCTGGTTCCACTGTGCAAAAGCCAGACCTCAAGTTACCTGCTGAATTGACTCCAAGTTCACGGTGAGGCAGCAGGATGGTTGGATTTCCATTGCATTCTACCTGTTCTAGTTTTTCTTTATTAGTGTTTCTGGCTGTCTCCCTGCCAAGAACTTAAAAGAGAAGGCTTATCAGCATGTGTCATTATAACATTCTTTAGGCTCTGTCAATTTGGCTCAGAGGAGCAGCTTCATCAGGTGTCTTCCTCTTTCAGGAGCTTGAGCTGTCTTAAGGTGCTATAGATTTATGTCTCATTTGTGTGTGTGTGTGTGTGTGTGTGTGTGTGTTAGCTTTTCATGTCCCCAGAGCTATCATCTGCCAGATCACTTTTGTATGGTGAAGGTTCAGTATCTAAACATTGAAACGTCTGAGTGTTTGAATCTTGCTTTGGGCTGGTGCCTGCCAGCTCTCACTTGCTTTGGGACTTCTTAAAAACCATGCAGTCTTTCAGAACTGAAGTTCACAGTCAAATTGCAGAGAAGGCCATTTTGAAGTTCAAGATGTATATAAACCGCCTTTTCAGATAACTTAGAGCAAATTCCGAACCACAGTGCTAAATTGGACCTGATTCAGACCAGTGCTTACTGTTCTGGCATTTAACACAAAAGAAGCCCCTCCAACTTTGTTGTGCAACACTCTGAACAGTCCTATCTGTAGCACATTGTCCCAGAAGATATCAACACCTACATTTCATGACTGACGTGACTGCCTAGATGGTTGTGCAACAGCTAAATAGGATCGTCTTGTGAGCAGCACACCAAAATGGTTAGCGCTGCTCACATGGGGGGGGGGTGATGTAGCATTCTGCCAGGTTTGGCCTACATGCTGTGGTTTGAAGCCAGCCTAGAGCAGTTTCTTTAAAGTATTTTTGCAGTTCCCTTCAGAGGACAAAACTTCCACAGAGCAGCCATTACAGTGGGGGGAAATCAGGGTCTGGGCGTGGGAACCAGGAGCTTTGCTTCATTCTTTTCACCTCCAAATCTGTTGGTGTTTCTGTGGTCAGAGTGAATTGGAGGAATATAGTCCAAGCATAAACAGTTCACAAAAGTACAACATGAGGCCTAGGAGCACGGGCAGCAGCCAGTTTTCTTTTGCAATAGATGTGTCTGTGGCGTGCCCTTGAGCATGGCTACTCTTGCATGACCATCTGCAGGAGCCCACCAAGTTTCTGAAGTGAGTCTTCTCTTTTCTCCTTCCTTAGAGTGTTGGAATGTGACCAAGAAGGTGATGGGTGCACATACGAAGCCATGTTCAACATCCACTCCCAGGCAGCTACTTCCAGCTCTGAGACTGCCAGTCTTCCTGGTAAGCGCCCTCCTAAGGAGGCAGGCTTCCCTGTATAAGTGGGAGAGAAGGGGCATGTTGAGTCCTTCGCATGACATTCCCTTCAGCTACATCTATCCACAAGCACAACGGTGAAATAAAAACACCCAAAAGATAGAAGCTGTTTTGAATTGGTTCTGTATTAACATGAGTAACAGAGCAGAACAAGAAGTCCAGGTTTACTCATCAAGGTAAAGTAGACTTTACATGGAATACATTACATATCCAAGGCTGTATCTCTTGTAGTTTCACAGTTTCAGCTTTGCAGACGGTTGGCAATGCAATACATGCAACTTTATCACGGTAGACAGTTACTTCTACCAAGGCTCAGGCCTTCACTGGAACATCCAGGGCTTCACCAGGCTTCTAGGCCTTTCTAGGCCTTACACTGAGCCACACACGACAGACTGAGTTGACTGCTCTCAGCCTGCACTTGACAGTTACAAAATTTTTAGCCCTTTTATTCTGTTCCTCATATGATACCCTTGACCGAAGAACGGTACACTCCTATCTGGAATGATCATCCTCTTCCTCCAAGCACACAGCTTCGGGAGGGACACATATGGAGCGGTGAGGGAGGAAGGGGACACCCGCCTAGCCAGCCAGATCAGCCAAATCAACCCTGGCGATCGATGGGGTGACAGATGTCGCAGCCAGATCGCCCTCACATCCTGTTCCTCATATGATCACTTTTAGCCAACCATTGCAGAGATAGCATCAACTCATTTTCCCTTTACAATTGCGAAAGCCTAGTTGCACTAAAATGTTGCATGCATACAGTTCATGCTGCAAAAATTCCAAGTGACAATTTCTACAATACCTGACAGGGCAGGTGTGTTTTCACCCACAGTTCTGCTGTGGTCTTGAAGAAAAGTCCATTTCTGATGAAAAGGACCAATAATGGGAAGGATAAGTTTACCAGTCACCTTTAGACAGGCGTCACCTGGGGAGCTTTTCCTTCCCTTGTTAATTATACCTTTCATGTCTGCACAATTTCCTCTGATTGGTATTTGGTTAGCCTTTGTAAAGAGAATTTTCCTCCTGGCAAGTGTATTCAGGAAGAAGGGCTTCCACTAATAGTGTCCTCCTCTTTATTTCCTTTCAGATGGAGGGGACATAGCAGCTGCCAATGCTAGTAATGAGCCGGAGGAGTCAGAAAATGAAGAGGATGGGTACGATGTTCCCAGGCCAGCCATCCCTATGACCATGGCACGACGCACCCTCTCCGACATCTCCAATGCAGCCTCTGCCTTCAGCCGTGCATCTTTGGACAGTGATGTCCTAACAGGTGCTTAATCACCTTAATGTTGTAGGTTCCAGCTTGGAGGGCAGAAGGTGTGTGTGTTTGAGGAAAGGATGGGATCAGTAGTTGCATTTGGCCCCAAGAATACGAAGTGAATGACATGAATACCTAGAATACTAAGACATTAATGGGGAACAGAGACACATGCAGAAGATAAGGAAAAGTTGGCTTGCACTGACAGGGCAGAGGGAAAAGTCTAATGTTAGAAATAATTTTCTGAGTGTCAAATCAGAACCTTAATAGGAGTGGCCACCTAGGAGATGGTGTCATGTTTTGTCTTTAGAGGTGTTCAAAGCCAGGCTTTCCATCCATCTGTTTGGTTACAGTCATGGCTACCCACCCATGTCCACCCTTTGGATGAGGGTGTTAAGTGATACCCACACATGTGAGCTATTCATTGATAATCCACATGTGTGATAGCCTACGTGTATGAAGGGAGCCTCCACAAACTGAGGCTCTACAACTGGAGTCCATTCACACACTCATGTATGATCAAACAAGAGATGCATTTGTGCGTGAGTCAGTGTTGTCGTTCTGTTGTGTGGCTTGCCCATAAACAGTCAATAATGAGGTGATGCATTGTGGTTTACTAGCTGTTCCCAACAGTTTGCCAGGGCAGTGTGGCTCACGATTCTGATCTGATCGCACATTATGATACCTGGGAGATCAGATCCTTAGCCATTTTCTGCTTTGGGGCAAGTGCTAAGGACTACTTTCCTGGCCCTTGCTCAGCTCTGCTTCCAAAGAGGCTGGGAAGAGGCAAGCAATGTGTGGTTTCAAAGAGTTCCTTTTTTCTTGCATTTCTCAGAAGGATGATAGCACGAGAACCAGTTCTGCTTTTCATGCTCTCCTGCAAGAGTTGACACTTCCTCCGCAAGCTCTTAAACCACAAGGTCAGCCATTTCTGTCCTTCCGTGTGGGACCAAGAAATGGGTCAACAGCAAGCAGCTCTCTGGCTGTTTTGGCTGAAGGCTATGCATTTGAAATCTGTGGTTGTCCTGCTTTCCCCATAGGGGAAAGCATTTCATTTATAGAAATGCTAACCATGCTCTGCCCCCAATCTGGATGTGCTTGTTCAAATAATTGTCTCTAGGCCTTGAATTCCCAGCTGATCAGATGGCTTCAGGTAGAAGAGTAGTGGCAGTCTTCTAAGCTCATGCCCTCTTTTCTTTCTGCCAACTATGACTCTCTTTCCTTCAGGTGTGTCAGATGGCTCCCAAGTTCCAGAGAGGCCCCCAAAACCCTTACCGCGAAGGATCAACTCTGAACGGAAAGCGGGCAGCTGTCTGCAAGGTGGTGGCACAGGGCTGGTCTCTGCTGCCTCCCCCCAGCTCTCCAGTGAAATTGAGAACCTCATGAGCCAAGGCTACTCCTATCAGGACATCCAGAAAGCACTCGTCATTGCCCATAACAATATTGACATGGCCAAAAATATTCTCCGGGAATTTGTCTCCATTTCCTCCTCTGCCCACGTGGCCACATAGCACATCTCCTGGCCCTGCCTGGGACACCCCTGTGCATCAGCCTGCCTGGGTGGCTTCCTGCCCAGCTGATAGCTGATAGAGGAGGCAACAGGCTCCTTGAGAGACTTCCTATGAAGTCAGGCCTGCCTCTCCAGAGAATCGGTTATCAGGGTTTATTGCAATTCCAGGTTTCAAAGCAAATGGAATGAAATGGAGCTGGGAGGTGTGTCCTCTATAGTCTGTGTGTCTTTTGGAGTCCCTCTTCCACTCCTTGCCTCCCAATTCCTGGTTTGAAAGAGTGGCTGTCTTGCTTGTGAACAATGTCAGGGTGCCCTGCTGGTGAAAAAGGGGTGGTTCTGGTGGTTTGAGAATGTGTGTCTAGTGTTTTGAGTGTGGACTGGGTGCCATTGTATTGACCGGCATCTCTGTTTGGCTCATGGCCTCCCCCCTCCCACCCCTGGCCATTGTTCACAGTTCCAGGCTGGAGCCTTTTCACTGCTGTATGTTTTGGCTCAGGCTTTTTAGAGCACATGCTGCTGGGGAGCAGAGGCTTGGTTGAAAAAATAAGGTTTCAGGCTTCATCTTTGGTGAAGCTCTCCTGTCCACGTGCTGCTTACGCCCTCCTGCGCCTGCATTCAGCCCCTTCTGGCTGCTGTCCTCAGTTGGGCTTCTCTCGTTGCCACCACTGTTTGCCACACACTGGATTGTTAGGCATCGGAGATGCAGAACGTCTCACACACCTTGGATGAACAGATTTTTGAGACTCGGGTGTTGCTCAGCTTTCTGGCTCAAAGCACTGCATTTGTGCTCATTGATGAACCAAGACAGACTGGAGGAGCTGCCTTTCAACACTCCCAACACTGTAATGTGCCAGTGAGGTCAACTACAGAGACACCCGAAAGCTTTGAGGCTCTTAAGAGTTGTTTGACCTCCCCATTTCCTTTTGAGAGCCTTTCTGTTCACCTTGTGTTGGGCTGAGCCTAGGTGAGCACGTTCAGCCTTCATGTAGTCGAGAGTGCAACTTTCTGTGGCGTTTATACAGTGTGGTAAAAGACAAGGGACTTTTTCTCCCTGCTTGTTCCAGTTCCTTGTTATAGATCCTTTGCCAGACCTGAAGTCAGAAGAAACTGGGTGTGAAAATCAGTGCAAAAAACAAACAAACCCCTGCACCAATATTTCTTTTGAATGGCACTGATTTAATAGTGTCCTTTATTTACTTTTTAAACTCAGATGGCTTTTGACAGGTTGATGACATCTTTGGGAAGGGGTATGCAGGCCTTGACTGCTGCAGTCTGTACTTGGAGGCTGCTTCCCCCTTTGCATCCACTTTCCAGGTGTTCAGCCTGCACAGGTGCCACAACAGTTTATCTCGAAAGGAACTGCTTGTTTATCTTCTCCTCCAGTCATCCTGTTGATTTACCCCAGATCAGAGCAGTGAGCTTTACCACTGGACCTGGGGCCCTATAGAGAGACTTTTGCTCATGATATACATTTCTTTCTAAGTCAACAACTCTGTCTACATGCGCTTGGATCCCTCAGAAGGACATGCCCAGAGCTGCCAGTGTCTGCTGTTGGAAGGAGCCAGATCAGGGCCCCTTGCCAGGGGGTGGCATGACTTGAAGATGTTACAAGAAGTCATTTGTCAACTGCAGTGATACAAAAGCTGGGTGGCCATTTCTGCCAGCTGGGGTGTGCATGTGTGTATTTGTGCGCATGCATGTCCCTGGGCGCCCAGGGAAGGAGTTGCCCACCAGTGCTGTTAGGTGCTTCAGGAGCCTCTTTTCTGCACATGGGACAGACAGTGGTTAAGTCAGTCCCATCTTGCTGCTTTCTTGTAAAACACTGTGAAGATTTTTTTCCTTAGCAAGCCTCATCCTGAGTGAATTTTGTGCTTCTAAAGATCCTGACAACATTTGGAAAGTGGGTCAGTGAAGGCTCTTTGGCCTTCAGGCCACAAACACCACAAAGGTGGGTTGAGACCAGGCAGTTTCTTGACCCTTGAGAATCCAGTTGACCTGTGTTGCTCTCCCCAGGAGGAAAGAAGCCTGGGCAATAGCTTAGATCTTCTTGGAGCTGTTTCCATGTGGGATTGAGGGTTGCTTTGCTGAGGCTGGACTTCCTAGCCAGGCAGAGAAGTTGTAGATGCTTGAGTTGGGATTGTTTCTTCTGGAGCCCAGGATACCCCTTTGTGCAAAGCACAGCAGCAGTAGCAGCCCAGGTGAGTGATGTGTGTGTAGCAGGGCCCTGGAGCCTGGACACCCTGGCAGGAGGAAGCTGCCTGCCTGTGGACACCATCCCACAGACTAGACATGGGTGGGCCATCATTGTAGCATGTACAGCAGACTGGTCCCTTCTGCATGTCTCCCTCTTTTGGTCCATTCTTGTGTTTTCCAATTTACATGAGGAAATGTTTTAAGTGGCTTTTTCTCCTTGAACCACATGAATGTCTTTGTTTGCAAGCACAACAGAGGCCAAGTGAGAGGCTTCTTGAGATGTGTTCCTTGCTGCTTTTTATTTTTGAGTTAATGTTGACCTTCTATAATTTTTTCCTGTGTCTTTTTATAGGTTAAAGGGTCAGCATATTTAACATGAAGCCAAATTTTTAGTGCCTTTTTAATTGGGGAAATGCAGGATCTTCAAGCTAGAATCTGAAAGAGGCAGGGTTGGGTTGAAAGTTCACTAGGGGAAGCCTGGAGGTGCCCTGTGTGCTCAGTAGACTGGAAGGAGGGAAATCCTCAGCCCCACAGCGACACCCATGATTGTCGGTGTGTAGCAGTTCAACACCAGCCAGCTTGTCCTCCTTGTAACTCTTACGAACAATGAGCTGTGTGTACTGCTTCCTAGCTGAAGCTTGACTTGAAGGCAGGGCAACTCTGGTGCAGCATTTTTGCCCAGACAATTGGTGGTCTGGATCATTCCATCCTGCCGGCACAAAGACGCTGTTCATCCCCTGCTTTGCTCTTCCCCTTCCCAAAACGAAACGAACAAAATATAAATCAGAGGTGGAAGCAAACCACAGGTGCTGGACCCCCCCCCCAGGGAATAGTGGGATCTGTTTCCTTTGCCAAGCTATTTCTGCTGTCTTCAGCGCCTTGATCCATAAGCGTCCTGGTGTCTGAGTGCAGTTTGCCCATTTTTCCTCTTGCGGGCTGTGTTTACAATGCTCGTATAGATGCTTCCCCTCATTTCCCCAGGTGCATTTGTGTGCGTGTGTGGTTGTGCAAGGAGCTCCCTGTGGCCTCTGCCCTTACGGACTAACTGTTCAGTGCCTGTCCATTGGCAGTGGTTCTCTCTTTGCAAATGCTGCCTTTCCATGCCCCCCCCTTGATCCCCAGGGGTGTTTGGGACCTTGGTGCAGGGCTCTATGAATCACCTCCTTTTTGGAAGGGGCGCAGTCATGTGCCAATGGTGGCTTAGAAGTGCTGAATTATAAATCACCTGCAGGATGGGGAAGGGTTAAAAGCAGCTTTATTTCTCCTGAAGGCTGAGAACCGATTATAATATCAGTGTTAAAATAAGATTTCAGATTTCCACTGACTATTTTAAAAGCTATAATAATGTCATTAATATAATGAAAAATTATATTAGCAGTATTTAATCCTTTCAGACCTGTAAAGTATAAGGACAGAAGGTAAATATTCTTACAGAATAGCTGAGCTTTAAGGTTCATTTGGTCAAGTCCTTTTTTGGTTCTGCAAATGCATTGTAATGTTTTAGAGGTTATACTAATGTTATTTATTTTTTATTTTCCATACTTGTAAGCTGCCCACTAAAGAGCTTGGGGGGTGGGAGGGAGTTCCATGTGTGTCAGTAAAAGGAGAAAAAAAAACAAAGTTTTATTTTTAAATAAATTTCTTTGTTGTAGCATCTTGATTTACGTTGTGTCAGTTGCCACCTCAAGAGGTTGATCTCATGGTCTCAGTGGCATAGCTAGAGGGGGGTGGATGAGTGAGTAGGAAGGAGGCATGCCAGGGCCCCCACCTCTTCGGAGCCATTCCAGGCTGGGGGAGCTAAACACCGTTTGGCTCCCCCAACCTGGAATGGCTGCAAAGGGAGCAACCTGGAATGGCTCCAAAGGCACTCCTGGCATGCCTCCCTCCCACTCCTCCACCCCCTCTCTAGCTACACCACTGCATGGTCTCAGACACATTTATGGTTGAAGGTGCCTTCAGGCTGTCCAGAAGGCAGGAATGCCTAGAGCTAGTTTTCTCTCCAATGGACTCTTATCTCAGGCCTTTGGCTCTAGCTGCACTTGCCTGTCAGTTTCATGCAAGAGTTGCGTAGTATGTTTCAATACTCTGAACCAGACTTGCAGGACTCAAATCAGGTACAAGTACAAAAGGGGTTAATAAAATATGCTCTGAAGCGGGGAGCATTTTCTTTCTTTAGGCTTATAGCCCAGGAATTTGTTGCAAGATGTTTTAAAATCTGTAAGTAATGCAGGGATACTCATTGCCTACATTCCACAATCCCTCTCTTCTCCCCTACTCCCACCATGGTCTGAAGTGATGCAACCCTAGAGGAGCTTTCCAGCATTTACCCTGCTACACATACGAGCCAATTGTTCCTATATAGAATTTAGGCTGCAGTCCGAAAGGCACTTTCCTGGGAGTAAGATCCATTGAACACATGTCTACTCCTTTTGAGTAGACATGGTTCGGGTTGTTGCTCTTAGCTTCACACTTTACTGACCATGAGGCAGTGTCACTAGTTGTTGTGAAATCTTAGCACAACCAATTTTGCCAACCAATAGTCTTTTAAATGATGGTGTGGGAGATAAAAGAAACCTGGTTTCATTTTGGGATGTGACACAAATTCCTAAAGAACATTATATGTGCATTATAAATGGGGAAAGGCTATAAAAGAGAAAGAAATGGGTGGACTAATTTGCAATGAAGGATCCTAATCAGAGACAGCGAGCACAATCCTAACCATATCTACTCAAAAGTAAACCCCATTGTGTTCAATGGGTCTTACTCCCAGGAAAGTGTCTTTAGGATTGCTGCTAATCCAGAGGTTCTCAGACTTTCCTGGTTCACTGCACCCAGTAACTTTTTCAAGGGGCCCCAGGGCAAAAGAAATACTGTGAATGTTCCTGTTTCCTTGGAAAAGTTAAAATATTACTCAGCTGCCCTTGTGATTTTGCTTTTTGCACAGCTAATCTCCGTTAAGTATGAAGCAGAGATTCCAGGACACAAACCATGACTTCAGGCTGTGTTTGCATCGATTTGGTTTCCCCTACTCTGTGTTGACCACCATTAAAGTTAGTAAAGGTTTTTTAGCTTTTTATTTTTCATATATATAGATATAAAAACCCTGCAACTCAGACACTCTTAAATTTACACGCACATCAACAAAAATATATATAACAAAAAGCTTTTTTGTTTTGAT
Source organism: Cryptoblepharus egeriae (assembly GCA_030015325.1). NCBI lineage: Eukaryota > Metazoa > Chordata > Lepidosauria > Squamata > Scincidae > Cryptoblepharus > Cryptoblepharus egeriae. The sequence goes on from JAREYC010000011.1 coordinate 3,647,507, forward strand.
AATTTTCTAGCTTACACGTAAAGCGCAACATCTCCTTCGCTGGCCCCTGGGTTTTTGGTTTTTTTGGTTGAATGAATTTGTCTGCGTTTTTAACTGCTACAGAAACAAGTGTCCAAAGCAAAATCTCTGCCTGGTTTCTGTGTTTTGGAGGCTGCTTGCTGTTGGGAGTTCAAGGAAATGGGAAACCTCAGAGCAACTAAGTGGGCAACAGTATTTTTCTATGGCCATTTGTAATTTTCAAATAGGGGGAACTTGTCTTTCAAGATCTGTGATCCTCTCCTATCTTTTTCAAGCTTCCCAGTGCTTCTACTTGGCCCTTCCTACAACAATCTGACCAGCAGCAGAGGCCTAGCCAGACAAGAACACTATAGAAACTGCCCCCTTTCTCTTGCAGAGGTTTTTCCAGAGACCGACAAGGTCCGCAGGGGCCAGAGAAGGTAACTAAATTCCCATCTAAAACCAATTGTCACTATACAGTTTGTACAAAAAAAGAAGCCTTGCTCCTCTCTTGGCCTTCGAATGTGTAGAGAGCATTTGTTAGATGTGAAACCTCTCTCCCCCTCCCAATCCCAGGCAGATCTGAAGGGATCCAGGCCCTCCTTTTGTGAAAACTAGAACTTATATTCTGTCATTCCAAGCCTGCTAATCTAGAACTCAAATTTTCCCATCACTGGGCAAGAAGCCAAGTAAAACTGCCTGGCATAATTTGGTGAGGATTTTAATTTTCCCCAAATGAAAAATGTAACATGTTCCCTACTCAACCTCCTCAAGAGGGATGTGCCAAAATAATTTCTTAAAGAGTTCCATTTTGGTCTATGAGAGCAGAAGAAGCCCCAGTCTGTGTCGGCTCCAGGTCCCATCATCCTTCCAGCCCTTTGTGGGCTGCAAAGGATTCCTCTCCGTGAAGTCATCTGGTGAAGTCACCTTGTGCAGTCGGAGGCCTTTGGACATGGGAGCAGGGGAGGGTGGAGGTGTTTAAGGGGATGGGGGGACTCTTAGAGGAAGAGGTGCACAGCTGTTTCTCTCCTCAGTTCCTCAGATCGATGTATCTCTCTCCCTTTAAGACATAAAAAGACCAGTCAGTGACATGACAAGACACCAGTTTTAAAAAACAGACTGATATCCAACAATGCGATATTCTCATGTAATATGGGCAGGGTAAGTGACGGCAGCCGGTTTGTGATTGGAGGCACAGCAAAGCACATGCTGGGCAGTTTTCTGGACTGGAATGGAAATATTCCTCCAGACAAGACTGCAGTTGGTGGGTCAGGCCTTGCACATAGAAAAAGGAAGAGAGAAGCAAAGGGACGTAGCAATGCACTGCATGCGCATAGCAGCTGCTCCCAGAATATGGGCTGCCCATGGCACCACTCTCTTGATGCCGGTTTGTTTAGGTAAATGAGTAGACAGGGCAGCAATGTGTTTATGATAAAATTAGTCTTGAATGGACACATGGATAATATCATAGAGTTGGAAGGGATCCCCATGAGGTCATCTAGTCCAACCCCCTGCCTGTAGCAGGAAATCCTCCTAGAGCATCTCCGACAGGTGCTCGTCGAGCCTCTGCTTGAAGATCCCCAGTGAGGGACAGTCCACCACCTCTACTTGGGTATATGAAACAGTCCTTCAGTGTCCACATGGGGCATAGTTCGGTAGTTGTGAAATAGGATGCTGACAGTTCCCTTGTGCATCTCGGTGAGAACAAGTGCCTGTCGCAACCAAGGAAGCAGGCTGAGCCAACATGCCAGCTTGCTAAGACCAATGGAGATGGGTGGTCTACACTGTACTTGAATGCACAAAGGTGCCTGCAGACCCATGTGCAGGAAGGATGAAGGACCAGAATTGCTTTCACTGCATTCAAGCAGGCTTTTTCTACGGAAATATATCTGCCCTTAAGTGAAGTTGCAAACTGAGGATGTGGGGATGGGATATAGAAAAAGCTGGAGGTCTACAAGATGGGCAGTGTTGCAAGAAAGGCCATCCTGGCCTCTGTTTTCTAAACAGACTGTAGGTGACTAAACGGGATCGTATAGGCAGAAATGGGCATGTTGCCTGCGTTGGCCTGGGATCCCCCATCATCCCCTTAACCATCACCTTTGTTGGTGGCTGTAGCCAGCCCAGACCACCTGGCCTACCTGGTCACCTGCAGATCTCTTCTCACCATTGGCGTCCTGCAGAAGCTCGGCCTCTTCAGGGAGTTTATCTGACTTAACTTCAACTACAATCTTGTCTTTATGCGCGTCGGGCTTTGTGCTAAGGGAGGATGGAGGGCGACAGTGTTGAGACGGCTTCACGTGAGCCTCTGTGCAAGAGTGACAGAGGCGCCCCCAGCCTATAGCCCCTGCCTTGCCCAACTCCTGTCCACTGCAAGGAGCTCCATCCAACCTGTGCAGAGTTCCTTCAAGAAGCCCCACTGCCTGGGATGAGCCAGTGAAATCCGGGGAAGGGGCTTCCCAGATGTAGTACCGTGCTGGGTGAGTGCATTTTGATTACTCATTTCTATCCAATTAGTTGATGGTATTTAGCCAAGAAATATAGATCTTTCGAAGGGATGAGCAATGGACCCCATTGATCCTGGAAGAAGTATCCTGTTGAAGGACCCTCTCCTCTGTTATGAGGATGAATAGAATGATTAAAAATCAATAATTTAGTCATCTAGTCTATATTCTAATAATATAGTCATCTAGTCTATATTCTAATAATATAGTCATCTAGTCTATAGCAAAGAGCCTGGGATAATTTCTGGGCTAGGGAGTACCCATAGAGCACTTTCAGGCTCCCATGAGTCATCGTCGTCCTCACCATCAGGCTGGGCATGACCCTTCACAGCTAATCTAGAAGCAGTCATAGCACAGCCATCAAGAGTTGTTTGAGAAGACAAGGGGGTGAATGGAGGTGGCAGTACAAGCACCCCTCATTCTGCTGGTTTCTGCAGATCTTCTAAACCTGCTTGTGGGGGGGCCAGTACCTCCACATAGTGAATGGTAACTGTGAAAATGGCCTTTCAGCTCTTCTGAAGACCTGCATCTTGGAGATACTGCCCCTCCGCAGCAATCTGGGGCTAAAGGCTGCCTATGGTTGCAGATTCAAGTCCCCCTGTCCCACCCCTCCCGAGGATCAGGAGAAGCAAGGTGCTTGGTGCAATGAGATGGGGAAGCATCATCTCTGGCAGACAGGTGGATGAGAGATGGGCAAGAGCAAACATTGCTTACATTTCTTGTTTGCCGGAGCGGCCGCAGGGGAGCTTCCCTTTCTTGTGCAAGAAGTAGAGGACGGCGCCCAGCACCGCAATCAGCAGGATGCAGATGACAACAGCCACGATGATCACACCTTTACTCTCCGGTGTGTGCTTGGCTAAAGGGGAAAAATGCACAGATGATCAGCCATCTTGAAGCCAGATAGACTTTGGATTGAGTCCTGAAAGGTGGTATAAAGGCCAATGACCACATCAGCTGGACTTCTGGACCACCCCTTTAGAGAAATGAAGCCATTCTTAAATGCCCACAGTATAATACAGTGGTTCCTCAGTATCCATGGATTGGGTCCAACAGATAGCTAAATCTCCGAATTTTGGAGATTTTAACCAAGGATTGTACTGCTGCCCTTGGAAGTCACACTGGCCCACCATGGGCATCCGCAGGCTTCAGAACACCTGGATGTGAATGGAAGTCATGGCCACAAACCAGAAGATGTGCCCAGATGTTCTGAGGCCTGAAAGTAATGTGCGTTTGGTGAAATCTTAGGATGCTGAGCCCCCAGATAAGGAGGGAACACTGTATATCTGTCCCACTTCAAGGATGCTTTGTACAAATTGCTGCAACTGGGAAGAAGCTCCTAAATGCAAAAGCAACCTAGGTAGTGACTGGAGAGTTCAGGAAGAGCCTTCAGAAGCACCCCAAGAAAACCAAATGCTGCAAGGAGGCTTCTTTCTCGATAACTGCCCCCCTACTCCAGCAAGGCTCTGCCCTAAGCCAGTGGCTCCCAAACCTTTTTGATTGACGATCCTCATGACCTACTGGGCCATTAGCGGCAACTCCCCATTAGAACTTGCTTTTTAGCGAGGATTCCCAGAAGAACCAAAATTTAGGAACCACTGCCTTAAGACATTGTTGGGGGGGCATAAAATATACTGTCAGGACTGTGTGTTTGCTGCCCAAAAAGCCAAATGGGCTTTTGATTTTCCTGAAGTCAAGGCTGCCCAAACACTGGGAAGATGCACTTAAGCGCTCTAAACAACATGTACTTGTGTTGTCGACATGTTGTAGAGCAGTGATTTTCAGCCACTGTGCTGTGACACATTGGTGTGCTGCAGATGTGCCATAGGTGTGCCATAGGTGAGCCTGGCATACACACAGCCCTGACTATGCTTGCCTTTGGGTCAGGACTTGCAGGAAGCAGCATACATGCACTGAGCTGTGTGGCTGGAGTGGACCTCTCAGGGTGCCAGCCCCAAATCAACACCAGGCGCTGATACCTTCATCTGGGATGCCAGCTGTACCATTCTGGACCCCTTCAGGAGTCTGGGGAGCTGCTGTCTGGTTGTAGCTAAACCATGAAGATTCATTCCCTGACACGGTCAGGAAAGGGGAAACTTGGAGAACACAGCAGGTGTAAAACAGAGGCAGAGTTAATGTGCAAGCACTACGGGAAACTCCTTGCTTACCATGATGGATGCTGAATCAAGAAATGCTGGATTAATGCCTCCCCCCCCCCACCGCCAATGCTAGCTATTAAAACCTGCAAGCATCCTTTCTTCCTTGCCATTTTTGGGTTTTTTTGCCAACAAACTGCCTATAAAAATACCATTATGTGAATATGTGGCATGTTTGATGAATCTCATTAGGGTGAAATTTAGACCATTATTTAAATTAACAAGGCTTTTAATGGACAAAAAGGTATCCTCTGTTAATCTACTGGCCATATTTCCAAAAAGAGAACAGCCATATAAGATAAATTATATCCTGCCAATTGATTGTACTGCACTTACCGATGGATGAATGCTAGATTGCTGATTAAACGGTTTTAATTTTTTTAACTACCGTATTTCCCGGTTTATAAGACGCACTTTTTTTTCTTCTCAAGGGGGGGGGAATGTCTATGCGTCTGATAGAGTGATAGGGCCAATCCTGGAGCACCTTACCCCATCATGTCATATGTCGTTGGATTCTTATTGAAGAGCAGAATCCAATGCAACAACCAGTTTTGAGATATCTCCTTCCTATCAAAAGTTATGACCAAAAAAGTAAAAATCAAAAATATAAAAACAAAAAAATACATTTTTTGGCAATTTTTTTAAGCGAGTAGGAATTTTGCCCTGGGTTCAGGAATTTTGGGCTTGGCATCTGGTCACCCTGGCACAGTTGCAATCCTAACCAGCCTTCCCTGGCTTGGAGACTTGCTCCAGACATGCACAAGACCTGGTCCCTGCTGCTCCATGCCTGTGCCTCCCTCACTCTTCCCTATGTATCTAGATCCCCTCACATTTCCCTACCTACCCCCCAAAAGAACCCCCCCCCAACTTACCTGCCTTCCTGGACTATTTGCAATGAGATTTGTGCAAAAGTCACAAATCACTGACACTAGAGATGATGAGTTTTTGGGGTTACCAGAAAATTAAAAGACTGCTTGAAGCTTAAAGTCTTTCCTCAGTTGTTAATGAAAGTGATAATGGTTCTTAATACCACTGTAGACTTTACATGGTTGAAATATTATTCTGCTATATTTTATTAAATATATTAGTACACCGTTTGGTTCAGAATATTTTTTTCTTGTTTTGCTCCTCTAAACTTTGGTACGTCTCATGGTCCGGTGCGTCTCACGGTCCGGGAAATACGGTATATAGTAAAGGCTAACTAAATAGTAAAGGCTAAAAGGAGCAAGAATGACAAGGGTAAAGGGTTTGTGTGCTTGGCAGCGGTGCTAATCAAGGACATGTTTGTAAGCCTCATCCCAAACATTTACTATCGAGATCCTCTTATTCTCAAACAGGCCAGCGAAATATAATCCCCCCCATGCTTCACGACCCCTTGTATGCAAAGCCACGTGACAAGCAGGGCCATCTCTGACCCTAAAAGAAAAGCAACACAGAAGGATCTAATGGTGCTCCCTGAGTCTGGAGCACAGACTGTGCCAGCTTCCTCCCAAATCTGCATTGGAGAGTTTAGGAATTTGTTGTGAAACACACAATACTGATGTGCCCTTAAGGATACTTCCACACTGACGTAGGTTCTGGCACATCCCAAATGTGCATGGATGTTGTTTGCATTGAACTGCCAAGCAGAGGGAGGAAGGAGAACTTTTCTACACCAAGCTAGTGCAAAACCAACTACTGGGTGCAGCGAGAGTTTTTCAAGGCACCAAAGAAGAAGCACAACTTCCCAGAGGGTGGTGGAGGAACTGCAAGGGGTGGGTGAGGGAGGCATCCAGATTTTATTACAAGCTGCCCTCACCATGCAAGCTACTCCTGTCAATGCCACCCCTTGCATGGGCATCTCATCCTTTGCATGAGGTCCTACAACACAACTCCACAGAGAATGGATAAGTGGTGCACAAGCAGTCCGATTCAGCCGAATACGATGCCCTGGGAAAGAGGGAGCGTCGGCCTCTGCGTGGCTAGCAGAGGAAGAGCATGCAAAGGAATGTTATGACCCGAGCACAAAGATCACCGTTGCTACTCCTTCTTTTAACGTGCCTGTTAGCATGCTTTCAAGTGCACCTTTGGATCAGGACTCCCAGGACTGTCCTTCTAGAGGTGCAAGGCAGCAAGAGCATATCTTGCGCCAGTTGGGCTGGAGTGGACCTCTTGGGGTACCAGCTCCGGACCAACAGCAGGGGCTGCAGCCCCAGTGGAAGTAAAACCAATACCTTTCTCTGGGCTGCTTTCAGTTGTGCCATTCTGGGTCTCTTCAGGAGTTTGGGCATCTGCTGTCTGGTTGTACCCAACCCCTGAGATTTCATCGTTCCCTAGCAAGCTGGGGAAGGAGAGCACATCTGGAGAGCAGGAGGTGGAGAATGGAGGTAGAGTTAACATGGAATGGAAAATTCTTGGCTCGCTGATCCATGGTGGCCGTAGAGATCAAGGGTAGGGTTGCCATTATTCTCTTCCACAAAATGGGATTGGACCCTCTGTCCCATTTGCCAGTATGTGAACACAGTTCCCCAAAATTGGGATTGTCCCTGTTTATGGCAACCCTAATCAGGGGTGATGATTTAGGACTCCTTCCCCCTTTTTGGTGTTGATCTTTATGCTGCAAATATGTTTGCTCCTTACTAAGACTGCTTGCCTATACAAATATTGGTAACAGGCAGGACAGAGTTAATGATGCCCATGTCTACAAAAAGTAGGCCCCATTGTGTTCAATGGGTCCTATTTCCAGGAGAGCATCTTTAGGATTGCAGCCTTAGAGCACAATCATAACCATTCTACTCAAAAGTAAGCCCCATTGTATTCAATGGATCTTACTCCCAGAAAAGTGTCTTTAGGATTGCAGCCTTAGTGACCTCCATTCCCAGGTCTCCCATCTAAGCCCTGTCCATACAAAAATTAGCTTCAGACCCTGGGAGACCCAAATTGTCCAGCACTGATCCACCAGTGTCCGTCAACTGAGCCATGTCTGTCCTGTCAGCTGCTTTCTGTGGACAGCACTTGGACTCCGATGGCACAAGGTGTGCGGTAGTTTTTTGCAGTAAGGAGAAACTTACCGGTGCCTGGGGGAAATCCTGTTCCTACCAGCTCTTCTGACCCTAAAAAAAATTCCAGGGACAAATTACATAGTTAGTAGCTTGGAGCCTGATGCAGCGTGTTGCATCAGCTCAAGGGGCAAGACTGATAATGCCACTGATTGATTCCAACCTGGGTAACCCCAGTTCAACACCCCCTTTTGGTACAATCCAGAGTAACTATGGGGAGTCCTTACTCCGAGGTACGAACAATTTACTCTGGATTGCAATATGAATTTCCCATAGGTTTTCACTAAGTGGTGCCGTAACTACGTCAACGTAAATGTCTCTTATGTGCTCCCGTAGTTACTCTGGATTGTAGGGTGCATCTCACTAGTCCCTGTTCTTCAAGATTTGAGAGCTTTAGGGCAAAATCCAGAGTAACTACGGGGAGTCCTTGCTCCGGTGTAAGAACAACTTAGGATGCAATCCAGAGTAACTACGGGGACTCCTTGCTCCAGTGTAAGAACAATTTGCTCTGGATTGCAATATGAATTTCCCATAGGTTTTCACTAGGTGATGCAGTAACTACCGGTGCACGTAAAGTCTCTTATGTGCTCCTGTAGTTACTCTTTGAGGTCACTGGTAACTAATTTGGGGTAACTAATTTGGGGGTTAGTGGTGTATTTTATTTTTCAGATTTGTACTCTGCCTTTCTCCGCAAAGAGCACCCAGGTGTCATGGTGGTTTGGGAGTTGACCTTAGGGGAGACTTGGGAGTCTTAGGGGAGACTTGGGAGTCTGGGAGTTGACCTTAGACTGGGTGAGACTGGGAGCTGACCTTAGGGGTGAGACCCAGATTTAACTCACCTCCCAACCTTACCTACTTTGCAAAAGTTTTCATTTGCACCAAAAATGATTCTCAAACCAGAAGCAAAACTTACTTGTCTCCAGCCTGAAGTGATGCACGGCTGTACCCATCTTGTTACTGGCCGTGCAATTGATTCCCTCCTCCAGCAGCTCCGGGGTGACCAAGACGGAAAGTGTACTACTGCGATGGTAATGATTTGCTGTTGGTGAGTGGGAAAACTGCAAGAAGAAAGAGAAGATTAACAGTGTGTTGTAGGGCATGATTCTTTTCAGGAAAGAGAAGGATTCCTGAAGTACTTAACACAAGAGGGACAAGGCAATCAAATGGCATGGACTCACCAATGGAGACAAGTGCAAGAGCCTGGGGCATCCACAGTATCTAAGGCTGCAATCCTAAAGACACTTTCCTAGGAGTAACCTATTGGAAATTCATATTGGAATCCAGAGTAAAACTGCAATCCTAAAGATACTTTCCTGGGAGTAAGACCCATTGAACACAGTGGGGCTTACTTTTGAGTAGACATGGTTAGGATTGTGCTCTAAGTCACCATCAAAAATCTTAGAGGACTGTGTCTTAGTGGAAAAACCATGTGCCCAAAATTACAGAATGACTGTAGCAACTTCCAAGGTGCTCAGGGAAGGGTTCCCAAAATGTGCATTATAACACTTTAGGGCACTGCAGCACACTCATCAGGGTGTTGTGTGATGTCCCTGGTGGTCCTCCTACCTGTAACACCAGCACCCCCTTCTTGGATCTGGCAAGATTGAAGATGACAGCATTCACATCTCAATTCCCTGTACTGCTTCTCATAAAATCTGGTTCTCATAAAATCTTGCTTAGCCAAGAAAAAAAAGCTGTGGGGCCAGAAGGCCATGTGCAACCTCCACAAGGCTGGTCGTGGCTTCCCAGGTACGTTCTTGCAGCACGGTGCCATACCCCCACCCAGTGATTTTCAACCACTGATGTGCTGCAACGTTCCATAGGTGTGCCATGGGGCCATATTGTGCCTTTACTCACTAGCAGGCAAATGTGCCTTAGGTTGCAATCCTCTGCATGTCTACTCAGAAGAAAGTCCCATTATATTCTATGGGACTTACTCTCAGGAATTGTGTTCAGGATTGCAGCCTTCGTCCACTGGAAAGGGCAGACTGAGAGGAATTCAACAACCCCAGAATGGTCCTGATCCAATTATTGCAGCCCCCACAAATCAACCCAGAAGGAAGTCTCAGGTAATTGCACTGAGCCCTATGGAAAGCGGAAATGAGCCATGTTTACTCATGAGTAAGCAAAGGTGCCTTGGCTTGTGTTCAGGTCAGGCACAGAGGAATGCAAGACCACCAGAATGGTCCCAATCCACTGGAAGTGGAACTCAACCAGTGCTCCAGAAGTCAACCTCAAAAAATATAATAGAGGTGGGAAGGTATGGTATGGTGGGACAGGCCGGCCAGGTATCCACATGTTGCGTCCATCATGGATTGGAGGAAACTCCAATCCACAACAAGTGGATACCGTCACACATGGTACAAACACTAAAGAAGTTTTAGAGGTATCAGCGTTGCAAGTATGGTGATTTTTAAATATGAAAAATTAATATTTAATTGTATTAATTACTGTCTTTACTCGAATCTAATGCTCACCTTTCCCAGCCAAATTCAGTCTCTAAAATTAGGGTGCATTTTTGATGGTTAATTAGATTTCAGTAAATGTGGTATTTTGATTATAAATACAGGGTGTATTTCAATGGTGCATTAGATCTGAGTAAATATAGTGATATTGATAATAATTGAATAATTTTGACTTATGGGGTGACAAAAAATTTGTGGACCCTGGGGGGTCAAATGACCTTGTTATGCCACTGCGGTGTATGTGCACAGAGATACGTTTTACCTTCTTCCCAGGGGTGCTCCATTTGATGCTTAGTTGGGGTACGGAGAACACAGAACACGTCAGGTTCAGGATTTCGTCTTCCTGCACGTACACCACATCTTTCGCATGGAGGATCTCGGGTTCAGCTAGATGGGGGGAAAAAAGACGATGAATTGTGGGTCAATTGTGGGTTTTGCCGCATCACTTGGAGGGGAGGCTGAGAACCTTTATGGTACATACAATGAACAGCGACCGTTTCCTTCTTAGAGCGAGAGAGGCCTGGGATCTCCGGCATCGTGACTAGGCAGGTGTAGGTGTCAGAATCCCGAGGAACTAAGTTGGTGAAGGTCAAGCGGTGCCCCTGCTCCACCACCTTCCCCTTCTAGAAAGGGAAAAGAATGAATTTTTGAGCAAGACAGCCACACTCCCACAGATGGGCAGATGCCGGTTCGGGCCTATTCACCCGAACCGGATCTTCCCACGCGGTGGACGCTAGCGAACCAGAAAGACCCGCGGGGACCGGTTTGCTAGCGGCCGCCACGTCTCCTGAAGCTCGGCTTCAGGAGACGCAGTGCGCTAGCGTCCAGCTGGATGCTAGCACGCTGCGTCTTCTGAAGCTCCACCTCAGGAGACCCAGCATGCTTGCATCCAGCTGGACGCATGCGTGCTGAGTCTCCTGAAGCCAAGCCTGGCGCATGCGCATCACGTCTCCTGAAGCCGAGCTTCAGGAGACGCACTGCACATGTGCCAAGCCTGGTGCATGCACAGTGCGGCAGGGTTGGGGCCCTGCCCCCAACCCGCTCCTGCCCCTGACCTGCTCCCTAACCCCAGCCCCGCCCCCTGCCCCTGGCCCGCCCCCCAAGTTCCGGTGAACCGGATCTTGGGGTTGGCTGGGCCCACCCCTGCACACTCTGCAGCTTTTCTATGCAAAGGGCACCCCAAATCAGAGATTGGGGTCTGCTAAATACCCCCCTGGCACAACCAGGAGCTTTAAAACAACAATACCTTTTGCCACTGGAATCGTAGGTGCTTGGAACCCTCAGCACGACAGATGAGGGTCAAATTGTCTCCTCGTCTCAGGGTGTGCCTGGACTGCTCTCGAGTAATATTGGGCTCATTAATGTCTGTGGAAAGAAATATAGGATTGAGGTCTTTCCCCACAGAACCCTGCCTTCAAATCTTCAGTCAGATGGTGTCCCAAAGCAATACCAAGACCCAGCTATGTTTTTGCACCGAGCTTCCACCCTCCTCTAATAAATACCCGCATTTACTCGAATCTAACGCACCACCAAATCTAATGTACATTCCCATTTTAAAAGGCTTGAGACTTTGAAAAAGTTTGCTGATGTTTGTAATGTGCAGCTGCAAAATTTAATTTTACCATATACAACAATGCGCTGTATGGCAAGAATAATATGTGGGGTTGCCATATTTCTCTGCCACAAAATCGGGACAGCACCTTCTATCCCATTTGCCCGTATGTGAACACAATCCCCTAAAATTGGGGTTGTCCCTGTTTTCCGGGACATCCCTAATATGAGATACGTAGGAGACATCAAAGGTGTTGTAGGAGGATTTCCTGCTACTGGCAGAGGGTTGGACTAGATGACCTATTCATTCCAACTCTATGCTTTTATAAGAATATAAGAATATGTTTGATTTTTATCTAATTGCACTTCTTTATACAACAACAGGTTTATATTACATTTTTATAGCACACTGTTAAACGAAATACTGACCTCATCCTCGGCATCCTTCAGTCTCAAAAAGACTATGGTATCGTACTGACCTATACTTATAATAAAAAACCACATTTACTCAAATTTAATGCCCCATCAAATCTAGTGCGCACCCAAATTTTGGAGACTACGGGCCAAATCCAGAGCAGCTACGGGTCCACAAAGTTACATGACCCTTTAGTTTTATCTTATGGAAAGTCATCTTAACTGCTCCAGAGCAAGGGGCTTAATTTCATTTTAGGATATAGGCCTAAATTTGAGTGAAAAGGATGAGCATTAGATTTGAATACAGTATTTTACTTTGCATCTAAGCTTGATCTGGACCCCGCAGTTCAAAAGCTCACAGACCCAGATATGAATGCAGTATATAGGTGGACCCTCCACTTACAGTTCACATATAGTTTCACTTCCGCTGTTAGAATGTCAGGAGACTGCGAGTCAAAGGCTTGGCACTGATAGTTGTCGCTGTTCTCTTTCTGGACGTTTTCCAAGAATAGTTCCCCGTTAAGGTCACTTGGGCTGTCCACTTCATGCCCACCCTGCAGGGTTCAAGACAGAAGCGAGATTAGCAATGCAATTCTAAGCATGTCTACTCAGAAGTCCTATTGTGTTCAATAGTACTTACTCCAAGGAAAGTGTGGCTAGGATTGCAGCCTTAAATAAGAATCCTTGATATTTTGTGGACTTTTTGAACTTTGCTGAAAAATGGTATATAAATACTGTTGGTTGATTGATATCATTCATGTGACACATATCATGTCCTTCCTGGCTTTGAATGCATCCTTGATCTGCAGAAGGATGCAGATCTTAGGTTTTTTTTCCTCCCAAGCATGATGAAACCAGGTGTCCATGTGATCCTTCCATGCCTGGTGTCCATGCATGATCCTGATGAAACCTGGTGTCCATGTGATCCTTCCATGCCTGGTGTTCATGCATGATCCTGCCATGCATGATGAAACCAGGTGTCCATGTGATCCTTCCATGCCTGGTGTCCATGCATGATCCTGCCATGCATGATGAAACCAGGTGTCCATGTGATCCTTCCATGCCTGGTGTCCATGCATGATCCTGCCATGCATGATGAAACCAGGTGTCCATGTGATCCTTCCATGCCTGGTGTCCATGCATGATCCTGCCATGCATGATGAAACCAGGTGTCCATGTGATCCTTCCATGCCTGGTGTCCATGCATGATCCTGATGAAACCAGGTGTCCATGTGATCCTTCCATGCCTGGTGTCCATGCATGATCCTGATGAAACCAGGTGTCCATGTGAACTGCCACGCCTGCCACGCAGAGGGTGCTATGGACACGGCCTGCCCTAGAAGCAACACACTCACCGTCCTGAAGTAGGTGTAGAGTGGTGGGGGGTTCCCATCAGCTTCACAGAACAGCGTCACGTTATCCCCTTCCTTCACTTCCCCCTTGGGTGACCGGATTTCCAAAGTGATGTTCTCAGAGGGGTCTGCAAGGAAAGGTAGGGAAAGTCTCTCCTTTAGCCTCTTCAAACCCTGCGTCACAATGGAGATGGGACTGATCCAGAAAAAGTCTCCAGATCCTGGGTGTCCCAGCCTTCTTAACCCAGAGCCTGAGTCTACTAGACCTGGAATCCTAGTCAGAGCCTGCCTTCATCCAGTCTTGGAACTCATTAGTTCAGGGGGGATTCATCTTCCCCTGACCACCAGCACAGCACCCATATAAGGTGCAGCCATATATTTCTTCTTTGGGTGGGCAAGGAGACCACCAGGAGCCTAAAGGTTTCCACTTGGCTCACTGGATCTGGCTAGCTTTTATGGTGTGATGTACCAAACTCAATCCATAAATTTGACTAATCAGCTACATTTTGGAACGGGGGTGTCCCTGGGACAAGAGCTTCATACTTCCCGCACCACCTGATGTGGCCACCCTCATCCTCCCCAGTGCAAACTTACAATGGACTTCAATCTTGAAGTTCTCAGACTCGATGGACTTGTTGATGCCCATCAGGTTGTAGTTGACCTGGCAGCGGTAGAGAGCTTTGCGGTCCTCTTTGGTGACCTGCGCCGACAGGATACTGCGGACTGTCATCAGCCCGCTGGACTCCTTGGTGATTATGGAACGGACGTTGACACCAGCTGGAAGAGGGGGGAGAAGAATAAGAGGGTGAGATCTTTTATTCCAATGATGGCCTCTCGAAGGGTGGCATAGAAGAGAGTTCTGACGGAGTACCTACAAAAGGCTTCAGCAGCAGCCCCATACATGTGCTAGATACATGTATGGATACCTGTTCAACCACAAGTTGGGCTTGCACAAGTTGGGATCTGCACACTGACAAGCTGGATTTACCCATATCTACTCAAATCTACTGGCCACCCTATACTTATAATCAAAACACCTTATTTGCTCAAGTCCAATTAACCATCGAATCTAATGCACCCCTGATTTTGGAGACTAAATTCGGCGGTAAAGGATGAGCGTTATATTTGAGTAAATGCAGTATATACAGTAAATAAATGAATCCATGGCATAAGCACGGTTGCCGTAATAGTCTTCCATAAAATCGGGACAGGACCTTCTGTCACACTTGCCAGTATATGAACACAAACCTCAAAAACTGGGACTGACCCTGTTTGGGGGGGACGACATATGGCAACCCTAGTCATAAGGGATGTCTTCATTTATATTATCTATTGTTACAGACCAGGGGTCTCCAAACCCCAGCCTGGGGGCCAGATGTGGACCACTATAGCCACTCCAAGACTGGTGCTGGGACATTTTCCTTCTCCATGAGCTCCACCACCCCAAGTCTTATTAACCCTTCCTTGCTATTAGTGCCCAGCAACCCCCTGGCCCCAAAATTCAGTCTTCGTTTGCTAGAGACATACCATGTTCACTGTGCTCCAGACGGCCATCATTCTTGTACCACGCAATGGTTGGTTCCGGGTAGCCGTTCCGACTGACACACGCTGCAATCTGATACAGTTACAGAATCAGGCGTTGTCTAACTCCGTATCCTAAAGTCAAATTAAGCCCTTTGTGCCGGAGCAGTTAAGGTAACTTTCCGTAAGATAACACTAGAGTGTGACATAACTGCGTGGACCCATAACTGCTCTGGATTTTGCCCTTAGTCTGCAATCCTAAAGACACTTTCCTGGGAATCAGACCCATTGAACACACTGGGGCTTACTTTTGAGTAGACATAGTTGGGATTGTGCTCTAATACCCAAATCCAGAGTAACTACGGGAGCGCGGAAGAGACTTTACGTGCACCTGTAGTTACTGCACCACCTAATGAAAACCTATGAGAAATTCATATTGGAATCCAGAGTAAATTGTTCTTACACCGGAGCAAGGACTCCCCGCAGTTACTCTGGATTTTGCCCTTAGTCTTAAGAATTTATAATCCATCAATTTGCTGTTAGGTGGTAGTGAGGTTCAAACCCTTGTTAAAAAAACTTCTCTCACCATTGCCTTATCCAACTTATGCAATCCACACTCAACACCCCATCTTTCTTGAGTTTTACTCGTCCGTAACTCTTAGATGACCAACCAGATTTATCGACCGGCAATTATAATTTATGCAGATTAGGCTATTTTTAGGTGGTCATTAATGGTGATGCAATGTTTAATATCAGCACTTTCTTGTTCCCTGAATGGGCCGTGGATGGCGCAAGTGGCTAAGACACTGTGCCTGTTAACCAGCAGGCCAGGGTTTGAGACCCGGCTCGGCCCCACAAGACAGGGTGAGCTCCTGTCCTTAGCCCAGCTCTGCGACGCCAGCTGGATCCAATCGTATTGGCTCTGCCTTTCCATTGGATTAATTCAGTGGTGTGGAGAGGGGGGATCTGCTGCTTGGGGAACAGCCTATCCTCCATAACAATCTACCCAGGCTTTCATGCTTCACATGCAGCGTATGCAGCGCTGAGCACGATACCATAGTCTTCCAAGACTGACGGAGGCCTGCTTGTTCCCCAAAAGGCACGGTCCAGAACCAAGAAAAAGTATCCATACCTGCTTCTATTCCACAATTTGCAAGTGGCAAATATGGAGGAGAGGGGACTATGTCGGGGATGCTCTAGGAGGATTTCCTGCTGCAGGCAGGGGGTTGGACTAGATGACCTACTAGGTCCCTTCCAACTCTAGGATTCTGTTTCAAGGGAAGGATCAAATATGTAGGGTAGGAGGCTGTGAAACTCACCAACAACCCAGTGATCTTTCTCTTGGTGGCTGGAAATAATACTGGGTACCCCAGTATTATTAAATGTTGCCCCCTCCCCATCTGACTTGACTGGCAATGGGTCAATCAAATTCAGAATCCCTCCTGATTGGGAAGTGTCCAAATATTGACATAAGACTTGCCAGGTTTATAACTTTTAGGAACAAACTCCCAACAGGGGTAGCCTGTAACAGAGATCAAACCCAGCTCTATGAAAAACCGGAAATGTGCTCTACACAGGGGCATCCGCACAGTTCTTACTTCTTGAATGTCGGCTGACGCTGTCAGGCGTCGATCCGTGTCCAACTCAGGAGCCGCTGGAGTCTCTAGGAAAGAAATGGCAAGAGTGGGATTAGAGCAGAAGATGTAGGAAAGATACTGCATTGTATGGTCCATGCTTAGGATCCTGGCTCAAACTTCCCCCATTCAATATGAGTGAAGCTACTCAAGAGCCTCTCTGTCTTGTTAATCAGGGAATCAGCAATCCGGAATGTGTTCCCAGTTACACCAGTTACATCCATGGTTGCCCCCAAATCCCAGTTTGGAGGAATTGTCTGGATAGGGTAAGGGTATAGGTTCTGATCACATGCGACAGAGTTGGGCCTTGAGACCACTCACTGTAGACATGCAGCTCGCTCCGGTTCTCGCCGACACCAGCACCACCTGCCCCCACTTGACACACATACGTCTTGGCATCCTGCAGGATTACACCCTCGATGGCCAGGGACAGCTCCTCGGTCAGGTTCACCCGGCCCTTCAAGTCTGTCTCGTCAATGTGCACCATGCCTCGGAACATGGAGATGATCTTCTTCCGATCATTTTTATCCATCTGAAACAGCCAGGATGGATATATATAGATGGGTGTGTGTGTGTGTGTGTATATGTATATATATATGTGTGTGTATATATATATGTGTGTGTGTGTGTATGTATATATGTATATACACACACACACACACACATATACACGTACAGAGAGATGGATATATTTAGATGGCTATATATATATGTATATGTATATGTATACGTATAGATGGATATATATAAATAAAAATAAAAATATGGAGATATATACACATACATACACACACGACAGTACTTATATACCTCTTTTCAACTAAAAAGTTCACAAAGCGGTTTACAAAGGGAATTAAAAAATAATAGCTAATTAATAGCTAATGGGTATACATAAAATTTTAAGGGTGGTAGGCTTTTGAGATTAAGGTCAGCTATATTTTCCCAATGGGTTTATGCTTAAGGTTAAGCAATCCAAGCCTAAGGCTGCAATCCTAACCTCCGCTTAGGCCAGCGTAAGTCCTTTGCTGATGTGGGGGTGTCACAAAAGTATCATAAAGCACTTCTGTCCCACTCCTGGGAGGGGGAGTTAGGCCAGTGCACAAGCATATGCCGACATCCCTACAACATATGCCAGGTGAGTTAGGCCAGCCTAAATTGGTAAGGATTGCACCCAAATTCTGATTCTCTGAAATTTATTGTTTTAAAATATGTATTGATTGTTTTATGAGTTTTAATCTGTGTTGTTAACTGCCTTGAGTCCATGTATAAATAAAATAAATATTTTAAATATTAAATATTAAAATATAAATAAAATAAATGTTTGAAGCCAGACTAGCAGCATGCAGTGGGCAAGTGGCCACAGGGGGGCAGTGTTGAACTTCCTTGAAAATAAGTCCAGGAGCCTATTTATTGCCTGGAATTCTAGTAAATTTCTAAAGCTGTAGTAAACCTTCAAGTAAACCTCTAGTATCTCATTGTAATAGGTGTCTTTTCTCTAAAATAAAAAGCCTTGCATGTATTGTCCAAGAGCCGCAATACTGAAAATAAGTCCAGGACTTCCTTCTCAATATTGTCTGGAATCCTTCTAGTAAATTTGTAAACCTGTAGTAAACCTTTGAGTAAAGCATCTCATTGCTATAGGTGCCTTTTCTCCAAAATAAAAGCCCTTCACTATAGCTTTTCCTCACCCCTCCCTCACCTTCTACAGTAACTCCTGCCCGTCCCAAGATATTCAAATGGGTGAAGATTATAAATTCTTTATTTAGAGCACAATCCTAACCATGTCTACTCAAAAATAAGCCTCATTGTTTTTAATAGATCTTACTCCTAGGAAAGTGTTTTTAGGATTGTAGCCTTTGTGTATGGAAGACCGCTTTTAGACTAGTTATGCATTCTTCTTGCTGGAGAAAATGAGTGTATTACCCGACAGACTGCTAAATAAAATTCGCTTTCAGTTTTAGA
Organism: Cryptoblepharus egeriae; assembly: GCA_030015325.1. Classification (NCBI taxonomy): domain Eukaryota; kingdom Metazoa; phylum Chordata; class Lepidosauria; order Squamata; family Scincidae; genus Cryptoblepharus; species Cryptoblepharus egeriae. Next base: position 3,666,095 of record JAREYC010000011.1, read on the forward strand.
AATTTTTTATATAATCCATAACTTTTATTTATTCAACTCTTATTATTATTTTTTAATAATTGTACAAATTTCTTGCTTGTATTTTGCTATAACCCTTGGTTTCTAAGCAAATAAACTTTGTATTGGTATGGCAAATACACGGACTTATGATAAATCAAACGTTAATGTCCAGTCCACCCAACCCTTCAAGGAGAGAGTAAAGTCAGACACTGGGTCGGTGTCAGCTCATGATGGACACTTGGACATGTAGTGATGAATATTTTGTAGAGGAGCACTATTGTTATTAACAATAAATTTTTATTGCACCAATATCCACTAGAGAGGAGTATGCAGCCTTCAGGAGTTAAAGAGAATTCTAAGAATTTATTAGAACTTATTAGAATTTATTTATTTATCTAAGCATGCTTTCTGTGAAAGGGGGACGTACAGCTGAGAAACTGGGATTTTTAAAGGATCCCCAAGAACATCTCGGGATGACTAGACAACCAAAGCACAAAAAAGTCTAGTTATGCCCCACAGATGTTATTTTATCCGCTCCGTTTCTCCCCCCCCCCCCAACTTTTCATTTCCAACTTACATAAAACCAATTCACGTAGGTGACGTTCTCCGGGGAGGAGAAGTTGCAGGTGATGATGGCCTTCTTCCCAACCTCCGCCTCCACCACGCTCGTCGTTGAGACTTCCACTTTGCCATCTGCTCCTGCAAGACCAACAGACGAGTCAGGGGGGACCCACAGCTACCCTGGCAAGTTCTCCCTGCTCAGCTTTCTCCTACACTATGGGGAAGAAAGGCTCCTTGAAATGGCCGATGCACAGCGTTTAGTCCCGCACCATATTCTTGTGGCTTACTGGCATCTGCTCTGCATCGAATCAGTCTTGAAAGACTATAGGATCGTGCTCGACGCTGTATGCGAAGCATGAAGGCCTGGGTCACAAAGACACTTGGCACAACATAATAATATACATATACAGTATAACAACATCACATCCTATAACGCACAATCCTAACCATGTCTACTCAAAAGTAAGCCTTATTGTGTTCAATGGATCTTACTCCCAGGAAAATGTCTTTAGGATTGCTCTCAGTCTCAACAGCCACAACTGAACATCAATCAGTACCTCTTGTTGTACTATCTCCAAGTTATTTTGATAAGGAAGTATAATATTTGATTAAATACACAGATATTTTTGTGCACTGATTTCGCTCAACACAAATGGTCACTGCAAATCCAAGTTTTTAAAACTGCTTTTCTTACTATTGTAGAGAGGGATTTTTTCAGTCTCAGAATCAAACTCCTGCAGATATTGAGGCAGTGCCTTATTCCATTAGGCGAAATGGAGGAGCAAGAAACCTGGAAGTGGATCTTTTAAACCAATTTTCCCATTGCTTTTTTATCCACTGATTTTTTTATCCATGAGAGGTTCTGGAATGGAAACCTGGTGGATAATGAGGGGCATCCATAACAACAGATAGTGGCATAGCTAGAGGGGGGCAAAGCACTAGGTTTTGCAGGGAGTCTCACCACCAGACATAAGCAGCCTCTCCCCGTCAGCCGTTCTGGGCAGTGTGAGCAAAATGGATGAGTATGTCTAGCCCTTGTTTGCCACACTTTAGCAACGCAACTGAGTTTCGTATCTAACTACAAGTATCCCTTTTTGCAATGCCCTGGGTGTAAAAACACCACAATACAGAATGCTGTTGCTTCCAAGAAGTCTCACTTGCACCGCTTTTCAGATTGGGACGTGTGTGCTGGAGCTGGGTGGAAATCCTTACTATCAGTACCAAGTCACTCCATTGGCCTTCCCCCAGATTTCAGCCCCGTAATGGGGGGGGGGGGGCAAGATAGCAGCTGCGTTTCCTTCAAGATGACACACACACAGGCCACTGTTTCCATCAGCCGCGGGAAAAGGAAACTGATCCCCTACAAAGCAACTTTCCAGATGCTGTTTGCATGGAACAGGTGGGGGATCAGGAGACGGAGGAGCCTCCCCACACACAAGGAGGCTCTTATTCAATGGGCAGCACTGCCAGATCTCTCCGGTCACCCTTGCCCCACCTCATCCATCTCCTGATTGAGCCTCCCCATCCTTTCCAACCTCCAATTGTTCTGCAATAACGTCATAAGTTCCCCCAGAAAAATTGTCGCTCTCAGCCGGGTGCACCTTGGGGGGGGGGGGGGAGAATACTGTACAGTCTTTCTGAGCCACATTTGGCTCCCCATCCGTATCCTGAAAGGAAATCCCAAATGGTTTCTGGCAAGGATCGATCCTTTATCTGGACCAGCAGATGGGGGAAGACACAGGTGTTCCTCTGTATTCGTCGGCTCTGCTGCCACGATTCACAAAACGGGAAGTCAGGGGAGCACCTTGGCAAGGAAGAGGTGCTCAAGATGGTCCTGGAGAGCTCAGCTGGATTGGATCAAACTTGGCAAGCTGAAGCCACATTTCTGGCCAGATGGATGTTCAAGGAGTTCCAAAGCCAAGGCATGAAAACTGCTGACTCTCTCCTCTTAGCCGCCAGCATCAGGCATTGAGAGGTAGACTGCTCTTAGAGGTGGAAGATCGTTTTGGCAACTGTAACCGGTTGTGATAGAAAAGGATAGAAGGTTGGTAGAAGCTTCACAAACCTACCTAATCAACAACGTGGTACAGCACTTCAGTGAAATGCTTCCAGTACACTCCAGCACATGCTTCCAGTACACACCAGTCTCAATCCATGGCATGCAATGTGTGGCTTGCAACGTCTGTTCATTCTCTCGTGCAGAGTTGCCATATGAGTCCCAATTCACCTTATTATGGGGCACACCACCCAATTTGGGCAGTGTGTGTGTTCTAGAACAAGGACACCTGGGTTTTGCATGCAAGCGCACATCCGATCCTCTTTGTAAGACATCTAGAACAGGTGCCATCTTGTGGCAAGGAGTTCCGCAGATTAATTACAGTCAGGAGCCTACCTGGGAACTTTCCAGGAGGGATTGAAGCCCCAACACAGACAGTCAGTGTAAATTCAAGCCCGTGACATGTCCTACAAGCCCTTGGAGGTCTCTGACTTAGCACCGCAAGGAAAAAAAGGGGAGTTCGCTTAATGAAACCAGATATCTGGGGAGAGCGAGAGTGTGAGTGCTGAGTTGACAATCCAGGTATCCTTTCCAACCTCCTTGCTTATCCCCCCCCCCAAAAAAAACACCCCATCCCAGTTGGAGTCACAGAGGATGAACGGAAGCTTGCAGGTGGCCTGGCGGCTGGGCCTGTTCCCGGCTCTGCACGGGTAATGGAACTCCTGGCTGGACTCCAGAGGAGAAGTAATGGGTTGTATCGATCCAGTGCTGTTCCGTTCAGACTGGGCCTGGGGGAGCCGAGGCAGGAGAGGGGAAGGTAAACAGTCCTCAGGATGTAAACAAGGGAACCTGATCCACAGAAGAAGGGCCCGTCCACCCCAAGCAGCAGGGCATGGACCCACAGGGACCGAGGTCCCCAAAAGTCTCTTTATTTACCTTCTATGTATGGGTGAGGACAAGTAGGTGGAAGACTTCCAAAATGAGAAGCACAACAGTCCCAGGAGGAAAGCCTTTCCTCTGCACAGAGGAAGACAGTGAGGAAGCATTCACCCCAAACTAATTTACTCCAATCTAATGTGCCATCGAACCTAATGCATACCCTATACTTAGAATCAAAACACCACATTTACTTGAATCTAATTAACCATCAAATCTAATGCACACCCTGATTTTGGAGACTAAATTTGGGAGGAAAGGGTGAACGTTAGATCCGAGTAAATACCGTAACTCCATGTTGCTTAACCTGAAGTTGCTCCCACCACGGACCAAGAGGAAGAGAATATCAGGAAAATATCAAGATATCAGGAAGGTGGGATAGTTTGGAAGTGGAATTGATGGCTAAGGGAGGCGGTGGACTCTCCTTTACTGGGATCTTCAAGTACAAGCTCAACAGGTACCTGTTGGAGATGCGAGGATTCCTGCTACAGGAAGGGAGTTGGACTAGATGACCTTGTGGGTCCCTTTGTAGGATTCCATGAATCCCCTTCCTCCACACTGTAAGGAGTGGGATAGGCAACTGGTTTGGGAAGCGGAGGTGGCGGAGAAGAAAAGTCAGCCCCGCGTTCTGGTGTGCAAACAGAGCTGCTGAGCAAACAGGAGAGAGGGCCTCACAGTACAGGGGCTGGAACTGAGCAGACGCCCTGTGTTCAGCGGGCTGAGCGAGGGTCACCGGCCAGGGCTGGGAAAGGCCATTCCGCACATGTTAGAGACTGGAGGAGACTGGGATCGTTCCCTCCCCTCGAACCTGTTCTTGGCCCAGATTGCTTGAGCAGTGGCATAGCTAGAGGGGGTGCAAAGCACCAAGTTTTGCCAGGAGTCTCATCACAGCATGCAAGGCGGTGGGAGCAAAAAACCCAAAAAGGTGGACATCTGGATCCGAAGGGTTTGCACGTATAGCGGCCCTGAAGCTAAATGCGCAGAAAGGGATTGAGAGACCCCCACCCCGATCAAGGAGGAAAGAGGAGGCAGGAAGCCATTACCAACCCGCAGAGGAAGCCCAGAGCACCAGCCTGTTTCCAGGCAGGCTTAATGGAATGGAACCAGTAGGGACAGAGCCATCGCTCCTCCGCAGACTCCGATCCCACAGTGGAAGGGATTTATGAATCTCCTCTCTGAACGGCTTTGCACTGCCTTTATTGTCAGGTGTAATCAATATTCTCCGCATTTAGCTTCAGGGCCGCTCTCAGCCCCCCTCCAGCTAAGCTATTTCAGTAAACAAGGACAAGAAATCGGCATCACCAGATCCGGTGGCTCCCCAAGAATTCCAGGAACCTGCGCTTTCTAAGACTTTCTGAGCACAAGAACAACCCTGATGAGCCAGGCCAAAGGAGGCCCATCGAGTTCAATTTCCTGTATCTGACCAAGCCCCACCAGGCACCTTAGGGGGCACACAAGATAACAAGGGGCCTGTCACCTCCCTCTTGCTCCTGGCATCTGGGGGGGAGCCTACTTTGAAATCCAAGAGGTTGCATGAACCCACTGATGCCTGTGATGGACTTTTCCTTCATAAATCTGTCCAATCCCCCTTTGAGGTCAGGTAGCACAATATCATGTGGCAAGGAGTTCCACAGATTAATGACCTGCTGCATAAAGAAATGTTTACTTTGTCTGACGTTTAATTTTAGTGGCTGTCCCCAGGGGATCTGGTGTAGCTATTTAGAAACTGAGAAGCAGCTACTAGTGGGATCTCAGGGCCAGAATCTGTGCTCTATGCAGCTTCCAGGTTCCCTAATTGGAACAAGGGGGTCCCCCATTGCCCCATAACCTTTGTTCCCATCTATACTGCTTAGTCTTTAAGAATAATGGAACATGGGTTGGGAAAAGAAGAATCAAGCCATTCTTTTGTGCCAAGGCTTGAGCTAGCCTGGCATCCCTTTCTTTCTTTCTTTCTTTCTTTCTTTCTTTCTTTCTTTCTTTCTTTCTTTCTTTCTTTCTTTCTTTCTTTCTTTCTTTCTTTCTTTCTTTCTTCTCTCTTTCTTTCTCTCTTTCTTTCTTTCTAGCTGAATCTCAACTGAAAATCTCTTGCATACACAAACCCGCAACGTTTTGGCATCTGTTGTAGCAAAAGGATGCCCTTTCTTAAGAGCTTCAAACCAGGAACCATCCATCTCTTTTCCAGGCCAAATGAAGATTGGTATCTGCAGGGTTATGCCAGCTTTGCAGAGATCATTGTTATGATAGATGCTCAGCGCTGGGTGCGAGGGCGACTGCCAGCAGGACAACTAAGCCAAACCAATCTAGGGTTGATGTCAGAAACTGAGATCACCATGTACCCCATGCTCCCTCCGCAGCCCCCCCAGCACCGATGACTTCCTGCCTGGGCCATGAGCTCACAGCCCAAGAATGACCAACACATGCCACTCAGCAAAAGTCGGAAAAACGTGCCTTTTGTTAGCCGGCTGTCCCCAAGGTTGGCACACAACTCATGCGCGGCACGTCAGGGCGGTCGATGCCAAGACTCCTAGGGAAATGGGGAGGCATAGGAACCAGAGAGGGGGAGGTGGGCCGGCAGGCAAAGGGCAGGCAGAGATCGGATGGGAAGGTGGAGATGTATACAGGACTCCAGGTTGTCCTACAAAAAGGGATCTTTGCAATCCATCGGAGAACCAACCTGTACCTCGGGTTAGTAGGCAGGTCTTTAGCCTGCAGCAGAGATCAGGCAGCCCGTCCACCTCCCTCTTTTGGGGAAGGCAGGGGGAGCCCACTGACACAATGGTTTTATTCAAGGCCCAGCGGCCCGCAAGGAGCCCGGGGGAAACTTTCCATGCCGGGACAGAGGACATGGCTGCAAACAGAGACCCCATTCTCCTTGGAAAGCGCTCCCATTCCCAAACGCCCACCAAGCACCGCCTCAGTGGAAAGGAGCAGAAAGAGGGCAGAAACATCAGGGACGACCTCAAATAGGACAAGATACAAGTGTGGTGAAGGTCCTAAACAGTCCCGGAAGGCCATTTTGGGGTTGCCGAGTCCAAAATCATTGGCATGTCCACTGCCATATTACCACTTTAGAACTGGAAGAGGTCTGCAAGGTCATCTAGACCAGCCCCCGGGAACTCCAGAAATAAGGGACACCTGTTATGTGTCAGTGATAAAAATGTTTTGAAGACGAGGGCGAACCTTTTTCGTTTTAAAAGCAATGTTTATTTGGGGACCCTCACAACAACCCTATGAGGTTGGGGAAGCTGAGAGAAAGAGAGCATTATAGACCCAAGATCATCCTAGAAGATTCATGGTCAAAGAAGATTCACGGTCTCTGAAGTTTTTGGCCAAAGGGCCACATCAAATATCTGGCACAGCGTCAAGGACCAGATAAAATATTTTAAATATAAAATTTAAATATTTTAAAGATACATTAATGAAAGGCTCAAATTTCCAGGATTTCTGCAAGCACCAGTGTAAGGCGAGAAATAATGCACACTCTTAATAGGACCCCCGTTTCCCTACTGCACCATCACAGCTCCAATTCAACTGGGTCAGAGGCTCTTAAGGAATCAGAGACTGGCCATGGGCCAGTTAGTGACTCGGTGCAGATGTATCTGGCCCCGGGGCCAGGGTTGGGAGACCTGTGCAGTTCACTGTTATGGCTGGGTTTGAACCCCAGACTGATGTGTGCTGCCACCCCGCCAAAGCCTTTCAGCGCAGCAGTACAGATTTGGGGGCCAACATCCTGCTCGGGCACGATGACTTCACCACCATTCCCTGGCCTTAGCTGAACCCATTTCCATTAAGAATGGCATGATTTGCCGCTTAGACATCTTCTTCCACAAGGCTGGGCACCCAGACTTCTGAATTCCCAGAAAGGGAGTCCTTAATATGCATCAGCTCTTAGGTAATTGGATGAAGCTAATATGGAAAAAAAATATAAGAACATAAAGCATCAGGCAGAGAAATAGAGAACAGCATCACGGCAGGAAGATCAGCGACTGGCAACGTTTGGGTTCTTCAAGGGTTCTTGTCAAATGCAACTAAACCCATAATGCAGAAAAACAACATAACGATAGGAGAAAAAATACTGTATTCACCTGAATCTAACGCTCACCTTTTCCAGCAATTTAGGTTGCAATCCTAAACACACTTTCCAGGGAGTAAGCCCCATGCAATACAATAGGACCTACATCTGAGTAAACATGCTTAGGATTGCACTGGCTGTCTCCAAAACCAGGGTGCACATCAGAATCTATGGCACATTAGATTCGAGTAAATACATATTTTGATTATAAATATAGGGCTGCAATCCTATAGGCGCTTTCCTGGGAGTGAGACCCATTGAACGCAATGTGGATTACTTCTGAGTAGACATGGTTAGGATCATGCTGTGGGTCAATATTTACACCCAAATCCAGAGTAACTACAGGAGCACGTAAGAGACTTTACGTGCACCTGTAGTTCCTGCACCACCTAGTGAAAACCTATGGAAAATTCTTATTGGAATCCAGAGTATGTTGTTCTTACATCAGAACAAGGACTCTCCGTAGTAACTCTGGATTTTGCCCTAAGTTTAACAGTTTACTATATTGTAATAAAATATAGTACTTTACTACCCTATACTAAAATATAATTTTACTATATTAAAAATAAAATACAATACAATAAACCAATTGTACTATAAAGTAGTGCAATTAGGTAAACATTGTAACATAAACTCATTGTCATATTATTATTATTATCATATTATTGTAAGCAGTTAAATGAAATTTTGCACTTGCTTTGCAGCTGTGCATTAGTCGCCTGTAAAAATGTTTTTTGTTTAATCTCAAGTTTTTTTTCAATAAGGATGCGCATTAGATTCGCTGGCGCATTCGATTCAAGGATATAATAGTATCTACATACAAGGACTTGGTTTTGATGTTGCTGCTAAATTGGGGGAAAATCCTAACCTCAGTTTTCCTTATCTGTACAATGGGAACAGCAGCAAGGATGGTAGACAAAAGTGCAAATAAGAAGTGGGATATTGAGGGAAAACAGGGTCAAGAAGCTGGAGAGAGGATGAAGGAGGTCCTGTTGGGAATGCAGAGAGCCAAAGAAGCCCCTCGCAAGAGTTCCTCTCTGGAGGAGACTCGGCGCCAGGTTTGGAATCAGAACAATCTGGAGGCTGCCAGCTTCCCCTGCTTTCTGGCCCCACTCCCAGCCCCAGGCCAGGCCCCATCTGTTTGGTGTTTGGAGCCCAGCCTTCCCCAGGTGACAAGTCTCGGATCCTGACAGCCGTCAACGGCAGGCCTTTTGTTACCGAGAATTTCTTTGGCAGGTTTGGTGAAACTCTCTTACTGGCTACAGGAACCGGGAACGTTGCAGGGCTGGAGTTTGCAACGGGGCTGCGTGTCATTACACACAAGCATCGCACCTTGTTTTATGGGGCTTCTTGGTTGGACATCTTCAGATCTAAAAGGGAAAGAGGGTAGGTTGCACACCGACCTCTGAGATTGACTGCTCCACCCCCTCTAGCTACACCACCTGTTGAAGGGGAAGTTGGGAAGTCCAATCAATGGCATTTCCTCGCCAGAGATGAATGGGGTGCGCACCATGATCAAAAAGCATGTGCCACTGAACGCCTACCACTGAAGGAGCACTACTTCTCGAGCACTGTTAGTAGATTTCCAAGGGTCAGTTGGTAGGTCACAGAAAGATGGACTAGATTGGCTTTGGGAGTCTCTTGACCAAGTGGCAAGCTAGTTCTCTAGTTACCATGAGAGGTAATACTTTATGAACAATGTAACCAAATTTACTCAAATCTGACGCACCATCAAATCTAATGTGCACCCCTATTTTAAAGGACACAATATTTTTTAAAATACTTACTTGCAATTGTAATGCGCAGTTGCAAAGAGGTGCAAAATTTAATTGTATTGCATACAACAATTAGTAATTTGATAATAATAATACAGTATAACAATTGGGGTTATGGTTTTTAGCTAATTGCACTGCTCTATATAATAAAGGGTTTATGAGCACAATCCTAATCGTGTCTACTCAGAAGTAAACCCCATTGTGTTCAATGCCTCTTACTCCCAGGAAAGTGTCTTTAGGACTGCAGCCTTTGTTTCACTTTCTCTTACAATACAGTAAATTGATAGATCTTTTTATTACAATATAGCAAACTATCGATCAGTTTATAGATTATACTATACTATAGAATAAATACTATAGATCATACTGTGTTATATACTATCTTTACTATACTAATCTATATTTTATATGCTATAAATTATAGATCAGTTTATAGATCATTCTATACTTTTTATGCCATAAACAATAGATCAGTTTATAGATCATACTATACAATAGATCTACAGTATAGTGTGATTCATAGTATCTATTCTATAGTATAGTATGATCTCTAAACTGATCTATAGTACATACTGATCTGTACTTATAATCAAAATACATTTACTCAAATCTAATGTGCCACTGAATTGAATGTACACCCTGATTTTGGAGACTTTGGCTGCCATCCTAAAGACACTTTCCTGGGAGTAAGACTCACTGAACACAATGGGGCTTACGTTTGAGTAGACATGGTTAGGACTGTGCTTTATGGCTGCAATCCTAACCACATTTTCCTGGGAGCAAGTACTAATGAACACAATGGGACTTACTTCTTAGTAGATGTGCTTAGGATTGCACTGTAAATTCAGCTGGAAAAGGTGAGCGTTAGATTCAAGTAAATATGGTATTTTAAAATATCCTCAAGCCGCTTTAGCCCCTACAACTGTACATGCAGATGACGAGTGTGTCCTTCACCCACAGGGGATTTAGGGCCGAGCACACCCCTGGATGAGGATCCCACTATTAAGCAGCTTCAATTTTGTCCCACACAAGCTGGAAAGATTAGCGCAGTGGCCACCAGAATCCAGTTTCCCATCCCAGTCCCGTCCCAGATGCTTTCCAGATTCCACGTGCAGCACTCCGTCCCTCATGCACCAAAGAGGATGCATGGATAAGAGTAGGACAGCAGGTCATGGGAGACGCCTGCAGCCTGAGTCACACCAGAGGCAGGTTGAAGGGTGCCCGGTTCTGGTTAACCATATTTAGCCTGGCTGGGAAGAATCAGGACTCAAACCTCTTGAGCCAGCCAAGCATGACAGAGCACCAACCGCTCACCCTGGAATCATGTCCGAGGTCCCAAAAGCAGAGCAGTAAAGTGACCAGAGGGGAGGCTGCAGGCCAGGGAGGGGGGAAGCGCCAACGGGATGGGACACCAGCAAACAAAGCAGGATGCTCCGGCCCGGTGGGAATTGGACTGGCTCCACTTAATAGAAGAGGACCAGGAGGGAAGCACAAAATTATGCCAGAAACGGGGAAAAAATAGCATCTGGATGGGATAAAAAAAGAAAAGGGGTGGGAAAGTCCAAGAGGAGCAGGCCGGTTGTTGGGGGAAAACACCATAGATGGGAAAAGGACGGCCTTGTCCAAAAGACCCGATTCCAAAGGAGGAGGTCACCATGGACACATTCATCATGCTGCACTTCACTAGGATCAGTTTGAAGGATTTGAATGAGGTTTGTAGGGTGTCGAGCAGAAGAAAAACAAGCTCCAGGTATAGGGTTGCTATAATTCTCTTCTATAAAACCGGGACAGGACACCCTGTCAAACTTGCCAGTATGTGAATGCAATCCCTGAAAACTGGGACAGTCCCAGGTGACCTATCCAGGTGGCTCCAGATGTGCTCTGCAGCCAGGGATCTGTGGCAGGAAACCTGCTCTGCGTCCAGGAGGTACCCAGGATGGGTCTCCAGGTGAATGACTCTCAGGTTGCGGGTGGTAGGTGCAATCTCAGGGAGCTGACGTGAGATTTTCCCCAAGAGAACTGATCATGCTGGGGAGGCAAGGGCACCTTGGGTTCATAACCCCCCCAAGACCAGAAGGGGGGTCCCCAGCTGGGAGAGAACGCTCCGGAGGGGTCACGTCAAGTTGTTATCATACCACAGCCACGCCTTCCTTCCCCACCCCAAAGCTGTTTAACATTCCTGGCTCCTGTTTAGCATTGCAATCCTCTCCCCCAAGGCTTCTGGCTTTGCTCTTCCCCAGCCTCACCTTGCCCTTTCTGGAGGGCTGCCCCCAAGGCTGAAATTCTACAGGCCAGGATTTGCATTGCAAATCACACACACAAACACACACAAACCCCTTTCATGGGGTGGTGCAGTAGTTAGTGTTTCAGGTACAAGCCAGATCTGTTCCATACCCAATTCCAGGCTCCTGCTGGTTTTCAATTCCAACGCTAACCCTGCAAGGCAGGACAGCGATTACAAGCATTCCTGTTTCCCAGAACCAAGCCTCCCCCACCTCCCAAAAAAAACATTCCCTACATCCAGGACCCCAGCCAAGGTTTTCATGGACTGATCCATGATGATTTGCAAGCTAGCGAGTAACCCCTTTAAGGTATGTGCTCAGAGGCCAATTTGGACAGTGGCAATTGCTTCACAAGGTGGGGGGGCATGTGGACTTTCAGGCTACAATCCTATCCTGGGGAGTAAGCCCCATTCACTATAAAGGGACACGTTTGAGTAGGCCCGCATAGGATTGTTCTTAGGCATTAGCGCAATCCTATCCCTGCCTACTCAGATGTAAGCCCCATTATAGCTAATGGGGCTTACTCCCAAGTAATGAGGTTAGGATTGCAGTCTTAGAGCACAATCCTAACCATGTCGACTCAAAAGTAAGCCCCATTGTGTTCAATCGGTCTTACTCCCAAGAAAGCGTCTTTAGGATTGCAGCCTATGTTAAAGATACAGGGCGATTAGACGCTAGGAAGGGGACTGCACCCTCTCAGCCCTGCACCCCAAGATCATCGTACTGGCCTACCTTACAAGTCAGTTGTAAAAATATTTTGAGTGTGCAAGACAGAAATAGCAAATGCATGCACTACTTTCACTGATCAGTTACCTGGCCTTTTACAAGGTCACCAACCAGTTAAGTGGTGGGCCTTATTTTGGTTTATTGGTTTAAAACTGGTTTAAAATTTGGTTAATTGGTTTATTTTTAAAAAATAAAAGTCAGGGATTATTTTATCTGGTTTTATCCTCCAAGATTATTTTATCTGGTTTGCAGGCTGAACGTGGTTGTTCCCCACTCCCACCTCCAGCCACCCCCTTGGATGTTTAAAGCGCACATGTGGAGCTGGAGGAGTCCCAGGTGGCGCATTGCTCAGGGCTCCTGAAAGGAGGCGATGCCAGGAATTTGAAATATTGCCTAGCCCTTGAGCACCGAAACACGGAGTCCGTCCGTCTGTCCCCCACCCACCTCCCTTGTTTCGCCTGCCTGTGAACTAAACTCACAGAACAGGAGCCCAGCGAGGGTGGGAAGTACTGAACAGGCCTTTCCCATTACATGGGGAGATGAGAAGGGGGGGCGAGAGAAGCGGAATTCAGGCAGGAGTCCAGAAATGGATTTGTGGATGAGTTCTAAGGCTCAGCTTCTGGGCCAGCAGCCCACCACTTGGAGCTCAGCTGCCAGTCCCCAGCCCCCTTCAATTCCTGAACCAGGTCCAGATGGAGAAGTAGCAACTTCATGGGTGTGTGAGATTTGAATCCAGATCTCCTTCACCTTGGAGTCAAGTCACCATTGAATTTGTGCACCATCATGCTGAACGACCTGAGCATACTGCACTATAAAGGGGTTGGACTGGATGATCTCACAGAACCCCTTCAACTTTATGCTTCCATATGAAGCCGCATTCTAGACAGCATGGTCCCATACTCCAGCATCTCAGGTGGAGATGGCACCTTCTTCGTACCAGGGATTCCACAAACCGAGCCTAGGACCTTCTGCGTACACTTGACCACTAGGCTATGGATACTCTCAAGGGACATAGGACAGGTCGCCAAAGGTGATTTGTGGATTTGGTGCTGGGACATCCACACTCAAATCCCCCCTTGACTCACGCATGAGTCAGACCAAAGAATGCCCATGCATCATGCAGACTAAGAGATGCTCACAAGTTGCCAAGCACGCCCTGTCCCAGCAGTTCCTGGCATGCGCACAGAAGACTCCCCATGTGACGCTGACGGGCATCATCATGTCCTTCAGATCTCCACTAGCATCACTGATGCGGGAAGGAAAGGGATGGACATGCAGAGGAAGCCTCCCACTTGTATGTTCAGAGTTTTGGGGGTGTCAAGCGCCTGGATGCACACGGACAGCAGGACCACTTTCCACTCCGGGGATATGAATGGATGGGGATCGTCCACACCCACCAGGTGCCTCTTTCCAACCCCAGAAGCTCCACATTTATGGGGAGGACTACCTCCTTCCATGCAGACCTTCCTGAAGCACATCTTCTGGGACCTTTAGGTTTCTGAGGAGCTCGGACAAGACCTTTTCCATGGTGGCCCCTGAACAAGTGCCTTTTGCCTCTTTGCTAGAGAGTTCTCTAGAGAGGGAATCCCTCCAAGTTGCTTATATTCTGAGTTTCCTACTGCATTTTTCTCCTCTTAAGATTTTTAATGCTCGGAACAAATTTATGATGGAGACCTTGGTGCTGGATCTCCTGGTCTCCAAAGGCAGACGTTCACCACCGGCTCTGCCACCCCCAAGGTCTTGGCGACCTTGCTTAGCACAAAAGGCAAGATATAAATATTTCAAATAGCAAGATATAAATATTTCAAAATATTTCAAAATTAATTAAATATTTTAAAAACACACACACACACACAAAATGCTCTGCTCCTCTCACAAAATGCAAACACACACGTACTAAACCGCCCCCTGACTTGGAACAGTTCTGCAAATGATTCCAAAAATAATAAAAATTTTAATAATAAAATTATTATTATTTAATAATAAAATAATATTAAAAATAATTTTAATAATAAAATTTCAACTTTCAACCATGTTGAATACAGGGATGCGCCACGTTGGGGAGATTTCCATATATTCCATGTGTCGTGAATAATTGGACAACACTTACAAGTAAGAGATTAATTTTTCGGGGGGGGGGGAGGATTGGGGGAAAGAGAATGGAAGAGAGCCCTATAAAACATAAGAACAGTCCCCCTAGAAAGGTTTGATTGATTGATTGACTGATTGATTGATTGATTGATTGATTGATTGTACAACCTGGTCAGGATCAGACAATGCAAATTGGCCCACATTGCTCTGCTTCCACCCTGGAGAGGGGAGACAGAGCACCATAGAGCCACCTGTTACCACCATGGGATTCAGAGCATCCCCCCAAGTCTCAGCACACCCCACTTAACCTGCACTACAAGACTGGATTTCCCAGTTTTGGGGGTAAAGGGACGGACACCCTCTTCTATCCTGCTCTCCGGATAGACCGTTCTTTGATGCAGCCCCTCCTTCTCTGTCTGCTGGAACAAAGGCTGTGGAATTAAGGGGCAAAGAGGGTTGTGTTAGACCACCCCCTTACATCCCAAATCCCTACTTCACCCAGATCTCGTTCTGTCTGGAGAGATGGGGGTAAGTGGGTGGGTGGGCTTCTGCGCTGTTGGATGCGGCCAGGGTGGCAATAAAAATAACTCACAGGAAAGCAAGATTTTGTGGAGGTGCCCGTCTGGGTTTTTTGGGGAGACCTGGCAGCCTTGGGGGGTTGATTCCCCATAGAACTGCAGAATTCTCTGAATCAGTGGTGTTGCTAGAGGGGGTGGAGCAGTCAAGTCTTGGAGGGAGTTTCACCTCTTTGGAGTCATTCCAGATGGGGAGGGCAAAATTGGAGCCACCTGGAATGGCTCCAAAGGGGGTAAGGATCCCTCCAAGACTTGACTCCTCCACCTCCCTCTAGCAATGCCACTGCTCAGAATCCATCATTACCGCAGTGATGTGGCAGCCCCACAGCAATGGTTCAAGTGCTATTAACTCCATGTCTGTTGACCTGATTGTCACCTCCAGTGGGGAGGCTCTGCCTCACATGCCTCTCCACCCATTGCACATCCTTGGTCTATAGAACCATGGAGCTCTTTTCAAAGGAGGCTCTGTCTCACCTGCCTCCCCTGATCCATAGATCCATGGAGCTCCTCCTTTTCAAAGGACTGGGGAAGGCTCTGCCTCGGCTGCCTCCCCACTCATTGCACATCCCCAGTCCATGAATCCATGGACTTCTTCTTTTTCAAGGACTGCAGGAGGCTCTGCCTCACCTGCCTCCCCAACCACTGCACATTCCTGATCCATGGATCCCTTCTTTTTCAAAGGCTGCTGGAGGCTCTGCCTCAACTGCCTCCCCACCCACTGCACATTCCTGATCCATGGATCCCTTCTTTTTCTCTGGACTAGGGGAGGATCTGCCTCACCTTCCTCCTCACCCATTCTACATCCCTGGTCCACTGATCCATGGAGCTCCTCTTTTTCAAAGGACTGGGGGAGGCTATGCCTCACCTGCCCCCCACCCACTGCATCGCTGCCACTTAGACTCATTCATCCTGTTTGCACCTAATTGGGGGGGAAGGGAATAATTTCTCCAGGTGAGGCTGAGAGGACTCCCACCCCCCAACCCAAAGAGATCACTGCAGTCATTGGGGGGTTGCAAGAGGCTGGCATGCTTGGCTCCTGCATTTCCCACCACCCAAAATCAGGGAATCATGAAAGGGGGGGGGGGTTTCTTGCTAGAGCAGCTTCACAAGAAGCCTGCAAAGGGGTTGCAGTCCCCCCCCCCGCCCACCCACCCACACCTTTCTTTCCAAGAAGGTGGTTGCAATTTAAAAAATCCTCAAATATTCCACCATGTCATAAATCACAGAAGGGGAAGGGGCTGGGAGCTGGCAAAGGGGAAGGGGAGCCTTCCTGACCCCCCCCCCCCTTTTAAACACAAAGCTGCACAATCTGGTGGCTTCATTTGCACAAGTGCAAACCTTGCCTCCCACCAGTTGCAAACCTACTCACAGTGGTTGCTACACCCTGGAGTAGTTGGGGGGGGGGGGGGTTGGGGAGGGATGAGGAAAATCCTGAAAAGAAAGGGGAGTGGGGCAGCCAGAGTACCCCCACACACACCAGATCCTGTATTGGGGGCTCACTCAGAGAAGCAAACTCACACACCTCCACGCCCACCCTCCAAAGGGAAAATCACAGGGGGTTCCCTCCCTCCCACAGCTGATCAAGGTGGTGGCATAGCTATAGGGGGGCTCAGCAATTAGACATGGAGGGAGCCTCACCCCTTGGGAGCTATTCCAGGAAAGGGAGAGAACAAAACATACTGCTTTGCCCCCCCCCTCTAGCTATGCCACTGTAACAGCTCACTGCAGTCCAGACATTCAGGGACCCTCCCTACCTTGGAGCACCTTCCCTGCCCCATGCATGGTGGGGGTCTCTGATGACACCTTCTAGGGGGGTCCAGCCCTTTACACTGGGGGCACATGATCTCTTCCAGGGGGATTAGCACCAGCTCCCCACCTTGGAGCACCTTCCCTGCCCATACATAGTGGGGGGTCACTGGTGTGGGGGGGGGGAGATTGAACATATATAATAGCAAAAAAGTGGACATCCCTCCCCCCAATGTAGGACAATATGTAGGACATCCCCAAGAAAAATGTAGGACATGGCAAAATAAAAGCTATATATGTTGCTTTTAATTTTAATTTAAATTATTATCAAATTTAAAACTGTTACATATTGTTTTATTCATTCCAAGCAAGGCTACATGCAAGGAAAAGGAGGACACTGAAGGTTTTTTTCCAGGGCATAAGGCTTAAAAAAGAGGACATATCTTGGCAAATGAGTATAGATGGTCACCCTATGAAAGGGGGAGGCAACGGTGGCGTAGCTAGAGGGGGGCGCAGCACTCAGTTTTGGAGAGAGCAATTCTAGGCAGGGGGATTCCAGGCAGGGGGGATTCCCTTTCCTAGGGGGAATCCCTTTCCTGGGGGTGCTCTCTAAAGGGGGATGCATGGGTGGCGTAGCAAGAGGGGGGCGCAGGGATGAGTTTTGGAGGGAGTCACTGGATCAGGGAGATGCACCCCCTGGAACCACCCAGAGGGGTGCAATGCAAAGCCCCCCACCCAGAACCCCCCTACCCAGCCCGGATCTCACCTCTCCCGCAGCACCCAGCCAGGAGGAGGCACCCCAGGGTGATGCTGGCCAGCCGGTTGCGATGCATTGTTCCCCCTGCCAGACTCTGGAGTCTGCCTGCACGAGCCTGGCTGGCCAGAGGAGCCTGAAGCTGACGTCAGGGCGGGGGGAGGACACCCTGGGAGCCCAGCCCAACCCTCCAGACCCCCCCCCCAGCCAGGGGGCGGACCCCACCTTAGCCAGCTGGAGCAGGGAGGGAGGCAGGCTCAGGAAAGGGTCCTTCTCCCTACCTGCAAGAGCAGATGCTGCACATCTGGAAGGGATCTGACACCCCCCCCAGTGCAAAAGGTGGACCCCCTGGAAGGGGACACCAGAGACCCCCACCATGCATGGGGCTGGGAAGGTGCTTCAAGGTAGAGAGGGTCCCTGAAAGAGCTGCTGTTGCTAACCTCTGGATGGGATCCTGCCCCCCAATGCAAAAGTGGACTCCCCACCAGAGACCCCCACCAGGCATGGGGCAGGGAAGGTGCTCCAAGGTGGAGAGGGTCCCTGCAAGAGCTGCTGCTGCTAACCTCTGGAAGGGATCCTGCCCCCCATTGCAAAAGGTGGACCCTCCCCACCTGAGACTCCCACCATGCATGGGCAGGAAAGGTGCTCCAAGGTGGGGAGGATCTCTGCAAAACCTGGTGCTGAACCTCTAGATGGGATCCTGCCCCCCAGTGCAAAAGGTGGACCCCCCCCCCACCAGAGTCCCCCACCATGCATGGGCAGGGAAGGTGCTCCAAGATAGGGAGGGTCCTTGCATATCTGGATTGCAATGAGCAGTTACAGTGGTATAGCTAGAGGGGGGCAGTATTTTTGCAGTATTTTGCTCCCCCCTTTCCCGGCATAGCTAGAGGGGAGGTTCACCTGTTACAGTGGCATAGCTAGAGGGGGGCGAATGTTTTGCAGGGAGCCTCACCTAGACCAGTTCCTCCATCTACTAGTTTCTACCAGTTGCTCCAACACCCCCAATCCCCTACTCTGGGGTGCAACAGCAACTGTGGATTAAGTTTGCAACCTGGCTCTGAAGGGGTGAAAGAAGAGCCCCTGCAAAACCTTGTGCTTTGCACCCCACTGACCTGTGGCTATGCCACTGACCTGCTGCAACTGTCCAGGCAATGATCCAGCAAGGACATGCCTATACTGCCCAAGGAAACATGTATAGGCTTGCTCAGCAGAAAATTGGAACCAATGGGTTTCTGATGCATTAAATCAATATGTACAGTATTTACATTTCTAATTGGTTTGTTTTTCAACTATCCTTGCACTGGAGCAGCTGGGCCTGGCTTTTGGGCCTGGCTTTTAGGCCTGGCTTTGATTCACTTATGAATCAAAGTTTTTGAAACAGGAAAAAAAACAAAAAACCCTTCATCTCTTGCTTCCAGGAGGCTCTTAAGAGGCATTTTTAAGTCCAGAGTAAGAGGCATCCTTTAGTTTTTGGAGTAAGAGGCATTCCTAAGTCTGATTAAGACACATCCTTAAATCTGGAATAAGAAGCATTCTTAAGTCTGGAGTAAGACGCATTCTTAAGTTTGGAGTAAGAGTGTGCTGACCTGGGGGTGTCACAAAAGTGCCATGACTATTCTGCCCCACTCCTTGGTTTGGGGTGGGGGGTTAGGGGCAATGTACAGGCAAACGCAGATCTCCTCACACCATCACAGAAAAATAGGCCAAGTGAGTTATGCCAGCCTAAATTTCTGGTAAGACGCATTCTTAAGTTAGGAGTAAGAAGCGTTCTTAAGTCTGGATTAAGACACATCCTATAGCAGCATTCTTAAATTTGGTGTAAGAGGCATCTTAGGTCTTGAGTAAGAGGCATCCTTAAGTCTGGCGTCAGGCATCCTTAAGTTTGGAGTAAGAGGCTTTCTTAAGTCTGGATTAAGACGCATTCTTATGTTTGGAGTAAGACACATCCTAAGTCAGGAGTAAGAGGCATTCTTAAGTCTGGAATAAGAGGCATCCTTAAGTCTGAGTCAGAGGCATCCTTAAGTTTGGAGTAAGAGGCATTCTTAAGTCTGGATTAAGATGCATTCTTATGTTTGGAGTAAGACACATCCTAAATCAGGAGTAAGAGGCATTCTTAAGTCTGGAGTAAGAGGCATTCTTGTCTGGTGTAAGAAGCATCCTTAAATCTGAGTCAGAGACATCCTTAAGTTTGGAGTAAGAGGATTACCCCTACAATCCAGAGTAACTACGGGACCATGTAAGAGACATTATGTGTACCCGTAGTTATTGCACCATCAAGTGAAAACCTATGGGAAATTCTTATTGCAAGCCACAGCAAATTGTTCTTACACCAGAGCAAGGACTCCCTGTAGTTACTCTGGATTGCACCCTAAGACACATTCTTAAGTTTGGAGTAAGACAAATTCTAAGTCAGGAGTAAGACAAATTCTTAAGTCTGGCACAAAAGGTATCCTTAACTCCAGATTAAGACACATTCTTAAGTCTGGAGTAAGAGGCATTCCCTTTGTGAATTAAGAGAGAAGAACCTCTTCCTGGCTGATCTCATGCAATATTTCTTAGGCATCAATCTAGGAACCCTTTCCTGGGAGTAAGCCCCATTATGTACAATGGGACTTCTGAATCAGTGTAGGATTGCACCATTGGGCATACATAGTGTGAACATGTGATATAGCTTGATTTGCAGCCTCTTGCAGCCCTTGGGTCCAGAGCGGATTACTAAACCTTAATACGCCTGTCCTCGGGGGGCTCACAAACTGGGAAATGATGGCTTGAAGGTAATAAAAGATGCCAAATGAGTTCACAGTGACCTTGAAAGGGGGTCCTGGGATCCCAAACTGGCTGTCTCTCACCAGGCGGGTTCAACTCCAGTCAGTGGCATAGCAAGAGGGGTGGTGGTGGTGCAGTCACTCTTGGAGGGGATTACGCCATGTCACCTCCTCTAGCTATGCCACTGGTTACAATCTCTAACAATGCAAATCTGGTTTTATCAAGTTTTATTTTATACAATCATATATAACCGTATAAACTCATAATTATATATTTATTATTTTATATAAGCAATTATATATATATATATATATATATATATATATATATATATATATATATATATATATATATATATTCAATTGCTGCTTTTATTTTTCTCCGTGATCATTGACTTTTGTTTATTATTTCACATTTTTATCCTGTCCTTTCTCCAAAGAGCTCAGGGTGGTACCCTTACTTTCCTCCTTTTATCCTCACAACAACCCTGTAAGGTAGGTGAGGCTGAGTGAGAGAGTGTGTCTGGCCCAAGGTGTCATGGCTGAGCAGGGATTGAAACCTGGATCTTTCAGGTCTAGCTCCCAGATCACCTTGGCTTGGACGACACCATCCATGATTGGATTAGTGTGTGTTTATGAGCCATAAATATTTTTTGCTTTGTTTGTAAACATTTTACAGAACATTCTAGTGCTTTTTGACACTGTTTTGTTTTGAGACACATACATGTCAGCAAACATTGCATTATAAGCCAGCCTGGCTTTGATCTTGGCATGATGTTTCCAGAGGTCCACTGGAAGAGACTGAGAGGTCATGGAGAGATTGATGCACACAGAGGGGGTCCTTCTAGGACCGATTATGGACTTGCAAAGGTTAGGCACACCCAGTAGCATAGTTGGAGGGGGGCAGAGTACTAAATTTTACAGGGACCCTCAGCCTGGCATGCAAGTGCCTGTTCCCTTTCAGAGCCATTCTTGGGGAGACGACAACAGAGGGGTCACTTGCATGCTAGGCTGATGCTCCTTGCAAAATTTAAGGTGCAGTCCTAACTTAGGCTGGCTCAACTTATCAATCTTCCTGTTTCCTGATGATATAGGGAGGCAAGGACATGCCTATACACCGGCTTAACCTTCCCAGGTGAAGCGCAGAAGGGTCTTACAGCACTTTGGTGACACCCCCAGGTCAGCACAGGATTTATGCTGGGGCTTAGGCCAGCCTAACTGGAGTTGGGAACAGACTTCATGCTTTTGCTGTGCTACTGGGCACATCCAACCCTATTCCAGATATAACAAAAGAGGACAAGGCCCTGCCAAACTAGGAAACCCATGAAAAATGTAGGACAGGGCAAATACACACACACACATATATATATATACACACACACACACACATATATATATATACACACATATACACACGCACACACACACACATATATACACATACATATATATCTGTTCACTCATCTACCTATCTGTCTGTCTGTCCATCCATTCAACCATCCGTCCTCCCGCCCATCCATCCATCCATCCATCTAGATAGATAGATAGATAGATTGATTGATTGATTGATTGATTGCTTTCACATGGTTAATTTAAACATTTTATTACTAACTTTACTAATGTTATTATTTTTATTAAATTTTTATTAAATTTAAAACTATGACACATAGTTGAATTTAGAGCCCAGTACTGTGCATGTCTACTCAGAAGTAAGTGTCATTATAGTCAATGGAGTTTACTCCCAGGATAGTGAGGCCATTATTGCAACCTTAATTCCAAGAAGGCTCCATGCTGCCTGCTCACAAGGAAAAGGAGGACAATGTAGATTTTTTTCTGGGACACAAGGCCAAAAAAAGGGACACGTCCTGGAAAAAGAGAGCACTATTACTTACCATTAAATTCAAAACTATTACATCTAATTTATGAATTACAAGAAGGCTCCATGCTGCCTGTTCCAAGGAAAAGGAGGACAATGAAGTTTTTTTCCAGGACACAAGGACAAAAAAGTGGACATGTCATGGAAAAAGAGGACATATGTTCACCTCATGAGATACATATAACATAGGAAAGGGGCTGATGTCCAGTTCATTGGAAGGAGGAAGAACATGCTTTGCTGTCCAGTTTTTCAGCCATAACGATGTCATATTTGCCATTGATGGTGCTACCAAAGCCACTTGCCCTGATGGCGCACCCCGAACATGGACAGGAGGCCATCATCAATGTGCTCTCCAGCACCATAAAAAGCTCTTGTAACTGTAACCCCAAAGGAATTGCTGGCCCGGTCAGGAGAACATTCAATTTGCTTTATTCCTTCTGCTCTGCTTGTGCTTGGAAGTGCCCAAAAAATGTGCCAGGAACATTTTCCAGCAAAGGGGACTCTGGGCATTGCCAGAGAGGAGATGTTCTTATTTGGCCTTTGCTGTGCCCACAAGGTCTTTCTCCAGACCAGACAGGTCTCTCGTTCAGACTGATGTGTTTACCCAAGACCCTCACCCAGAGATCATCACCCCCTTTCCTCTATTGCAACCTCCGGAGTTGTTTATGCAGTCAAGAGGTTAATCCGGGAAAACTGGCAACGACAAATAAGTCGGGGGTATCACCAGGACCTTATGGGGGGATTTCATCTCTGTTTTCAGGTGGGAGGATTCCTTGTAGCATGAAGAGAGCTGTGGCTAAAGCAGAGACTCTACTTATTTCTCATCAGAGGTTAAGGACAGGGGAGAGTGACTTTGTTTACCTTTCGGTGTTCTTGATTTACCTTTCTGCTATCCAGTGGCATAGCTAGAGGGGGCACAGCACTATATTTTGCAGGGAGTCACTGCAGCGTGCAATGGGGTACTAGCCCTCCTCTTTGGAGCCCTCTTCTTTCAGGTGCAAAATAGGGTGCAATCCTAACCTAGGCAAGCACAACTCATTGGTCTTTCCATTCCTTGGTGATGTAGGGAGGCAAGCGCATGTCTGTGCATTGGCTTAACCCACCGACAGGAATGGTGCAAAAGTGTCTTACCCCCAAATCCAGAGTAACTATAGGAGCACGTAAGAGACATTACATGCACCCGTAGTTACTGCACCTCCTAGTGAAAACCTATGGGAAATTCATATTGGAATCCAGAGTAAATTGCTCTTACACCGGAGCAGGGACTCCCTGTAGTTACTCTGGATTTTGCCCTTATAGCACTTTTGTGACATCCACAGGTCAGCACAGGACTTATTTAGGGTTTAGGCCAGACTAACTGGAGATTAGCTTGTTTCTGCAAGTCAAGGAGCCATGCAGTGCTGAAGCACCCGTATCTAACCCTGAACTCTTGAACTCATGCGCCACTTCCTCATGGGTTCCTGGGATCTGCTTAGGAACTGCCTACGTGATATTCTGCCCCGTAAGAACTCCTGAGGTTAGTAAATCTCCGTTCAGTGAAATGAGCATTAAGTGTATGCCTTACTCGGTGGAATTCCAAAATTGCAAGGAACATGCACAGAAGGGTTGGCTATGACATTGCAGTGCCATACATTATTTTACTGCCCTGTGCATGTTGAGGATCTTGGCCCTTTCCGAGTGCCCTTGGGACAAGGAAGCTTGTGAACGAAGCATCATGTTCACAAGGCCCCTCTTGTGTTCCCTGCTGCCGACACATGGATTGGAAACAGCTGCCACAATAACTCTGCAGGGGGAGAAAGTTTGTGTCATGCCCGCCTCTTCTTCCAGTGTGAAATCAGGCGTGACACAAAGTGGCATCCCCCTCCTTGCCCGACCACCCCCATGCAGCTGTTGGATCATGCATAGCAAGGCCATGATGGGAAAACCGTTATCTGCCCGGCATGGGTGGGTCAAGGGGGGTTAGAGCCAGTCTAGTGGCTGGAGACTCTTATGAGTGCTTCATGAGTTAGACAACACCCTCACTGTTCAGCAACCAGCACATCAAAACCACTTCAACCCCATAAAGCATGAAGAATGCCAGTGTGGGTGTGATTCCCCTATTTGGACCCTGCTTAGGGCATTCATTCATTCCTTGAGGGCACAATCCTAACCAATTTAGGCCAGCACAACTCACCCATCACCCCGTTCTTGTGGTTGTGTGGGGAGGCTGGCACATCTGTGACAGGAGTGGCACAGATGCCACTTTTGTGACATCCCCAGACCAGCACAGACCCAGGACTTACACCAGCCTAACTGGGGACTAAGATTGCAGCCTCATTTTCACAACATCGATGCTGACCATGGTCTGACGCGATCACGTCTTTGGGAATCTTGATCTCAAGGAGGGTGCCCGTTGCCTCCAGATGAAAATCCTGGGAGAGAAATCAATAAAATGATATAAATGTCCGCTGTAAAGGTTAATTTATTCCGTCCATGTTATTCTGCAGCATGGGAACAGAATCCTGCGGTAGAACCCATGACTGATCTCTGTAGTGCTCCGGATGAGGATTTGCAATCAGGTCACGTTATGGCAGAATAACCCGACATCTTTTGTCTGCGTAGAGGTTTTCCTGTGTCTTTGTTCCTGCGGCCACCAGACCCACAGAAAGCCTCTCCAACGTGTCCACCGATCCCATATCCTTTTCACCGCCCTCTCTTTTATTGACACTGGGTGCCAGCATTGCTTGCCAAATTACACCCAGGGGGAAGGTCTGCAAACAAGTGAGGGGTTGCAGTCTTACAAGGTCGGATCCAGCCCACAGGTCGGATCCAATCCATCACCCAAATTCATTCAGCCCGCATGGAGCTCGGCTTTGCCCAATTTGTGCGTGTCCGACTTTAACAAAGAAAGTGGAGTAACCCCCAAATCTAGAGTAACTACAGGAGCACGTAAGAGACTTGTAGTTACTGCACCACCTAGTGAAAACCTATGGGAAATTCATATTGGAATCCATAGTAAGTTGTTCTTACACCAGAGCAAGGAGTCCCCATAAAAAAGCAGGCCTCCGTCAGTCTTGAAAGACTATGGTATCGTGCTTGGCGCTGCATCCGCTGCATACGAAGCACGAAAGCCTGGGTGGATTGTTATGGAGGATAGGCTGTTACCCAAGCAGTTACTCTGGATTTTGCCCTAAATGGCTAAGGGTGGAATTCATAAGGATGTTTTGGACTCTCATTTAATGCATATAATTCTGCATTTGTTATGGTTTCAAGCCTGCTGCTGTGTTGCCTTGATTTACAAGCATAATTTGTTCCGGAAGCACACTTGTAATACAAAATGCTTGTAATACAAAGCGGATTTTTTCATAGGAAATAATGGAAACTCAGATGATTCATTCCAGAACCCAAAAATATTCATATAAAAATAATTAAAATAGAGTAAAATAACACAAAATAATAAAAAAAAGTCAGGGTGATAGTTTTCAGGTAGGAAGAATAGTATTTGTGTGCACTGGCTTTGTTTAGAAGCCAGCTTTTGGAAGAACTGAACATCTTTTGCATTTCAGCTCATTTGCAGAAGGGCAGGTTCTGCAAGACGTCAGTCTTTGCAGCTTTGAAAAACAGGTCAGCCTCTGCAAAAGAGGTCAGAAGGACTCAGCAATTAGCAGTTAGCTAAAAGAGCAATTAGTACTTGGGAGCAATTAGCATTTGCGAGTAATTAGCACCTTTTGCAGAAGACCAGCTCCTGCAGGAGCTCGTTGTCTGCCTTGTTACATGCTAAGTAATACAGTAGTTAATCAGTTTCTTGGAACCAAATGTTCCAAGGTGTTGCTTGTTACTCAAGGCATTGCTCATTATTCAAGACAGAATTGCTTAGAACTTGTTGCTCGTCTTACAAAACACTCATACCCTACAATCCAGAGTAACTACGGGAACACGTAAGAGACATTTACGTTGACGTAGTTATGGCACCACCTACTTAAAACCTATGGGAAATTCATACTGCAATCCAGAGTAAATTGTTCTTATGTCGGAGCAAGGACTCCCCATAGTTACTCTGGATTGCACCCTTAATTCAAGTCACTTGTAAATCAAGTTACCACTGTATTAGCACTCCTAACAGCTACATGGTTGAGCTCTTAAAACTCCAGGAGGCACATCTTGGAAGGTTCGGGGTCGTTATTTGCCCTGTACCTTTCCCTACCCCTGGTGCTCTATGCCCACAGGTCCCTGTCTCATTATTCCCCTGCAGTCATACCATTCCCTGCCAAGATGTATAACACTGCAATCCTAAAGACACTTTCCTGGGAGTAAGACCCATTGAGCACAATGGGGCTGACTTTGGAGTAAACCTGGTTAGGATTGTGCTGTAAGTAGTTTGTTGTGTAAACAAATAAAATATTAAATTTGGAATAATAATAAAAAATATTGAAAAGTAACCAAGCTATCATTTCACACTGAAATATTGCACAAAGGATCAGTTACACGCAGAGTCTATACACCGGTCTCGATTATTATGACAGCCCAATCGGATCCAGCTTTCCAGCACTGATACAACCCTGGCAATGGGGCATGCGCCACATCCCACAGTGGGTGGACGGTCACGGAAGTCTCCTCAAGGTATGGAAACATTTATTTCCTTCCCTTGTGGCTGCATTGCATCTGCATTGATTGGAACTTATGCTGGTTATAATTGTATATAACTGGTTATTATGGGTTTCCCCCTGATGACCATGCTGTGAAAGATGGAAAGAGAAACTGCCTGTAGAACAACATAGGGTAACCTGCACGCTGGGCATAAAGAGTCTATACTTACCAGCTGCTGGATCGCACAAAAGGATTTCCCAGTAATTTTAATGGCCATATGTTAAATAAAAAATAATGAGATTTTCCTCTTGGTTTTGCATTTTGCAAAACGTGTTCAGCCCCTCCAGCCGCCGCTTGTTGTATGTGATTCTCAAGTGGTTGTGATCCTCAACCCCACCATATGAACCTCCGTTTGCAAACAGGCGGTCAGGTTGTATGCAAAGTATATTCCCAGTGCAGTTGGGGAAATTTTACCCAAGCGGGCAAGATAGGCAGGCAGTTTTCCCCAAGGGGAAGAGAGAGAGGGCATTGATTTGCATGGAAGTGTTTCCCAAAGCCAGTCTCTGCATCCTGGCCTGGAGGACATCATCTACTTGGAAAAATGATCTTGCCCCAACTGTTGGATCCCTGAGGCCTGGAGCCCGTGATATTTTTATATTCCCTCATTATTTACCCCCTTCTTGTTTTGCTTTCTCCTGACAATCAAACCAACGTCTGATTCCGACATCTTTTGTTCTTACATCCCCGCGCAAGGGACGGAAAACCAAGAGGTGCCACAAAGGCCCTGCCAAATACAATGCAGGCATAATGAGGGGTTTATAATCAGCCTCTTGACTTGTCATCGCTCCCCATTGGAATATTGTACAAACCTATAGCTGTGATTTTTAATTTTTTTATCTTGTGGCACACTTTTAAGGAACTATAATTGTCAAGGCACACCATCAGTGTTTTTTTCACCATTGCCAAGGCACATAATGCTGCAGGAAGGTGGCTCAAATCCTCCAATTGCCCTATTAATGACCACACATTCCTGTGACACACTTATGAACTGTCCGTGGCACACCAGTGTGCCATGGTACAGTGGTTGAAAATCACTGTTCTATAGGCTAGGAAAGGCTCACACACACACGCACAACATCACCGTTGTTATGTTAGGACCTCAATCAAACTTATTTGGTAGATTAATACTTATTTAGGAGATTCACATTCTAATAGAGCCTATTTTTAAATAAGGCAGAGCAAATTTTGAAAATATTTGATCAGTTTCTTGCCAATCCATCCACCATCTTTTGTTTCTGGCCGGTCTCCCATCCAAAGCAAAACCTGATCTGATCCTGCTGCGTTTTTTTTTCCCCCGGAAAAACAACGGCTCAACATCCAGACCAAACCCCCTGCTTAACATATGTGAAAAGATGAAATTTAAATGGATGAGCTAAGGTCAGTCTGGTGGCAATTACCATTAATAAGCTGATGTACAGCATTGCATGTGCTTGGATCCCCATGCATGACACCCAACCTCAGACAGCAGAGATCAAGATGATCCCAGCAGAGATCAAGGTGCTGGAGACCTTCCTCCGAAGTGCAGGGAATAGCAGAAACACCTGATGGAAACCCAGCAAACGTAATAAATTAGGGCTACGTCCCTCCAGCAGCAGATGGAGTCTGCCCAAGGCGAGATGAGGAGCAGTTTCATGCCAAATAAAGCTGCATAAGCAACTATCCATCTTCATCAAGCAGGAGAGATGGACTTAAATAGGGAGAGCATGGAGAGTACAACTTACCCCCAAATCCAGAGTAACTACAGGAGCATGTAAGAGACTTTAAGTGCACCCGTAGTTACTGCACCACCTAGTGAAAACCTATGGGAAATTCATATTGCAATCCAGAGTAAGTTGTTCTTACACAGGAGCAAGGACTCCCTGTAGTTACTTTGGATTTTGCTCTAAGATTGCCATATGACTTGAAAAACTCCTGATTTTGGGGGATTGTGCTCATATACTGGCAAATGAGGGTCCTGTCCCAATTTTGTGGAAGAGAATTATGGCAACCCTAAGTACAGCTCATGCGTAACACAACATTCATCCGGACAGTGGCATAGCTAGAGGGGGTCAGAGCAGTCAGTCTTGGAGGGCGCATCCCCACAGTCTAAAAAAGGCCCTTCGTCTCTGGAGATATTTCAGGTGGTGGGAGCAAAACGGAACCATTTTTGGATATTGTGGTGCCTTAAACCCTACGCTTTTATTTTTTTTAAAAGCAGTAGAAACATTTCATAGACTGCAAGCCACTGCATTACTCACCCTAAATAGGACCTAAGAATAGGGTTTTTGTCTTCTCCATACCTAGCAAACTCAACCAACGCCCCAAATACCTGAGTCTGAAGAGCAG
Organism: Cryptoblepharus egeriae; assembly: GCA_030015325.1. Lineage (NCBI taxonomy): Eukaryota > Metazoa > Chordata > Lepidosauria > Squamata > Scincidae > Cryptoblepharus > Cryptoblepharus egeriae. The sequence continues at coordinate 3,695,201 of JAREYC010000011.1, forward strand.
ATAAGCTTCTCCTTGAAGCAACCCTCCCCGAGGTCTGATCAACGCAAACTTTACATGCACCGTAGAATGAAACTGCAGCTCAATATTGAACATGCAAAGGTCGCTTGATTCTTCTCCCCCACCCAGGACCAGGTTTCAGTGGAATGTGCACCTTTTTTGCACACCACCGTCCTTGCCCTTTGATAGATGTGTGTTTTTTCTGGTGCATTATTATTTCAGCCCCTCCTTTGGAAAGGGAAGGGTTCTGATGATTCATCAGAAATAATTAATTTTCCCTTCCCTGGTTGCTTCAAATGGCATCATCGGGTTCCGGGCATCAGCATGTTCTTCTTGCAAAAAAGGATGCAACAGCAGCAAAAGTTTGCACCCAAACCAAGGAGCGAGGACCAGTTTTATGATCTGAAATGACCGTTGGCAGGAAATGGAGAAGGGCAGCTGCAAACTTTTAAATGCCAAGTGCTGGTACCTCCCAACATTTTATAGGAGGAGGACGGGGTTTATGGTTATAATAGCATATCTGACCTCATATCAGGAACCAAATTCATGACTTCTTGTGTTTGTCTTGTTGAAGGCTGGACGATATATTTATATACTCTGCATCAGCCTGTTTTGCACAGATTTAAAAGCCAATGGGGTGAATTTGGAGCAAGGATGGCAGCTAAAGGGATAGTCTAGGGGAAAAAAAAAAACAGTTTTCCTACAATTTGTTTTTAACAAATTGAAATATCGCACAGCATCTGCCGGGTGTGAAAGAGCAGACTGCGCACTGCAGTGTGCCTTCTGATGGTTTATGCATGTACATTTATTTACATGCATATCCGCTCGAGATAAGAAGCATTCGAGACACCTTGGGGAGAACGTGGAGCCCTCGAGCATGACAACACTAGCAGCTCATGCCAACAAAATATTAACAAGGAATCCCCAAAGGAGGGCGGTGGAATCGGGGGCAGGGATTTAGTAGAGAAAGGGATTAGAATAGTAACCACCCCCCTCCTAAATAGGGACAGCTGGACTACGGGCACAATCCAGAGTAACTACGGGGAGTCCTTGCTCCGGTGTAAGAACAATTTGCTCTGGATTGCAATATGAATTTCCGATAGGTTTTCACTATATTGTGCAGTAACTACGTGTACATGTAATGTCTCTTATGTGCTCCCGTAGTTACTCTGGATTGCACCCTACGTGGGTTTTAAACCCTATTGCCAAAGGCTGGGTAGCCAATGAATGAATAATTACAACCCATATCCAATTTGGGGGCAACGTGTTCAAGTTTGTAGTGGCATCTTAACTTAAAGGTTCCTGGGTGAGAGATTGTTTTGATTCTTTCTAGTTGGGCTACAGGATGGAAACAGCCTTAGGGCACAATCCAGAGTAACTACAGGTGTAAGAACAATTTACTCTGGATTGCAATACAAATTTCCCATAGGTTTTCACTAGGTGGTGCAGTATCGACGGGTGCACGCAATGTCTCCTACATGCTCCCATAGTTACTCTGGATTGTAGGGTTAGTCATCCTCATAGGTGACCTCCATAAGGATCTAGAAGTAGGCTTGCCATAATTCTCTTCCACAAAATCCAGACAGGACCCTCTGTCCCATTTGCCACTATATGAACACAATCCCCACAAAATCAGGTTTGTCCCTCTATTTGGGGCATATGACAACCCTATCTAGAAGGGAACATGGACCTTTTGTTTCTCCTGCTTCTTTCAGCAGCTTTCTGTCGCACCAACCATGGTGATACAGCCCAATCTTATACACACTTTCATAGCCATATGCCCCATTGACTCTAATGGTATGTATTTCTGAGTAGACCTGCATAGGATTGGGCTCTGTGCCTGGAAGTATATTTTTGGCAGTGCATCCAATCTTATCTGGAGAGTATATGATCAACTACATCCAGATTGGATCACTGTAATGTGTTTCTACTTTATAAGAGAGTTCAGAAAATAATATACGATATACATTGTAGTAAGCATACATGTGAAGAGAAACACAAATACATTTCCATATAAATCAAGTACCATATTTACTCGAATCTAATGCACCATCGAATCTAATGCACACCCTGTATTTATAATCAAAACACCACATTCACTCTAATCTAATCAACCATCGAATCTAATGTGGACCCCGATTTAGATGGAGACTAAATTGAAGGGTGAGCATTAGGGGTGAGCATTAGATTTGAGTAAATACAATAAATACATGACTTTGCAAATGGAAATGTACTCTTGACCTACAATGTCAAGGTCTAAAATAATTCCCCCAATCCTAAAAAAATTCCCCAATTTTTAAAGAAAACTTTACTAGCTCTGCCTGCCTTTATCAAAAATTGTGTATCTTTCAAACACTAAAAGCACCTTCCTAACCATGGCTGCAATCCTAATGACACTTTCTTGGGAGTAAGATCCATGAACACAATGGGGCTTACTTTGGAGTAGAGATAGAGTACAATCTAGAGTAACTACGGGAGCACGCAAGAGACATTATGTTCACTTCTAGTTACTGCACTACCTAGTGAAAACCTATGGGAAATTCATATTGCAATCCAGAGCAAATTGTTCTTACACCGGAGCAAGGACTCCCAGTTGTTACTCTGGCTTGCACCCTATACAGTGGTGCCTCACATAACAAATTTAATTCGTTCCGGAGGCATGTTTGTTACGTGAAACATTCTTTACGTGAAGCGGATTTTCCCATAGGAAATAATGAAAACTCAGACGATTGGTTCCAGAACCCAAAAAATATTCATGTAAAAATATTAAGTGAATGTAAAAATGATGACAAAACACTGGAATTGAATTCAAAACATGCGTTCAATGTGCATGATCCTACATAGGCCGTAGTCCTAAAGACACTGGAGTAAGCCCCATTTAACACAATGGGTCTTACTTCTGGGTAGACATGATTAGGAGGCTGCAATCACTTTCCAAGTGTCTCCCCACTTTCTCCTCCTCTTCATCCTGAGCCTCTCTCTCCCCTGCTCCCTTCTGGCTGGCCCTGAGCTGCTTTCCTCTTCTCCACTGCTCTTCTCTCCCTCTGCCCAGCGGACGCCCGGCCACAGGAGGAACAGCGCGGAAGTGTTGCTTTTGCTATGGGCAGGCACGCTAGCCACCCTGATGCTTTTTAAAAGGGCTGCTGGCCAGCGCATCTGCCCCAACTGCCAACGAGTGTGTTTGTTGCATGAAGCACAGTTTGTTACATGAAGCAGAATCTTAGAGAAATTTTTGTTTGTTACGTGAAACATACTTTACATGAGACGTTTGTTACGTGAGGCGCCACTGTATAGCCTAAATGACTGATTGGCTGGTGGACAACAACATACGTAATTCTTACTGTCTCTTCACTAAAAAGGATACGCCGCATGAGTTTCTACACCAGCAAAATTCCTGCAACTTGTGATGTTGCCCAAGTGCATCAAAACACACGGGTAGGGGGAACGCCGACAAGATTGTGCAACTACCCACGTTAGGCGGCGCATGAGTTGGATGTGGCTGGAGTGAGGGCCTTATGGTCGGGCTGGATGGAGAAGGGGCTAATCCTTGCATCATCTTAACCACAACAAGGGAACCCGGGATTGCTCTATGTGCATGGTGGTGATTGCAAACAAAGAAGTTTTCCACCAGAGGTCAAGAATTGTTACCTGCTTGTCAATTTTCTAGATGCTGAAACACAATGCTGGGCTCAGGATAGTGTGAGGCTGGCCTTATGTACCTCCAAAGCATTAGGGTTGTGATCCAGGAAATCCAAAGCTAAGGTGTTTGTAGGATCTTGTGACTCTTCAAGGTGGCTTGACACAAGGGGATACTCTCCCCCGGCTATCTTATACAAGGGAGAAGTTGGCACTTCTGATAGTAATTCTGTCCTCCATTCTGGCTGCAATCCTAAAGACACATTCCTGGGGGTAAGCCCCACTGAACACAATGGGGCTTACTTTTGAGTAGGCATGGTTAGGCTTGTGCTCTCTGTCTCTGCTGTGCTTTGTCTTAATTTTCTGGGTGTCATCAGCTTAAGTGCTGCAGTTCGCTGTCAAAAAATAAAAATAAAAAAACAAGATTAGGGACCAAGGAAGGTCAGCCAGTTTCATCTCATTCAAACAGTGGGAGATCAAAAGTTCAAACCCGACCAGTCTTTGAGGTTGAGAGCCAGTCAGACTAATGATTAAATCGGAAAGGTGTATTTTTTTTTTAAGGTCTGGGCTGGATGGTTTCTGTAGGATCGGATCGGGAGCAGAAGATAGAATGGAGAAGGATCAAAAGAAAGGGTTGTAAAGATGGGAGATGCCAAGGCATACCAAGGGCCATCAGCCTGGTGCTCTGTCTCCAAACAGGGCCAGCCAGAGAAGGATCAGGTGCTTGGCCTTTTGCCGTCCCCAGTGACCTCTCATACTGCATTCCTAATCAAGGCTAACAAACTATCTGTTTTTATTTAAAGAGTAAGAAAAAAGATATAAAGTTGTCCTAAAATACATTACAGGCGTCCCCCAGTTTCTTACTGTTTGTTTTCTGACAGTTCTGCTCTTTCAACACCTTTCAATTATACCCATCTCAACACATGCTTCATTCTTTCAACCTCTCTCTGCTCATCTAAAGGTTAAAATGGTCTGCTCTGATGTTGATTTGCATGTGACACGGTGATCAAACCATTATTTCTTCAGTAAATAACCATCGTTCAAATGCATAAGATATTCACTGCCCGCACATGCCTTTTGTTCATTTTACCATACAGTGGTGCCTCACATAAAGAGCTTAATTCGTTCCGGAGGCCTGCTCTTTAAGTGAAACACTCTTTAAGTGAAGCAGATTTTTCCATCGGAAATAATGGAAACTCAGATGATTGGTTCCACAACCACCAAAATATTCATATAAAAATATTAACTGGATGTAAAAATGATGACAAAACACTGGAATTGAATTCAAAACATGCTTTTTATATGCATGATCCTATGAAGTCTACTTAGGCTGCAATCCTAAAGACACTTTCCTGGGAGTAAGCCCCATTTAACACAATGGGGCTTACTTCTGGGTAGACATGGTTAAGAGGCTGCAGTCAAAGAAACTTTCCTGAGAGGCTCACCTGGGCTGCTGCTGGAGGTCCAAGGTGATCGGTGGGGGCATTTGGGGGCAGTTAGGGGCAGCTGCGTCTGGCACCTCCAGGCAGAGCGCTGGCCGGCAGCCCTTTTAAAAAGCCTCCATGTGGAGCGTCAGGGCTGCATAGCATGCGTGCCCATAACACGCTTCCTTTTTAAGTGAAGCGAAACTTGTTATGTGAAGCAAGATTTCTTGGAAATTTTTGCTTGTTATGTGAAACGCTTGTTAAGCAAGGTACCACTGTAATTTGTTATGTATTTTGGCTATGTGTTAATCAATATGTGTTATATAGAGCACAGTCCTAACCATGGGCAAAATCCAGAGCAGTTACGGGTCCTGTAGTGTTAACTTATGGAAATTCATCTTAACTGCTCCAGTGCAAGGGGCTTAATTTCACTTTTGGGTATAGGCATATGCCTACTTCATCCCCACTGTGCTTAATGGGTCCTACACCCAGGAAAGTGTCTTTAGGATTGCAGCCTTAGGATTTTGGTTTTTTTGGATATTTATGGTTTTTTGGTGGCCATTTGGCATTTGCAAGCTGAGAAAGTCTGGGTTCCACTTTTCAACGGTTTTCACTTTTGGATGGTGCTCCAATCTCAACCCATCCAATAAGTGGGGGACGCTTCTTTTCAGGGGTGAAATTCCTGACTGTGCAGTGCTTGGTGATGTGCCCAGTGCATGCATTTGTATTTATATATAATATTCATGCTTCACTGTTCAGAGATTTAAGCTAAAGAGACCCCGGAGAAGGAGCTTAAACCTCGGAGGATGGCAACGTCAGTAATTCAGACTAAAACAGAAAGACATAAAGCAAAGAGAGTGGAGACCATATAAACCAGGGACGGATGCTGGAAAATACTTGGTCATAGGGGCAGTGGAAATGCATATGCCTTGTGGATTCCATGACATACAGTGCAATCCTAAGCATGTCTAATCAGAAATAAATTCCAATATGTTCAATAATTCTTAATTACTGTGGTTAGGATTGCTGCCTTAGGGTCAAATCCTATCCAACTTTCTAGCACTAATACAGCGGTGCTAATGGGGCACATGCTACATCGAGGGGAGGATGCCCAGTAGGAATAAATAAGGAAGAGTGTATTTTCTTACCTTGGGGAGCATTGTGGGTCCATCAAAACTTGGATAGGATTGTCCAAACTGTTCAAACTGTTAAAGCACCAACTGTCTGAAAGTATTTATCACGGGGATTAATAATTCAAAATAAAAGAAACAGCCCTGGATTAAGGCAGCCGTGAACTTTGGGAAAGTTTGGGTCCAGAGTTTGACAATCCTGGCACGCTTCTTGTTAACATTTCTGAAAATGGACGTAGAGAAAATATAAATAGCAGAGGATGGAAAGGAAGAGTGGGGGACAGATTGTTTGGAGGGGCTGCCAAATTCCTCCCATCCACACCCATAGGCAATATTTGGGTCAACGGCATGCAAATGAGTGATTACTGGAAGAGTGGCACCGACAGTGGTGTAGCTAGAGGGGGGTGGAGCAGTCAATCTTGGAGGGAGTCTAAGGGCAAAATCCAGGGTAACTATGGGGAGTCCTTGCTCCAGCGTAAGAACAACTTACTCTGGATTCCAATATGAATTTCCCATATGTTTTCACTAGGTGGTGCAATAACTACGGGTGCACGTAAAGTCTCTTACGTGCTCCCATAGTTACTCTGGATATGGGGGAATGGTTGCCATATGTCCCAAAAAACGGACAATCCCAATTTGGGGGGATTGTGTTCACATACTGGCAAATGGGACTGAGAATCCTATCCTGATTTTGTAAAAGAGAATTACGGCAACCCTAAGGGGGTTTCATGCCCTTTGGACACCCCTTCCTGGAATGATATAAAGGGGTGAAGCTGCCTCCACGACTAACTACTCCACCCCCCTCTGGCTATACCACTGGGCACAGGCAATCTCTGGAACACGTATTGCTTGGACGAAAGTTTAGTATTTTAAATATAAAACAGTGTTATAAATATTTAGACAGACTTCCAGTCTGTTACCCAAAGTCAAAGCAACGTCTTCATCTTGATGCAAAAAAATGATGGGGATCAGAGAATAGGGGGCTGTTGTTATTTTAGCTGGGAGCAGGAAAATGCCCTTCCTTTGCTCCTGGTTCAGCATGGTTTATAAGGACACCTATGTAAACACTATGGGGGGAATGTGATGAACCTCTATGGGTTTGGATAACATCAGGTTGTCATGATGTTATAACATCAGGTTATCATGATGTTATATCATGTTGCTTTGGAGAGCAACTGGGTGAAACTCTGAGATTAAAATTGCTCTTTTCACTCTTGCAGGTCTGTATGCACTGTGTAACTGACACTTGTTAAGCCCAGTTGTTTACGGCAATTGGAGGGGAAATCAAGGTGAGCCGGTTGCATTTGCAAACCTGACCCGGGTTTGCCCCACAAGACAGGGTGAGCTCCTGTCCTTAACCCAGCTCTGCGACGCCAGCTGGATCCAATCGTATTGGCTCTGCCTTTCCATTGGACTAATTCAGTGGTGTGGAGAGGGGGATTTGCTGCTTGGGTAACAGCCTATCCTCCATAACAATCCAACCCAGGCTTTCGTGCTTTGCATGCAGCGTATGCAGCGCTGAGGACGATACCATAGTCATTCAAGACTGACGGAGGCCAGCTTTTATACCCTAGAAGAGCTGCCTGGGGCCACTTAGTTGAAATGTGTAATAGGGCACAATCCAGAGTAACTACAGGGAGTCCTTGCTCTGGTGTAAGAACAGTTTACTCTGGATTGCAATATGAATTTCCCATCAATTTTCACTAGGTGGTGCCATAACTATGGTTGCAGGTAATGTCTCTTACGTGCTCCCATAGTTTCTCTGGATTGTAGGGCCAGTCTTAGAAAATGCCAGGTTATTATTATTAACACTGCACACATGTGGAATATTAACAATCTGGGATAAATACAGGTGTCCCTTGATATCCACTAAGGTTCCGTGCCAGAACTTACCGTAGATTTTAAAAAATCAGTGGATAAAAATGTGTAAAAATAGATTTAAAATCCATTTTGAGATTTCCATGAAACTTCCAGGTTTCTTGCTCCTCCTTTGCTCCTAATGAAATAAGGTTGTGTTTTAATATATGCGAGGGGTTGATTCTGCTGATACCAAAAAATGTGTTTAAAAAAGCAATTTTAAAAAATAATAAAGTGTGTACAGTTGTTTTAAAACAGCTTTTCTTACTGTTGTAGAGAGGGAGTCAACAATTAGGAATGCAAAGGAACTATGTCAAAGTATCCTCAGTTTGGAACCAGGAAAAGCTGGACTTTTGGGCCTATATCTACGAGGTATTATGCAAATAAATATATACAGTGTTTATTCCACATCAACTTCACTAGTTTAGATGAAGGGACATATTGTATTTACTCGAATCTAACACTACCTTTTTCAGCTGAATTCAGTCTCCAAAATCAGGGTGCGCATTATATTCAATAGTTAATTAGATTTGAGTATATGCGGTATTTTGCTTATAAGAATAGGGAACGCATTAGATTCAATGGCACATTAGATTCAAGTAAATAAGTATATAAATTAACTAGTATATAAATTAACTATCATCCCCCCATGCGCAATTTTCCCTTGTGCGCAATTTCCCCCATGTGCAACTTCCCCCATGCTCAACATCCCCTCATGCACATCATCCCCCATGCGCTACTTCCCCATACACAAATTCCCCCATTGCAACTTCCCCCATGCGCAACTTCCCCATGTGCATCATCCCCATGCACAACTTTCCCCCATGCGCAACTTTCCCCCATGTGCATCATCCCCCATGCTCAACTTCCCCCATGTGCAACTTCCCCCATGCGCAACTTCCCCCCATGCACAGCATCCTCGCCAGTGCAACCTCTTCCTCCTCACAACATCCTGCACCAGGTGCCCTGCACCAGGCACCGAGCACCCAATTGGCTGGATGTTGTTCAGTCTCCCATGTTAAGTATAGGACAGAAACACATTGACCCTTTTCAGCCCTTGAAGGGTTAAATTTCTCCAGATGGTTCTTGGTGGGAGTTCAGGTGACAGACGGAACTCCCAGAATTCCATGCTTCAGGCCCAGCAGTTGGGGCGGAATGTTGAGGAGTCAGCAATTCTCCAATGCAAAGTATAGGGAGGAAAACGCGTTGCACCCCTTTTCACCCCCTTCCCGTTGGAATTCCCGAAAACCGGTTCTTAGTACACCCCTCCGTCATGGAAGGAACACCCACCCCAAATTTCACGCTTCTAGGCCCAGTGGTTTTGGCAGGGCGGTGATGAGTCAGTCAGTGAGTCAGTGAGTCAGTCAGACAGTGACTTTTCTCTTTTATATATATAGAAGACCCTCTTCCAAACTGAAAGTATTTCCGCTTCTGTCCTGTGATTCCACCAGCAATTACTTAACTTGAACACTTTGATGATTGTAGTCCCAGGTTTGGGGAAAAATCCAGAGTAACTACGGGGAGTCCTTGCTCAGATGTAAGAACAATTTACTCTGGATTGCAATATGAATTTCCCATAGGTTTTCACTAGGTGGTGCAGTAACTACAGGTACATGTAATGTCTTTTACGTGCTCACGTAGTTACTCTGGATTTGGCTGCCAGAAATACTTAGCAATTGGTTTAAAAGTTCATTGTTCTGAATTTTTGGATCCCCTGCCAAAATTCCACACATTTTTGCAGAATGACTGGTTTCGGTGCCAGTAAAAATATAGTTGCTCTCCTGGACTGGACCGAAGGCCAGTACAGACCAGGGCTCTGTTTCCAAAGCTGGCAAACCTGAGATGCTTCCAAAAGGTAGACCAGAATGGCACAGGGGGCAAATAGTAGTAGGCACATTTACTGTTTAAAACATTTTGGTCTGGTGCCTGTATTTTGCGCATGCATGTGTAAGGTTATGCTATCCCCCCATTTCCTCTTTCTTGCTTTATTTACATTTATTAACTATGGTTACAGTGATCACTGTTGATACAGCATGGAAGAAAGGTGTCCTCTGGGGAAATTCAGCCTGCTGAGATGGGGAAAAGAGGAAGGAAAATGCGAGTCGCGGAGGGAAGAGATGAGTTTAACTTAAAATGCATCTGGATTTTCCAGTTGGATTAGTGCAAGACCTTTCTCACCCTTCGGAGGGTTGCATGCCTCGCAGTGATGCGCAATGCACAAAAGGACCTGGAGCGCTGCTCATCGTCACACAACCCGCCTTCTCCTCTCCATGTGAGAAAGGAAGGAACAATGAACCTCTGTCTCAGGCCCACCTCCATAGGGCTGAGGTCATCCAATGATTCCCAAGTGAGGGGTGTATATGAGTGTGTATGTATATATGTGCATGAGCGCACCAGTCAAGTGCTACGACAAACAACTGATAGAGGGCCAAAGAAAACAATGAAACAGCTCCACAGCAGGTGTGCTGATGTAGCCTTCTACAGTAGAAAAGTAAGATGATCCGGGAAGAGGGGAAGCCCTAAAGCCAGTGTCTCCCTCTTCACCCAAATATGGGTGATACGATGGCCAAAAGACTGCATTTACTCAAATCTAATTAACCATCAAATCTAATGTGCACCCTACACTTACAATCAAAATACCACATTTACTAAAAACTAATTAACCATTAGTCATAATCGTACACCATAGTCATAATCAAAATTCAACATTTACTCAACCATCAAATCTAATGTGCACCCTAATTTTGGAGATTAAATTCGACTGAAAAAGGTGAGTATTAGATTCGAGTAAATACAGTATGTGCTCAATCATCCCCATAAAAATCTGAGCCACTGGGCTGCTCAGAGTCCATGCCAAATCAGTGTTCAAACCGGGCATTCCAACTTGCACAATCCCAATAAATCCAGGCCAAGGTGGACACCACATAGCCCACAACGTGCCGCTTGCCCCTGGATGCCAAGGGTGCCCCCGTTGCTTTGATTCTGTTCCATCCTGGAGATGAACTCAGACCAAGCGGCAATGCCTCTGGGCAACCAACTGTCCCCCTTCATTGTGTCTTCACTACGGCACACACGCCCAGCCTGGTTTCCAGAGCAGCCGGCAGCATCTGTTCACACAAACGTCCCTGTCCTTCATTCATTTCCTCCTGATTAAACAGTGTCTTTCCAGAAGCCTCGCTGTCTTCAGTGCGTGGAGGAGGAGGAGGAGGAGGAGGTGAAGAGGAAAACAAAAGGAATGATTAGCAAGCCTGAAAGTGGTTTGGCCCAACTAAGGAACTGAAAGTTTCTCTGTACTTGCTACATTTTCAAATATTATCATATTTACTCAAATCTAAAGTGCCACTGAATCTAATGTGCACCCCAGTTTAAAAAATATTGAGATTTTTAAAATGTTTTAATTTAATTTTCATTTAATTTTACTGCTTCTAACAATGAGTTATTTCACAACAATAATATGACAATGGGTTTATGTTATTATTTTTACCTAATTGCACGAGATAATACAATCTGTACAGCAAGAGGTTTATGTTACATTTTGTATTACAGTATAGTAAACTGTCAAACTTAATACCGACCTCTACTTATAATTTACTGTACTTACTTGAATATAATATGCCATCGAATCTAAAACTTGGCATCCATCAGTCTTGAAAGACTATGGTATCGTGCTTGTCACTGCATGCAAAGCATGAAGGCCTGGTGCAATCTAAAAGTGCTATCCTAGGCATGTCTATTCAAAAGTCCCATTGTGTTCAATAGTACTTAGTTCAATAGTTCAATAGTGTGGGAGTAAAGACACTTTCCTGGGAGTAAGAGCCCAATCCTAAGCCTACACAAAAGTAAGCCCCATTTTGTTCAGTAGGTCTTACTCCCAGGAAAGTGTCTTTAGGATTGCAGCCTAAGACCCACTGAACACAATGGGGTTACTTTTGGAATAGACATGGTTAGGATTGTGCTCTAATTTGGCTGGAAAATTGAGCATTAGATTTGAGTAAAGGTAAACAGGAACAAGCAAGCCAAACCCTTTAGAATTCAGAAATACTGCTTTTCCCGGATGATTAGAGGACAGGAGTTTAAGAACTTTGCACATGCTCACGTGGGCAATGCCATTGCATGTTCATTGTATCTTCACACATACATGCAGAGTCCAGTGGTGGGCTGAAGCAGGTTCGGGCAGGATCGCCCGAACTGCTTCCTGTTTCTGACCCCCCGCCACCAATCTGAAAATCGGGCGCACCGGTTTGGCACCCAGCCCCCCCTACTGCACTGTGCATGTTGACACATGCAACCTCCAATGAAGATTGACGCATGCGCAGTGCGTCCTGAAGCTGGCCTCTCGCCCTGCCCACCCGCACCCGCAGCGCGCTGGGGTGGGTGGTGTGCCCTCCCCAGCCCCACCCCTGACCCTCCCTGGCCCCGACCTGACCCACCCCGCCCCCTGACCCCAGCCCAGCCTCTGACCCTAGCCTGGCCCCGCCAACTTCCGGCGAACCAGATGTTGGGCCAAGCCGGGTCCACCCCTGCTGCAGACACAGAGCTCAAATGATCGTGCTGAGTCAGTCCCTGTGCTGGATCACAGACAGGAGTTCTGATCATTATCTGAAGCCGTGCCAAAGACCTCAGGAGGAAAAAAAAAGGTCATAAACAGAAGCTGAATACCAGACTCCACCATCAGATATTCTGTGTCCTGGTCAAATAAATCCTACTATTGGACATTTGTGTTTCTTTTTGTATTCCAAACATTTGTGTCGCAATACAGATATACTTGTATTAGATGTACTTTGTTATTTTTTAACACAAAGGTAAGGTTCAAGTTAGGACTGGCTTATGGCGTAATCCAGAGTAACTACAGGGAGTCATTGCTCCGTCGTAAGAACAATTTATTCTGGATTGCGATATGAATTTCCCATAGGTTTCCACTAGGTGGTGCAGTCATGTCTCTTACGTGCTCCCATAGTTACTCTGGATTGTAGGGATAATGTGAGTTTTTAAAAATAATGTGGATGCAAATGAATAAAGAAAACCATACACAAACGTCCAAGGAAACCAATGGCTATGGGCAAAATCCAGGGTAACTATGGGGAGTCCTTGCTCCGGTGTAAGAACAACGTACTCTGGATTCCAATATGATTTTCCCATAGGTTTTCACTAGGTGGTGCAGTAACTACGGGTGCACGTAAAGTCACTTACATGCTCCCATAGTTACTCTGGATTTGGGGGTATGACACATTTGACCAGGACATGATTGTCCTAGTACTAGTACTATATTGCATATTGCATGTGCGTGCTTGTATAATGACTGGAGTCAAAAAGAGGGTGAAGTCCTGAAGGCATTTTAGTACATTATATAAGGGTTCCTTCAGTACTGTTATATTTACGAGCAGCGCAAGGGAAAGGGGGGTTCACACTGGAGGTGGTGGTAAAGCACTGATCCTGCTTCCAGGAAACAAGCCCATCTTTGGGGGACAAGGATGGCAAAAAGGAGCTTGTAGGGCTTCTATTTTTTTAGGTTTCTTTTTTTATTTTGAAAACACACACGCACATCTTCTTGCGTGCATCATGCCCTTTAGCACATGGCTGAAAGAAAAGCCTCCATTGTCCCAGAGCCAAAGGGAAGCGCAAGATGTTCGTCCCGACAAAGGCCGGGGTTATGCGGCCAGCAGGGCAAGTGTTGTGGGTGGTGGCAATAGGGAAAGGGAGGTCATGGGCAAGAGAACAGTAACTGATCCTCTTTCCTGTGCTAATGAACTAATTAATCACAATAAAATAGTGCTGGCAATCAACTCAGTCCCGGAGGCACATGCTAGAGGGGGGCCAGGCAGGAGGGGAGCCCAGGTGGCAGGCAGGGGTGCAGAGACAATTTATTTCCATAATGGGAAATCTAGGCCCTGGATGGAAATAGGACAGCCTATCACTGTCAATCTGCATTCTGCAGGGTCTTAGGACTCCTGCTGGGAGCTCCTGGCACTCAGAGGTGGATCAAAGCCTGATCAAATGGTGCCTCTGTCTCCTTTCCCCAGAGCTCGCATGGTGCTCGCAGTTGCGCAGTTTCTCAGAGTATTGTAACCATGCAAGCTCCAGAGGACCCTTCTGGATGAAACCTCCGAACAAAGCAGAATATAAATACTATTAATTGATTGGATTGATTGATTGTCTATCTGTCCTATTCAGATGTAGCTTCTGAAAAAAAAAGAAGTGGGACAATATCTTGTTTTGCCATTTCTTTCAGAACGTAGACGGGCTCTGTGCCACCAAAAGATGGCATCTGAAAAGCAAAGCCTGGCTGATCAAGGAAGACATCAAAGGGAACTGTGCTGGTCTGGAAGTATGCCCAGTGCTTAATCTCTAAGATGAGAGGTGCTGCTGGCTGGAGCCACTTGGCAAGCCATGCCTCTTGACCTGGAATCCCTTCCGCCAAGATCCAAATGTGGGGGGCTAGCTCTTATTACAGAACAGTGTTGCAAAAGGAATTCTGCACATGAACAGAGACACTTTCGAATTTCACTTGTTTCAGAGATGAGTATTCAAAAGTGGGTCACAAACTATGCTCTGGTACTATTCATCTGGGCTGGTGCAAAACTATGCTTATACAGTCGGCTGCTGTATCCACAGCAGATTTTAGCACCTGGAGATGCTGTGCCTTATTCTGGAGAGCTTCAGAAGACCTCCTGGAGACAACCAGAAGGACCTCAGAAAGTCTCCTGGACACAGCTTAAAGCTTCTTCCGATTCATGCCGGTGATTTCCATTCTCATCCAGGCTGTGTGCTGGATTCTGTATCGGGGGGGGGGGGGTGTCCCCGAATTAATCCTCATGGATAACTAGGTCTAATTCTTGATTCCAGTTCTCCTTTTAAATTTTCCATAGCGTTCCTGACCTGGCTGTGAATCAGGCCAACACCTTTGCAGTGTCACAACCGTAAAAGCGTAGTGCTTCACAATCCGTAACCCCTTCCTTGTGAGATCAGTTCATCCACGTCTTCCTTCCATCGGACACAACGCAGGCATTGATGGATGCTGTAATCGCGAGTAGGCGGGAAAGGGAGGAGAGAATCAGTCCTTCTCCTGTGTTGGGCATTGCGCCAATAGCTATTCATAAGCCACTTCACGGCCATTGCAGGGAACCCAGCCGAGAGAGGGAAGGCCTGGTCTGTAGCTCTGCGATCATCCCACATGCTTCCAGTCAGTGTTTTAAGTAATCCTGCCTGGCACTGCTTTGCTCTTCTGCACAGCCCATCCCAACCTTGGCATGAATCTGCGATGCTTTTGATGGCTTTGATGTTTCACAGGGGTCTCTTGGCATTATGTTTGGGAAGTGAGCAAATTATTTAATGGCGGGTGTGTACGAATTGCTCTGTGTTTGGACTGAACAGCACAGTGCATACATCTGAGCTCTGACCACTTGCCCCAACCTTCCTTTCCAGTGGCCCAGCTTGGGCATATATATTTTGGCATCCTCCATATACAGTGGTGCCTCACATAAAGAGCTTAATTCGTTTCAGAGGGGAACACTATTTAAGTGAAGCAGGTTTCCCCATAGGAAATAATGGAAACTCAGACGACCGTTTCTGAGTAAACCCCAAAATATTCATATAAAAATATTAACTGGATGTAAAAATGATGACAAAACACTGGAATTGAATTCAAGACATGCATTCAATGTGCAGGATCCTATGAAGTCTACTTAGGCTGCAATCCTAAAGACACTTTCCTGGGAGTAAGCCCCATTTAACACAATGGGGCTTACTTCTGAGTAAACATGGTTAGGAGGCTGCAATCAAAGACACTTTCCTGGAAGTAAGCCCCATTTAAGACAATGGGGCTTACTTCTGAGTAAACATGGTTAGGAGGCTGCAATCAAAGACACTTTCCTGGAAGTAAGCCCCATTTAACACAATGGGGCTTACTTCTGAGTAAACATGGATAGGAGGCTGCAATCAAAGACACTTTCCTGGGAGGCTTACCTGGTCTGCTGCTGGAGGTTCAAGGTGGTCGGTGGGTGCACGTGGGGGCAGTTAGGGGCAGCTGCCTCTGGCACCCCCAGGCAACTGCCCCCAAGATGGGGGCAGTTAAAGGCAGCAGTGCTGGCCGGCAGCCCTTTTAATGAGCCTCCGCGCGGAGCGTCAGGGCTGCATAGCATGCGTGCCCACAGTGCACTTTCTTGTTAAGTGAAGTGGGACTTGTTATGTGAAGCAAGATTTCTTGGAAATTTATACTTGTTATGTGAGGTGCTTGTTATGAGAGGTATCACTGTATACCCAACCCAGTCTTTGGAACGCCTTCTGTAAATGTTCAGAAGGACCTTCTGGTTTTCACCAAAAAGTGCTCCAAACCAATGAAGGGATTCAAAGAAATTGACAACCAGTTCTATGCCCATCTGGCAGCCACTTTTAAATGGCTATTTTTAATGGCTATTTTAAAATGGCTATCCTATCTCTTGTTAACAACCGGTTCTAGAGAGTAGGTGCGAACTTGCTGGAGCCCATCACTGCTCCAAACATTTTGGTTTAAATTCCGCGTTGCATCCGGACACCCATTCAGTTGTGGTATTGAGCCATCACCCCCTCCTTAGCTATGCCACTGCCTTTTCCTTACCATTTTAGAGGCAAATTTTATGCAGAGACTCAAAGCCAAGTTTACTGTCATTAATAGGACTCTTTTCTGGAACAAAGAAGCAGGATTGATTGATTGATAGTTTTTAAAAAAAAATTATCCCTGAGTGTGCCTGTGGGATTTGAACCTGAGAACGTTGGACCAGATGGTAAAGTAACCGAGAAGGACAAATCCTTCAGCGATCGATGTGTTTAGCAGCAACAGTGTTATCTCATGCATGTTATTGCTGCTCATGCATGTTACTGCTGCTCATGCATGTTATTGCTTCACCCAAACACAGAAGGAAACTGCATAGTGCCAATACACACTGTTGGGCCATCTAGTGCTCTTTGGTCTACTCTCGATAGTAGCTGTTCATAAGTTTCTGGTAGACAGAGGACTTTCCTAGCCTGACTTCTTGGAAACAACGGACCACAGGCACCCAATGCTGCAAAGGGGGGCTTCTGCATGGTTGACCACATGGCAGGCACATGCATTCTACTGCCATAGTGGCTTCAGAGGAAATCAGCGCCCAGTGATAATGGAAAGCTGGATTGTGCTGAGGTTAGACTGCTGGATTTCAGCCCCAGATGTGCTTTGATAATACTCCTGTCCATGTGAATTGGAAAACCACAAATGAATCTTTCAGCTTCTGATGATGACTTGGGGCTCATGCTACATATCTGAAAAGCACTTAAAGTGCTGAAGCAAAAGGAAAAGAAATTATTATATGGGGGAATGCATGGCTTTCTTGTGTTGCATTTAGAAATCCCTATCCTTCTACTCTGGATTCATCAAACTGGAACACAGAGGTCCCACTCAAGCCATAAATGTGCCCTGAAAGGAGAGGAGAACGCAGCCTCCCCATCACGGAGTTGCATCTGCTGGACGTAGCTGTGCCTTGTCTCTAATCTCTTGGAACAGACATCCTGTCCCTCTTTGAATATGGAACACCTCATGTTAATGACCCAGGGTGCCTCGTCTGTTGACACATCTATCCATTTACAGTAATGAAAAAATCAGCAGCAGCACATGCACTCTACATATGGGCAAAGATGAGCCACTCTTCCATTCTGCACAATGAGAAACGCTACACAGTTTAACCATGTGATGACTGTTAGCAGAACTGCACTGGACCTAACAGTGATACCAGAGTGACTTTAAGCCACAAAGTCTAAATATCAGGAGAATAAACAAAAATTAGATGGAATCGTTCCATGACCTGGGTGTTTGGGGAAAGTTACCATATTCACTTGAATCTAATGTGCCATCAAATCTAATGTGCACCCTATACTTCTTACCAAATAAGTATGATTAATAATCTAATTAATCATCAAATCTAATGCACACCCTGATTTTGAAGACTAAATTTGGCTGAAAAGGGTGAGCATTAGATTCGAGTAAATACAGTAATTTGCTATTGTGACATGGTGGGAAATGGAGCTGAATCAATGAGGTGTTCTCATTGTATAAAACAGTCATGAAATTAGATATAGAAATTAGATACAGAAATTAGAAACAAACACCTATATAAACCTACTTTGCCCAAAGATTTCCAAGTGGGCAGCCATATTTCACAGCCCTGTGCTTCTTTTTAGAGACACAGGCTGCAATCCTAACCTTCAGTTAGGCTGGCCTAAGTTCAGGTATAAAACTTGTGCTGTCCTGGGGATGTCACCAAAGTGTGTGCACCACTCTTTGCGGAGGGTTAGGCCAGTGCACAAACATGCAGCTTGCCTAGGGAATGCGGGGGGAATGGAAAGGCTGATGCGGAGGGAATGGGAAGGCTGATGGAGGGAAGGCTGATGATTTGTGCTAAGTTGTGCCTAAAGTTTGTAGGCCATCTTCCAGGACTCATGCAGATTGCTTGAAAATGTGGGGCTCCACAGCAGTGTTTCTGCAATTCCTGTCTCCCAGTCCAAACAAGTTGTAGAGACATTCATGGGACTTGGATTTAGAAGTTCACTCTGGGGCTGTCCCAGGAGAGCTCAGTTTTCTGACACTTACTATATTCCCAGGACTGGAGTACTGAATATAAAAGGATGGAAAAATCTCTGGCCAAGCCACATAACATTGTCATTATATACAAGCTGAAGTGTAGCATTTTTTTGAGGACAATTTGACCATAGCATCCATGAGAATAAACAGAAAGTTGACTCCAAAAACAGCCATTGATTGTCATGAGGCAAGAAGAATCCACCTCTATCAGGTAACCCAGAAAAGCATTAAGCTGGAAGGTGTTCCCATCAAAGGAGGATGTTTCATGTTGGAAGAAAATTCCTGGTAAGGATCCAAAGCAACAAGGGAGAAACCAAAACCATAAATGATCAGCTGTGAGATGGGGGAAACATAGGACAAAATCCAGAGTAACTACGGGGAGTCCTTGCTCCGGGGTAAGAACAACTTATTCTGGATTCCAATATGAATTTCCCATTGGTTTTCACTAGGTGGTGCAGTAACTATGGGTGCATGTAAAGTCTCTTATGTGCTCCCATAGTTACTCTGGGTTTGGGGGATAGTCAAAAAGATTTCCAGTGAAGCCACGAGAGAGAGAGAGAGAGAGCGAGAGAGAGAGAGAGAGAGAGAGAGAGAGAGGCCATTTCCATCTATATCTTTTGTTCATCTCTGAGCCCCCAAAAACAAACAAAACGGGCCTGGAGATGATATTGTAGACGAAGTTGCTTTACACACGTAGAGACCTGTACAGTGTTTTAGCTCCCTTTGATCCTTGAGCTTCATTTAATAAACTCAAAAATAACAACACAAGCTTTTGTACTGATTGGGATTTTCCAAGCAAGAAATCTCACTCTCCGAAAAGGCCTAGCAAAGCTGATGAGGAATGAGCCAGTTTGGGAGATTTCATATTTGTTCAATGTTCCTGCACCACAACTTGGATGAAAGTAGATGGCCTGGAACTCATGTGACCACACACAGACAGAAGGTAGGAGGGTGGGTTGGGTGGGCAAAGGATTTTGCAGTGCTTCTATCTCTTGTGTAAAGAGGGGAACGCAAAGCAGCCCTTACTCTTTGGAAAGTTTGCTGATGCTTTGGAGTTGTAGAACTGGTTATCCCAAGCATTATCCGAGAGGTGGTCTCACTAGCTGGTTTAAACTTTGGCTTTACTTCTTGATGAGATAACAAAGAAACAAACAACGCGTGCTTGAAGTCAGCAAAAGGGGCTATTATCTTAAGACAGCAAACTCCAAGAAGAGAACTGGACTAAACATTGCAGACGGTTGTTGATATATAGCTCATTCTGTTCACATAGTTAATGCCTTTGGGAGACATCCAATAAAGACTGATTTGTCCAGGTTGGGTCCAAAACAGGGGTTCTCCTCCAAGCAAACACAGAAAGCTCTTGTGACTTTGTGACATTACTCATATCCCGCAAGGATAAATGCTGCCTTTTGCCTTGGACAATGCCTTGGTTTCCTCAAAAAACATTTTGTCATCCACTGAGGCTCATTACTAGTTAAAATCTCCAGTTCTTTGTTCAAGCTCGTTTCCCCCATTCCTCGGACACCCACACAGTCCATACTCGGAGATCCTTCTGGGATCAATTCAGCTCCTACTCTCAGTCAGAACCCTATTCTCTTGGCTGGTGATGTGAACACAGAGTTTTAACCCTCACATGCTCTCTCATAATTCCTTCTATGCTACATAGTAGAACTGAGACAATCCTTGAATGCGGGATTTGTCCTTGTCAGCTACCTTGTGGATCTATTAGATGGAAATGTCACATACAAAACTAAATGCATGCATTTATTTTTTAATATTCCCAAGGACATAAGTGAAGAAAAGAGGTTTCACAGGCTGTGCCTAACTCTTACTGAGGCAGTATACTTATGTGTGAGCTATACCCCTTCGAACTGCATGTGGGGATTCATACGATGGACTGCCCAACTGTCTTAATTCTCACCAGACAAGAAACTAGACATCAAAGTGGTCATACTACCACTTTAAATCAATAAAGAGAAAGGGTCTCTTTATGTGGGCACTGACCTGCCTGGCATTTTTTACATTCTGCTGTTTTATGACCACCCTCTCACTCTATACAAATTAGTAAATGAGAGTGGGGTGTCTTCTATCCTGCTTTTTATTTGCTTCTCAAAGGAGCTCTGGGGTATGACAATGGCTGCTCATGCTATCCAGGCAGAGAGAGAGAGAGAGAGAGAGAGAGAGAGAGAGAGAGAGAGAGAGAGAGAGATCCTAGGGGTGATTCTCAGTGGAATTCACCTTTACATTTACAGTATTTCTATCTACTTACAGTATTTATATACTGCTTTTCAACTAAAAAGTTCACAAAGCGGTTTACAAGAAAATGAAAAAATTAATAGTTAATTAATAGCTAATGGGTCCCTGTCCCAAAAGGGCTCAGAATCTAAAATGCAAAAGAACACCAGCAGAAGCCACTAGAACAGACATTGCTGGGGTGTGTGGGGCAAGTTATTCTCCCTCTGCTAAATAAAGGAGGAGTGCCACACGAAAGAGTGCCTCTTGTCCAGTTAGCAGGAGAAAACATCCCTTTTCTGTAGTTGATGCTGTAATATTTCCTTTCCCTATTCAGAGTGCCCTATTTCATAATAATCTCTGAAAGGCAGGCAGCTGAGATAAGCCAGTTTGGAGTTAAGTAACAAAGCAGTGAAATAAGTAGAAGAACTGGAAAGGCAGCAGGGCCTCGTGCGCAGGACAAACATCAGCCACCTGCCCACCAGCGACAGATTTGTAGGGTTTAACCACCAGCTGGACGCCCCTCTGGCCCCACTTCTTATTGTCTCTCCCACTCCAGATGGGGTCTTCTGTGCAATCTCTGGAGAACGCAACACCTGCTTCTTTCACCTGCTGCCCAAGCCTTTAAAAATGCACAATGAATGAACTGGCAAACATTTCCATATAACAGAAACAAGCAGCAATACTAAAGAAAAGCATGTGATAGTTTACAAACAATCCCCGATATACATTTAAAAAAACCCTAAATGTTTGGTAAGAAGGTGGGGCACTGCTCGAGATGCATGGCCAGCGGAGGATACCGTTTGGAATTCTGGCTAGTCTCACTGCCAGCCACCAGAGCCAGACTGTTCCATTGCTGCTCACATAGAAATGAGCAATAATGACTCCTAACTGAGTTAGATAAGGGAGGCTGGTTGTTTGAGAGGAGAAAAAGATGCATGGAACAGATCTTGGAAATCCATTCAGTTCTCCAAAGAGAAAAGCAGCTGTAATTCCTTACTGGCAACTGTTTCAAACTTGTGGGGGAATCACTCAGTGGGTTATATTTTTGGAGGGAGGAAGTCATCAAGAAGTTAAGGATACAGCAATTGATTTCTTTAGGAAAATAGGTGTGACCACCCCAACAACTGTCCGACATAATATGAGCCAGTTTTTGTTGTTGTTGTTGTTTGTTTTTTTTGCAAAGGAGCTTAGGAGCTGGCACATAATGCTTTCCAAGCAGTAGAGGGATTTCTGTCTCTCCCTCTGTCTCCGTCATGCACAAGACCAGCTGTTGGGAGGTCACAAAGATGCCTTCATGCCAGCAGTTGCCAAAAGCTGCAGTCATGGCTTTGTCAGAGAGATTCCCAGGTCCTGTGATGTAATAGATGAGACATACAGTTAGTGACAAACAATCTAAACCTGACTCAGTACTGTATGATGTGTCCTCTTTGGACATACAGTAGCCAAAAACTGGTGTCAACCTCATGGTATAGTGACCATACCAGATCAGGGAGCAAATTATAACTTATACACCATATGTAGCACTTGTATCTGTCATTCAGAGATAAACTACTTCTCATGACTTGTAACCTAGGATGGACTTTTCATCCATAAATCTGTCCAACCCCCTTTAAAGGCATCTATGACAAATGCCATCATCACATAACGTGGCAAGGAGTTCCACAGATAAATTACAAGCTGAGTACTACCCAAAGTTTATCCATATACTAGGCAGTAGCTTCCAGTGTCCTCAGGACACTCAGCCAGGATGGAGATCTCTGTCTCTCTATACACAGCTCCCTAACAAGTGCAAATATCCTCTTGTCTCTGGACTAGCAATACTGCCAGGGCAACATTGAGTGACTTCCAAATGTTTTAAAACGGACATGCCAAGAACACTTTGCTTTTGAGTTCTGACCATCAAATCCAGTTCTTGATTTGGAAGTCAAACGTAGATAGGAAGAGGAGACACCTGTTTATAGGAGGGAGCTGTGAAAGGGGCTGAATAAGAGATGAGAAATAGGGAAAAAAGAAAGTATAACAAGAGGCATGGCGGGAGGACAGAAACTGTGCAATGTTGAAGAAAGAAAAGCAAAAAGCTGAGTGGCTTGAACTAAGAAAAGGAGGTGTTAACTAGGAACACATGGTGATAAGGGACCCTCTGCTTGTCCTTAGATGCCTCAGTGTGCTTCATTTCCCTTGCTCAAATGTCCGAATGAAACAGTGAATGAAATGCACAGGGCATTTTTTAAAAGAGAAATCTCAAATCCAAACATTACCATAAATGCTCAAAGCATTTCCAACTCTGTCACAGGGAGAAGGGAAAAAAAGAGATGAGGCCAGCCTGGCATGAGAAGAAAAACAGGATAAAATTAGAGAGAAAAAGAAATCATTGTCACTCCAAAGAAATCCATAAAACTAAATATCCACATAAACCATCAAAGTTATGTACAAAGTTGTTGCTCAGAAGCAATTCAAAGCAGGGCTCTGAGTTGCAAACTGTGGAGTGCTATGGTCAAAATTATCAAGATTGTTGTATATGTTTATTTATACTATGCTGGATCACAGCACTGCATACTGCCAAGAGAGGATATGGTTGTGATAAAGGCCCACAGGAGACATTCCTTCCCATCTCTCATTAAGTGCTTACCAAGTGTGGGCCCGATCCTATTCAACTTTCCAGGGATGATGCACCTGTGCCAATAGTGTGTGTGCTGTGTCCTGTAGTGGATGGGCAGACATAGAGGCTCCTCAAGGAAAGGGAACATTTTTTCCCTTATCTTGGCGCTGCATTATGGCCGCATCTGGGCTGGAAAGTTAAATGGGATTGGGTCCTGTGAGTTGATGTACTGTGTGATAAGGACAGTCTCCTTTGTTCTCGCAACTGAAATTATATCCTGCAAGTATTGGGGCAGAACTGAATGGGGATGGTTTGTGCAACTGGGTCATGAGTGGTGGTAGAGGAAGTGCCACAGGAAGTGCAAAAATGCACATTCCTTCCAGTACCAACACTGGCTTCCAGTTGGAGGTCTAGTCCTGTATGACCAGTCTTGTATGACCAGTGAGCCAGTATCAGCTGGAATATGCCTCCAGCACTGGACTAGCGGACTGGTTCTTGGTCCAGCGCTTGTGGGAGGACCAGATTCTCTGGTAGCTTTCCCATGGGCCCTTTTTCTAGTTCCCTTCCTTTCCTTAAAAAGCTTTAGGCTCACAGTCTTGCTCAACAAGCAAGGAGCTTGTCATCGCCAACTCCAGTGCTTGATGGCCTTGGAATGCTTCTCCCCAGGGGCTCTGTGTCAGCCCCTGGAGCTTGTTTTACAAGCTCTGAACCAGACTGTATCCAGCCCTGTGAAGGAAGGATACCCACGCTTGGAGCACCAGAGAATGGCATGCAAGCTTGATGCCTGGAATGATACACTGACACACTTGGGAGGATCCTTGAGCTTGTTTGGATGGAGGGAAAGGAAAACAAATTGAAAAACTCTTCTACTCCATGCAATCCAGGCTGCTCCTCACATATTCAGGGTGTGTGTGGTGTAGGTTCCCCTCCCCCTTGCCCTCATACTGCAGGAGGAGAAACTGGAAGCCTGCCATTACATGCTATGTTTGAGATGAGAGCATAAAATACTGGTGATAGCTTAGCCGTGATGAGCTGCGGGCAAGGGCTGAGCATGCCTCCTGCAAAGAAAACCCTCTCCTCAATCTGCTTTTATCTCAGGCTTCCCTCAATTCTGCCCATATATGTCTCATCATGTTCTGGAGCTGAAGAGAGACTTGCTACAGCGCTCAGGGTTATGAGCTTTGCCAAATCCCATTTCAGTCCTGGTTTTCTCTGCACCTATGTTCCAGGAGTGCTTCCTTTATAAAAAGGGGACACCCATGAAACAAGTGTAACATTTGCTAAGTGGAGACTTCAATGCTAAATTTCATCTTGTTTTGTACACGTGCAAGTAAACAACAATGGAAATAATTTATCCACAACAGTGTCTGCCTAGCTACTGTATGTTTCTACTGGTGTCATGCAAAAGGCCCCTTGGTGTTGGGCCCGTTCCTTTGCTCCTCTTACCCATTGACGTGATCTGTTAAATCTTCGAAGGAAGTTTGTTTTTTTGGCAACAATGTGAAGAAAAGCAGGACTCCGTGCTAATATGCAGCCCTGCCTTTAAGAACGAGGCATCTGGCTTTGAGCAAGACTCAGATTCTATTAATATCAATTAAGATTTGCTGCTCCCAGAGATCCCAGACTCTGGAGAAAGGGCACCTGCATAAACAGAGTACAAACAGCTCCTCAAACTGGAAAAATACAGCACCAGAAAAAGTTGAGACTGGGAGAACAAGCAAAGGTGACGGCCAGCCAGCGTTGGCAGCAACCCGGAGGTTGCTAGGGACGCCACTGTGGCTAGAGATTTCTACGCTGCTGGAGCCAAGATATTTTTCCATTACCTTGTTGCAAAGTCATGTTTAACCCATTGGCTTCCTTGTTTCAAACACCCTTTGCCAGTACAACAGGGGCTTCTCATCCTCCTGGATACGCGTTTTTTTTGCATTGCAATTGAAGCACAAGTGTGGAAAAAAAACTGGGCTCACAAAGGAGACACAATATTGTATTACACAGAAATTTGTACCAGAATTACAAATGCATTAAAAGCACTCCGGGTAACAAAGATAATTTTCCTGCAATAGAAATGCAACTTTTGAGAGAAGCTGCCTGTATTCCGTTCATAGTGGCAGGTGGGGGCTGAAAGACATAGAGCACAATCCTAACCATGTCTACTCAAAAGTAAGCCCCATTGTGTTCAGTAGGTCTTACTTCCAGGAAAGTGTCTTTAAGATTGCAGCCATAGTGCAAGTGGCTAGATAAATGAATAAAACAATTGGGTGCTGGCCTGGGAAGGAGGGATCTTTTTTATATGTGCAACAAGAGAAGAGATACATATTTTAGGGGAGTTTGAGTGTTGAATCACTACACATCATAAAGAGGGACTTTCCATAACAGGATTATAGTCAGGATATATTTTAATTCTACTTTTTGCAAACAGTCTTTTTAAGGAAAACAAATATTTCATGTATTCAAGGAGAAATTAGCAATGACATTTCAGAGCCAGTTCTGCTCATGCTTTGTTTCTGAAGAACTGTCAACCGTGTCTGTATGATGTAAATATATACAGGTTAAAACAAAAAATATGGATTGAAACTACAGTTATTTTAATAAACTGTTTGGCTTATTGCAAGTGAACCATTGCCTCACTTCCTCTGTTGCTTTCCACTGCCAGATCAAAAAGGCCCAATATTCCCCCCCCCCCCGGCTAGTAAAGAATTAATGTTGCCGTTATCTTGTTGTAATGACATATTTACAGTTTCGTCTTGTAATTGTTAAGGCTTTATAAGATTTTTCCTGGATGCTACAAGCTACTTTTGGAATTTTAGTGAGAAAGTGGTTGCTGTAAGCATTAAAATAAAGAACGTGTGGCATTTTCATAGCAGCACAGATATGCAGGAGAGTGCATTGCTGTCCATTCTTGAAACCTCTGTTCCCATGACCTGGTTTACAACTGAATTAAGCAACAAGGGGGCAGTTATTTCAGAATAGTGCATGAAAGCGCATTATGTGAACTGGGTATTTATTCCAAAGATGCAATGATGGCCGCTTTCTATGCATGTATCATTTTCTAAGCGTTGTTCCCGCTCCGTATAAAGCACTATCTATGTATTATGGACCATGATAAAACTAAAGCACTGTTTTATTTAAAACTTTTTTATTTTAAAATAAAGTTTTTATTTAAGTTTTATTTTAAAAATAACAGGTAATTTTTTATATTTCAGAATTACTTCATGAGGACAAAGATAAAAGCAGGTGAACACCCCAGAAAGGGTTAAAGCGGCAAAAGAAAATAATAATGGACTTGAGTGAGTCTAAGAGACTAATGGCAGCTAATGTTCTTGAAAATAAATAAATGCTCTTGTTTTCTTGCAATTTGACCTTGAGTGTATCTGAATTTGCTGCTGAATCAGCTTTTTAAGAGCCAGAGAGTACATTTTCCTTACTTTCTTCAACTCAAATGATCTCCCTTAGGAGGGATTTGCTTCAGTCCACAGAAAGGATTAAAAATCTTGCCTTCTCACCCCACACAAAAATGGGGTGTGTCATTTAATGACAGAGGTATGTTCTCTTATCCCTGTTGTTGTGTGATTGGTCATTAAGCGAACATTCAGCCCAATCTAGTGCCTTTGTTATGTAAACAGATACTCCTTGCCAAACGCTAGGTGAGGGGTCAGAAACCTCCAGCACGGATGCCAAGGACAGGACCCACTCAGGGGCACTCAAAGACCTGGGTGTACACCAGAGAAGCCTCTATGGTGCTTGCTCCAGCCCTCTAGATTGGAGGGGGGCAGAGAAGTAACAGCTTTTTCTCTGCTCACTTTTCTTTCCTGCCCACTCCACTGAGGCTTCCAGGCTGTCTATCCAGGTCCTGGCATGAGCAGGAGGGGGCAGAAGCAGCGCAGGAGAGTAAGTACCGCTGGTGCTTGGTGCCCACTGCTGGTTGTCGGTGCCAGCTGGTGCCCAGTGTCTAAAAACGTTCTTTATATTTTACTCCTGCAACAACAGATCTGTTCAGCTAGTGTGTGTGTGTAATGTCAGTGCAGGGCATGTCAGCACATAGAATCAAGTTGGCACACGGAATAACACTATAACATTGGTTTGGCATGATACCGCTGAAAGTTTGCTGACCCCTGCACTAGGCTATTGATGAAAAAATGCCTCTTCTTTGCATTAAGATCCTTTTTGTAGTGTAAACAGACACTGATACAGGCTGTGGGAAACCCAGGGTTCAATCCTAATCAATTTAAAGGGTGCAATCCAGAGTAACTATGAGCAGTCTTTGCTCTGACGTAAGAACAATTTACCTCTGGATTGCAATATGAATTTCCCATAGGTTTTCACTAGGTGGTGCTGTAACCACGTTGACCAAATGTTTCTTACGTGCTCCCGTAGTTACTCTGGATTGTAGGGTTAGGGCAGCACAGCTCATCCAATCTACATTCCTGTGGTGTACATGTCTGTGTACTGGCCTAGCCCCCACAGGGGTGGTGCAATAGCACCGACTGCACCTATAATAGCACCGATTGCACCTATAGTAGCACGTACTGCACCTATAATAGTGCCAAGAGACTCGGTCCTGGACTAATGCTGGCCTAACTGGGGTTAGGATTGCAGTCCCAATGACCTCATTAAGAGCCTGTCTGTTGTTTTGACCACTGTTGTATATGCAAGCTATTGTTAAGTGAATGGATTAGTGGCACATGCCTCTAATGGGAAATGGTGCCTCAGCTTTAAGACAAGAATGTTCTGAATGTAGGCTGAGGGAGAAGCAATGGCCTCATTAAGAGCTTTGACCATCACGGTGTATGTAGCTGTCATGAAATGAACTGTTGTTATTACACACATGTGATAACGGCACATCAGCTTAACAATGGAAGCCATATTTATTAAAATTAATCTCCATCAGAAGTCGGGAAAGACTTTTATGGGCAACTGGAGACAATTCATGGACTTCCTGCGCATGAGGGGAAAATGGGCTCAGCGGACTCTTGATTCAATGAGACAATCGATGCGCAAGAACCATTCTCTGGGAATGAGATGAAGGCACCAATCCTAAAGACACTTTCCTGGGAGTAAGACCCACTGAAAATGGGGCTTATTTCTGAGTAGACATGGTTAGGATTATGTTTAACATGTGCTATAGGATTCCTATAGGGGAACAAAGCAGTGCAATTTAGAAGCCCAGACTTTCCACACAACTCTCAGTATCTATATTAATCTATATACGGTATATATATAAATGAAAAGTCACTGACTGACTGACTGACTAACAGCCAGCCAAAATCACTGGGCCTAGAAGTGTGAAATTTGGGTATTTACATATAATTTGGGTATATAAGTGTGATATATACTATATATTGTATGTTTTATATAATTGTATGTTATATATAATTATCTGAGGGAATTTTATATACATTATAGGCTTTATATATGATTATCTGAGGGAATTTTATATACATTATACTGTAGGTTTTATATATAATCATCTGAGGGAATTTTATATACATTACAGGTTTTTATATAATTATCTGAGGGAATTTTATATACATTATAGGCTTTATATATAATTATCTGAGGGAATTTTATATGCATTATAGGCTTTATATATGATTATCTGAGGGAATTTTATATACATTATACTGTAGGTTTTATATATAATCATCTGAGGGAATTTTATATACATTACAGGTTTTTATATAATTATCTGAGGGAATTTTATATACATTATAGGCTTTATATATAATTATCTGAGGGAATTTTATATGCATTATAGGCTTTATATATGATTATCTGAGGGAATTTTATATACATTATACTGTAGGTTGTATATATAATCATCTGAGGGAATTTTATATACATTACAGGTTTTTATATAATTATCCGAGGGAATTTTATATACATTATACTGTAGATTTTATATATAATCATCTGAGGGGATTTTATATACATTATAGGCTTTATATATGATTATCTGAGGGAATTTTATATACATTATACGTTTTTATATAATTATCTGAGAGGGAATATAGAATTCCCTCAGGAAAAAATGGCGGGAAAAATCGGACTCCCCTCAGAATAAGGACAGGTGGTCCCGCCCTTCCGAAAGAGCCCAGACCCACGTGACCCGCCAACGGTTCCACCAGGTAGGTCGTTGGCATTTAAATCCATCCACCACAAAGTGGGCGGAGCTTCCACATTTCCCACTTAATCTGCCCCTGAAGCACCGCCCCTCCCCGTAAAGTGGGCGGAGCTCCCACTCCATCGCCCATCACCTAACCTCTAATTAGCCCCGCCCATCCCATTGTTGTGGGCGGAGCTTATACTCTTACCCTTTTCACGCCTTCCCCTTGAAGCTCCGCCCCAACGTCTGCGAGTAGCGTCAACCGCCACGAGCGTCTTTCAAAACTGACCAATCGCGACGCGAAGATGGAAAAGAAGGCGGGACAAAGCGAAAAAACAATTGTGTGGTTAAGAGCGTTCCTGGACTCTGATTGGATGCGGCGCGGTAGCCCCGCCTACTAAGATGGCGACGCCCAGAGGAATGAAGGGGAGAGCATCAGACCCTGCAGGTGGAGAGGAGTCGCGCTTCCCTTCCCCCTCGTGCAAGGAGAGAGGCGGGACCTGAAGGTAGCAACTGTTGCCAAGGGCAGCTGCTGACAGCCACCCCTTCTGGGAGCTTCTCCAGGGTCAGGGACCCCACCTCAACTGGGCTTCTCCAGACCTATGAGGGGGCTTCAAGGAGCCCAGCAAGGGGAGGGAGTCTGAGGGGGCCACTCTCAAGGTGCCCCCCCCACACTCAGGGGGTCTCCTCCGCCCTGAGTGGACTGACAGGGTTCTTGGGACCTCCCCTCCCCCACCCTCAAGGTGCCCCTCCCACACTCTATGGGTCTCTCCCCTTAGTGGACTGACAGTGTTAGTGGGACCTCCCCTCCTCCACCCTCAAGGTGCCCCTCCCACACTCAGGGGGTCTCCTCCCCGCTGAGTGGACTGACAGGGTTCTTGGGACCTCCCCTCCCCCACCCTCAAGGTGCTCCTTCCACACTCAGGGGGTCTCCTCCCCCTGAGTGGACTGAAAGGGTTCTTGGGACCTCCCCTCCCCCACCCTCAAGGTGCACCTCCCACACTCTATGGGTCTCTCTCCTTAGTGGACTGATAGTGTTAGTGGGACCTCCCCTCCTCCACCCTCAAGGTGCCCCTCCCACACTCAGGGGGTCTCCTCCCCGCTGAGTGGACTGACAGGGTTCTTGGGACCTCCCCTCCCCCACCCTCAAGGTGCTCTTTCCACACTCAGGGGGTCTCCTCCCCCTGAGTGGACTGACAGGGTTCTTGGGACCTCCCCTCCCCCACCCTCAAGGTGCCCCTCCCACACTCTATGGGTCTCTCCCCTTAGTGGACTGACAGTGTTAGTGGGACCTCCCCTCCTCCACCCTCAAGGTGCCCCTCCCACACTCAGGGGGTCTCCTCCCCGCTGAGTGGACTGACAGGGTTCTTGGGACCTCCCCTCCCCCACCCTCAAGGTGCTCCTTCCACACTCAGGGGGTCTCCTCCCCCTGAGTGGACTGAAAGGGTTCTTGGGACCTCCCCTCCCCCACCCTCAAGGTGCACCTCCCACACTCTATGGGTCTCTCTCCTTAGTGGACTGATAGTGTTAGTGGGACCTCCCCTCCTCCACCCTCAAGGTGCCCCTCCCACACTCAGGGGGTCTCCTCCCCGCTGAGTGGACTGACAGGGTTCTTGGGACCTCCCCTCCCCCACCCTCAAGGTGCTCTTTCCACACTCAGGGGGTCTCCTCCCCCTGAGTGGACTGACAGGGTTCTTGGGACCTCCCCTCCCCCACCCTCAAGGTGCCCCTCCCACACTCTATGGGTCTCTCCCCTTAGTGGACTGACAGTGTTAGTGGGACCTCCCCTCCTCCACCCTCAAGGTGCCCCTCCCACACTCAGGGGGTCTCCTCCCCGCTGAGTGGACTGACAGGGTTCTTGGGACCTCCCCTCCCCCACCCTCAAGGTGCTCCTTCCACACTCAGGGGGTCTCCTCCCCCTGAGTGGACTGAAAGGGTTCTTGGGACCTCCCCTCCCCCACCCTCAAGGTGCCCCTCCCACACTCTATGGGTCTCTCTCCTTAGTGGACTGATAGTGTTAGTGGGACCTCCCCTCCTCCACCCTCAAGGTGCCCCTCCCACACTCAGGGGGTCTCCTCCCCGCTGAGTGGACTGACAGGGTTCTTGGGACCTCCCCTCCCCCACCCTCAAGGTGCTCTTTCCACACTCAGGGGGTCTCCTCCCCCTGAGTGGACTGACAGGGTTCTTGGGACCTCCCCTCCCCCACCCTCAAGGTGCCCCTCCCACACTCTATGGGTCTCTCCCCTTAGTGGACTGATAGTGTTAGTGGGACCTCCACTCTTCCACCCTCAAGGTGCTACTCTCACACTCTATGGGTCTCTCCCCTTAGTGGACTGTTAGTGGTACCTCCACTCTCCCACTCTCAACGTGCTTCTTCCATTATCTTGGGGGGATCTCTTGTTGACACAAGGGGGATTGTGCCCACTGGGGACTCCCACTCCCACTAGGCCATCTATCACCAGTAACCCCAGTACAAGCTGGGAGACCCCCAACATCACCTCTGCTCAAGGGGAAGGCAAGGATTGCCCCTCTCAATTCACTGGGGTGTCTGACTCTTCCACCATTTGGTGGACTGATAGGATTCTGACCTCCCCTCCCCCACTCTCAAGGCTTTCCTCCCCCTCTCTTGAGAGGGTCTCCCCTGTTTGCACAAGTGTTATGTGCCCACTAGGGATTCCCACCCTCAGTATCTAGTAGTCCCAGTGGAAGCTGGGAGACCTACCCAACACACACATCTCTGCTCAAGGGGAGGGTAAGATTTGCCCCACCAGTTCACTGTGGTGTCTGAATTTCCTCCCCCCCGCCCCTTAATGGAGTGACAAGAGTCTAGTGGGACCTCCCCTCCCCCAGCCTCAAAGTGCCCCTTGCCCACTCTTGGGGGTTTCCCCTGTTCACACAAGGGGGGATGTGCCCACTAGAGTCTCCCACCTTCTGTCATCAGTATTCCCCAGTGCAAACTGGGAGACTTCCTTCCCTAACACCACTTCAGGGTTGGGGCTAGGACTACTCCTCCCCCAGTTCAAAGGGAAGTCTGACTTTCTTCTGCGTTTAGGGGGTTCTAATGGGACTTCCCCTCCCCCCAACTCTTGTGTGGTTTCCCCTGTTGACACAATGGGGAGAAAAGACCTTGTGGACACTAGGGTCTCCCATTCTCATACTGGGCAAGCCCAGTATTGCCCCCCTCTTAGATCCATGGGGTGTCTGACTCTCCTCTCCCCTTAGTGATCAGATATAGTTCTAATGGGAACTCCTCTCACCCACCCTCAGGTTGCCTCTTCCACATGCTGGGTGGGTTCCCCTGTTGACACAAAGGGGGAGATGTGCGTGCTGGTGGTCACTCACTCTCTAGTAGTCCCAGTGAAATATGGGAGACCCCCCTCCACACCACCTCCACTCAAGGAAGAGGGCAAGGATTGCCCCCATCTCAGTTCACTGGGGTGTCTCCTTCCCGCTTAGTGGACTGACAGGGTTCTAATGGGACTTTCCCAATTGACACAAAGGGGGAGATGTGCCCTACTAAGTTTCCTACTCTCAGTCTCCAGTAACCCCAGTGCAAGATAGGAGACCACCATCACCAGTTCCTAAGGGACAATTCACTGGGGTGTTTGACTCTCCTCATTCTTTAGTGGGCTGATAGTGGGGCTTCCCCTCCCTCATCCTCAAGGCACCTTTCTTACTCTGGAGGGGTCTCCCCTATTAACATCAGGCTGGCTGATGCCCACTTGGCACCCCCACCCTGTATCTCCTGTGCAAGCTTTGGAGCTTTATTTCCCAGTGCAAGCTTTGGATACCCCTAACCCCTGCTAAAGAGGTGTGTAAGAACTGCCTACCCCTTTTAAGTTCATTGAGTTGTCTGGCTCTTCTTTCCACTTAGTGGACTGATATGTTCTATTAGAACCTTCCCCATCCTCAGGGTGCCCTCCATCCTGCTTTGCAGTCTCCCCTATTTACACAATGCTCCAACCTGGATGTTCCCTCCTGTATTTCCTGTTTTCAGGAGTCCTGCTGCAAGTTGGGAGACCTGCTCACTTCTGCCAAAGAGGAGTGCTAGGAGTACCTTCCTCTGTCATTTGAGGTTTCTGACTTCCATTCCCACTTGGTGGACTGATAGGGTTCTAGAGGCCCCTCTCCATCCTAATGGCCCCCCATTTCCCATACTGGGTTGTGGGTGTCTTCCCTGTTTGTACATAGACAGAGATGTCCCCACTTGTGCTCCCATCCTCTATATCCTTGTTTCTGATCGCCCAAGCTGGGTGATTCCCTCCCTCTCTGACAGAGAAGTAGGATTTCCTCCCATTTTGAGTTCATTGGGGTTTCTGCTTTTCCTCTCCACTTAGTTTCTTCACCCCCATTAAAAACCATTTGTCCATTTCAAGTGGTCCTCCTTTAACACCTCGTCCTCACTATATTTTAGGAAAAAAAGCCCTCAGATAGTTCTGAGTCTAGTAGTTTTGGGGGACTTTTTCCTCAAGAGTTTAAAAAAAGAAAGGGTGGGTGTGAGATTCCTTTTCCAATGTTAGTCATTAGCCTTATTCAGTCCAGCAATTTCTAAGAGATCCAGAAATAAGGTAGTTTTGTACTTTCTAGTTGAGAGAGTAAGGTACATCCTTTGTGTAATTTGTGAATATGTTTTGTTAGATACTACAGCTCTTTGGACCCCTTTGACATCCCTACTATTGGGTACAGGTTGAATCTTGTTAAGCACTGATTTTTCTATACATGAATTTTACTCAACACGAATGACCACCGCAAATCACAGTTTTAAAAACTGCTTATGTACTGTTGTCAAGAGGCGAGCAATCATTCTTCTTTTCAGTCCCAGAATCAAACCCCCTGCAGATATTGAGGCTCTACCTTATCCAGTTAGGTCCTACAGAGGAGCAAGAAACCTGGAAGTGGGTTTTTAAACCTGTATTGCCATTGTTTTCTTTATATACTGATTTTTTTAATCCATGGGAGGTTCTGGAATAGAACCCTAGTAGATAACGAGGGACACCTGTATATGATCCCTGTTATAATACCCAAATCTAATGCACACCCTGATTTTAAAAGGCTTGAGATAAAAAAATGTTTATTGCCTATTATAAAGCACAGGTGCAAAGCAGGTGCAAAATTTAATTTTACTGCATTATACAATGAGTTCTATGACAATAACAATATGACAATGGGTTTCTTATTATTTTTACATAATTGCACTGTTACAACAATGTATTTATACTGCCTACATTTTTATTACATTAGAGCAATGATTTTCAATCTTTTTCATCTCAAGGCACACTCAAGGCACTGAAATTGTCAAGGCACACCATTGTTATTACCACTGACAAGGCACACCAGACTGTTCAAATCCCACAATTTTCCTATTAATGCATGTCAATCACCAAATTCCCATGGCACACCTCTCCATGGCACACTGGTTGAAAAATCACTGCATTAGAGTAAACTGTTAAATACTGACCTGTACTTTTTAAAATACTGTATTTGCTCAAATCTAATGTATCATCAAATCTAATTTTAGAGACTAAATTTGGCTGGAAAAAGTGAATGTTAGATTTGAGTAAATATGGTATTTGTTCTAGGTCATGGAAACGAGGCTAAACACACAAAAATTAGGTACCATTTATGCATATTTAGTGGACAAAGCAGTCCTTTTTTCATACAAATTAGTTACCACACATTTCTGGGCTAGACAACCCCCTTTCCAGCAATACTTTGGAAAGCAGTTCTGTCCATTTCATTGTCAGTGAAATTCACTTCAGTGCTATTGCTTTGCGTTATCTTTGTCAATTCTCTGTCAGGAGCCCAGCTATGGATCTCGTCTTCCTGGTCGTCAATGGCGTAGGATTGATTTTGGACCTCTTCACCATCTTGCTGGATCTCAACTTCTTCCTTGTTCACAGCTTGGTTTCCATCCTAACGTGGCTCATCACGTTTGTTTTCAACCTGCCCAGTGTGCTGGTGACCTGCGCAAGTCAGTGCTGGAATGGGTTTGAGTTATTTTTTCTGTGCATCGCTGAAGCACTGTATTATCTGATGCTGGCTTCTATGCGCTTTGTCTTCAGCCTGTTGCGAGATTTCTACTCCAACATGGAGAGCCTGAAGGTTATGGGGAACCTGTTCGCTCACCTAATGCTAAGAGGCAAAGAAGTGATGCATCGAGGTCTCTGGAACTTGGTTGGGTCTGGCCAGTCATTTCTGAGGCAGGTGTGTGAAGTGTGCGCCATTATCATGAGCCTGGTGGCTTATTTTGTCAACAGCATCATCAACATCTGCCTCATTGGGACCCAGAACCTTTTCTCCTTGAGTTTGGTCTTGTGGGAAACTGTAATGAGCCCTTTCCTGAGAGTCACGGACATGTTTGCTGCCTTTCTTGCACATTTGACAAGCAGTGCCATTGCTATGGTCATCCTCCTGTGGTCCCCTTGCCAATTGGCATTTGAACTCCTAACCTCAGTGAGCATGTTGCTAGTCAACATCTTCTTCCTCAACATTTATGGTGTCATATTGCTGTGTATGGTGGTTACCACTAGCATCGTAATCCTCTACCACCGGCAGACCCGGGAAGTTATGAATCAGGTGTCCAACATTTTAAACACAATACCTGCTTACCGTCACCTGCACAGGAACATGTATCGCCTTTACCAAATTGTGCTTTTGTCACTGGCCATGGTCCAGAGATCACAAGCTTGGCGCTGGTTGGCAGACTGGAGCCTCCAGATGGCCATCTGGAACAGAGGCAGTGGTGAAGAAACACACCACCGTGCGGAACAAGAGCAACAGCTTGGAGACGGGGTGGCTCTTCATGCATGGGCTTATCAGAGAAGGCCAGATGAAGCACCAAGCACATCTCAAGCCACGGCAAATGAGCAACTTAGTGCTCTGGAAGAGAACAGTGATCCATGGTTGCTTCTCAAAGAACAGGAAGACCGGAAGAAGTGTGTCATCTGCCAGGACCAAACAAAGACAGTCTTGCTGCTTCCCTGCCGGCACCTTTGCCTCTGTCTAGGATGTACTGAAATCCTGCTGCAGCAATCTGTGTATCAACGCAATTGTCCACTCTGCCGGCAGATGATCCTGCAGACTCTCAATGTGTACCTATGAGCCTTGCGGGGAACGGGGTTTATCTGCATTCTCTCAAGCTTCCCAAGCACATTGGCCAGAGGGCTTTGGCCTTGTAATTGCTGCTTTCTACCCTCATAGGTGGAGAGTGGTTCCCAGCTGTCCCTTGAAGTCAGCAGTGGGTTACCCTATTTTATTTCCAAAGAACTATCACAATCAGTGGAACCTGAAAAATACTATGAATGGACTCTGCACTTCTGCTTTCATTTGCCATAAGAAAGCACAGTAACAAATGGAAACTTTTCTAGGGATGTGAAGCTTTTTTAGTTAAGCCACCATGCTGAACACCACCATGCTTGAAAACTATGAGGAACCTATGTGGGTAGTTTCATGGTTGTTGACTAGTTATTAAAAAAGAGTGGATACTGAAGTTCTAGCCCAGTTTTATTGCACTCTACACACCATTATCAGGTTAACATGATTCATAACTGCATTTGACCAGTAGAGGAGTCCATATTTCTGTACCCAGATCTGTTGGTTTTTGACTGGTGCTATCCACAGAAAGGAACGTTACTTAGCTTGCACTTCTGGAAACTATATCACAGAGTTTCTTCTTCCAAGAAATGTTTGCAAGTGTGTGTTAGATCCTAAAACCATTGACCATCTTTTGGATGTGTAATTTTAAAAGAACAGTAGCCAGTAGTATTAGGCACGATCCCTTTCATAAAAAAAACCTTTCGATTTTCTGTGTCTCTTTGTTTCAGGGCTTTGGGTCCATAAGAAGGGCAAGCTGGATGTTAAATGTGTAGATGTGAAGTACACAGATGTCTCTGGAGTAGTTTGCTAGGGAGTTGAGATTGTATCCACTGCCTTGTAACTTGCACAGGTCACCTATGCAAAACTGCAGCATTCCAGCCTTGATGTACAATTGGTTCTCTCCCACTCCCCGCAACTTGGAAAGGTCAGGGAGGGTGGAAGCTGATGTTCAATTGTTCTTTGTTTGCTAACCAATGATGTTGTCCGTTCAGTAGTACTAGTGAGCAGATAATTTGGTTTCAGGCCCTACTCAGCCTTGGATGTTGACTGAGCCAGCCAGTGAGAAAGATTTTTATGACTCCTTATCAGGATTGAATTTGAGCAGGGTGGTGACCTCATGAGTAAAGCCAGGCTTCAGCTATAACTTAAATCCTGAAGGCTGAAGTGTTTGGTCTCCCAAAAGTAAATGCTATTCTCTGCATAAGGAAAAAAATGTGATCTTACCTCTGGAGAAAGGAGAGGCTAGTTGGTCTGTGGCACTTTGCATAATAATATTAATAACAATTTTTTCATGTCTTGAAAATTGGGCAAGGAGAGTAAATCCCCAATTAATTTGAAGTTGATTGATTTCAAATTGATTTCTTCAATCTGAAAAACCCTACTGAAGATTTAAAACCCAACTGCAGTTAACCTACAAGTAACCAAGTGAGTGACTGCAGTTAATCTATAACTTTTCCTGGGTTTCAGTCTAGGAAAAGAGAACAAGTAGGAGATGACTGAATCCTGGCCCAAACCAGCTGATTTCTTTAAAGTTTTAACTGGAAAGAGAAATCTGAGAGGCATAAGATCTTGATGTGGGATTTTATTTTGTTTTTGTTCTTTGGAGTTCCTAAATTATTGATAGCTGTTCTGCTCATAAATGGAGCTCTGCACCTGGGCCAGGGAGCATTTGGCAGCCTTGTTTCTGCTGGGGCATCATCCTTCTTGGCCCTAGCTGCTTGGAACGAACTACCAATTAACAGAATTGTTTTAATAGCATTAGAATGTAATGGTCTGTTTTTGCTCATGATGCCCATTTTTATAGAGCTTCTTTTTGAGGGTCCTTTGGCCAGATGAGGTCCAGCAGTTGAGAAATCTGGGTGTCATCATTAGGACTTTAGTATCCTTTTCTGAAAGGCCTGGATAACTATTCCCCCAAATGTTTCATAGGTGAAACTGCAAAATGAAATCTCAAAGTAGATTTTCCAGTCTTGAAAACAAGATTCCCAACTCACAGCAGCACATCAGCTAAGGAGCCCCTTACAAGACTTTTTCAAAAACAAAGTTTGAAGGGCTATCATTTGTGCCACCTCTTTCCAAAGGAATCTTCTGGAAATGTTACTAAGCCAGAGTTTGCCATTGTTTGCAATCATATTGTCAAAGGCAGCAGATGGCTTCAGCCTTTGCACAGTCTCTTGGCTAATCTTACAACACATTCTACTATATATACATTTTTATATTTATATATGTTCCATTTTTGAAAACCAAATTCTTTTCATTCCATGATACTTTCAAATGTTGCTTCCTTTTTTATGAATTGAAACTTGATGTTTCAACTCCCATCTGTGTTTTCAAACAGGAACGGGACCTTCCAATCAAAATCTGTTACATTTTTTAATTTATTTTACTTACCTTGGGTATTCTGGGTTTTGTTTTTAATTTTAGTTTAGTTTTAAACAAGGGGATAAAATTGGCACAGCTTAAGACAGCATTTGCTGAGCTTGTTGGGCTTAGTGGAAGAGCCAAAACAACTCTTCAAATGATCTATGGTGCTTTGTGGGTCCAGCCAAAGATTTGGTAGTTGAAAAATGGATTAGTGCTAAACTGAGTGCCTTAATGGTGGCAGGTCTGGAGGAAAGATGGTGCAAGGTACCAAGGGCATATGCACTGTAAAGGTTGCACACTCAATGAGGTAGTGTGTATAATTGTACAAAGACCTTTTGTGCACAATATTGTGTGAATTTGGAACAAGCTATTTAAGACTGCATAAGGAAGTTGTGGCCACCGTGTGCAAATATCAAGTGACAGTCCGACAGCTGGCCTTGAAAAGCAGCAGATTGAGGTGGTGAGATCTGGATGGAGGTTGCGTTTGAAAGAGATGGCATTCGAATGTTTCCCTATATTTAAAACAACAAAGCTGTTTTCAAGAGGAAAACATACGCACTGGGGATTCAGAATCTAGTCTGCTTCTACCTATAATAGTTTCCCATTTGTGAAGAGTTGGGGGTATTATTTTAGCCATACTTGTGACATCAGTGTGTGACATTCAAAGTGAGACATGTGTGTTACCTCCCAGGCTGAAGTGGCACAAGCATTTTGCCAAATGGCACAAGATCCCACCTCATTCTGCTGCATTTGTTGACCAGCTTGCTGTTCCCAGTTTCTTTGTGCAGTTACACTGACCTGCGCTGAGAGCCTGGAGATGTTGTGTTGGACATCTCACAACATCTCCACCAGATGTTGTGTTGGAGAAGAGCGGACAGACTTAGGACAATATGCAATTCTCCCCACCTGTCTCTGAAGAAATGTTATTCCAGCCCTTCTAAGCAGTCAAGTTTTTTGCGTGCTGAATTAATCACATACTGCTGGGAATAAAGCAGAAGTTGGGGTGATGGAGAAGATACCCAGCAGTGCTCTATCCTTGTCACGCTAGCTGCTGACTCCTGATTTGTGCCTTGTTAAAACTGCTGCATATTCTGATCATCTTTTCAAATGTTTAAACAACTCCAGGATGTGTGATTGCCTTTCTTCTTAACCCAGCACCTGCTCAAATGTCTCCTCACAACTCTGTTGCAACTGCCCATCACCTGCCCCTGTGAAAACTGCTATTTTGCTTATGTGGTAAAGGCAAATTTCACTCTTTGCACTGTGTAAATGACTACAGTGTTTGCAAATAAAAGCATCCTTTTTCACAAAATTAGTTCATCCCTTGTCTCTCTTTTGTGTCTTTAAGCACTTGGAAATAACAGCCTTCTTTGCTCGACCTGTTTGCTTCCAAACCTTTGTGGGCGCCCTTTACATTCTGGGCTTGCTTTTCGCATTTGTTTGAAAGGTAGCCTGGGGTAGGTAGGTAGGTAGGTAGGTAGCCTTTGGAACAGGAAAAGATGGATTCAGATCCCAGCTAGAACTAATGTGTCATATTGGAGAAGCCACAGTTTCAGCTTCAGTTCTCCACTACTGTGGTTGGACTGAAAGTCACTGGGTGGGTGGGTGCCTTTCACAAGAGGTTTGTGTATATAGATCTAATTTTCCACAATTTTGAGGACTGGTCACCTAAATATATTCAGGATACTTTTTCATATGACACCAGATTCTTTATGAAAGTCTAACCCCCAAATCCAGAGTAACTACAGGAGCACATAAGAGACATTAAGTGTACCCATAGTTACTGCACCACCTAGTGAAAATCTATGGGAAATTCATATTGGAATCCAATATTGGAACTGGTAAGTTGTTCTTACACCGGAGCAAGGATTCCCCGTAGTTACTCTGGATTTTGCCCTAAGCCAGGGGTCTCCAAGCATTCTGGCAGGAGGGCCACATCATCTCTCTGACACTGTGTTGGAGGCCAGAAAAATTATTTACATGTCAAATTTGAATAAATTTCCATATAAGACTATATTAGAGACATTACAAGGCTTGCCTGCAGGCCAGATGGAGGGATCTTGCCAAAGGCCACATTGAGGCTTGCTGAGGGCCACATTTGGCCCTAGGGCTGGGGTTTGGAGAGCCCTGATCTATGCATATGAGATCACAATCAGACCAGAATGAATGGAATTGGGTTAGATCTCTATAATGTGGTTTCTCAGTGGTATTTTAAATTTCTTGGTTTGATCTTTTTATTTTAGAAGTGGGTTTCATATCCTCACTCTCACAAAGGGACCCTGAGAATTTCAGCAGAGGAAATTCCCTTTGAAGCACAACAGGAATCCAGCCAAACCTGATCACTGTGGTCTCATTGACAGCCCATGTTGTGAAAATCAGCCACAAAGGCGAACTGAAAGCAAGCAAGATACTTGCCTAGGAATTCTCCGCTACTTTAAGTTGACTGGATGGAGTTCCAAAACGCATTGAGAAAAACGCTGACCCAAAAATGTTAAAAGGCATATTGGCAATGTTGGTGTTAAGCATTCATTATGCATGGTTTTCCGTTTGCAACACTCAAAGTATCTTGCAATCAATAGTGATAAAAAATGCTCAGTGTTTGCATATGTCATGGTGCAATCCTTTCAACAATCTTACCAGGCAGGTAAAATGAGACAAATAACACCTGAGACAGATCCACATCCTGGAACAGTAGTTGCAATAGATTTAGTTCTAGAGTAGGGCAGAGATGAGATTTACTCAGGGCTTCCTCTTTGAAATCCCAGGGTCAAATGGCGTGTCTCTCACTCACAGCAAATGTACAGCTTAAAATGAAAAGTAGACTCAGGAGGTTGTAATATTGCATGGGATGGAAGGTGTTGAGATTTCATGGCTCAAAATAAGCCATTTTTGCCCGTTGTAAAATTTTGGAGGCACATTTAACAAGGGATAATTTTTTTAACCTGGAATATCCTACAAAGAGTGGACCTGTAGAAACAGTATGGAACACAAGACTTATTTGAAAGGTTAAGGCTTTGTAATGCATATTTGCAAATGTGAAGTTTGTGTCTCTGTTTGTTGCACTAGCTAATTAGGGGAGAAATAAAGTTCAAACCACTACATGCAATTAAAAAAAAACCAACAAAGAATATGCCAGGAAATTTTTATTAACTGCTTCTAGGATCTCTGGGCACAAGGGACCCACATGACCACCTGGTAGTAAGAATTCCAGGAATCATAAATTTGAATGTTTCAGAGTTGCGCAGAAATGTTTCCAATATTGATGAAAAGAGGTTGAAGTCTCATATTTCTGGATGTTGGAGCTGGGCAGCAGAAAAATACCTTCAAAAATAAATTTAAAAGGTATATTTGACTTCCATTAGAGATATCACTGATTTGCCAGATGAGGTCGGACAGAAGACCGTTTATTTTTTCAAAACATTACATGCGCACACATAAGCTACCAGGTGTGATCTGGTGCTGAGATAGCAGTTTGATGGAAATTTCCAAAGCACGAAGGACTGTAGTGCCAGTACGGGTGGCCTGTTGATGATCTGCACAGAAACGGTGTAACAATACTCTTCTGTAAAGCCCTTGAAAACCACAGAGAGTCTGGTGGCACCTAAGAGGCTCACAGATTGTGTGATGACTAAGAATTTGAGGACTAGAGACACTTTGTCATATGTACGACTGTGAGATTTAGTTTACTACAGCATCTGTTCCAAGACTGTTGTGGTACCAAACCATGCGGTACATTAAGCAGGTCATCCAAGCTGATGGATGACCAAATAAGAGATCAGAAGAGCTCTGTTCTGCATCTGTGCTTCTGAACATGAAGTTCTCACCTTATTGTAATCTTTATAAAGACCCTGCCTGGTTTTTGTCTCTATTGCAGTTAGGACTGTGGACAAGAGGGAGCAGCTAGAAGGTCCTGCCATACTGGAGTGTGGTGTAGCAAACTCCTTGCATGTTTGAAAAGTAAGGCGGTGGATACCAAAGGATTGGAAAACCTATGAATTTCTACCCTAGCTGATAGCATATCCCATATGTCAGCTGCTGCTGGTATCCCAAGGACTGTGGGTGGCACAAGTGGGTAAGACACAGTGCATGTTAACCAGAAGGCCATGGTTTGAGACCCAGGTCCCCACAAGACAGGGTGAGCTCCTGTCCTTAGCCCAGCTCTGCAACACAACTGGAACCAATCGTATCAGCTCTGCTGTTCCATTGGACTATTTCAGTGGTGAGAGGGGGGATTTGCTGCTTGGGTAACAGCCTATCCTCCATATTAATCTACCCAGGCCTTCGTGCTTCACATGCAGTGTTGAGCACGATACCATAGTCTTTCGAGACTGATGGATGCCAATATTATACTATTTCTAGTGCAGAAATCTCCCCGGAGGAAGGAAGGACGACAAAGGTGCTGGGTGGCTGAAGAAGGTTTCCATGCTAGTTTTGTGCAAACTCTTAAAAGCATTTCACTTATCAATAACACCAGAAGCAGCTCAAGGATTGGTTCACATGCATTTGTCACTTGATGACTGTTAGAATCCAGTGAGGAGTTGCATGTGCGAATGAATGAACTCTTCCTCATCTATCAACATGGACAGGGTTTTTAAATGGCTGAATATTGCCTCGAACCGTTTGATGTACATACATTCAGCTGCCCAAGATGAAAAATATGAGGATATCCGTGCATTTTCGATATGTAGTTCAATGCAGCGTATGTAATCTGGAGGGAAAAGTTTCTGTCCACTGGGGACAGGTTCAAACTATGTTCCTCTCTTCAGTCTAGATCAGGGGTCCTCAAACTATGGCCCTGGCGGGCTGGATACGGCCCGCCAGGGCCCTCAATCCGGCCCCTGGGCATTTTCAGAACCCCCTGCATCCTCCCCGCTGGGAGTAGGGGGGAAACTCCAGGGACCTCGACGTCAGGCACATGAGCGACTGCGCGGGAAGCGCGCATGCCTGTTGCCGCTTCTTCGCAGCACCAGGGGTTCCCTGGCCGGTGCGCGCACCTTTCCCGCTCAGTTGCAGCTTCCCGCCTCCTGGGAAACTCTGGCACTGCAAAGTCCCTGGCTTCCTGCTTGCTTAATGAGTAAGCCCATTACTTCTGTGTAGGTATGCTTAGGATGAGGCTCTGTTGCTGCAAGCCACACTTTCCTAGGAGTAAGCCCATTACTTCTGTGTAGGAATGCTGTGTAGGAATGCTTAGGATGGGGCTCTGAGGCTGCAATGCTAGCCACATTTATCTGGGAGTAAGCCCACTGACTATCATGGGACTGTGTAGGAATGCTTAGGATGGGGCTTGGAGGCTGCAGTCCTAGCCTCACTTTTTGGGGTTTTTTGTGGCATAATTCATAAAATGTTTTTATCTTTCCATCAACTTCAAGTATATGTTATGATGAGTAGCATTTTTACATGAAAGTAACACACTGCAAAATAATTTGTTCCTTATTACTTAATTTAATTAATTAAATAAATAACTATAGTCTGGCCCCCGACAGTGTCTGATGGACAGTGAACCGGCTCCCTGTTTAAAAAGTCTGATGGTCTAGATGGATGCCAGATTTTGAAGATGCTGAAATACTGATGGGGATTTGAGTTTAGATCCTTTGCAGATAGATGACTTGTCTCT
This sequence comes from Cryptoblepharus egeriae, assembly GCA_030015325.1. Lineage (NCBI taxonomy): Eukaryota > Metazoa > Chordata > Lepidosauria > Squamata > Scincidae > Cryptoblepharus > Cryptoblepharus egeriae. Next base: position 3,739,843 of record JAREYC010000011.1, read on the forward strand.
TTTTTCCCAGTTGTATCACTGTCTCATTCATATTTATAAACCAGTCCAGCAAAGGTCCAGCCCCAGTGGAATTGTCAGATCTTCCTGAAGTGGTGGGAATAAGGGACTGTAACAGGAGCCTCGAACCATCCTGTTATCTGATTTGGGAACTATGCAAATAATCCAGAAGTTCATGGAGCAAATTAATTCATGGCTCTGTGCCTTTCTGCTTTTGGGAGGAAATGGCTCTCCACGTGCTCCTCACCATGACTGAGGTGTTCCCTGTTAGCACCCCCAGGTCTTTCTGTGTTATTACCAGTATAGCCAAAGGAGCAGTATAGGACAGCAGAATGGGTCCCCTAAAATGAAAGATGTAGGCTTGGGGAACCTGAATTAAGATGGAAATGGTCAGGATGGTAAACTTACCAGATATAGCAGAAAAGCACAGTTCCCAGTGTATTTTCTCAAGGACTGTTGCTGCAATCCTAAAGACACTTTTCTGGGAGTCAGATCCATTGAACACAATGGGGCTTTCTTTTGAGTAGACATGGTTAGGATTGCGCTCTATGTTTTCAAATCAACCATCCGCTTAAGGGTGATGTCTGAGATTAGCCAGTGATTTGTTTCATTGAGAGCCCAATTCTGTGCATGTCTACTCAGAAGCAAGGTCTGTCATAGCCTACTTGGGCTTATTCCTAGAAAAGTGAGAATAGCATTGCAGCCTTAATTTCATTGTGGATTTTTGGTGTGTGTGTGTGTGTGTGTGTGTGTGTGTATATCTATATATCTATATATATATATCTATATCTATCTATCTATCTATCTATCTATCTATCTATCTATCTATCTATCTATCTATCTATCTATCTATCTATATCTATATCTATATCTATCTATCTATCTATCTATCTATCTATCTATATATATATATAGGTTTAATTAGCTGATTAATCAATTAAAGCTCGTTTGTTGAACCACCTGAGATGCTTATGGGAGAGCCTGAACTAATATCCATTGAGAAGAATGAATGAATGATGCTGCAGTCCTGACCCTTGTGCCAGTTCTGGTGAATGGGATGTAGGACTGCTTTTCCTAACTGCCCATACTGCCTATACAGACACAACATGGCTTGCACTTAAAAGCATTGTGATTGTCCAGAGAAATCAAGAAAGAGCTGCCTTCCAAAGGGTCCATCCATTGGAGCAGGCCTCTGTCAGTCTTTAAAAGACTATGGTATCGTGCTCGGTGCTGCATACGCTGCATGCGAAGCACGAAAGCCTGGGTTGGATTGTTATGGAGGATAGGCTGTTACCCACGCAGCAGATCCCCCCTCTCCACGCCACTGAATTAGTCCAATGGAAAGGCAGAGCCAATACAATTGGATCCAGCTGGCGTCGCAGAGCTGGGCTAAGGACAGGAGCTCACCCTGTCTTGTGGGGCCGACCTGGGTCTCGAACTCTGGCCTTCTGGTTAACAGGCACAGTGTCTTAACCATTTGTGCCACCCACAGCCCACCACATGCAATATTTGACAGCATTTGACCATGTTGTCTTCAAATGGCCTTGCTAAGGACTGGATGAATTACAGGGCTTCTGGGCAAGATCTTGGGTTCCACAGCTGGCCACGTTGCCAAATTGGCCTCTTTCTGCAGAGATCCAAGGAGGTCACCTAATAAGAGAGGCACTAACGGTGACTTTGCAGGTGTCCTTTGCAGATGTCCATTTCTATCATGCTGTAGCGCTCTCTGTCTCTCTTCTCAAAACAGAAAGCGCCGTTCCTTTTGATGTGTGCCAAGCCAGGGACAGATTTAAGTTGTTCCCTTAAGCCCCTTCAATTTCACCCCACCTGCTTCCTTTGTCTGGCCAGATCTGAGCCTAGAGCCATGGGGGTTGAGATCAAGCAGCAACTTTAATGAGGATAGAAAATGTGGCTGTCTCTTGCCCACCAGGCAGCCGGAGTGTAAGATGAGTCTGTTACTCTGCATATTCATAGACAAGACGGGGGAGAATACGCTAATTTATGCCATGAAGCACCTGAGCCGCAGGACTTTGGAGGAAGAAATTATATTGTCTTTTACAAAGGGGCCACTGTGTTCATATATATTTCCAGAGGATTTTGCACTCAGATACAAGCCCCAAACCTAATCTATAGCAATGGGAACCTAAGGTTCTGTCTGGCACCAACCCATCCTGTGTTTGCGCACACAGATTCATTTCCATTGGCATTTGCTGCTGTTGTGATTGAATTGTGTGTTCTTTAGCAATTTAATAGCCGGTTGTACTATCCAATATTATTGTTATATTGTTTCTATGAAGGGTATATTGACTATATTTTTGGTGTTTGGACCATATGTTTATATGAAGGGTGTTTGGAGTGGAAATCAGAATAAATAAGTAAATGTGCTGATTTTTTAATGCTGATTTTTGTCTGTGTAAGATGCATGAACCCCCCCTCCAGTACAGGAACCTATTACTCCAGGTCATGCAAACCCTAGTGATGCCTCTTCTAGAAGGTTTCCCTTGTGTTCTCTTCAGCAACATAGGTGCAACTAACTGGGCAGCTCTGTTATATAGCTCCATTAGAGAAAATGGGAATTGAACAGGAGAACTCCCCAAAGGTTATGTAAGATTCAGCATATGGGATATTCAGATGTGCCTTTGGAGAAAATCCTGCCCAAGGTCTGCTTATGAGCAGGACTCACCCTACAATCCAGAGTAACTATGGGAGCACGTAAGAGACGTTATGTGCACCCGTAGTTACTGCACCACCTAGTGAAGGCCTATGGGAAATATTGCAACCAGAGTAAATTGTTCTTACACCGGAGCAAAAACTCCCTGTAGTTACTCCGGATTGTGTCCTTAGTCCTGTATACAGAAGCGATATACCCCCCAAAGACAGGATGTGCAGTGAAGGCAATCCAGACAGGGAGGGCTTGCGCTTGTGTCTGGCTCCGGAAAATATTTCTCCTTTTTCAGAGCAACACTGGTCCAGCCATTGATCTGTGGATTCACTTAGGCGCTGGGCAAACATCTCCACTTAGGAAAGCAGATCAAATTGAAACATGCAGTCGTCAGCAGCGATTTAATCTACTTCCAGGAAAGAAGCTTCTTGGGGGCACCCTTGGGAGCAGGAAAAGGCGCTGCTTGGTTTGGCAAGTTGCGGGGTGGACGGCTTCGGAACGAGCATCTCTGCAGGTCTTCAGCCTGGAAAAAGCAATGCTTGAAATTTGTAACGTTATAAGGGGTGTCAAGATGGTGATGGTGGGGAACATAAAGAGAAGTCATCGTCTCCCTCTAAATATTGGAGCTCACTATCGCTCTGATACATCGATTGGCATTCGGTTCAGGATGGACATAACGGAAGTACTTATTGTTTAGTACTTTAGTATTTTTTAGTTCCCAGGCCATTATCATAAGTGGCCTTTTGAAAAAAAAAGGGTTAGGTGACTTTAATGAGGTGTGCAGGAGCTATTCAGCTTTTAACTTTGTTAACTAGAAATGGTATCTCTATATTTAGGAGGCTGTCTACCTCCATTATAAGGCTCTGGGTGCAATCCTAAGCATCTCTACTCAGAAGTAAGTCCCATTGTGTTTTATGGGACTTACCCGCATTTACTCGAATATAATGCGCCACCGAATCTTATACGCACCCTATACTCATAATAGAAATGTTGTATTTTGCTCAAATCTAATTAACCATCAAATCTAATGCGCACCCTGATTCTGGAGACTATCCCTACAATCCAGAGTAACTACAGGAGGACGTAAGAGACATTACGTGTACCCTTAGTTACTGCACCACCAAGGGAAAACCTATGGGAAATTCATACTGCAATCCAGAGCAAATTGTTCTTACACCGGAGCAAGGACTCCCCAATGTTACTCTGGATTGCACCCTAAATTTGGCTGGAAAAGCAAGCGTTAGATTTGAGTAAATACAGTAATTTTAGGAAAGTGCACATAGGATAGCAGCCAAAGTTTCTTAACCAGCCTGACCTGTCTGGGTTTTCTATATGTTCAAGGACAGTTCATTCACTATCAGTCTGACCTGGGGTGTTGCAAAGGCGACATGCCTAATAAGAGTACAGATTTGTGAGATAATCCAGAAGAATGTTGTTGTTTTTTCACCTTCAGCGCACAATAGTTGCTAGAAGCGGGTTAAAAGCTTTCTCTTTAATCCCTGGACAGACACTGAAAAAGAGTGTCCTTCCTGTGAGTTTGCCGGGGTGGTTCAAGGATTTGTCATAGGGTCTGGAATCTGAATATGGAGCCAGAATCTATATAATGTCTATATAATGCTATATAATGTCTATATAATGCTATATGATGTCTCATCTTGCCTTTCAGCCAGTATAAAGGCAATGTGTAGACAAATCCATAAATAATATCAAGGGACGATGAGAACAATCCTAACCATGTCTATTCAAAAGTAAGCCCCATTGTGTTCAATGGGTCTTACTCCCAAGAAAGTGTCCCAAATTGCAACCTTTACTTGAATGGAGCCTCCACAAACAGAGACAGTCTATGTCAGAATGTCAGTAGGGAGAAACCCAGGGCTCAGAGGTCAAACATGCTATGCAATGTATGGAGAATGTCTATTGCCCAGTCCTGGGCATCACTAGCTAAAAAGTTCTCTAGTAGATGCCTGGAAAGATCACAGCTAGTTTGAGATTCTGTGGATTCCAGTCTTGGGCTAAATAGATATATATGATGTGCAGCAGCAGGCCTCCGTCAGTCTTGGAAGACTATGGTATAGTGCTCGGCGCTGCATACGCTGCATGCAAAGCATGAAAGCCTGGGTTGGATTGTTATGGAGGATAGGCTGTTAACCCAAGCAGCAAATCCCCCCTCTCCACGCCACTGAATTAGTCCAATGGAGAGGCAGAGCCCATGCAATTGGATCCAGCTGGCGTTGCAGAGCTGGGCTAAGGACAGGAACTCACCCTGTCTTGTGGGGCTTACCCAGGTCTCGAACCCTGGCCTGCTGGTTAACAGGCACAGCTTCTTAACTGCTTGCGCCATCCACAGCCCTTGCCAATATATGATATATGATATATATGACTATATATATAAGCTCAAAACCTGAATGCAGCTAGAATCCTATTGATCTCTGGCCATGCATTTGTGGAAATGTTCACCTGGGCTGGGTAGATCATCAGTCTGATCCAGTCTCCTGCTTTTCAAAAGCACAACAAAGTCACCAAACTGGTTCCCCATCTCCTCCTTCAGGGTCCACCACCAAGGGCACAGATGGAGGAGTCCTGGCTCCTGAAAGCACTCGCAGGATAATTCCTGCTGCACAGATTGCAAGACCCAGCACGCCATTGTGACGACACCGACGCAGCCCCAGGGTCCAGGCATCTTGCAGAACAGATGATTGTCGCACTTGATGTCAGAGCTGACCTGGGCAGTACTTCCCTTGGGCCAGCGGGAGGCTGGGGTCAGGCCCTGGTAACGGAGGGTGACCAAGTCTGCCTGAAGCTCCACATCTCCAAGTCCTCCTAAGCACTGCTCCTGCTTGGATTCTCAAAGCTTCTCCCATTGGTCCCCACGAAGCCTCCAGATGTGACCTAAATGTCCCAGGAATTGTAGCTGGTCCTGACAATGGGAACGATCTCCATTGAGAGCATTCCAGAAGCACTTGGGAAAGTGATCAGGACAAAGTCTATTTTGGGCAAGAATGTAGAGTTTTCTTCCTCCACAACTAAAAATAAAAGACCTTTTCCCCAGACCGGAAACTGTTCTCACACTGGACGTGTGGTAGTAGAAAGAAAGCACTGGCTGATCCCCATCCCTGAGCCCCATGGAAAAGGTTTGATCCTCCACAATTTATAAGAACATAAGAAGAGCCTCCACCGGATCAGGCCAAAGGCCCATCTAGTCCAGCTCACAGTGACCCACCAGATTGGGGTTGCCATTCTCTTCCATGAAATTGGTACTGGAGCCTCTGTCCTATTTGCCAGGATGTGAACACAATCCCCCCAAACTGAGATTGTCCCTGTTTTTTTTCGGACATATGTCAACCCTATTCCATATGCCTCAGGGAGCGCTCAGGACCTATATCCAGGTACCTTCTCCTGTATCTGGAATTTTGAGGTTCCCTACATCTACATCCATCCATGCATGCTCATGCACACGCATGTGTACTCGTGTACACACACACACACACACACAACCCTCATGCCTTATAACTTTGATTATCCTTTCCTCTAGGAATTTTGTCCAATCCTTTCTTAAAGGCATTGAGGCCGGATGCAACACCACATCTTGTGGCTGGGAGTTCCAGAATAACATTTTAATTCCCCAAATCATTTTGATCTTGATGTATGTATATATGTATGTATGTATGTATGTATGCATGCATGCATGGTATGCATGCATGCATGCAAGCATGCATGGTATGCATGGATGTAGGGCCATAGGGAAGGAAGGCAGATATACAGGGTGATTCAAAATGAATGGGACAAAAAGTCACAGGTATGTTTTCTTTTTGTCCCATTCATTTTGAATCACCCTGTATTGCAGATTTCCTTTGTGTCCGTGAATATAAGGATAACTTTTGGTTGCAATCCTCTTTGCATAACCTTGAAGTCCCATTGAACTCAATGGGACTTACTTCTGAGTAAATATGCTTGAAACTTATGTTTTAACCTTTTAATTTCCCTGCTTACACTTCTTTGCGTATTCAAGAAATGCATTTAGTGTACATCAAAGTCTGAAATATACAAAATTGAATCATATTCAATTGATAAATTAATCAGGCAAAATAAAAGGACGGGTGAATTTCCATCTCATGCATTCTTTCATTTATGGCATGGAAAACAACAGCAGATGAAACTTCAGTCACCCCTCCTGGCCAAGAGAAGCTTTAGCTATTTATTCTCCTAGGCTGTTAAAAGCACAGAGGATAAATATTTTTATAAAATGCAGATAAATTTTTATATATAAAAATTTCTCTGCATTTAATTCTGGTATATTGTTTTTTTCCGTCGATGCAGAAATGTCTTTTAAAAAAATATTCTTTCATTATATTAAAGAAATGGTAACAAAGAGAGAGAGGGAATACAATTACATATACAAATTTATTGCACACGCACAAAAACACATAATATGATGGCCCAATTTTCCATGGAGGAAAAGCGTCGAGTACGAAAGACCCTTCTAAACAATGTCTATTATTTAAAAAGACTGGACAAGCACAATTTTGAAGTCTGGGCTCAGGGAGCCCCCATGTGGATTGCGCTCTCCATGCACCCACCTCAGTCAGCTGGGGGAATGAATGAGAAGTTGTGGGCAATCATGTTCTCCCATATATTCTTCAAGGTTGGGCTGTGGGTGGCGCACGTGGCTAAGGCACTGTGCCTGTTAACCAGCAGGCCAGGGTTCGAGACCCGGGTCGGGCCCCACAAGACAGGGTGAGCTCCTGTCCTTAGCCCACCTCTGCGATGCTTTTCCTTTCCATTTGACTAATTCAGTGGCGTGGAGAGGGGGGATTTGCTGCTTGGGTAACAGCCTCTCCTCCATAACAATCTAACCCAGGCTTTCGTGCTACGCATGCAGCGTATGCAGCACTGAGCACGATACCATAGTCTTTCAAGACTGATGGAGGCCTGCTTAGGGTTGCCATGTGTCCTGAAAAACATGGACAATCCCAATTTGGGGGGATTGTGTTAACATACTGGCAAATGGGGGCAGAGTGTCCTGTCCTGATTTTGTGGACGGGAATTATGGCAACCCTATCTGAAGTGCAATCCTGTTTTTCAAGGTCCCAGCTGGACACCCTCCTTGCAAACCTTATCTTGCCCCATGCCCAGATACCTTGCATCCTCTTGCTACAAAGAACAAGGAAAGGACATAGCTGAGGCAGTGGAAGCACAACAGCTCTATGGAGGTTTCATTAAAGGGATAACATATGGCCAGATCACTTCATACTATCATTTTTAAAATATATTTCAGTGGCATTTTTTTTAGTGCACAATAACTCCTTCTGAGATGTCAGTCTGATTTCCTGACGGCAGAGGAATTCGAACCCAGTACTCCATGCGGTGCCTGTCCTGGTCCTCATTAGTCCTCAGTTCTGAATGGAGAAGGTTGGAGAAGCTTCTACCAGACTGGCTGAACTAATGCCAAATATCCTTTAAAGAGTGCTTGAAATTTATTTATTTGATGGATTTTTTTCTACCCCGTCTTTCTCCCAGTAGGACACTCAAAATCAGAGGTAGCTCTGGATTTGAGGGGGCCCTTAGTCCAGCAGCCATAGACCAGGATGTTCATATGTCCTCTACTTCCAAGACAGGACCTCTTTTTTACCCTTGTGTCCTAGAAAAAAATCTTCATTATCCTCCTTTTTCTTGTGAGCAGGCAGCATGTAGCCTTCTTATAATTCATAAATTATTACCACAATCCTAAACATGTCTACTCAAAAGTAAGCTCCATTGTGTTCAATGAATCCTGCTCCTAGGAAAGTGTCCTTAGGATTGCAGCCTTCATGTACAAGAATTACATACAATAGTTTTAAACTGAATACTAAGGCTGCAATCCTAAAGACATTTTTCTGAGAGTAAGACCCACTGAACACAATGGGGCTTACTTTTGAGTATTTCATTGGTTAGGATTGGGCTAACATAGTCTTTAAGAACCCAATCCTAAGCATGTGTACTTAGAAGTATGTTCCATTATAGTCAATGCGACATGTGCAATCCTAACCATGTCTACTCAAAAGTAAGCCCCATTGTGTTCAATGCGTCTTACTCCCAGGAAAGTGTCTTTAGACACTAAGAACGCTTTACTGGATGTAAGTCCCACTGAACTCAGTGGGGCTTACTTCAGAGTAGACATGCATAAGATTGCAGCCAATGAGTGCAATCCTAATCATGTTGACTCAGAAGTTAGCCCCATTATGTTCAATGCGTCTTATTCCCAGGAAAAGGATTGCAGCCTTACTTCCAGGAAAATGTCTTTAGGATTGCAGCCTTACTTCCAGGAAAATGTGGATAGGACTGTAGCCCTAGTTACCCTCATGAAAGCAATATATAGGAGGAGTTTTTGCTTTTATTCTGGCAGGTCCTACATTTTCCTTGGGTGTCCTACATTTCTGGGGTCTTTGGTTATAACATATGGTCACCCTGCCTTATAGATGGCCTCCTTCTTATATGCTTGGTCAGACTGTGTCAAAAATTTTGGAAGTGGTTTCAAGGGAAATGGGATTTTTGGACGGAGAGAAACGGGATACAGGCTGTTTAGGGCAGTCTTGGCTACCCCTGCCTGAAATGGGTAGGATGATGGTGTCCTACCATGCCACCCTAACCCACCCCATACTGAGCACTGTCCCTACAGAAGACCCTTGGGTTAAGAAGGACGGTGATTTCCACTGATAATATCAGAAGAGCTGCAAGGAAACTCCCTAGCAGGGATGTCGTCAGTCAAGCAAAGACAGGAGAATTTTGCCAGTAGGAGTAGACCAGGAACCCAGTGAAGGTGCTGTCTGTCTTGATGCTGGAGTAAAAGCCCAGGTAGTCTCCCACCCCGACCTGCACCCAGACCTCGTCTTCCGGCTCCAGCCGCACCAGAGCCCCCCCAGACAATGAGGTGGGCTTGGGCCAGTTGCCGTAGAACTGGAAAAAGGAGGCCTCCGACTTCCCATTCTTCATGATGTCGAACTGGAGGCTCATGCGGTACACGGTGGCGTGAACGGCAAAGTAGTACAGTCCTGGGATCTCGCAGAGAAATTTCCCCGTGTTGCCGTCATAGTGGCCCTGCTCGTTGATCAGCACTATGTCAAAGATGACCGGTTGGTCGGCCAGAGGTGGGCTGCGTGACTCAGAACGCTTGGCGCTGAAGGCCGAGCGAGGGGCTACGGCACACGCCCCTGGTGCCCCTTTCTCTCCGGGCAGCCCATTGATGCCGGGGCTGCCTCTTTCTCCTGTTGGTCCTACATGTCCTTTAGGGGAAGAAAAACACAAAGGATATCAGAAGGATGTGGAGGAGGCGAAGAGGCATGAAAGACACATTAGGCCTTCTGTCCCACCAGCAACTTCTTCTGCGAATGCATGGTGTGCACATTGCAATGTTCAATACTTTGTTACACTGCATCAGCGAGAACAAAAATCAATCCGTCCATCCATCCCTCCATCCATCAATCAAAAATACCCATTACTCGACAATTACTCAAATCTATCACTAACTTTTTCAGCCCAATTTAGTCCCCAAAATGAGGATGTGTATTAGATTCAAGTGCGCGTTAGATTTGAGTAGATATGCTATTTTGATTATGAGCAGAGATCAGTATTTAATTTAACACAGTGGTCTTCAAAGTGGGGGTCGGGAACCCCTTGAGAGGTAGTGACCTGAGGTCAGGGAGGTCGCGAGAGGGTGGGATCCACCATCTTGGAATCCGGTGCTAGGCTTTCCTGAGAGTAAGCCTCATTGAACTCAATGGGACTTACTTTTATGTAGACATGGAGGATCACCTCGGTAAGTTTGACAGGGGTCCTGGACAAATTTGAAAGGGGGACTGAGGCAGAAATGCCTAATACCACTGGTTTAACAGTTTATTATATTGTAATAAAAATGTAACCTAAACCCATTATTGTATAATTAGGTAATAATCATAGCAAAACCCATTGTCATATAATTATTATCAAATTGTTGTACGACGCATTCAATTTGAGTAAATAAGGGTATGATCCATGGGGAACAGCAAAACCAAACAAAGGGGCAGCCAGTGCTAAAGGCCCTACAAAACTGCTAGAGAGCTCGAGTAAGCAAGCCAAGTTATACCGGAAGGCCAACAGATAATGCAATATAAAATAATGCATGCAGGCATTCAATCCCTTCTCGTTGCCTGCCAGACTTTTTAGGATCATAAGAAAGAATCTGGAAAGAGAATTGGTCCCCCATTGCTGATAAAGGGGTTGCAAGTTCCCCTGCCCTTATAGACATCCTCTTACCTGGGTAACCAATATCGCCCTTTTCTCCTGGCATTCCTGCCGCCCCATCTCGGCCATCCCGCCCGTCTCTGCCTGGCAGGCCTTGGTTGCCGTGATTGCCAGGTGTCCCCGGGATGCCAGGCTGCCCGGCACACAGGCTGGGGATCTTGTTGTCCTCAATCTGGATGGAGTCCTTGGTCACCGAGAGGAAGACAACCACGATATAAAGGACCTGCTCCATTTCAGTGGGACCTGGGGGGGCGGGGGAGATAGACCTCCATCAGCTCAGAAACATCTCAAGCACCTTGAAGTGTCAGGTAAGGTGAGTGGCAACCTGAAGGAGGAATTTTTCTGAGGTGGTGACCGGTGGTGGCTTCCTGGATGTGGTATCTAGGAGGTGATCAGTGCCGCATTTAGGTTTGATGAGGCCCTAAGCTATTCAAGGTAATGGGCCCTCTATATGTCCAGCTGTCCTTTGTCAACAACAAAGTGTCGCTGTTTTTTGTGTTGAATACATGCTATATGTTAATTTATGGACCTAATAGGTTTCTAAAGCCATTTGCACATAACAAAGTATGTATTTTGGAAATACCCATCCAGTTTTTTTCCTTTGAAATTTTTTGGGGGCCCCCAAGAGAGTGGGGCCCTAAGTTATAGCTTGTTTAGCTTATACGTAAATCCGGCACTGGAGGTGACAATTTTCAGTACTTGACTTTTCAATACCTGGTTCTTTATGCTTCGTAGATACATATAGGTGTAATGAAGCATATAGAAAATGCCTTTTCCACCCCACTGGGGGCAAAATGTATTTCAAGTGCACATAACTGAGATGAAGCATTTTGTAGCCTCAGGGGATAATATGAATGAGGGCAGAGTAACCAGATGCCCGAACCCCAAAAAGAGGACAAGGTCCCCCAAAATTCCTGACATTCAAGCAAAATTCCTGACATGTTTTTTAAAAATGTAGGACACCCAAAAACATATTGGACAAATGTAGGATATGTATTTGTATTGCAGTTGTATTGCTTCCCTGTACTTAATTTCAACACTACTTAAATTGTAAAACACAAATTGCACATGTTTAAATGATCCAAGGGTCCCTAATCTGAAGCTAAGCAGGATATATTCCGGGTAGGGGCTGGATGGGAGTCTCGGGGTAACCCCTTTTGAGGTGTGTGATGGAAGGACCGCAAAATATAAATTAACAAAGAAATCAGTGCTCCTCAAATTGTGCATAAGGATGAGTGGATTACAAATGCAAATGCCATTTTTGGATGTTCATGAAACCGTCAAGGAAAATGTCTTGAGCTTTGTGGAAACCAGAGCAGAACATGTACATTTATGTATGATTAGGAAAACATGCCTTGATCCACTTCAACGTGCAGGCCAAACAGAATGCAATGAATCCTAGAACCCTAGAGTTGGAAGGGACCCACAAGGCCATCTAGTCCAACCCCCTGCCTGTAGCAAGAAATCCTTTTAGAGCATCTCCGAGAGGTGTTCGTCGAGCCTTTGCTGTAAGATCTCCAGTGAAGGAGAGTCCACCACCACACTCCACCACCAGAATGGTCCCGATCCCATGAATGTGGAGCTCAACAAATGCACCCAGAAGGTGGTTTTTGGTTTTGTCCTGGGCACAAGGACAAAAACAGAGGCTGGTAAAGTGAAGTATTTTTTAAGTCTTGTAAAGCTGATATAAAAATTGCTAACAAGTTTAGAAAGCATGGATATAAATAAAAGAATTGCCTCCCACAAACATTAGTTTCCCAGAGGAATCACGAGTTGTAGGAACTTTGGCCTTGTCCTGGGGGGAAAACGTAACCGCATCTCTGCCCTCCTTCCACATGATTCCTACTCCAGGCCCCTCCATGAGTCCTGATCCACTTGCAAACGTGATCTGTGGAAATGAACCCAATTAATGCCTTTGGATCTGCAGAAAGCATCCCGCTGATGGGATCTGGAACTTTTCACAGCTCCAGATTCTGTGCATTTCCTGCACTGGCATCCGTTTGTGTGTTTTCCAAGAAATTAGAATGATGAGTAATGGGAGGGGGAAGACGGAGCGAAGAGGTTGCTTGCTAAGCAGTAGTTGAGGATGTCACCCTCCCTTCCTCCTCCTCTCCCTGGGGAATCAAGGCATGCAAAGGAAGGAAGCTGGGCTCTCAAGCAGCTAGTCCTCCAGAGTCTTGACTGATGCCAGGAGCCAGCTGGGCACATAAGACGCCTTCAAGCTGCAGAGTCAGCAGGCAATGGGAACTTCTTGCTCTATCACCCCCCAGATTTCCTCTCTGCTGGTTGTCTGGGCCTGTCTGCCTGCTCTCTGCCCATCATTTTTCTCACTGATCCCCTTTTTCCAAGTGCCCAGGTTGTCCGTGGAGGCCCAGACGTTGCTATAGGATTTAGCTGTAGCTAACGGGTCTGGAATGCAGTGATGCCGTCCAAAATCTCCACTTTGCATTCCTTCTCCATTGCCTCGGCCAACCTCCGTCTGCAACTGGGGTGTGCGGGGAGCTGGCATCTATTTTGGGGGAAGTCCACAGTGGTACAGGGCCCACTGTGTGTGTCTGTATGATCTCCTAGTGGGGTATAATGTGGTGAAAAAGGCAAGGGTATGTGTAGGGGCAGAGTGGATGGGGTTGGACAGGTACATACGGAGTTTCTTGTGTGTGAGCCTAGTGGGGAGAGAAAGGTGCTCATGGAGACCTGGGTTCAAGTTCTGGTTTTGGCATGGACTGATGGTGTGGTTTTGACAAAGTCGTTCATTAGCTTATTAGATGGCCACAAGCCCAGTGGTGGGCACCAGCAGGTTCGCACCTACTCTATAGAACCGGTTCTTAACAAGAGATAGTACATATAAAGTTTAAAAATAGCCATTTAAAAGTGGCTGCCAGATGGGCAGAGAACCGGTTCTTAATTTCTTTGAAGCCCATCACTGCACAAGCCCCTCTCTTGTCAGTCTCTTTCTGTGTAATTTGGGGAGAGCAAGACTGGCCAACCTTACAGGGTTGTTTTGCAAGGATTTTGCAAGATAAAATTCAAGGCGCACCCTAAGCTCTCAAGCAACAGTTAGTTTAATGCGTGAGTTGAGTTGTAGGGCATGTCCTATGGTTGGAAACTGTCCAGATTGGAATCCTTTGCCTTATTTCAAAGAACTTTCAGGAGAGCAGGGGGTGGGTATCAAGGCACTTGTGAGCCTCAATCCTTGCAATTTCGAGGGACTTGCTGGGACAGCCATATTCTCCGCTTGAACTGGGGATACATAAATGATCACCTTAGGGCAAGGGCTCCCCACAAAGAGGCCAAGGGTCTTATGTGCTCCACAACTTCTTCCTTTCCTAGGTGGTCCCAGAAAATCAAGATGTGACAGCAGAGCCTTGAGGATCCTAGAGAAGTGGGGTTACCATAATTCTCTTCCACAAAATCAGGACGGGTCCCTCTGTCCCATTTGCCAGTATGTGAACACAATCCCCCCAAATCGAGATTGTTCTTGTTTTCGGGACATTTGGCTACCCTAAAGGCAACGGTGGGACAAAAGTCACTGGCCCAGCCACCCACTTGCCAACCCATAGGTACCTGGCACACACAGAGATGCACCAGCTGGTGGCATTACTCACTGTGTGGAGCACGTCGGCTGGATCAGTGCTCAGCGTCTTCTGCCTGCTGGCGCCTGTGCAATGGACTAGGGACTGCGCTTCCTTTGCTCTGGCAACGGCCTGGAGCAGCACAGCAGCCGGCTGGCCTTCCCACCCTTCTTCCCTCCTCTCTCTCCTCCCAAACTCCAAAGGAAATTGGAGAGCTACAGGCTGGTGCCAAAAACTACATGTGAGAGGCACAGATTGCCTGATGTGTGTTTCTGAGCAAGCGGAGGAAACAGGCGAGGAGGGTGTCTGTGTCCACACTGGGATGCAGAAGAAGAAAAAGAGATGGAGAAGGCTCTTTTGCGCTCACCACACGTCTAAATTCAGCAAGAACCGAGTAAACCATAGGTTCGAACTTAGTGGCTATTTGGTCCAGCATCATGCTACCCATAGGGGTCTACCCAGGATGCTCAGAAGATGCACATGGCCACCATTTGTCCACCGCAGCTGGAAATCAGTGGCATGTGGAGACCCACCTCTCTCCAATTTTCTCATTCTACATTTTCTCTGCTCTGTATAATAAATTAGTCTGTGGAACTCCTTGCCACAGGATGTCCTTAGATTGGACATTTAAATATTTGAAGGAAAAAGTCCATCACAGGTTACAAGCCATGATGGCTATGTGTTGTAGGATGCCAGATGGCAGTGGCAACAGGATGCAGGTATCTTGTGTGCTCCCTGATGGACCTGGTGGGCCACTGTGAGATACAGGAAGCCAAACTAGATAGGCCTATGGCCCATCAAAGGACATATTAGGAAACATGCCATACGTCTTAGGTAGGATTGCCATATATCCCAGAAAACCAGGACTGACCTGGTTTTCGGGGATTGCGTTCAGTGATGGGCCCCGGCCAGTTTGGGCCGGATCGCCCGAACATGTTCCTCTTTCTGGCCCGCCGCTAGCGATCCGCTTGCTAGTGGGGGGGGGGGGGCAAAAACCCGGGTGGACTGGTTCGCCGCCCAGGGGAGCCCATCACTGCGGCTGCGTCAACTATGACGCAGTTGCTCTCGCGGCCTGAAGAGGACACGACTGCTCGCGTCCTCTTCAGGATGTGACTGCGCAGTCGCGTCCTGAGGAGGACGCGACTGTGGCTGCATCATGCTTGTCATGACACACTGTCCTGACACTCTGACAAGGTACTAAAACCATCAAGGCACACCATCAGATTTTTTTTTACCATTAGCAAGGCACACTATGCTGCTGGGAGGGGGCTCCAATCCCCCATTTGTCCTTTAAACATCATCCCAAAATTTTCATGGCACACCTGAGGACCATCTCTGCACCACACTAGTGTGCCATGACACACTGGTTGAAAATTGCTGTCCTAGCGGTCTGAGCATCACTCAGGATCAACCAGGTCAATGAGGAATTTTGGGTGTTTTTCTGCATTGGGATCAGCTAGACAGGCGTAGCTCCTACAGATCCTGACTTTGCCAGCTGTCTTTCCTACAGACTCCTCCCTTGTCTCGGTGTGATTCTTCCCAGATTGAAGCCTGACTCTCCAACAAACACAAACCGGGACTGGGTGGAGCAGATCTGGAGCTATCCCTGGTGGTCCAGCACTGCTGGGAGGGAACCACTTCAGACTGCAGGGTGGGAACAGTTACCGTTTATTGTTGTTTCTGGTGCACCAGTGAGGAGCAGACCAATTTTGCACAAGAGAAGTCTCTGCCCCCAAGGGGCTTACAATCTAAACTTTGACACAATGGAGACTATAGAGGATGGGAAAGAAGATAGAAGTGGGGTACATGGGGGTGCACCCTCAAACCACCACCCCTTTCTTCTCTTGCAGCTGAGGTCACCCCACATTGTGTGACCATCATGAGCATCTCTCTATAGTGGTCCTTGGTTTACGGAGCTGCCAAGCTCCTCTTATTCTGCCTGTCCATAGAGAGCCTTCCACAAAGCCCATCCACAAGAGGAGAAAGCTGTGATCCATTCCCACCGAGACCCTCCAGAACCAGATCTTCCCACCGGCCCTTCCCTTTAAGGCATGCAGCATTCTAGAGGGTTGGTGGAGTCGGGCAGGATGTTGCAGTTCAGGGGCCACGGGACCCCCAGGAGGCTGAGGGACTGCTGGCAACGCTGTTCGGCCACCAGACACACGGTGCGGCATGGTTGCAGGACGCCACCATCTGGGGTACACTTGGGCACAAAGAGGCCACAGATGAGCAGGCGCAGGTAAGGGTAGCAGGGCAGGTCCTTCAGGGTCTGAAAAGCAAAGGACCTGTCAGTTGCAGTTGCCTGTTGCTGAACCTGAACACCCAGCCCAATATTGCCTGCTCTGACTGGCAGCTCTCCATGGACTTGGATAGAGATGGACCTTTCCCATCACTTGTGTTCTGATCCTTGCAACTGGGGATGCTGAATTTAACCCTGGAACTCTTCTCCTGACCTGCATCTCCTCCCTGGTTTTGGAAGCCACATCTCCAACCCTTCTTGGAGGTCCAATAATAGGTTACTGCGATTGAGAGAGAAGCATGTCTCCAGCTTACTTTTCAGATTGGAACCCCTTTGGGGCAGGGACCTGTTCTCTGATGCCATGTAAAGTGCCATGGATTCATAAATGTCTTGTGAAAAACATACTTGTATTGTTTGGATGCAGGAATGACATGGGTAGAATTACTGATATGGTCCCTTCCTACCAGTTGCAGGATGGGATAACTAGTTAACTGTCTTGGGCTGTTCACCTGTCCATCAGTTAACCATTTGGTTCCTGAATCCAAATGGCTTTGGGGTGGCTGGCATGGGTCAGACCCAAAGGTAAATGTCTCTACACCGCAGTGGTCTTTGATGCTGAACTGTCTCTTGCGCACACAGTTTGAACCACCAAACCACACACTGGGTAGCAAACAGAAGTGAAGTTGTGCCACCATCAACAACCTCCCAGTTGCTTCCCAACAAAAAACATCCTTTTGCCCTCTTGGAAGCCCAGCTGTTGCTGACCTCCCTCTTTCCAGGGCTTGGCCATGCTCACCAGATAGTCCTGGAGCACCTCTGCAGCCCCTTGTTGGTCCGTGATGGTCAGCCAGATGTTGGGGAAGGAGGTGGTATTATAGCTGAGACCCAGGCACATCTCAACCCTGACGGGCTCACAAGTCAGCTCTGCAGGGGGGAGACAAGAAGAAGAAGGGCTGGCATTTCAAATAGCTCCAGATACTTCCAAATCAGGTTGGATATGACTTCTTTGGCATCTTGTACCCAACAGCGGCCAGTCAGGGGGCCCTCAAAATCCCACAAGCAGGAGTGCAAGAGAATGGTCTTCCCTAGGTTTGTTCCCCAGCGACTGTCCTATGAGGTATGCTGGTTCAGTTTATGGAAATTCCATTTTCTAGTAGGGAGGAGGTCTTCCTAAAAAGGAAGAGTGGTCCATGATGATGGCCTTGCATTGCTCATTCAGGAGAATGGCATTCATATCGCCCTTTAGTGCATTCAAATAAATTGGTATAAATTTTCTTACAACAACCTTTTAAGGTAGGGCTGTCAGTCCCGTTGTGCAGTGACTGGCATGTTTGCCACTTGCACAGGAACATTATCATGACTTTATGAGATGGAAGGATCAGATTTAGTCCATGGGCCACATCAGTAAACCACAGGTTTCCATCTCCCGTGCCCCGAGCAGTGCAGAGATAAGTTCTACGAAGTTCCTGTGCCACTCACCAAAGGATGGGTAGGTGATGCTGGTGCAGTTGAGCTCATCACTCCCATCAGGGCAGTCCCGCCAACCGTCACACACCAGCTCCCGTGCCCGACACTCGCTGTTTCCGCAGGAGAATTCTAAGGGGCTGCATGTTTCTGGGGGTGGGGAGGGGCAGGTGAGGGGCAACAGAGAGGACAACAGGACCCATAGCTAGTCACACATGCCTCATCCTTCAAGCACTTGCATTTCTAAGCGTGACCACCATCTTTCTGGTTAAGTTCTCATGAAATCCAGAGATGCCAGTTCTGTGCCAGGCTATGCCACCGTGGCTTTGCTAAGAACCCTGCTCTGAAAAACGGAGATGCATTTATTTTTGCAGTTCCGTCCAGTGGGGGTGCAAAAGGGGTGCAAAAGGGAGACAAATGCCTGGCTCTGACGGAGAAGAGGGGGTCACTTGCATTCAGGTTTGGGTTGCCATAATTCTCTTCCACAAAATTGGGATAGGAGAACCCTCGGTCCCACTTGCAAGTGTGTACACAATCTCCCCAAATCAAGATTATCCTTTTTTTTCGATACATTTGGCAATCCTAATTCTTCAGCTTTATTCAGAGCTGAATGAAGGACATTTTGGGGTTCACATATCTCTCTCCTGAGTTATATGGGATAGCCCTGATGCTGCTTTTCCCTGAATTTCTCCAAACCCCTCTGAACTCTATCTAGGCTGACTTCAATAAATTCTAGCCAATTTCCTAAATTCATCACACATTGAATTACAAAATAAAAAAACGATGCTTTATAAAAATAAAAGGGGTTATAAAATAAAAGGAGCTGTTATTGGGCCTGGCTTAGAATTCAATATAGGTTGCATATATTTTCTTATAATATTTGAAAACTCCGATGCCGTCTATGTTGTCGCTGGGGAACCTGTCCCCCATCCCGAACATGTCTCTCCCACCCCATAGATGATGGAACTTTCCATCTGTAAAGCTAAATAGTAATTATGGAAATAAACAAACTAAACCCCTGACTGCCAATGTATGTGTAATCTTGGAACAGTTTGGGTTTGGGAATAAACAAAAGCTCTTCTTCACAAGACGGACGATCAAAGCAACCTTCTTTCCCCAGCCCTATCACGTGTTTCCAAGATCTGTGGAGGATCACTGCAAAGACTGTCTGCTTCAGACATGGTAAGAAAGAGTAGCTGTAGCATAATGCTGCAATCCTAACCTGCAGTTAGGCCGGCGTAACCCCTTGCTTAAGTCATGTGCTGACCTGGGGGTGTCACAAAAGTGCTGTCAGACACTTGTGCGCCACTCCTGAGGGAGGGTTATCCAATGCACAGACATGCGCTTGTTTCCCTACATCATCACAGGAACGGGAAGACTGATGAACTGTGCCAGCCTAGGTTAGGATTGTGCCCTAAAAATCAGATGCAAGTTGCAACTATTTTTTTACAACCTTTGGAGATTATCATACCGACTGTGTTGCTGCTGGGGAGTCATCCCCTTCGCCCCCGGATGATAGAAACCTTGAGCTGCCGTGATCGATCAGTACATCATTAACCTCACCCCCTACAGCCTTGCTCACAGGAAGTCATAAAAGAGAGAAGTTTTTAATTAAAAATGCAATAGCCCTAGAAAGACAGACCCCCAAATCCAGAGTAACTACAGGAGCACGTAAGACACTTTACATGCGCCTGTAGTTACTGCACCGCCTAGTGAAAACCTATGGGAAATACATATTGGAATCCAGAGTAAGTTGTTCTCACACTGGAGCAAAGAGTCCCCATAGTTAATCTGGATTTTGCCCTTAATAGCACTTTGCCAGCACGCATTGGACAGGTAGATATTGCAACGGCATTTTATTGCACAAAGAACCAAAAAATAATAATAATTTACAGAAGGACAACGCAGAAAAGATTGGAAGGAAATAATCAATCAATGTTGTCCTTTGATTTCTCTTTTAAATGGAAGCAAAGAAAGAATGATGATTCCAGAGAAAGACAGCAAGGAGGTCACTGAAGAAAGGATTTCACAGACAAATTGGGAAGAGGGCAGGCCTGGCAGTAGACAGAGGCTTTGGGTGCCAACATCACCTACTTTCGGTGGCGTTGTGGGCTCGGTAGGTGGCAAAGAACCCATCCTCTGCCACTCCCTCGTCTGCCACAAACAGGATTGTCATGACATGTTTTGAAGAGGTCAGAACGGGTGGCGTGTCGGAGCTGCAGAACCTGTGAATGCAGGACAGGGAAGTGTCACTCTAAATGGCTATTGTTGGGGTGTTTTTTTTAAAGTGATAATAAAAAAGAGCTCATGCCACATCTCTGAATTTTTCATTTTTGTAAACTGTTTTGTAAACTAGTGTGGCTGTGGGTGGCGCAAGCGGTTAAGACGCCATGCCTGTTAACCAGCAGGCCAGGGTTCGAGACCCGGGTCGGCCCCACAAGACAGGATGAGCTCCTGTCCTTAGCCCAGCTCTGCGACGCCAGCTGGATCCAATCGTATTGGCTCTGCCTTTCCATTGGACTTACTGCTTGGGTAACAGCCTATCCTCCATAACAATCTAACCCAGGCTTTCATGCTTCGCATGCAGCGTATGCAGCGCCGAGCACGATACCATAGTCTTTCAAGACTGACGGAGGCCTGCTTGTAAACTAACTTTTTGTAAACAACAAAAAACTATTCCAACAGTACCAGTTTAAGCTTTGCAGCATTGTTGGGTATAATGAGACTCCATATACCTTCCCATCACATTGGTTGTTCCCATCCCTGCGCTGTCAAATATCTCCACGAAGTCATAGTTGCAGTCCTCCTGTGACTCCAGGCTGAAGTTATGGAAGTGGAGCTCGATCACGTGGCCGACGGGGACGGAGATATGCCAGAGGCAGAGCTGGAAGAGGGAAATCTGGGTGGATGGGGGGCCTGCTTGATCCATCCCGGCAAGATAAGATTGCATCAGGCATGAATAGGGGTGACCTTTGGCTAGATTTGGGGAGTTTTCTATAAGCCTTTCAACCCTAGAGTCCACGCTAGGGTTGCCATACATCTCTTCCACCAAACCAGGACAGTACACCCTGTCTCATTTGCCGGTATGTGAATACAATCCCCCCAAACCAGGACATATGGCAACCCTATTCCAAGTGCACAGTCTCAGGCCTTTACTCACCTGAAGAGGTGGGTATGGCTGGGGATAATTTGGAGAGAAGAACTGTCCCTCCAAGCCGGTTAGGGTCCCTCCACATTCTGGAATGAGAGAGAAAACATATTATTGTGGTGGGGTCTGTGGGTGGCGCAAGAGGTTAAGACACTGTTCCTGTTAACCAGAAGGCCAGGGTTCGAGACCCGGGTCCCCACAAAACAGGGTGAGCTCCTGTCCTTAGCCCAGCACTGCGACACAGCTGGATCCAAATGTAGCGGCTCTGCCTTTCCATTGGACTATTTCAGTGGTGTGGAGAGGGGGGATTTGCTCCTTGGGTAACAGCCTATCCTCCATATTAAACTACCCAGGCCTTTGTGCTTCGCATGCAGCGTAAGCACAATGCCATAGTCTTTCAAGACTGATGGATGCCAAGGACGTCAGAGTGCCCCCCAACCACCTTTAAATTTCCATGCGATGAGTTGCTGTGCATTTGGTTTGACTGCAATTCTTTCCCCCAAAGCCCCCCAATTGCAGTCTTGTGTGGTCTCCGAGGGAAGCTCATGGTCCCCTTATGGAACACCCAGGACTCTGTGGCTACCAATCCTACCATTGCGCTTTAGGCTGCAATTTGCTTCGTCCCTCTTGTCGGCACAGTCGGGGTAACCATCGCACACAAAGGCCGAGAAGAGGCAGACCCCCTGGTCACAGAGTAGCTCATCCCAGGAACAGTTCTCTAGAAGAGACAAATAATTCCCCAGGGAGATAACACTCCAACAAATTAAGGATGCAAAGGTGCAAATTAGATGCAAAGCGGTTCTAACTTCTAACAGGGCTTCTGCAGTCATGGAGCTTTGTGGAAGTTGTTGGGAAATCTAGATTTGTGTTCTGGGGGTTCCTTGAGTGATGACCTTGATGGTTAAATCTGGTCTCCAAACTATTCCAAACCTGCAGGTTTGTCATTTGGTTCCTGTCCCAGATCTAGAACTTTCCCATGCCCTGAGAATTAAATCAGTGGATGGATTCACATGGCCAGAGGTGCACAGGTGGGCAGATGCCGGTTCGGGCCTACTTGCCCGAACCGGATCTTCCCCCTGGGCTGATGTTGGTGATCGGGTCACAGCCGCAGCTGTAAGAGCCGCGGGGACCAGTTCGCCAGCATCCACCGGCGCCGGGTCTCCTGGGGCTCGCCGCCAGGAAGGTTAATCCCCAAGAGATTCAGTGCGCTTGCGTCCAGCTGGATGCAGGCGCACTAAGCATCCTAGCACCGAGCCCCGGGACGCTTAGTGCGCATGCGTCCAGCTGGATGCACGCGCACTAAGCATCTTGGCACCGAGCTCCAGGACACTCAGTGCGCCTGCATCCATCTGGACGCAAGCGCACTAAGCGTCCTGGCGCCGAGGACGCTTCAGGAGACGCACTGCGCATGCGCCAATGTGGCGCATGCACAGTGCGGACTGCTTAGGGCCGGCCTCCCGCCCCGCCCCCTGACCCAGACCCCGGCCCAGCCCCCTGACCCCGGCCCAGCCCCCAAACTTCTGGCGAACCGGATCTTCAGGGAGGCTGGACCCATCCCTGCAGAGGTGGTAATTAAAAGCTCAGATAAAGGCACCACCACTTATTGGACCACAGCACCGTCCAAAAGTGAAAACCGTTGAAAAGTGGCACCCAATCTTTTTATAAATGTTGCTTTTAATGCTTTTTTTTTGCTACCAAATTACAAATGCCCTTTTAGGGCGCAATCCAGGGTAACTACAGAGAGTCCTTGCTCCAGTGTAAGAATAATGTCCTCTGGATTGCAATATTAATTTCCCAAAGGTTTTCACTAGGTAGTGCAGTAACTACGGGGACACGTAATATATCTTATGTGCTCCTGTGGTTACTCTGGATTGTAGGGTTGTTGTGAAATCCAGAGTAACTACTGGGAGTCCTTGCTCTGGAGTAAGAACAAGTTACTCTGGATTGCAACATGAATTTCCCAGAAGTTTTCACTAGGTGGTGCAGTAACTAAGGGTGCAAATAATGTCTCTTACGTGCTCCCATAGTTACTCTGGATTGTGCATTATATCTTGCAAATTCCTACCTCCACATAAAGATTTCTGCAAATTGATTCTCATTAACTCTTTCAGGAATGGGATTAGACCAGGATCTGCAACATGGGGGAGGGGAATTTTGGTCTTTAGAACAGCAGAGGGAGGTTGAAAGAGCGGAACATGAATGAATGAGTTCTTAGTATAACTAAAAGGTGTTGAAAGAGTGGATCATCGGAAAACGAATCATTTCCTATTTTTTTCCTAGCATACCCATCTCGGTCATAATTTCCCCTACTAAAGTAGGCAACATAATAATAGTGTCTTCTTCAAACTACCCAATAATAGTGTCTTCTTCAAACTCAGGCTAGATAGATCTTTTGGACAGATCTTTTGAAAATTTTCTCTATCTTCTGGGAGAATTGCTAATTTTATTTTATTTAGCATTTTCCACATTTTATATAGCACACTTTTCTGAGAGCAACTGAGTGAAACTTACTTCTGAGAAGACATGCATAGGACTGGGCTGTTACTTACTTTCACTGGGTTTAATGGCCCGGTACCAGGCTGTGAAGCCCGAAGAAGCAAAGCTATCATCCGAGACAAACACGACCTGCAGCCGGCTGGTATTGGTATTGATTGTTGGGGGTGCCACCGTGCCACAGTATCTGTAAAAGGTTAAATGGTAAAAGGTCAAAGGTTAAATTTACAGTATCTGTAAAAGGTTAAATCTGTAAAATGTAAAAGGAAACAGCAAGCATTTCCCCAAAGCCCCTGGATGAGTAAAATCTTGGTTGTACAGACCGGAGCTGAAACCATCACAATCTTTGGCAATTTCCAATCTGTTATTTGATACATTGATATTGTTTAATATTAAAATTCACAAGCATGAGTAAAAAAAATTTAAAGCACCCTTGATTAAGGATTTTCAGATTTGCAAAGAGAAATTCAAAAAGCTTGCATTTCAAAAATGCAAGAGCAATTTAATGAATTTTCACCAAAAAATTATCATGAGTTTGCACTGAAATTTTGTGCACTGATGAGATTTAGGGCAAAATCCAGAATAACTACGGGGAGTCCTTGCTCTGGTGCAAGAACAACTTACTCTGGATTCCAATATGAATTTCCCATAAGTTTTCACTAGGTGGTGCAATAACTATGGGTGCACATAACGTCTCTTAGGTGCTCCCATAGTTACTCTGGATTTGGGGGTTTGTTGACCCCCAAATTTTGTTTGCCTTGAAATTTTGTACAATCTCATGAGATTTTGTTCATCCTGAAATTTGGTTTGCACTGAAATTTTGTGCCAAACCCATGTGATTTTGTGCAAATTCATTAAATTGCTCTTGCTTTTTTGTACTGCAAGTTTTTTTTTCTGAATTTCCCTTTGCAAATCTGAAAATCCTATTTGCAATTTGCCACATCTTAGCTTAGTAGTCACCACTAGAGGGATAGGCTTTCAAGAAATAATGGGAAACGCACAAGATGTCTATGCGAGGCAGAGAGGAGGGAACCTGGTTATTGATTATTTCAATTTGATAACATGCTTTAGCAGTGTTAGCTGTGAATGCTATCAATATGGTTTTTGAGCAGATCCTCACCTGGTGCTCCCATCCCACAACGAGGCGGCATCCTGCTCCTTGTAGATCTCCAGCCGGTCATACAGGCAAGAGGCAGAGCTCTCAATGTCGAGCATCTGCACCTTCAGCTGGATGGCCATTCCATCCATGACCTGGATGTGCCATCTGCACAGGATATTGGAAGGATAGGGGTCTGGGTAATTGGGGGAGCTGAAGGAGCCTTGCGGGCCAAGCAGGATCCCCCCACACGCTGCAAAGGGAGACAAAAAAAGCACTGAGCAGAGTTAGGAGAGCAGGACCTCTGCCATGAGCATGTACAGAATCTCTTTCACCATGGGAAGGATGTAGTTCCTCTGAACCCCGCAAAGTGGTTTTTGGGGGCAATCCCCCCTCAAGCATGTCTAAGATCACACCTTTCCAGAGGGGCTCACAATTTAGCACTCGTTACTCACAGAGAGTGGGCACTGTGGTTCTGGGGGCCTCTCCCTGGGATGGTGCGGTTGTGGATCCAGAGTGCAAGGAGGTCCTGGTGATGATGGGAACCAAGGTTGGGTCGGTGATGGTGCGGACAAAAGATGCTCCGGCTGAGGGCTTGACAGGAGGTGATTTCATTTCTGAAGCCATAGAAAGAAAATCCAAGAAGGATGAAAATGTGGGGATGCAGAGATAGCTCTGCAATTGGCCTGGCAGCATTTTGGGGTTGGGTAGCAGACCACACACTAGCCAGTAGCCACCCCAGTCTCTACCAGTGGTAGCAAGTGCTGCCTTCTCTATTATCTCCCCCTTCTGACCCTCTTCTCCCCCCATTTGCCATCTGAAAAAGGGAGGAAGGGGCAACGGGTGGGTGAATAAGACTTCCTATCTCTGTCCCATCATTCTTCCTTGTCTTCCTCCTTTGCAAACGGTAGCAGCAAGAGACAGTGGAGGCAGGAAAGAGGGTGGTCTAAGGATGGGAGGGGGTGCTCTGGGAGGTGAGAGAGAAATTTGCTTATATTTTGTGTAGGAGGCAGGGTTAGACTTTGACCCTGGTCACCAGGAGCTTGGTCTGGACCTTCTCATCTGCTCCATTTCACCTCCTGAGAGAACCCAGAGAAAGACCTTCAAGGGAAACCTTAGCAGCTGGGCAGATTCCTAGGGGTGAGGAGTGGTCTTCAAATAGATCTGTCCTCAAGTCATCGAGGACAACCATACAATGGTTTTCACATTGTAAGGTGAAAACCAGCACCTTGATTTGGACCTGGAAATGGATCAGGACTGGTGAGGTGACACTCCATGTCACCAATGCCCAGTAATAATTAGGCATATTCGCCATATGTTGTACTTATTGCAGGGACAACCTCAAATACAGCTCATTGCACTAACATACATGGGATACTACCAGTGCATGAATAAGTGGCTAAGGGCACAATCCAGAGTAACTACGGGGAGTCCTTGCTCTGGTGTAAGAACAATTTGCTCTGGATTGCAAAATGAATTTCCCATAGGTTTTCACTAGATGGTGCAGTAACTACGGGTACACGTGATGTCTCTTATGTGCTCCCATAGTTACTCTGGATTGTAGGTTTTGTTAAACATAGATGTTAGATGTCACATAACTGTTGTCGTGGATGATTTATTGCATTTAATAAATCTGGTTGGATATGTTAGAAAATGTAGGTGAAAGAAAGAATTATCTATCCCTTTGCAGGCAGGCAGGCAGGCAGGCAGGCAGACAGACAGACAGACAGACAGATAGATAGATAGATAGATAGATAGATAGATAGATAGATAGATAGATAGATAGATAGATAGATAGGTGGGGGGGTGGGGGGTGGGTGACAGATAGGTAGGTGGGTAGGGGGACAGAGAGATTGATAGAGGGATGGGTGGATGGGTGGGTGGGGGACAGATAGATATGTAGACAGGTGGGTAGGTGGGGGGACAGATAGACAGATGGGTGGGTGGGTGGGTGACAGATAGATAGGTAGGTGGGTAGGGGGACAGAGAGATCGATAGAGGGATGGGTGGGTGGGTGGGGGACAGATAGATAGGTGGGTGGGTGGCTGGGGGGACCGATAGATAGATATGGAAGTTCTATATAGAAATATTTTATTTAGATGAATATTAGATAATTTAAGAAGACTATGATGGAAATAAAAGTGGTTGTGAGTGAATAAAAGTGGCTTTTAGTGGTTCTGTGAACTTGTTGAAAAGAAGTCCAGTATATAAGTACTGTTGATTGACTGTTGACTGAATAGTGGATTAAATAGTGAATATGTTAGAAAAATATAAGTGATTGAACTTTGTGGCTTTGCTGTTGCAGTGATTTATGAATATAATCTTTGTTTTACATTATTATTTGCATAAAAATAATAAAAATATTTGCATTAAAATATTACCGAAAAAATAATAACAGTGGCCAAGCTTGTTGACCTGAACTGAGGAACTGGTAGAGGGGTCTTCAGGGGGTCCTTGGTGAGCAACATGGAACTGCCCGAGAAAATCACGGATTGCTTTGATAGTCCGACCCAGACCTGCATCAAGGGGTGCTAAGGGGTGGCTGATGGATCTCAGTACCCAGAACTTACGGGAGCTGACGATGATGCCAACCAGCAGAGCCAACAGCAGCAGGAGCACGATGCTGAGGATCGCCACGCAGAACCAGGAAAATTTGCAGTCTGGCTTGAACAACCGGCTTCTTGCCACATCCTGGACTTGTTGGGCTGTGTGGGCACAGAAGCGGGCACAGCAGTGGCATAGCCAATGATCAGGTAGCCGGGTGCAAAGCTCAAAATGTTGCCCCAGATGGGATGTCACAACTAGGAGTGACACCATACCTGGGTTTTTTTTAAATAAACTTTAAAATTAAAATAAAAATAAATAAAAAACTCCTCCCTAATAGCTCACCACCCAGTTGCTCTCAGAGCAGTCAGTCTCATGGGTCTGAGTTAAGAAAACCCACTTTTTCTTCCATAAGCAGTTGGAATTTTTATTTTCTACTTAATCAGCCATAGCATTTGACAGAATACAGATATTCCAGTGCAGTTTGTTTCATTGAGTTCTGCATTAAATTACCTTTCCATGGATAAATATTGATATATATCATGATGGTATTATTATATCCCATTTTTCACAATTTTGTCTACTATTGTCAAGCTCATTGCCACCAGTGATGGGATTCAAAGAAATTAACAACCGGTTCTATGCCCATCTGGCGGTCATTTTTAAATGACTATTTTATATGTCATATCTCTCATTAACAACCGGTGCTAAAGAGTAGGTGCAAACCTGCTGGAGCCCACCACGGATTACCACCCATTGCAACTGCTTCCCCCTGCATCCCCATAGCTATACCACTGAGGCACGGCCTCCCAGTCCAGAACTAGGATCCAGTACTTAACGTACAATCCTAACCATGTCTATTCAAAAGTAAGCCCCATTATGTTCAATGGGTCTTACTCCCAGGAAAGTGTCTTTAGAATTGCAGCCCGAGTTATGTCCTGCCTGGAGAATGCAGTGGATGGTGGGACAGAAGTAAATATGTGCATTCATTTTGAAATGGACACAGCTGGCTGAACCGAATCAGGACCGTTCAATCAATGATCCTTTGACATGAAATTTATGTCAAATAGGGATGAAATAAACTGGATGGGTTCGGAGCCCTTTTGGTTGTTTCCTCCTGATCCAGGTGGTGGATCAGTGATTGAAGCCCTTTGCAGACCCTGAATTGCCCCACTGTAGCATCTGTCGTGGCACATCTCCCTGTGCCACAACACTACCCTTACACCACATTGACTTCTCTCCCCCCAAAATACCAAAGCCGTTGGCAGAGGGTTTGATGCTCCTTCTGTTCTCCATTTCGGGTTGACTCTGGTCTGGCTCCTCGCCATCCTTCTCAAAGACAGGGTTGGAGAATTCAGTCAGCAAGAACTGGGGCAAGGGGGGCTCAGGAGAGCCGGCGTTGTCCTGGGGGAGACCAGAGAGACATTCTCAGGTTGAACAGTTGAGGGGCAGGTGAGGAGATCCTGGACCAGGAGGTGCTCGTGAAGCTGAAACTCTGAGTCTGATTACCAAACAGTCTCGGGTGTGGAAACCGGGCAGATTTACAGTAAAACCTTTGATTGAGAGTAATCTGGATTGAGAGTATTTCGCAAGCCAAGCAAACAGTACGAATAAATTTTGACTTGATACACAAGCGATGTCTTGATACACAAGAAAAAATAGTCCTGGCCTGTATATAGCCAGTTTCGACACTCTGCCAGCATCTGCTCAGCCTCTCCTGAGAGACTAGCCTATGCATGTCTATTCAGAAGTAAGCCTATTATTATAAATGGGACTCACTCCTGTGTAAGGGGGGCAAAGGAAAGGAGCCTGAGAGACCTAGCCTTGTATGTCTAGAGTAAACCCTATTATAAACAGTGGAGCTCCTATGTAAGGGGGCAGATTGCAGCCTGAGAGACCTGAGAGATTAGTGGAATCCTAGGGATGTTTACTCAAAAGTAAGCCCCATTGTGTTCAATAGTACTTACTCCCAGGAAAGTGTGGTTAGGATTGCAGCCCAAATGCAGATTAGTTTGTTTTTTTTTAAATTGTATTTTCTTTATTATTTTGAATTCTATTACACTATTGTAATAATTTGGGGTTGTGGAACAATTGTCTGAGTTTCCATTATTTCTTATGAGAAAATTTGTTTTGATATACAAGTGTTTTGGATTATAAGCATGCTTCTGAAACAAATTATGCTTGTAAACCAAAGCACCACTTGGTTGGTTGGTTGACATGAATTATATGTCATAATTTAATTATAATTAATATACAGCACAATCCGAACCATTTCTATGCAAAAGTAAGCCCCATTGTGCTCAATGGACCTTACTCTCAGGAAAGTGTACTTAGGATTGTAGCCATTGTTTTAAAAATAATAAGTAATATAATGTTTCAGTTAAGCAATATGTGTGTGTGTGTGTGTGTGTGTGTGTTTAGCTTTTATTTTGTCCCGTTGTGCATTTTTCTTGGGTGTTCTACATTTTTTTTTGGGGGGGGGGTGAGGAGGCGCTGTCCTTTATTGTGGTTATGCCATATGGTCACCCTGCAAACCAGGGGTTGCAATCTGGGAAACAGCCAAGCTTAGCGCTGACATGCAAAATGGAACAGTACTTGCATGTTTACTCCTGAGTAGGCAAACATGCCTCAGAGCCCCATCCTATCCCGTTTGCTCAATTGGAGATAGCAAACCCCAGATCACCACCTCTGCCCTGCCCTTCTGCGCTGGGTGGATGTCCTAGTTATGAGAGCGAGCAGGGAAAAGAACGTGTTGGATCCACTCTTGCATACTTTCACGATGGGATAAAGGATCTTTATTTTTAGGACTCTGAATTACGACAAGTTTGCATTTTCATATTAACTCAGCCCATAAGTCTTAATAACATGTTACCATCAGCGATATCTCAGGCAGAGGAAAAAATCAGTCTAAGAATAGCAGTCGTCATGCGCTTTGCTGAATGAGCAAGCACTCCATTTACACCATTTTATTAGTTCTGACAACAAACCTCAAAAGTAGACCAATATGAGTACCTTGCTCTTAATGAAACAGGCTCATGACCCACCTAGTGAGTCCTGACCCATGGTTTAAAAAAAAGGTCTACTGGGGTTCCCATAGATAGATAGGGAAGGAAGTATTAGACAGACAGACAGACAGACAGACAGACAGACAGACAGACAGATAGATAGATAGATAGATAGATAGATAGATAGATAGATAGATAGATAGATAGATAGATAGATAGATAGATAGATAGATACAGAAAATCATTGCAAAATATTAACTTCATTGTGTTTAGGTTCAAATTAGATTGGGAAGTGTCCTGCCACCATTATTTTCTTAGCATTATGGACCAACATTTACATCTTCAGTGGTAAGCAGGTCCACCAGCCAAACATCAACTGGTGTTAAAACAGTGTTGTGTTTTAACAACACAATGTTGTAAAACAGTGTTGTGTTTTAACAACAACAATTCCTTAGCCCGGTGCATATGGATTCTGGCAGATCAGCACCCTCAGTGTCCCGTATAACCCTACAATCCAGAGTAACGATGGGAGCACGCACGAGACATTTATGTCGATGAAGTTACAGCACCACCTAGTGAAAACCGATGGGAAATTCATATTTCAATCCAGAGTAAATTGTTCTTATGTTGGAGCAAGGACTCCCCATAGTTACTCTGGATTGCGCCCTTAGTGTCCTGCAATGGGTTATATAATCCCGGACCTTCTCTTTTGGCCCCTGTCCCCTTTGACTCTGGGCCTGGGTAAAAATGGCCTCTTGGACCCACCTCTCATTGGCCTCTGTGCAGGGGTCTCATCCCCCCAAAGACAACTATAGCAGGTCTTGTATGATGCTGCTTGACGCTGAGTTGTTCCACCTAATGATGCCAGTTCTGGCTGGCGGTGGATTCTCAAGGTCTCAGCCAGGTTTCTTTCCCATCTTACCTGGGCTTGATGGCGGTTGAATCTAGAAGGCAGGGACTGCTTCTCTAAGATTTGGCTTTCAAACACCCATCACTCCAAAACACACCTTTGGGACCGTGATTTCCTGCAGTGAGGTAGCCGACCCAGGCTATCTGAGTAAACAGAGACAGGTGGAGCACCCTCACCTTGTAGCACCCTCACCTTGAGCACATACCTTGCTCTGATCCAGTGCCTCGGGGTAGAGGATGATCTCTGTGTATTCCTTCATGGCTGTGGGTAAGGGCTTGTGGAACGCAGCCAGGATCCCTGCCCTCCCTAAGCTGCCACATCCCCCCACCTCCTGTGGCATCAGGGTCTCTGCTGTGGCAGCTCCGATTCTCACCACATGGGCAAGGAGAGGACAGGCGGTGTGTGTATGGGGAGTTCCTCCTTTGCTAAGGATGTCCAAGCGGTGATATTCTGTCCCAGCGGTGACCACTGCCTGCTCCGACAAAGCCCATTCCTTGGCAGGCAAGCTCTGTAGGACAAGGGGGCCTGTCAGGCTCCTGGGAAATGAAAGAATTTACAGGCATTAAAGTCGCCAGCCTTCCCCCCACTTCTTAATCCAACTCAGCTGAGGCCTACGAGGTCAAAGACCCTGGCATGGACAACCATCGCCTTAAAGGTGTAGCGCCACCAAACCATTTTGTTTTGTAGGATCTGAGATTTGTAGGATCTGTAGAAAGTGGGGAACTGGGAGAGCAGGACCCCCAAAGTTTCACTGCCAAGAAGCCATTGAGTTCCTTGACCCTTGCCCATACTGTGGTTAATGTGCACATTAACAGTGGTTAACGTGCCACGGCACACTGGTTGAAAATCTCTGGCTCAGAGCACAAGAATGCTATAGGGAAAGGCCTGGATTTGGCCAATAAGTGCTGGGTCAAAAACAAGGAGGACTAAGATTATCCCAGTTTTTTGTGGTTCCCAATGGGTCTTTCTGCCTGATGGTCCCTCTCCCTCCTCTACTGCCTCTTTCCCCCATCCTACCGCAGCTCTTTCAATGGCAAAGGGTGGCAGGAGTGCCACCAATCTGCTTTATCCCAGAACAACCACTCTAGCCAAGCTGCATGCAATGTCCACAGAATCATCCCAATCCAACAATAAAATGGTACCCAAGTGACACTGGTACCCCCAGGTACAAAAGTGTGTACCCCAACTTTGACAGCTTGTCTACTCTGCTTTGAATATCTTATTTTTGAATATCTTATTTTGAATATTGCATATATATAGGGATGCCATATGTCCCCCCCAAAAAACAGGCACGATCCTGATTTTTGGGGATTGTGTTCACATACTAGCAAATGGGACAGGGGGTCCTGTCCCAATTTTGTGGAAGAGAATTATGGCAACCCTACATATACAGACCTCCCCTATCAGGCCTTTGGTGCATTAACTTTGCATAATCTGGAGCCTGGAGCACATCTGCACTCATGGCATATTTACTTATGCCGTTGGTGAGCCAATAAAACACATTTGCTCCCTCTCTCAGTACAGAATTTTCCCATTTTAAGTATAATTGAACTGTCTGGTGCTCACCCTAAAATCACCCTGACCCTAAAATCAATAGCACGTATCACCTACCTTAGAACAGGTGTCAACTAGTTATATTAACCACGCTTGCAAGTCACCAGATCTATTGGGAACATACCAGAGAACTTCCAGTTTACCAGTCAAAGCTAACATTTGCAATATCAAGGGATGGCAAGTGCCATTTAAGGTTTCTTTTCACACACTATTAGAATAACAACACCCCAGAATCAAAGCAACGTCTCACAGTTGTGTGAGCTCTTAATGCTTGATCCTACGGATTAATCAACTCAAGTGTAAGGAATGTGTCAGCCAACTAAATCTTGTAGCAGCTCTAGAATATATGCATGGTTTGCAGAATATCACATTTTTTAGGGAGGGGGAATGTAGGAGGTGAGCTGCCCCTTGCTGGGCATGGCGTTGCACCAAAATAGGTGTGACAAAGGAACTGCGCATTTTTCTTTCTCGAAAAGCTGCCATGGAGAAAGGGAGTGATTTGGATGAAGGCCAGAGTCTAGGAAGTCTAGTTCTGCCCCCCACCGCCCCATAAGTTCCTTGGTGCAAAGCACACCCACCAGCAGGCCTATATCAGTCTTGAAAGACTATGGTATCATGCTCGGCGCTGCATACGCTGCATGTGAAGCACGAAAGCCTGGGTTAGATTGTTATGGAGGAGAGGCTGTTACCCAAGCAGCAAATCCCCCTCTCCATGCCACTGAATAAGTCCAATGGAAAGGCAGAGCCAATTCGATTGGATCCAGCTGGCGTCGCAGAGCTGGGCTAAGGACAGGAGCTCACCCTGTCTTGTGGGGCTGACCCGGGTCTCGAACCCTGGCCTGCTGGTTAACAGGCACAGTGACTTAACCACTTGCGCCACCCACAGCCCACCAAGGTGCAAAGCACACCCACCAACACACTGATTATCCACAGAGAGGGAAAACATTTGCCTGTTGTTTTCTTCCCTTTGCAGCAAAAAGTCATTTGGGTAGTGCAGATTTAGACCAGGCAGATTTGGATAATATAATAATATCTATCTATCTATCTATCTATCTATCTATCTATCTATCTATCTATCTATCTATCTATCTATCTATCTATATGAAACTGAAAAGTCACTGACCAACTGACTGACTGACTCACTCACTCACTCACTCATCAACGACCAGCCAAAACCGCCAGGCCTAGAAGTGTGAAATTTGGGGAGTTTGTCCCCTCCGTGACAGAGGCACCCACTAAGAACCGGTTTTTGGAAATTCCAACCATAAGGGGGTAAAAAGGGGCACAACACATTTTCCTCCTATACTTTACATTGAAGAGTACCTGACGGATCAAGGCCCGGCCCCAACCAGGGGACCAAGAAGCATGAAATTCAAGGAGGGTGTTCCTTCTGTGACGTCAACAACCACCAAGAACAAATGCTGAGAAACTTAACTTTTAAACGGCTGAAAAGGGATGCAATGTGTTTTTGTTCTATACTTAACACTGAAGACTGATCAACATCCAGCTGGGAGGGAGGGTGCACTGGGGGTGATGGTGCGCATGGGGGGATGGTACACATGTGGGGATGATGTGCATGTACGGGAGAGTTGTACGGGGGATTGTGCGTGGGGGTGTTGCACATGGGGGATGATGCAATGCGCATAGGGCTGTTGCATATGGTGCACATGGGGATATTGTATGGGTGTATTGTGCATGGGGGACGATGCGCGTGGGGGAACAGTGTGCACAGGGGGACAATGCGCATGGGTGGACGATGTGCCCTGAGCCTCTGACACAGTGTCACAGTGTGATGTGGCCCTCTTGCCAAAAGGTTTGGAGACTCCTGTTATAGAACAAGGGATTCATAAATATGTGTCACTACATCTTAGGGCATCAAGGTACACTCACTGGGTACCATGGGTTGATCCCCGTGACCCTTTCTCCCTGTTCTCTTGGATGCCACCATCTTGGATCTTATGGGATTTCCATGATGCCAGCACATTGCTGAGCTGGGAAGGCTTCAGGGGTGCCATGAGGTAAGTTTGGGTACCACTGTGCTGAGAGTGTCTATAGCAGTACCCAAAACCTGTAGGGCTTGGAAAGACCTGGTTGAAACCCTGAAAGTCACTCCAGGGGGTTAGGACTGACCTAGAAAGATCAATAATCTGACTTTGTCTTGACCTTGCTTTTTAATTAGTGCCTCTTCAACTTTAAAAGACACCTGAAAACTTGATTTTGGGAAATCCCTTTTTGTCACTCCCTTTCAAATAGCTGACTTAGGCCTACCGGGTTTCATAAAGTGAAATTAAGCCCCTTGCTCCGGAGCAGTTAAGATGACTTTCCATAAGATAACACTAGAGGGTGACGTAACTGCCTGGACCCGTAACTGCTCTGGGTTTTGCCCTGAGTCCTTTCCAAGAATAAAGTTTGAGCCACCTGGGAATGATGCTTCCCTTTATTAGCACCTGGATCATTAAATTGCATGGCATCATGAACATTATATATCCAAACATCGACCTGGGGGCAACGGCAAAAATGGTATAATATTATATGACTCAATAAAACCGGGTTAATTCCAGGGACCAAATATCTTCTACCTACCCAGGCTTTGCCCCCCTTCTGCCCCCAAGCTTGGCATTAGAGCCTGTTTTCTTAGCAGTGAGTGCCTGTTGCTAAATCATGTGTATCCTGGGAGACTCTTAATGCACAATCTCCTTTTTCCTGTTACTAAAGCAGGGAAGAAAGAAGCAATTGTTTGAGTGGGGGATTGCTGGGGGGAGAGAGAGAGAGAGAGAGTGAGAGAGTGAGAGAGAGAGATCTCAAAAGAGAGATAAAGAGAGAGTGCAAAAGAGAGAGCGTGGAAGAAAGAAATGAAAGAGAGCATGAGAGAGAGAAAGAGCAAAAGAGAGAGGGATCAAAAGAAAGAGAATGAAAGAGAGTGGAAGAAAGAGAGAAAGCAAAAGAGAGCGCATGGAAGAAAGAGAGAGTGAAAGAGAGCGTGGAAGAAAGAGATGAAAGAGCACGAGAGAGAGACAACAAGAGAGTGCAAAAGAGAGAGCGTGGAAGAAAGAAATGAAAGAGCATGAGAGAGAGCAAAAGAGAGAGATCAAAAAAAAAGAATGAGTGGAAGAAAGAGAGAAAGAAAAGAGAGAGCGTGGAAGAAAGAGTGAAAGAGAGCATGGAAGAGATGAAAGAGCACGAGAGAGAGAGAGAGAGAGAGAGAGCAAAAGAGAGAGGGATCAAAAGAGAATGGGAGAGAGTGGAAGAGCAAAAGAGAGAGCGTGGAAGAGAGAGTGAAAGAGAGAGTGTGGAAGAAAGAGATGAAAGAGAGCACAGGAGAGAGAGAGAGAGAGAGAGAGAGAGAGAGAGAGAGAGAGAGAGAGAGCTCTTGCTGTAGGTACAAGTGGTTGGAGAGACTAAGCAGAGATTTTTGTGCTCTATTCCCTGCCAATTTAGAGGGGGGCATGGCAGGGTAACCATATGTAGGACATATCCTCCTTTTTAACGCTTGTGTCCTGGAAAAAATCTTCATTGTCCTCCTTTTCCGTGCAGCATATAGCCTTTTTGGAATAATAAATTATATGCAATAGTTTTAAATTTAATAATAAGAAATATATTGTTTCAATTAACTACACAAATCCAATATACAGGATTGTTTTTTGCTTTTATTTTGTCAGGCCCTTTATTTTTCTTGGGTGTCCTACATTTGGATGTCTTTGTCCTCTTTTTTGGGGGGTACAACATATGCTCACCGGGGCCCCCCGGGAGTTTACAAAACACAGGCAGAAGAGAGTTTGCAAATCAGTTTTTCAATTTCAGTTGAACTTCAAGTCACTTCAATTTCTGAGGAGCCATTTTTGAGGAGCGTCATTTTGAGGAAGGTGGTGGCCAGCGTGCCCCTCTCCATACAAAGGCGCACGTGCGCAGGCGCACACGCGTACACACACAAACTCCAACACACACTGTTAGTCAAGCGACAGGAGGTTTATTTCTGTACAAGTCTCCCTCAGGATTGACAAGAGCCCCTTCCCCATCCTTGCTTACACAGTAAACAAGCGGTTCAAACTGAAAAAAACACACACAACACTGAGACAGGCCTCCTCTCACAAACCCTGGACATCATGCGGGACCACCGTGCTCCCCTTGCGGGGTCCTTCCTTCTTCCCTTGCGTCAGCCATGTTGAGAATGGAGTGAAACTGTGGGAGATTGGGACTAAACCCCCCCCCTCTAAAGTTGCGTCCCTTTTGAGCCCTGTGGGGAGCACACCTGAGGGAAAGGAAAGGAAGACGGGATTGTCGCTATCATCCACAATACTAAAAACCAAGTCGCCCCCCCCAAAAGGCCGCTAATATTTTGCCTTATTCAATTTGTGGGGTGCACGTGTGTTTATTGGGGTTGCCGCCTTTCTGTCCAGGTGGAGACTCGTCGCCTTGGACAACTTCTTGAGAGGAAACCAAAAACTCAGTAGATGCTTGGTTCACCCCCCACTCCTCAGAACAAGTTGTGGGGAGGTTCCCCCTTCCCACCCCTCAGAACAAGCTGTGGGGAAAGGGCTGCACCGGTTGAATTTTTGCCCGTCACGAAGCTGTTCAAGGACTTTTTTGCCCTGTGGGTTACAATGGATTCAGAACATGGATTGAAAGGCTCATGTTTTTGGGGTGTGTGAGAGAGAAAGAGAATAAATAAGACAAAATGGTCGCACAAAACGTTGCGTTGTCCAACGGCTGACAAAAAAAAAGTCTGTCTCTTTGAAGCTGGCTCAGTCCTTTGCCTCTGCGAGGGATGTGCTGTTGGCGGGGAAATCACAGCCTGTGGCGCAAGACAGGTCGCCACAGAGGACCGGAATCAAAACCATGTGCGCGGTTCTGGAAAGCCGTGACTCTCCCGGGTTCAGTGCAAACTGCCAGAAGCCTTTCTGAATGGGCCTCACTTCTTCAGGACAGGAATGGGGGAAGAGAACGGGTGCCTATGGAGGGGGACTGTGGAGAAAGGAAGTTTTTTGTCTTCATAACTCCTCGTAACTCCTTCAAAGGACATCTTTTGTTCACGTCGAACGTCTCCTTCTTTTCCCTGGAGAGTTTAAGGCACTGTTAACGGAAGGAGACAAGTTAAAAAAATTCATCCAGTGCACGTCCCCTTTAGTCAGAGTCGGTAAAAATCCAGCTTAGAAGTGCAACGGGGTTTATCGGGGGGGGGGGGGATGAGGGGGAAGAGTCTGAAATTTAAAAAGCACTAAATCAACAAGCGTCCCTCGAAACACGAGGGGACACGAGAAAAGTTGCTCTAGATCCTCGGTTCAGGTGGGAGACTTGCTTGCACGCCGTATGACGTGGCCCTTTGTTAAAAGCGCGCACGCCGTTCGCACGCGGAGGCAGTCGGTGGAGCCGTTTCATGTGCCGGTTTTGAAATAACAGCCTTTCTCCACCGCAGGTCTCCTCCAGCGCAGAAAATGTGGAGTGAGGGTACAAACGGGTTCCGTGTCATCCGTCGGCAGGCCGGTCTGCCGCTTTCCAAGCTGCAGTGTGCATTGGCAGTCTCCAGATGGCATCGTTGCATGGAGGGAAGAGTAAACCAGAGACGTGTCCTGGGTCTGGAAGATGGTGGCTGAGCTCCCAGCACCCTCCGCGTTGGGTTTTGGCCCCACAACGGGGGTGACGTTGGGAAGAGAGTTGTGTGGACAGAATGGGACAGACAGGTTCCTGTCCCTCAAAAGCTGCTGTTTATGATTTATTACACACTAACGGGGGGGGGGGGAATTAATTAAAGACAGAAAGAAGAGAACATTTCAGTGCCACCCCTCAAAGGACCGGGGTGGTGCCTGCCCCTGCCCTACACTGTTGGTGTCTCCTTCCCGGAGTCTGTGAGGCTGTTGGGCTGCGCTACTCTTCAGCTACTCAAGGCCTCTCCGTAAAAGTCACCATCTTTACTCAATGCTTTATTAGGACTTTCTCCCTCTTTTTTTTGGTTTTTGTTTTGTTGGTTTTTTTAAGAAAAAAAGAAAAAAAATCCGGCTTAGAAAAATCCCTCAAGAGTCACCAAATTGTCCTGGGTGTCTTCCCCGCTGCCTCCATCTGCTGGTGCTGGGATCTCCTCCCTTCTCAGGGACTGGAGGGCAGAGGGGAAGGGCCATTGGAAGCTACATGCGTGAAGATGGGCTGGCCAGCTCGTAGAAAAGCAGGTAGGCATCGCTGCTCCGGACGTGGCTTGAAGAGAGCGGCGTCACACTGCGGGGAGGAGGGAAAAGAGATAAAGCTATTGGTGAACCCCCAAAAGTCACCTTATACACAGGGTGACCATATGTCCTAATTTTCTAGGACACATCTTCATTTTTAGCCTTCATTGTCCTCCTTTTCCTTGTGAGCACGCAACAGGTAGCCTTCTTGTAATTCATGAATTAAATGTAATACGTGATTATATAATACTTTTAAATTTAATAATAATAAGCAATATAGGGTGCAATCTAACCAGTTTAGGCCAGCCTAACTCACCTGGCCATCTTCCCGGGGGAGGTTGTTATATGCCTGTGCAGTGCCCTAACCCCACCACGAGCAGGGCAGAAGTGGCACTTCTGTGACACCCTCAGGTTGACACCGGATTTATGCCCACATAACCGGAGGTTAGGACTGCAGCCATATGGCGAAATCCAGAGTAACTACGGGGAGTCATTGCTCCGGTGCAAAAAACAATTTGCTCTAGATTGCAATATGAATTTCCCCATAGGTTTTCACTAGGTGATGCCGTAACTACGGGTGCACGTAATGTCTCTTACGTGCTCCTGTAGTTACTCTGGATAGTGTTTAAATTAACCACATGAAAGCAACATGTGTATTTTCAGCTTTTATAATGTCATGCCCTACATTTTTCTCGAGTATCCTACATTTTTTGGGGTTGTCCTCATCGGTTATGACATATGGTCACCCTGCGTTATACAGAAACAGCTCATTGAGCTATCTTTAAGTAGCCTTCTTCCTTTCAGTCCAGTTCCTCCTGTTCTTGGGAACCTCTGGATCTTTGCCCTGATCCTGGGCAGATTGGGCGAGATCCAAGTTGCATGGATTTGCACTCAGGTGGCACAGTGGCCCTTTTTAAACACTATACAGTAATACAGAAAACAAACTATACAGTACAATGTTTAAAAACATTATGAGATCCATATTTACCGGGAGTCATTGAAGACGTGCCACTCTCCAGACACGGGATTCTTGCAGTAGGCTGTGTAGTGACCTCCCATGGTTGTCCCACTGTGATTGGAGACGGCGTACAGGTTGTAAATAGCATGATCTGCACAAAGTGAGGAGAAAATAAACAGATACAGTTGTTCATCATCATTGTTATTTTGTTGTAGGAACAGAAAGCTGATCAACACATTACATTTTTCATGCACAAAAAGTCGTAGGCCTATATCCTAAAGTGAAATTAAGCCCCTTGCTCCGGAGCAGTAAAGATAACTTTCCATAAGATAACACTAGAGGGTGATGTAACTGTGTGGACCCATAACTGCTATGGATTTTGCCCATACATACACAAACACACACATGAACACACTACACAGCCACATAAGGCGTTGTTACCATTCTTGGACTCTTAACTGGATGATCAAGGCTGGTAAGAGGCCAGCAATGATATACCCATATTTACTTGAATCTAATGTGCCATTAAATCTAACGCACACCCGGATTTTAAAAGGCTTGAGATAAAAAATGTTTATTGGGGACTGTAATGCACAGTTGCAAAGCAGGTGCAAAATTTAATTTTACTTCATACTACAAGTTATATGATGATGATGATGATGATGATAATATGACAATTGGTTTATGCTATGATTTTTACCTAACTGCACTACATTATACAACAATGGGTTTATGTTATAATTTTATTACAATTCAGTAAACTGTTAAATACTAACCTATTCTTATCATCAGGGCTTTATTTCTGGGGGTACTCACTGGTACTCAGTACTGGCACCCTTTTCCACCTTCCCCCCAGCAACTAATTAATAATTAATCATATAGGGATTACCTCTGGTGAGTACTGGCATCTTTTTCCCGAGGAAAAAAAGCACCGCTTATAATCAAAATTCCATATTTACTCCAATGTAATGCGCCGTCGAATCTAACGTGTGGCCTGATTTTGGAGACTAAATTCAACTGAAAAGGTGCACGTTAGATTTGAGTAAATCTGGGACATGCTTATTCCAGAATGATGTGCAGTGAACATAGTTCTGTCCAAGAACTGCATCATGCCCGCTCAGTCCTTCTGCCTACACCCCTCACATTCCTTCTGCTTAAACAGCTCCTGCTTCCCCTTTCTCCAAATACTCACTGCTGCTTTGGGAAGCAAATTCCCTCAGATCCAGATCTTTGAGTGGGAAATTGACGAACGTGGTGAGTTTGCTGGACCGCATCCTGGCTTCAGAGAACCGCTTCAGGTCTGAGATGGGAAGTTAAGGAATGACAGAAGTTTGCCAAGAAGGCTTTAGGAGATGGAGGGGAGACACTTGGGAGGTCCTCTTTGCACCACTAGGGCATCTGATGCACCACTAGGGCATCTCCATTAGGGCACCTTCACTCTGATGCACCACTATGGCATTTTCTGGGTTTACAGAATGGGATCCTCCACCCATCACCCAAGGCTCGATGTGGTAGTTGTGCATCAAGCCCACATTCTAAGAAAAATATACTAATGTGCTATATATCAGGGTGACCATATGTCCTAATTTTCTAGGACACGTCTTCATTTTTAGCCTTGAGAAAACCTTCATTGTCCTCCTTCACCTTGTGAGCAGGCAGCCGGTAGCCTTCTTGTAATTCATGAATTAAATATAATACATTATTATATAATACTTTTAAATTTAATAATAAGCAATATAGCACGCAATCCTAACCAATTTGGGCCAGCCTAACTCACCTGGTCTATCTTCCCGGGGGAGGTTGTTATATGCCTGTGCAGTGGCCTAACCCTCCCTCCCAATGAGTAGGGAGGAAGGGGCACTTTTGTGACACTTCCAGATCGACACCGGACTTATGCTCGCATAACTGGATGTTAGGACTGCAGCCACAGTGTTTCAATTAAACACATGAAAGCAACATGTATGTTTTCAGCTTTTATAACGTCATGCCCTACATTTTTCTTCAGTGTCCTACATTTTTTGGGGTCGTCCTCTTTTTGGTGATGACATATGGTCACCCTGCATTATACAGAAACAGCTCATTGAGCTATCTTTAAGTGCTAATGTGCTATGTATCAAAGCCACCTTGCACACCTTATTTGGAATAAATTATTCTTTTTGGGTTACAAGAAGTACACTGAGGTTGCAATCCTAAACTCCAGTTAGGCTGGAATATGTCCTATGCTGGCCTGGGGGTGTCATGAAAACCAAACCCACTTCTGTGCCACTCCTTGGGGAGAGGTTAGGCTAGTGCACAGATATACGCCACCCCACCATGGAAATGGGGAGTAGGTGAGTTGTGCTGGCTTAAATTGGTTAGGACTGTGCCCTTTGATCCTAACTCTGTCCCTGATTGTGGTTTCATTCATATGCTTTGAAGCAGATCAGTACAGACAGACTTTTAAAAAATTAAAATGCAGATCTGAGGCTGCCTGAATCACTTCTGACACTTATTAAGGTCTTCTTGATCAAGGGTTGATCACCCAGCAGCGCTATCTGCGATTCCCTTACACTGGACTTGGGAATGGGACGCAATCATCAGGAGGAGGAAAAAAGGATACGTAACACCAGGATCTTGGGGAACCTTTGAATGCTGAACTTTTTTGTGCATTTCGTCCTGGCCTTGCAGTGGTAGCAGGTCTGATAGAGAAATGGAAGCAAAATTAGTGTAAAAATACAGTTATTATTAGTGTAAAACAAGAACGCTAGCCCTACAATCCAGAGTAACTACGGGAGCACGTAAGAGACATTAGGTGCACCCGTAATTACTGCACCACCTAGTGTAAACCTATGGGAAATCCATATTGCAATCCAGAGTAAATTGTTCTTACACTGGAGCAAGGACTCCCCATAGTTACTCTGGACTGCGCTCTAGGTCTGGTGTGAGTGCTGTCAGTAGAATAAGAGGCCTGCACACCTACTGATCAACCAGGGGTCCTTCTGAGGGTATACTCATCAAGGGGATACTTTTTGAAGGGTTACTCAATGAGTACCGGTACTGTGTGAGTACTGGGACCTCTGTGGTCCCCCAAGTAGACATGCCTATGATGACAAAATAGCATCTTCATGGTGAGCATCCCCACATTGATCATCTTGTGGTGAGTATCACCACATTTATCAGATGTTATCATCTTCATGGTGATAACATGAAGATGATAATCATGTTTGTTTGTTATTTGTTTATTTATTTATTCATTTATTTCTAGAAAAAGCACTATGATAGGGTGCAATCCTGAGTAACTTCAGGGAGTCCTTGCTCCGGTATAAGAACAAGTTACTCTGGATTGCAATATGAACTTCCCATAGGTTTTCACTAGGTGGTGCAGTAACTACGAGTGCACGTAATCTCTCTTACATGCTCCCGTAGTTACTCTGGATTACAGGGTTTGTCATGAGCTTTCTCTGCCATGGGGCCCTCAACCAAATGAC
This sequence comes from Cryptoblepharus egeriae, assembly GCA_030015325.1. Classification (NCBI taxonomy): domain Eukaryota; kingdom Metazoa; phylum Chordata; class Lepidosauria; order Squamata; family Scincidae; genus Cryptoblepharus; species Cryptoblepharus egeriae. The sequence continues at coordinate 3,783,363 of JAREYC010000011.1, forward strand.
GCTGCCACAATGAATCAACCCATTGGTCTCCATAGCTGTGGTCTACTCTGATCAGCAGCTGTTCTCCAGGGACTTTAAGTTTGGTCGTCCATGGCATGGCACTCACTTGGTTTTACAAATTACGCACAATTTACACAAAAGGATTTAAATGGATTTAAAGGATTTAATTTCTGACCCATTTACACATTTAAATTCCGGCCCACATAGAGAAGGGAAGAGCAGGTGAAGATCTGGAACTCAGTGCTCCGAACGTCTATTGCATGTTGCAAACAAAAATTAAATTGGATTTATGACGGGGGTCGCCTCTCAAAAGAGTGTTTGCACTCATTGTGCACAATCTATACATTTTGCCGTTGCTCCCCCCAACCCGATTTTTCCCCATTCAACCCTGTACTCTGTGTTTGGCTCTTACAGGTTTTTCGTCTCCATCCAGAATATCTTCCTTGGTGAAGAGCCGCATACAGTCGATCAGATTCACCTCCCCGTAGCCCTGAAGGGGGGGGGGGGTAAAAAAAAATAAGAGAGAGGTTAGGAGAGTGAACGAGAGCTGCTGAGTCAGAGGGAATGGAAGGTGAAGGATTGCGGAGGTCGGCAAGCACCATCGCAAGCTGCGCAGTTACCTTGGCAATGGGCAGCGAGAGGTCCCAGAAGGGATCAAAGGCCGTCGAGCAGTATCCGCATGCGCTGCACGTCAGGGAACTCTTCAGCTGTCCCACAAAGAGATCTGAGGAGTAGAGATGGCCGTGTGAAAAGAGAGAGCATCCAGGGTAGATGAAAATGTTACTGAAGTGTGCCTTTTAATCCAGCTGCCCCTATTATTATTATTATTATTATTATTATTATTATTATTATTATTATTATTATTATTATTATTATTAAATACACAGCAAACAATTTCGTGCTGGTTTCATTCTCATCACCAGTCGGACCCTTCCCAAGAGTCTAGGACTGTGTGATGTAGCGGCGTATAATTCGTGCTGATCCCAGAAGAGCGGCTTTCTGCAGTTGGCAGAGTGATATTCTGTCAATGCCAAGAGTTTTCAGGTGCCTGCCAAGGTCTTTGGGCACTGCAAATAATAATAATAATAATAATAATAATAATAATAATAATAATAATAATAATAATAATAATAATAATTCTATTATTATTATTATTATTAATACAATTAATAATTATTAATATAATTAATAATTATTAATAATTATTAACTGCTATTATTAATTAATTAATTAATTAATTAAATTTGTACCCTGCCTTTTTTGGCACACAACTGATTCAATGGAGAGGTTCCAGGGTAGATGAAAATGTTACTGAAGTGCGCCTCTTAATCCAGCTGCCCCCACATTATTATTATTATTATTATTATTATTATTATTATTATTATTATTATTATTATTATTATTATTATTAATTAATTAATTAATTAATTAATTAATTAAAATTAATTAATTAAATTTGTACCTGGCCTTTTTTGGGCCATGACTGATTCAAGGGAGAGGATCCAGGGTAGATGAAAATGTTACTGAAGTGCGCCTTTTAATCCAGCTGCCCCACATTATTATTATTATTATTATTATTATTATTATTATTATTATTATTATTATTATTATTATTATTATCATTAAATTTGTACCCTGCCTTTTTCAGGCCACGACTGACTCATGGCGGCTAAACATTATTAAAAACATTCAATTAAAAAACCATTTAAAACCATTTAAAACATGCATAAATTAAAAACAACAGTAACCCCCCCCCAACCTCTGCCTCAGTTAAAAGCTTTGTAAAAATTAAAAATACACTCACCTCCAATCCGGCTGTCCTCCCTATCCAGATATCTCATCCACATTTGCCTGCCTTTTTCATCGTCACTGCAAGAAACAAGAGAAAAAAGAAGATGAAGGAGGTCCTTCATCTTTTGGGCTTCGCAGGAAAAGATATTGTATTTATTCAAATCTAATGCTCCATCAAATCTAATGTGCACCCTATACTTATTTAAAAAATATCACCGTCACTCAAATTTAATTAAATCTAATGCGCAGCCTGATTTTGGAGACTAAATTCGGCTAAAAACAGTAAGCGTTAGATCTGAGAAAATACAGTATTTCTTATGACACCCAAAAGGCTTGGAGACTAATTTGGGGAAGGTTTCCTCTCTACCTGTATTCCTCATGCCTTGGTACAGATACCCCAATTTACATAAATTTATATGTAAGAGATAGAGCCAGAGTTTTGGAGAGAGTATTAGGGCACAATCCAGAGTAACTACGGGAGCACGTAAGAGACATTAGAAGCACCCGTAGTTACTGCACCACCTAGTGAAAACCTATGGGTAATTCATATTGCAATCCAGAGTAAGTTGTTCTTACTCCGGAGCAAGGACTCCCCGGAGTTACTCTGGATTTCACCCATAGAGACAGATCCAGAGGATTTTAAGGTTTCCCACAGGCCAGATGTGGATCTTTCTGCAGGCCACATCTGGTCCATGGAGGTAGGTTTGGGCACCTCACTATAAGGCGGTGGTTCCAAAAAATTTGTATGCCATGACCCACATTTTCCTCTGCAATATGCTATGACAAATCTGCACCAAAAGCATCCCAGTGTGGAACCACCCAGGTCTACCTGTCTATGGCTGCAATCTTAAAAAACACCTTCCTGGGTATAAGACCCATTGAACACAATGGGGCTTACTTTTGAGTAGACATGGTTAAGATTGTGTATGTCTTGTTGGTAACTCAGTACAGTAATACAGAATACAAAACATACTGTGTTTAAAAGTTTTAAAATACAGAAAATCATTGCAAAAAAAATAAAAATAAAAAATTAGCATCATTGTATTAAGGCTCACACTAGTATGGAAAGTATCCTGTGTGTACCTAAAGCGTCTGGGTAAGATCAGAAAATGTAAGATCTCAAAACATTGATGAGCACTTTTCTTGGCTGCAAGGCTCTACTTGGACAAATAAAAACCAAACCCTGCTGGATCCCGGTACAAATTACCCCCTGCTCCCACCCATGGATTCTGCCTTGCCCCCTTGCCCCTGTTCCTACACACTTGACCGTGACTCACGGGAGATGATCTAGGCTTTCGCTGTTGGCTTTGGGGCGCACCAAGACGCGGTTCACCTCACTGTGGAGCCCGTCAAGAAGGAACCGCAAGAACTCCTGAGCATCTTGCTGGCTGCAATAAGAAAGAGACACTCCGGTGAATTGGGACATCACTGGTCCAACACTCGACTTAGCCTCAAATGGGTCACACGGTTTTGGGAGACTGGTTCTCCTATTAAACCTCAGTTTCCACATCTGGAATGTGTGGTTAATACGCTGGCCATAAACCTGATTATCCACTCTTCCCATCCTGATTCTACCTACCTACTAGAGGGTTGCTGTAATTCTTTTCCACAAAATCAGGACAGGACCCTCTGTCCCATTTGCAAGTGTGTAAATACAATCCCCCAAAATCAGGATTGTCCTGTTTTTTGGGACATGTGGCAACCCTAACCTACTACCTATTTGCTTATTAGTCAGTGTCAGCCTACATCCTTATCTTTATCCATCTAAGGATGCAGTGGCATAGCGAGAGGGGGACAGAGCAGTCAGTCTTGGACGGAGAAGTGGTCAGGGAACGGGTAAATTACCCCAAATGGGGTAAAAATGAAATTCTTAGGGGTAATGGATGGGGCACTGGGGAGGAGTTTGAGCCAGCGGCGGCTTTGCACGCCTAGGTCTGTAGGAGCACATCCTACATTTTGTCCTACATTTGAGCCAGCGGCGGCTTTGCACGGCTAGCACTGTAGGAGCACATCCTACATTTTGTCCTACATTTTAAAAAAAGTCCGGATTTTTTGAATAGATTGAATAGATTCAATAAAATTTTGAATACAAATAATTAATAATATATGATTTCCTTCCCTTCAAATCAAGGGGGTCAAGTTGGTATATCTAAATATATTTTGGGGTAAAAAGTAAAAAAGTTCCCTGACCCCTGCCTTGGAGCATGGAGCACAACCTGTCCCCAAATGAATTCCCCACTACTTTGTCTCCCCTCTTATATTATCTATCTATCTTTTCCCTGTGTCTCCCCATATATATCCCCCCCCAAATTACTGTTCAGTAAAAGGCAAAAAAGGGGGATAGGTAAAAATGCCTCTTACTTGTACCCAACAAAGCGGGGGGCGTATCTCTGGATCTGTGTCTTGAATTCAGAAGGACTCACAGATTCGTTCGGAGGCGATGTCCAAAGCGCCCGGATGAGCTTGGCAAATTCTGGCAAGAGAAGAAAAAAGGGGGATGTGAGAATGTACACCAAAAGGTTACCTTTGAGAAGTGGGGGCTGTCACCTTGACATGGGGGTGGTTGACAAACCTGTGTGTGACAGATCCCAAGCCTGGTTTTAACAACCGATGTAACCCACCAGATCAAACGTAGTTTACTAGCTACACTGTGATGAGGCTCCCTGCAAAACCAAATGCTTTGCACCCCTCTGGCTACACCACTGTGTAGAACATACAGCACCAAGTAGTCAAAACCATTGATGATCCACAATAAACTTAATTTTAATGAATTATTGGAATGACGCAAATGGTGAATTGAGTTCTGCTTGGGGGGATCACAAGTTATGCAGGTCTACCCAAAGTGATCGAGGATGGATGAGCAATCTGGGGAGCTTGGGGGTGTAGGAAGGCTTCACGTTCCCCAACAGAACTCTCATGTGCCACTTCTTGGGGTCCACTGTTGTTAAATCCCACCCCACATACTATGCTTAAAAATGTTTAAATTCAGAAAATTGCTAAAAAATCAGCACTATTGCATTTACCCCCAAATCCAGAGTAACTATAGGAGCACGTAAGAGTTACTCTTACTCAAAATCCGCAGTTACTCTGGATTTTGCCCTTAGACTCATACTAGTATGGAAAGTATCCTTGTATGGAGAGCAGGGACATCTGGGGAAGGGGCAGAGAGTGGATGGCTTACGGACCCCACCTGACATGAGGGCCATCTGCATGCGGCTGTTGTTGTTGAGATCGCGGACGTATTGGTTATGTAGGCAATAATCCCGAAGCTCTTTGGTGTTGCTCAGACACTGCAGGATGGAGTTCATGAAACACTGTGGGAGGCAAAAGCAGAACATGTGGAAAGTTTCAGTCTCATGAGGGCCCAAGGTGGGGGGGGGGTACAGGGATGACATCAGACCTGGACCCAGGGTCAAAATCTGGGGCCAAGGGGGTCCAGGAGGTGAAAGAGGGGAGCTGGAATTTCCTGGAATGTCTAAAAATGCTTGCATACATTGTGTGACAACCGGAAATCATGTTCTGCGTGGCCTATGCGATTTTATATATTATAATTAATAGAAAATTATGATCTAATAATTGTATTAAATTATAATCTAATGATAAAGGGAATATTATTTGCACCTCATCATTTTTGTATCTCATTGTTTTATGTTTAAGGTATTTTTGGTAGCCCAAAAGTCCCCACCCAACAAGGCATCCTCCAAGTCTCTGGTTGTGAAAGTAAGATGGGGAAACAAAACTGAATTCATTGCCATTGTGGGGATTCAACCCCAGAGCAAAAAATGCGTCCGTGGGATGGGTGTGCCGCTTTAGGTGGCGCAGATACATGGGTGGCAGAGCAGTGGAGAGGGAGGCATGACACAATTTCCTGAGGTTGTTGCACAACGGGAAACCGAGAAATGTCACCAGGAAAGAGGAACTAAAGTGTGCACTGGTAGCATTTGAGGGAAGCCCTGCTGAAATGTCCTCCACGTCACCCAACCCATCTAACAGGCTAAGGGAAGCCTGCTTGAGAGCATGCCAGGGGTGACCCTTGACCCGTACACCCCTCTCCCCCCATAGGGTGGCTCAAAAGTGCCTTTCAGCATTTTAGTGACACCCCCAGGTCAGGAGAGGTCTTGTGCCCCCAAGACATATGCCGGCCTAACCCGGGGTTAGGATTGCACTATGAAACTTCAAAGAGAAGTGCACAGATTTGGAGAACTACTCTGAAGGAGCAGAAGGAGACAGTGGAGATCCACTTACAGTGTTGCCGAGATTTCGGAGGCCGGTCAGACCCTGCACCGACTTGGAATTCTGCAAAATATAAAATATATAATGAAGGTGGAAATGCAAAATTTTGTGTAAGAGACAATTCAAGGTGGACTTCTGAGTAGTAGTGAAATTACGATACGAAGAAAAGCTCTTAGACCAAGCAAGGTCCAGAAGACCTTGCTGGTTCTGGTGTTGGTTCTCAATTATGGCTCTTAAGGTCCTGAGTCAAAATCCAGCATTGCCCAGGGTGGTAGGTGGTGGGCTGAGTCTGATACACCATGAAAAATCAAGTCTGTAGCTTCAAGAAAAAAAAATTTAAAGAGGACTTCAGATTCAGTCCTTGGTTTCTCTAGCCCTTAGATGCCCATCTAAAAATAGCCCAATTTGCATAAATTTGCATTTCCGGACTTTGGATCCGGATGGGCATCTAAGGGCTAGTTATGGCCAGAAGAAACCTTGACCCTAAACTTAAATCCTCACCTCCTGTTCAGCATTTTTAGATTGTGAGCCCTTTCGGGACAGGGACCCATTAGCCATTAATTTTTCCATTTCCTTTGTAAACCACTTGGTGAACTTTTTAGTTGAAAAGTGGTATATACCGGTAAATACAGTAGGTAGGTAGGTAGGTAGGTAGGTAGATAGATAGATAGATAGATAGATATTCCCTACAATCCAAACTACAGGTGCATGTAAGAGACATTACGTGCACCCGTAGTTACTGCACCACCTGGTGAAAACCTATGGGAAATTCATATTGCAATCCAGAGCACATTGTTCTTACACTGGAGCAAGGACTCCCCGTAGTTACTCTGGATCGCGCCCATTGCGACCAGAGAACTGATGGTGGATGATTTTGATGATTTAAGGTAGGTTTCTATGTTCCCAAAACAGAGCCATCCCAACCACCCGGTAGAGCCACCACTACCTCTGTGTGCCACCATAAGCAACAACAAACAAATTAATCAATAAACTGGAAAAAACATCAATCAAAAGCAAATTCATCAATCAAATTCATTTATCAAACTGGAAAATATTCAATTCCAGTCTAGCTTCCTCCATTCATTCCGTCTACATTTCCTTTCAGCTCTGCCCCCTCTTTCTTTTCCAATCCAGAAAGAAGAGGAAGAAGAAGGTGAGCAGGCAGAGGAAGGGACCACCTCTGCCAGTCTGCTGCCTAAGGCGACTGTCTCAACTGACCTCACAGGTGGGCCCTGACAGTGCCCACCCTTTGTAAGGGTATCAGAATGCCAATCTGGAACGGAGGCCAAAGGTTTCCAGGGCATAGGGTGTGACGCTCAGGTTGCACCTCCGCTTTGAGAAAGCAAGTTCTCCTTACTGGAGGGTAATAGGACTGACATGTTTTGCAGGAAGTGTTAAGCTACCGAGATAATCCAAGAGACTTAAAACTGTTGCTAAGAAACTCAGCTGCCGCTCTCACAGACTTACTCGGGAGCAAGCCTCAGTGAACCCAGTGAAACTCACTTCGACATCAACACGCAGCGGATTACACAGCATGTCATGAATCAGGAAATCCCAGATCTCATCACACCCTATTTGTGGATCTTGTTGTCACCCTATTTGTGGATCTCAGGCTTTCCACTCCCCCTCGGTATTAGCCTCCCCATCCATAAGGCAAGCATCATGACCTACTTTTCAGGGTTGTTGTACGTACAGATTACTTGAGCCAATGTCAAGGCTTAAAAACCAGTTTTTCATGATCTATATGTTTTGTTTCTGATCTTCAAAACAATTTTTTTGACCTTTCTGATAAAGGTTTTCCTTTTCCAAATTGTTCTATCCCCCCTTTTTTGAGACAGGGAAAAAGTGGAGTTTTTCTATCCCATGCGAAATCTCATGCGACGTGTATGTGGTTCACATCATAAAAAACAATGCAAAATAAGGTTAAAAAAATATTATAACATTAAAACCTAAAACCTAAATCAGACACCAACGCAGGGCTGGATTTAGGTTTGATGAGGCCCTAAGCTATTGAAAAAAAATGGGCTGTGGGCCCAGCAGGCCAGGGTTCAAGACCCGGGTCGGCCCCACAAGACAGGGTGAGCTCCTGTCCTTAGCCCAGCTCTGTGACGCCAGCTGGATCCAATTGTATTGGCTCTGCCTTTCCATTGGACTAATTCAGTGGCATGGAGAGGGGGGATCTTTTGCTTGGGTAACAGCTCGTCCTCCATAATAATCTAACCCAGGCTTTCGTGATTTGCATGCAGCGTATGCAGCGCCAAGCACGATACCAGAGTCTTCCAAGACTGACGGAGGACTGCTTTAAGCTATTGAAGGGAATGGGGCCCTTTATACTATACTATACTATACTATTATAAGTATATGGTATTATAGTATTTTTTATCTTATATTTTGGAAATGTAAATCCAATTTTTTTCCTTTAAATCCCCCCAAGAAAGTGGGGCCTTAATATAAAGCTGGTTTACCTTATATATAAATCCCTCACTGCCCCAATGGATCACTAATTAAAGCCATGTTCATTTAAAAAGTGTCCGCCTGACATCAATACCGTAGTTAAAAACCATTTTGAATAAAAAAAGTCTAAATAGTACGGACTGGAATATTAATGGAATGTGTGCTGTTTATACAATTCAATTAATTATGTGCTTTTCTCCAAATTCTTTTGTCCTCTCTCTAATTTAACAAACAATTTTGATTGCTTTGATACTTTGGAATATGTGGTTAAAAATCCAGCATTGAATTTTTTAATTTTATAGTTTTTTATTTTATAAAAATGCGGATATCAAACACACAGGAAAGAGTTGCAGCTCTGCACAGAAAGGTACGTCTGGTGTGACGCCGCAGGTTCACCTCACCGCCTTGGTTTCCTGCGGAGGTGCTTCCCCAGCACTTCCACTGATCACCTGGAAAGGATCCGGTAGAGGGCAAAGTCCATGAATGATGCACGTGCACAGCTGCAGTTGGGGAGATCGCGGTTCAAGAGGGCGCCAACTTCAGCAGCTGGTGCACGTTGGCAGTTTGGTGTCCTCAGGAACCACCCCACCGTGAACGCTTGGAATGAATCCAACTGGCACCCGACGAAGGCACATGGGTCATGCGCAGTCTCCTTGGAGGAGGATGTGAGCCACCAATGCAGGTAGGAATTGGAGGAAAGGTTTTGGCATGCAGAAGAGGCCTTCTTGTCTGATGGACTCTGCTCACCCCCTGGGCAGGACGGCATTCCCGCACCCCCAGCAACAACAGGAAACCAGAACTTCAGGACAACCGTGTCCTGCAAAAAAGCAACCCATATCTGAGAAGACCTGAGCTTTGCTTGCCGAAGATTTTGCCGAGAGTGCCTTCCCAGAATGACCTGCATCACACTTGTCTGACCCCCGGCAGTAAGACCGAGGAAGACTCTAGGTCCAAGAGCGGAGAAGAAACATTGGACTAGATAGAATAATGTTCGGTGTAGGGCACTGAACATGCGCAATGCTCCAAATGGGAATCCCAGAGGTTGCCATCTATGGTAAGTGTTCTCCAGGAAATGCCAAACCAAGGAGGACTATGGAGATTTGCCACAAGCCACAAAAGAAATAGTATTTGATTCAGCAGGTCCAACCTTTTTATACACTGATTTTTTATATGTGGATTTAACGTACCAAAAATGGTCACTGCAAATCACCGTTTTAAAAACTGCTTTTCCACTGTTGTAGAGAAGCAGTCATGCAAGAATTACATTCTTCATTCCCAGAATTAAACCTCGGTCGATATCGAGGCAATTATTCCATTAAGTAGGCGTACAATACAGGAGCAAGAAACCTGGAACTGGGTGTTTAAACCTATTTTCCCCACTGCTTTTTAATCTACGGATTTTTTTTAATCCATGGGAGGTTCCAGAATGAAACCCTAGAGGATAATAAGGGACACCTGTAATCTGTGGAACTCTGTGCCACAAGATGTGGTGACATCTGGCCTTGGCACTTTGCAAAGGGGATTTCTGGAAAAATCCATCGCTGATTACAAGCGATGATGGATCCACGTAACAACCTCGTGGCTGACTTGGATGCCAGATACAATGGAGCGCACCAGGATTCAGGGCTCTATTCATCTTGTATGTTCCCCATGGCATTTGGGGAGGTACATGATGGAAGCTGGACTATATGGTCCTATAGCCCATAGGACTATAGGACCTAGCAGGACTCTTCTTATGTTCTCATGCTGGAGCAAACATCAGGGGATGGCCATCGGTTATTGTTCTGTCTGGGTGCCTTCTTGGGCCACCTGCCTGGCCGCGGCAGTGTTGGATGAGAAGGTCCCTTGGGCTGACCCTTCATAGCCAGATCTTCACTGACTCCCTTTCTCGGTGGCTGAGATCGATGGCTCAGTCAGGCTTCTGGGTACTTCCTTGCTCCTGGCCCAGATCTGGGGTTCAATGGGTTAAAACTGCAACTCGTCTCCAAGCGACTTGCACCCCAGAAACTGAGGAGGAGGAAGGGGGCTGCTGTGCCAGCAGCTCTAAAATAGCAGTACTTGGCATGCAAGTGTAGGAGGGAAACAACCCTCCCCTCCTGTCCCTGACAACAGCCCAAAATAGACCGGCTCCAGCAGCACACTTTGTGCGGTGACAGCATCAGTGGACGTCACAGGAAAGTGGGAAATGGGTCCCCATCCTCAGTCTGTAGGATGGAGGAGGAAGCCGGGGTAGCAGATCCTGCACTGTTTGGGGGTGCAGCCCTGGGAGGTCAGGCCATGCCACTCCAGCATCTTTTGAGGGTCCTCTGAGACCTTTCAAGCAGTGGCATAGCTATGGGGGTGAAAAGCACTAGCCCATCAATCCAGAGTAACTACAGGAGCACGTAAGAGACAAAACATGTACCCGTAGTTACTGCACCACTTAGTGAAAACCGATGGGAAATTCATATTGCAATCCAGAGTAAATTGTTCTTACACTGGAGCAAGGATTCCCCGTATGTACTCTGGATTGCGCCCTAGGTTTTGCAGGGAGTCTAACCACAGCATGAAAGTGGCCCTTCTCCTTTGAAGCCAGGTGGATGCCTCTGATTTGCTTCCCCTGCCTGTAATAGGGGGAGGAGAAGAGCCCCATGCATGCTGTAGTGCGGCTTCCTGCAAAAGCTAGTGCTTTGCACCCCTCTAGCTATACCACTGCAACCTGGTTCTAGCAGAGCAGAATATTTTTAAGACCTTCCTTTAGGAGGTGGCTTGGATGCAGATCTGAGGAATTAAAAATACTGTTCCTACATTTTTTTGGCGGGGAAGGCAAGATCAGAAGGTCAAAGCATGACATTTCTTGCCCTGAGTTTCTGTTCCCAAGAAGCCGTCATGCAGGTTACCGAATTTTTTTCCTCCTCTGCAGCGGATGCAAAGGTGACGCTGGTGCAGGGCACGAGGGTTAAAGTTTGGAAAGACCGAGAAAAGCTGCCTACAAATGCTGGCTCTGCCTTTTTTAATCGGTGTCTTTCCCAAGAGATATCCAAGTCCACAGGAGTGGAAAGAATTCTTGGAAGTAGAACTAGGAACCAAGAGTGTTCTTGGTTAATGGCTCATCACTGAGGTATGCCAGACCGGCATATTGGCATTCCTTTGCTTCGGGGGCAGGAATCAGGCCCGGGACGAACCATCAGCCTGGGTTCTTCCAGGGAAAGGATCAGATCCCTGAGGGCACGTGTACCTCATGCTAGGAGAGCAACTTGGAAATCACATATAGAGAAAAAAAAACATTCTGCACATGCTTTAGGGAAATCTCATTCTCATATACTCTAAAACTCAGAAAGTATATGGCACAGAAACTCTGGCACAGAAGACATTCTGAAGCATTCTGCCCTCTATCACCAGATCACAGCCCCATAGAAATGGAGAAGGTGAACCATCAAACCTCCTCACCCCATTCAGGCAGTACAAGGACAGGTCACCAGGGCCCAAGTCCTCCCTGCACACCCGGTTTTTAGAAACTGAGAATGGTGGTGCTTTGACCCTTTATTTCCCCTCCGATCGTTCATACAGCACCATCGCATGATAATTTGCAAGACAGCAACGAAAAAGTCTTTGCCCCGAAGAGCTTACAATGTGGACACTAATGAGACCACAGAAGAAAGGAAGGGAGATAGTGGTGGGATTAACAAGGAAAAAAAATCTGGTTATTAGATTTCGGGGTGCAAAGTGCACGATGAGAGCATTAGGGAGAAAAATGTGTCCCCAATTTTGCTAGTGCAAGGAGAAGGTGCAAGGAATGATGGTGCAAAGAGTGCCCAGGGAAAAGTGCATGATAAGAGCATTGCGGAGAAAAATGTGCCCCCAATTTTGCTGGTGCCCGGAGCACTAGTGCAAGGAATTATGGTGCAAAGAGTACCCAGGGAAAAGTGAACGATAAGAACACTGGGGAGAAAAATGTGTCCCCAATTATGCTGGTACCAGGAGTGCTGGTGCCAGGAATTATGGTGCAAGGAGTGCCCAGGGAAAAGTGCACTATAAGAGCACTAGGGAGAAAAATGTGTCCCCAATTTTGCTGGTGCAAGGAGAAGGTGCAAGGAATTATGGTGCAAGGAGTTCCCGAAGCAGTCACCTCCCCCCAATAGCCTTTTCTGTCTGTCTGTCCTTCCTGACAGCTGATCTGTCCTTCTCCAGCCAGTTCTGATAGGATATCTCACTCCCCCCCCTCCACTACTTGCAGAAGAACAAGCTGGAGCCAAGGAGACTGTGAGCTGCGTGCGACTCAGAGAGCACCACTGACAACTCTTACATAACTGCCTTGACTTCATTCATTGGGGGAACAAAAGGGTTGACCTACCCTGAGCCACAGGTGCTGGCGGCGCAGTAAGGAGCAGGGAAGGGGAGCGCATTACATAAGAGAACAAAAGGTGTTCCCAAAGGGCACTGACCCAAAGGGTCAGGAGGAAGACTCTGAGCATGCTGAGAAAGAGCATGGAGAGGTCGCAGCCAGTGTGGGACCCAGGAGTCCGAGTGCCCAGACGTCCTTCTCTGTCGGCACTGCGAGAGCCAAGCCTGAGACGAAAAAGCCTGAAGTCACCACCACCACCTGCTGCATTCACACCTGGAACTTAGATTAATTCAATCCTATCCATTCCGTAGAAGTACATGGGGAAAAAATAATCTTTAAAAAACGAGGCACTTGATTTGCAACACTCTGGTTTGCAATTAGGACCTGCACACCTTGTCCTCTGGTTGGTATGTGCACCCACACAAATCATCAGGGTGGCACAGAGGGTGGGTGGGTGGGCAAGCCGCCCCCGTCCTCTGCTGCCGAAGATAAGCAGGCTCCCTAGAGATGCCTCCAACTGTAGGCATGAGCATTCAAAGGGCAAGGCATGGAGTGGGCAGAAAGCAGCTGTTCCTGAGTTCTGGTTTTTGCCAAGCATGGGCAGTGCCCACACGTTTGCCCTCTTGCAAGGTTGGGCAGCTACCCCAAGTTGACACAGTGAAATCAGTGGCAGAGAACACACTCGGACCCAGATTTCTGACCATACATACAACACATCTGTGGTCGAAGTTACTTGGATGACAGATGCCAAGCAACACAGCCCCCCAAAACACGTTCCCAGGGACCCTCACCCCAAATAAAGGAAAGGGTATGAAGAATCAGAGGTGGAGGGGCAGCCCAGCTGTTCCATACCTTGGTTTTATTGAGCACCAGATTCACAAAAGTGGACACCAGCAATGATCCTGGCATGGGTGGCTTGGTCCGCAGATGCTTTGGGGTGCCGGGGAAGGGTGAAACGGGGAGTTCTTCAGGGATGGTCACTGTATAGGAATTCCGCATGCTGTAGGACAACTTTCTCCCTATCTCTCCAGGCCCTGGAGAAGGCTAAAGTGGGAGAAGGAAACTTTTTGCATGAAAGGTGGTCAAAGTGGGAGTCTCCTCTGCTGATGATCAGTTTTGCAAGGCTATTCCGGCAGCGGCACTTGGTGGATCTGCCTGTGGATCTGCCTGGGAGTGCAACACTTGGACCCAGGTCTGCTGTGCCGCCTGGTCTCTCGGCTGTGCTGCTTCTGAGTTCCGCTTCTTTGCCTCCTTCAGGCGAATGAGCTGCTGACGGCACCTGAATCACTCTGACATCAAGCAGGGGCGGTGAAAGAGGCACCCTGGCAGGCTTGCACAGAAGGGCTCCTCAAGGGAGGCGCTGACGGGCGAGGATCTGGGCACCTTTTGCAAAGGGGAAAGGCAGGGAGGACTGCAAGGGGTGACACTTGGCAGGCTTGGGTGGCATAGCTACCTGGTCCAGGGAGTGACCCCCCAAAATGCAACAACCAACCACCGCCACCAGGCATGTGCGCAGCACTGATTCCTCTCTGGATGGCAGCAGGAACCTTATTTTAGTAACAAGGAGGGCAGGGATCTGGGTTCCATCTCCGTTCCGTTCGGGGGCAGGAGGGGAAAGCAGATCCAGGCATTCAGGGTGCAATCCTAACCAATTTAATTTGGCATTACCCACCTATCTCCCCATTCTCATGGCGGTGTGGGGAGGCCGGCTCATGTTTGTGCACAAACAACACTTTTGTGTCACTCCCAGGCCAGCACGGGACTTGTGCCGAGACCTATGCCGGCCTTACTGAAGGCTAGAATTGCAGCATCAGACACTTCTGACAAGCCCCAGTGAGATGTGAGACACTTCCTTGCAACATGGTGTGCCCAAAACTTTGATGGAGCGCCTTGACAATTTTATTGCCGTGTTGGTGCACCGTGAGATCGAAGAGGTTGAAAATTGCTGGGGTCCCTGTTGGAATTTGGAAGAAATTCAGGACCTCTTCACTTGCTTCTTGCAGGATGTGTGGCCCTCAATACTGTTTCCTTCCTTCCTTCCTTCTCCAATTACCTCTTCGTTTCCCGACCGTTGCAGGAGAAAGATGTGCGCTCAGCAATGCTCTCCTCGAGTTCTGCACCTGGATGTGAGTTCCGATGATGCATGATGGGATGATATATCCAGGTTGGACCAACATCACAAAATGGTCCAGGGTGGGTTGGAAGGTCCTTCTTGATCTCTGCAGGAACCTAGCCTGCCACCTTAGACCTCCTTGTGGCACTCCATGTTTTGGATTCATGCTGCCGAATGGCTCGGCCAGTGCACATCCGATGACACCCCCAGAAATTGTACATTGTGATGTCTCAGATATTGAAGCATCTGGCTTATAGGGTCTGGCTTATAGGCATCTGGCTTATAGGGAAATTACTGGCTTATAGGGTTCTTTTTCCACATAGCAGGAGCCTCTGATCACGTTCAGAAGATACAAGTATACAACTAACAACAAGCTATACAACTAGTGACTCAGCTTAACCTGGGTTTATGATAGAAAGGGACAGTTTTGCCAATCGATCTGCTTTACCGTCTCAAGTCAGGGTTATTTTTCCATCCTCTAACCACCACCCCCAACAATATTATTCATCCAGCAAGCTACCCAGGATGACATTATGTAATCCAAATTGCAATATACTAGACACAGGCCACGATCGGGTCAAGCTTACTTTAGTGCTCCTGCCCCAACAGCCACCCCCCACCTCAGTGAATCTGAGTAGACATGGTCTACTTCCTCCACCAACTTCCTCCACCTCTAAAAATTTGTGGGAATGTCAGTTTTTTGGTCCGCCACTTCTTCTTCTTGCATCACTTTGCAAGGGAGATCCTAGGAAAGCTGCGGAAAAAGGTTGGGGGGTGGAATCTGAGACTGTTAGCTGCAGTGGCATAGCTAGAGGGGGTGCAAAGCACAGAAATTCTCACTATTGCACACAAGTAGCTCCTCTGTTTGAACCCATTCTGTTTGGTGGGAGCAAAACGGAGGTGGCATACATCTGGCTCCAAAGGGGAGCAGACACTTGTAGGTCGCAAAAGTGAGTGCTTCAGTAGGTATAGTAGATGGATTTGAAACTATATCAAATTTAAAATATAAATGTAGATGTGAACTGACATGGGGTGCAATGCTAACCTAAGCTGGCACAACTCATCAGTCTTCCCATTCCGGTGGTGATGTAGGGAGGCAAGCGCATGTCTGTGCGCTCCCCCAGGAGTGGTGCAGAAGTGTTATGGCACTTTTGTGACACCCCCTGGTTTGCACAGGACTTATGCCGGGGCTTAGGCTGGCCTGACTAGAGGCCAGCTTAGGCCCCCCACCGACCACCTTGAACCTCCAGCAGCAGCCCAGGTAAGCCTCCCAGGAAAGTGTCTTTGATTGCAGCCTCCTAACCATGTCTACCCAGAAGGAAGCCCCATTGTGTTAAATGGGTCTTACTCCCAGGAAGGTGTCTTTGATTGCAGCTTCCTAACCATGGCTACCCAGAAGCCCCATTGTGTTAAATAGGTTACTCCCAGAAAAGTGTCTTTGATTGCAGCCTCCTGACCATGTCTACCCAGAAGTAAGCCCCATTGTGTTAAATGGGTCTTACTCCCAGGAAAGTGTCTTTGATTGCAGCCTCCTAATCATGTCTACTCAGAAGTAAGCCCCATTGTGCTAAATGGCGTTTCCTCCCTGGAAAGTGTCTTTAGGATTGCAGCCTAAATAGACTTCATAGGATCATGCACATTGAATGCATGTTATGAATTCAATTCCAGTGTTTTGTCCTCATTTTTACATCCAGTTAATATTTTTACTTGAATATTTTTGGGGTTGTGGAACCAATTGTCTGAGTTTCCATTATTTCCTATGGAAAAATCTGCTTCACTTAAAGAGCATGTCTCCGGAACGATTTAAGCTCTTTATGAGAGGCACCACTGTATATTTTTTTAAAAAGTGAGTGCTTTGAATTCTCCTTGAGCGACACCACCGGTTCACTGGAAAACCCTTTTCAAAGCTTCTGGCTCCCTGAACAACAACGTAAGATGGCAGCAGCGGCCATGACCACCACCTGCATGCTCTCCGTTCAGACCTATGCGCATGGCTAGCAAACAACGCACCTTGTATTAAGGAAGGCGCAAAGGCTGCCATGCCTGGCTGGGTGGTCTCCGACTCTGAAGTCCTTGAACCTGCCGTCTCTTGCTTAAGCTGGGTAAAGGGGGGATGGCTCAACTATAGTGGTATCTCATGCTAGTCCACCTCTAAGTGATACATTGATGTCAGCATGCAGTGCGGGGCGAAGGCCCGATGCCAAACTCGGCGTCAGCCTGTCTTTCAATGACAAACAGTTCTGCCAGGCAATTGTCCTCTGCTACTCTTTGGCAGGCAGAAGGGTTGTCCTTCTTGAAAACCCAAGGTGTAGAAACAGGAGACGTTCCACCTAAGGAAATCAACAAGGGCTGCAATCCCAAAGACACTTTCCTGGGAGTAAGACCCATTGAACACAATAGGGCTTACTTTTGGGTAGACACGGTGACGCTTATGCTCAAAGTTCCCCAGTTCTTTTGGTCTTTCCTGGCCAAGAAAGCATCTCCCTTTATCACTGCCACATCTCCACCGACTGCCGAAGTTTCCAAATGGAGCCAACCAAGAGTCTGACTCGTTCTATAAATTCCAGATCCAATGGTCATTTGCTGTAGTTTCCGAACACACCCAGCCTGCGATGCTCTCCTTGAGTTCTGGTCCGCGGCCAATGACATGTAATGCGCCGATGGCACAATGCCTGGGGTTGGGGCACCACTGCAAAATGGTCCGGGTAGAGCGGGTAGAGCGGGGGCATTTCTGATGTTTGCGTCTTTCGTTGCCAAAGGCTTGTGGGGAGTTTTGGAAGGTCATGCAACTCAAGATCAGCATCTCCCATGAAGTGAGAAAGTTTTTATTCTCATGCTCAAGCTGAATTTGAACTGAAATAACTCGAATAAACATCACAGTGAACTATCGGGATGCGGGAGGTCAAATAGATATACTCGATTCAGCTATACACAAAAAGCAGGTGGAAACCTATCCGTAGCAGCTACGCAACCTTTGCAATATAAGTGCACAATGCAGCCAAAGTCCAGAAAATACCTAGACCAGACCTTATGGATGCTTCAAGCTAACCTGTTGGAATCAGTTTATGGAATTTGATGCTCCCAGACTAGTCATGTCAACCTCTAGTTGAGCTGGATTTACAGAGGATCAGACAGATTTACCGTAGACACGTCTATCTATGGCTACCTGACTTCATGGCCGTATTGGACTCCTAGTATCAAAGGCAGTCCATCTCTGAACTTGTTGGAGATCAATCAATCAATCAATCAATCAATCAATCAATCAGTCAATCAATCAATCAATCAGTGCAAATGCAGGAGAAGGCTATAGCATGTGCACACACATGAGGGACACACAATTGGGGTCAGAATCATGGTGGGGCAAAACTTTAAAGCTCCTGTATTCCACTGCGGTGATCCCCCCATTTTTGTGGCTGTTTCCCCTAAATAAGAGGAACTTCCCTCTAAGCAAATTTTTCATCTCACATGATTTGGATTTAGGATGATCCACACACGCAGCAGAACTTATTTTGATGCTAATGTGGACCAGGTCCTCTTATGGATATGTGCAGCAGCTTCGTAGAGTCAGATTATGGGATTGTCCAGCTCAGAATTATCCACACCACTGACAATAGGGCTGCAATCCTAACCACACTTTCTTAGGAGTAAGTACTATTGAACACAATGAGACTTACTTATGAGTAGACATGCTTAGGATTGCACTGTAGGTCTTGATAGTGTATCCCCTACCATGATTCACAATAATCTTATGTAGTTGTCAGGCGGTGCAAGTGGTTAAGACACTGTGCCTGTTAACCAGCAGGCCAGGGTTTGAGACCCGGGTCGGCCCCACAAGACAGGGTGAGCTCCTGTCCTTAGCCCAGCTCTGCAACGCCAGCTGGATCCAATCGTATTGGCTCTGCCTTTCCATTGGACTAATTCAGTGGTGTGGAGAGAGGGGAATTTGCTGCGTGGGGAACAGCCTATCCTCCATATCAATCTACCCAGGCCTTCATGATTCGCATGCAGCGTATGCAGCGCCAAGCACGATACCATAGTCTGATGGATGCCTGCTGCTGTCCAGACTGTGAGTGTTGCTCAAAGCAGATCAGGTCTCCTTCATCCAACATGTCAATACCAGGCTCTCTCTTGTGGTTTGAGAAGCTTCCAGGTTGACAGCGCGATCCTAAGCATGTCTACTCAGAAGTAAGTCCCAATGTGTTCAATAGTACTTACTGTCAGGAATGTGTGGTTAGGATTGCAGCCATAGTCCTTGATGTAGCAGCTTCACACATGAGTGACAGAAGACCAATCTCCGGTGATGGATTAATAATAATAATAATAATAATAATAATAATAATAATAATAATAATAATAATAATAATAATAGACAATAACTTGTGATTGTTATTGGTGGACTCTACCTCACTGGGGGTCTTCAAGCAGAGGCTTGACGAGCACCTGTCGGGGATGATGTAGGAGGATTTCCTGCTGCAGGCAGGGGGTTGGACTAGATGACCTACTAGGTCCCTTTCAAGTCTAGGATTCTATGATTCTATGATTCCTAATTCCTTGGATAGGAACTGAATTACAATACAGCCAATTCCAGTCAAACACCTGGAGACTGTGAAATAACACAAAATAATAATAATACGAGTAATAAACTTTATTTCTACCCCGCTTTTCTCCCAGAGGGACCCAAGGCGGCTTTTAATTAAAGGAATTGCAACCGGGAATTAAAAATGAGATGAACAGCCAACAGCAATTGATTCACTTGGTGAACTTTGGTTTGGGCTCTGATTAGGGTTGCCATATGACCTGAAAATCAGGTTTGGTGATTGTATTCCCATACCGGCAAATAGGGCAGAGGATCCCGTACCGATTTTGTGGAAGAAAATTATGGTTCTGACTGGAGCCAAATCCTGGAAACTTTTATCCACAGTCTCAGCTCTCAATCCTAGGAATGTAGCTATTCCCAGCTGAATGCAAACATCAGGTGCCTCTGAGCATGCACAGAGTGCGATTCCCTTGCAAAGCATGCAGCCTGGCTGGAAAAAAAGCCTTCGTTCAAGGCTCTTTGCTCCGCTGTCCTCCAAGCAGATCTCTTTGTGCAAGCATTGCAGGGGAAATATCTTTAGCTTGGATGAGGTAGGGCTATTTTTGGAAGCATTAAAAATAAAATCCAGGGAGACAGGTTGCTTTCTTTTTTTCCAGGCGTTATTTATCTACAGGGATTTTAAACCCCTCATCAGCATTCCAGAGTCACTCCGGCCAGTGTGATTTGGTGTGCCCAGAGACAAAGCAGTGGAGGTTATCAAACTCGCTGACGGAGGCACCAGAAGACGCAAGCTTTCCCACACGTGTGTGGTGCAGAGGTGGATGCCGAGTCCGTTGATAGGCTATGCGTGGACCCAGGCCGCAGGCACAGAGCATAATTGTGCTACGCAAACTGTGCGCAAATGGATCTGCATCATGAACAGCAAAACAGGCTGCATGGAGGTATAGCATGCAAAAGGCATGATCCCTGCAGTACAGCGCATGATGCTCCCCGGGGTGCCAGCCACCCAGAATGGCAGCATTCAGGTGCTGGGGGCATCACGCAAACAGGGCTCTGTGGGATGCAAACCAGCTTGCAAACATGTAGTTCTAAATAGGGCTTTTTTTCTTGGGGCACTCATGTGTACTCAGTACCGGCACCTTTTTCCACCCCCCCCCCACAGCTAATAAATAGTCATAAGGGGATGTCAGGGGTTGGACTAGATGATCTTGTAGGTCCCTTCCAACTCTGTGATTCTGTGATTTATGACTAGCTGTGCCATTGTGGTAAGGTTGCCATAATTCTTTTCCACAAAGTCGGGACAGGATCCTCTGTTCCATTTGACTGTATGTGAACACAATCCCCCAAATTGGGATTGTCCCTGTTTTTCTGGGATTTATGGCAACCCTACACTGTGGTGAGTACCGGCATCCTTTTCCCCCCAGAAAAAAGCACAAGTCCTACGTCTGCTAAACTGGCCAACACAGTTTTCTTGTGACACTCCACTCTGTTTGAATGGGGAGATACACACCTGAAAGCTGCCTTAAACTGAGCCAGACCCCTGATCCACAGCACCCTTTACATTCATCGATGATGGCTCTATGGATCTTTTCCCAGTCCTACCTGGATCTTTCCCAGTCCTACCAGATCTTTCCCAGTCCTACCTACCCAGTCCCAGGCCTTTCCCAGTCCTACCAGAAGCTGGATGTTCTGCATGCAAAGCAGGCCAAGGAACTGCACCCACATCGATTTCAACCTGAATGTCTACCATGCCCACTATTCTGACAGCGGCCAGAATGAAGGGTGCCCTCCAACTTCTGCCCTCCCTGGCACTTGACCACTGGAAGTAAACTGCCTCTGACCATGGAAGTGCCATGGATCGACCCTGCCCCCCCTTGAGCGTGCCTAGACCTTTCCAAAAAGCAGCCAGCCGACATGAATGCCAGGCATAGACAGGCCAACTGAGAGAGATCACTTTCTTGATATCCAGCAGCTGCCCCAACAACTCTCATGGCACGGAAAGCATCCTCGACTCCAAGCATCAGGTGGCCAAGTCTTCCCAGAAGCCGAGTTATATATGGAGCATGGGGACCCACAAGTGTGTGTGTCCCTGGCAGGGGGGGGGGGGGGGCAACAGCGGAGGCAGGGAAGACGAGGGCAGGCTGCATATGCTCCAAGAGCCTCTGCTGGGGCAACCAGATGACCTGGGCAGGGAGTTTCTGGGACCTTTAATGGTTGTGTAGAAGACCTACAGAGGTGGGAATACACTCAGACTTTCTCTTCTAAGCAAAAACTGGTCCCTCAAACAGAACTGGTCACCCCATAGTTCAGGCATGGGAACCTCACCAGCAGAGAGCTTCTTACTGGCCTATTTACCCCTGGCACGGAGAGACTGGGGGCTAACATAAGGCATCAAAAAGTCCTTGCTAGATCCTACCAAACGTCGGATGAACCCCCAAATCCAGAGCAACTACGGGAGCAGTAAGAGACTTTACGTGCACCCGTAATTACTGCACCACCTAGTGAAAACGTATGGGAAATTCATATTGCATTCTAGAGTAAGTTGTTCTTACACCGGAGCAAGGACTCCCCGTAGTTACTCTGGATTTTGCCCGAAGTCTAGCAAAATCCAGACATTAATTTTCCAAGGTGTGAAGAAGTCGTTCCTTTGGCTGGACCTGAATTGATTCCCCAATTTATCAGACAGGTGTTAAGACATAAAACGGTTTTAGCCACCATGGGTATCCTTTCTTTAGGAAGAAAGGCAGGATATAAATCAATCAATCAATCAATCAAATAAATAAATAAACAAACAAACAAACAAACAAATAAACAAATTAGTAAATAAATAGTTCGATCACCACTCCTATTCAAAACGTATGACTAGAACTGCACTTCACCGACGCCAGTACAGTCCATTGCACATTTAAGTGCCTTGCGTAGCACATTTAACACAATGTTGTGGCTTCCTTCTGCTTAGAAAAGCAAAGTGAAGACCAGAAAATAGCAGCCGGGAACATTAAATACCCCTTAAGTGACTGTCTAACCCCAGGCATGTTGTATTGAGTTACCAAACAGTATCCCGACAAAGCTGCCGAGGAGATCCTGTAGCCCCAAGTGACCTCGAAGAACCACGTGTCTGAGCGAATCCTATATTAAGGCTTTGGCGTCTGGGGCTTGACCATTTTGGGGAGGGGGAAAAGTTTGGGGTGGGGGAAACACATGTAAGGACGAGCCTCCTGAACTGCTTGCCTTGCAGATGGGGAAGTGCTCCCTTCAGCCCAGGGAAAACCTAATGGAAAATCCCATTTGCTGCATCCTGTTCCCATTTATTGGTGGACCTAACCTTTGTACACAAAAATCTGGACCAGAAGAGAGCCTGGATCATCTCTGTTAATTCAGAAATATGGTTTTGAATAACATCAGCAACAAACTCATACAACATCTCTCTAAACACCCCCCCCCAAATACCCAAGTGGTATTCAATGGTACACTGCCACTGCATGTGGAGGTTCTATCTGGATATTCTGGCTAATAGCTCTCAATCTGCAAATACCAGATTTACTCCAAACTAACCACACTTTCTATAGCCAAATATAGTTCCTCAATTTGGGATGTGCGTTAGATTTAACGATGCATTAGCTTTGAGTAAATACAATATTTCAATTATCAGTCTACTATACTGTAATAAAAATGGAACATAAACCTGTACACAGTATACATTTGTATACAGTAGTGTAATTAGGTATAAATTATAACATAAACCCATTGTTGTATAATGGCTAGTGGGAGATGAGGGGAATGCTTCAAGGTCTTCAATGCTGGAGACCTTGACTCCTTGTTAGATAAGTGAAGTCAACCACATGGAGTTGGAATAAACTCCACAACTTTGGACAGCTCCCCAAGCTTGCAAGTAGAAAAATTAGCAGTGCAAGGAGTTGCTTGTAAGTAGAAAACTAGTAGTGCACAGAGATGCTTGCAAGTAGAAAACTAGCAGTGCAAGGAGTTGCTTGTAAGTAGAAAACTAGTAGTGCACGGAGATGCCTGCAAGTAGAAAACTTAGCAGTGCAATGGGGTTGCTTGCAAACAGAAAACTAGCAGTGCAAGGAGTTGCTTGTAAGTAGAAAACTAGTAGTGCATGGAGATGCTTGCAAGTAGAAAACTAGCAGTGCACAGAGATGATTGCAAGTAGAAAACTTAGCAGTGGAATGGGGTTGCTTGCAAACAGAAAACTAGCAGTGCAAGGAGTTGCTTGCAAGTAGAAAACCAGCAGTGCAAGGAGATGCTTGCAAGTAGAATACTAGCAGTGCAATGGGGTTGCTTGCAAGCAGAAAACTAGCAGTGCACAGAAATGATTGCAAGTAGAAAACTTAGCAGTGCAATGGGGTTGCTTGCAAACAGAAAACTAGCAGTGCAAGGAGTTGCTTACAAGTAGAAAACCAGCAGTGCAAGGAGATGCTTGCAAGTAGAATACTAGCAGTGCAATGGG
Source organism: Cryptoblepharus egeriae (assembly GCA_030015325.1). NCBI lineage: Eukaryota > Metazoa > Chordata > Lepidosauria > Squamata > Scincidae > Cryptoblepharus > Cryptoblepharus egeriae. The sequence continues at coordinate 3,807,283 of JAREYC010000011.1, forward strand.
GTTGCTTGCAAGTAGAAAACTAGCAGTGCACAGAAATGATTGCAAGCAGAAAACTTAGCAGTGCAATGGGGTTGCTTGCAAGTAGAAAACCAGCAGTGCAAGGAGATGCTTGCAAGTAGAAAACTAGCAGTGCACAGATATGATTGCAAGTAGAAAACTAGCAGTGCAATGGGGTTGCTTGCAAGTAGAAAACCAGCAGTGCAAGGAGTTGCTTGTAAGTAGAAAACTAGCAGTGCACAGATATGATTGCAAGTAGAAAACTAGCAGTGCAATGGGGTTGCTTGCAAGCATAATACCAGCAGTGTAAGGTGATGCTTGCAAGTAGAAAACTAGCAGTGGGGTTTCTCCCTGACCCTGGTGTGTTAGCTTTTGATGGTAGGGATCTTAAGAAAAGATTTTAATGAAATAACAAAGCAGTGCAGGAGTATTCGAACAATAACTCCCCCTCAGTCAAAAGGGGTCAACTGTATTCTTCCAACCCAGGATCTGACCACCTTGTTCTGTTCCATTTCTAGGCCGGTCCTGATCAGGCAGTGATTTAAAATGGTTTCAGAATGAGACTGGAGTGGAAAGTTACTGGCTTGGGTGTGAACGAGTTTACCAGACAGACCATGCATGCAAAAAGTGCATGAGATTCTGCAGAGGACAACTCCTGGAGCATTATGTACTCTTTCCTCCCTTCTCATCTATGGGTTTACAGCCCTATGGAAACTTTGCAGCCGCTCCTGGTGATTCTTCCCTGCCCCAGTGTGCTTCCACCTGGTGTAAGGATTGGCCTCATCTGAACAAACAGTTCTCCAGAACGGCGTCCCGGATGTTCTTCCACCTGCTTTGTGACAACAGAGACGGCTTCCGAGCACGTGTCGAGCGTCTCGTCGCCGCTCGTGAAAAGGCAGCACGAATTGCACACGTGGTTCTCAAGCTCTTGTGAAAACTTGAGGACCAGAAACTTGGTGTTAAAAAGCTGCAAGAGCTGAAATTGGGGTGTTTGCATTGCATTGGGTTGCCTAAAGCACACACTCCCAGTATGCCCATAACTATGCCCATCTCCCAGTATGCCCATCTCTATGGCTTTGATCATTTAAATCTGACAACCAGCAGCTTAATGGCTTTGAGGATCTGGGGACAGGCACTTTGCTTGTGCTCAGAAGTACCCTTGCTTTGGTTTCAGGACAAGTCCTTGACTTTGGGGAAAAAATGGGGGTAATTCCCAGCTTCTGTTCCACCCTGGCTTGTGGTTTTCCAGGTGAGCCTACTTTATAGTGAGACAACAAAGCTACGCCTAGAGGTCACCGATGGGGCAACGGCACCTTTGTTGATGCCAGGGATCCGTGCCAGCTGGACCTGCCACTACCAACGGCCACTTCTGGCAGAAGCAGCCACAAGCATTGCCCAGCCCTGCTTATATCATCTTTGCTGTGTTTCCAAACAGACCGAGAGGGCAGAGCACTGGACGTCCCAGGGTGCCCGCAGTGTAGCGAGTGTCACATGTCCTGGCCCTGCACCTCACCTCCTTCCTCCTCCAGCGTGCCAAGGCTGCCAACTCAGTGCGCCACTCAAACAAACACAGCCACAGACAGGGAGGAGGGAAGCAATGCTCGGCACCTCGACTCCTGACATCAAACCAGCACATTTTGTGCACCTATCTGGGGAAAACTCCATTCAAACAGCAAATAACACATTGTTTGGAGGGGCATTTTCCACTTCATCGTCATCATCATCATCATCATCATCATCATCATCGGGGTCACCGCACAGGAGACGGCAATTGTGAATGTGGGGAAGTGCAGCACAAAACTGATGCGTTGGAATCTTAATGGACCCTGTATGATGAAGGATTTGTTTCTGGCCAATGATAAAGCTATTCAGATCCCTATTATCTGCAAGGGGTTATATAAGCAATATAAGGCCATATAAGTGTTTTTTTTTATAAAACTTTGGGTTTACATTTTAGAAATTAAAATATTTTATCTAATTTTTTAATATTATACTTTTTATACAAGACTGGGAAAATTTACCCACTGTTGCAGGAGTAAAATACCCCTCAGTGCAACATTCCCCATTCAACAATGTTCAATGTTTTTAAAAAAATATAAAGTGCATACCTACTACGGGCACAATCCAGAGTAACTATGGGAGCACCTAAGAGACATTACATGCAGCCATAGTTGCTGCACCACTTAGTGAAAACCTATGGGAAATTCATATTGCAATCCAGAGCAAATTGTTCTTACACCGGAACAAGCACTCCCTGTAGTTACTCTGGATTGCGCCCTACGTGGAAGCCGACTTTTGGCCCACTCTGTTTATGAATTCTCAAAGGGAGCCTTTGAGACCCCATAATGGCTGTCTTTTAAATCGGATACTATTTTATGGCTGACTGCATCCTATTATATTTTAAAATTGATATTTTAATGGTAATATTTCAATTGTATTTTATGTAATGATACAATAGGGTGCCCTTTGGGGAGAAAGGCTGTGTGTATGTGTATGTGTGTGTGTATATGTGTGTGTGTGTATATATATATATGTCTGTGTGTGTGTATATATATGTGTGTGTGTGTGTGTGTGTATGTGTGTGTATATATGTCTCTGTGTATGTATGTATATGTGTGTGTATATATGTCTGTGTGTGTGTATATATATATGTGTGTGTATATGTAATGTGTGTGTGTTCTGGACTCGGTAAATCAATCAATCATATCATCATCATCAGCTTTACCATCTAATATTGTCAAAACATGTTATCTAGATTTTTACCTCAATTTTTAAATACGATACTTTTAATACAAAATGTTCTGAACTCAGTATATGAATAAATCATTATCGTATCCTCGTCATCATCATCATCACGTAGCTTTCCATGTTACACATATATAAACTGGTGCACGAGCATAATGTGTCTACATGCGTGACTTGGTGTGGCTCCCAGCCAAACGTGAGCACATGTGTCAAAATACCGTCTCTCTTTTATGTTGGCTTTGCTTGAAATGCTGAGCTTTTAAAAAAAGGTTCTGGGGTAAGAATTAAGGGGCCAGATCCGCCGACTGGATCTCTGGCACCGCAAAGGGAATGTTCTTTCTTCCTTGCCTTCTTTGTAGGTTCCAGGACCGTGTCTGGCAGTGAACGGGTGAAGCAGCTGCTGAGCTCAGCGCCTGTAATTAGGTCTCGCTGTCAAGTCTCACCCTCCCCGGCACCAACCCCTAGAGTTTATGTAACAGGTATAATTGTTTAATACTAGCTGGAGAACACACACACAGACACATATACACACACACACAAACTCTTGCTGTGTCAACAGGCCCCCGAGGAGAAGATTAGGGACAACTCGGGGACAGCCCTACCCGGAGAGCTCCTTGGAACATACCACAGACAGAGCCAGCTGTCCCGGCACACGGGGAGTTGTGTGTCTCCGGGTATACGGGCAGCAGCAGCCTGAGGTGTGCTTTTCCCGTATGTGCACACAGCATATTTCTGCATGCTCAAGCAATGTGCAATCAGCTCATCTTGGAGGGTACAAGATGCGCTGTACCCTCATGCATGCATTGCGTTTAGGATCAGATCCCAAGCAGTGCAGAAGACCCTACCTAGAGGAAGGGCTGGATTTCATCACAAGCAGGGATGGGGATCTGATTTTCAGGGGGGGGGGGGAAGGAGCATAGATTTGGGGATCAAAACCTCAAGTCCTACTGGTCAAGGAAAACTGGGAAAACTTCAGATTTGAATGATACCAGCGCATGCGCGCACTGGAAGAGCTGGCCGTAAGCAAGCAGTGTGCTCCTTCTCGGCCTCAGTCGTCCCTACTATCACCTGTAATATGGGCATAATAATACCGACCTATTCTACAGTACTCCAGTAAGGCTCACAACTACTAAGCGCATCAGGACACTAAAAAAAACATGTAAAGCATTTCAGAGGCAGAATGACGCAATGGACACGGAGTGCCAAGGAGCTGTGTTCAAATCTGCGATGAGTCACGAAACCTTATGGGTGAATATGAGTCAGACTCTTTCTCTCTCCTGCACACACATGTTGTTGTTGTGAGAGTGACATGGACTGATGACTGTAGTGTAGGCATGCGCCAAAGCCTGAGGTTTTGCTGGATTGGAGGGGAATACAGTTCCTCCATATGTGTGCAAAGGGTTAAACTGTCCACCCCCGAACACTGGTTAAACTGGGCTATTTGAATTCAAGAACTGAATTAATTTAATTTATTTAGGCTGCAATCCTAAAGACACTTGCCTGGGAATAAGACCCATTAAACACAATGGGGCTTTCTTTTGAGTAAACATGGTTAGCATTGCGCTCTTAATTATTTTATTAGATATTTATATTAGATAAATATTAGATATTAGATATATTATAATAGATATATGATTATTTTATTATGTTAGATATATATGATAGAGATTTTATTAGTTATTTATTTTAGATATAGAGCAAAATCCACAGTAACTATGGGGAATCCTTGCTCCAGTGTAAGAACAACTTAGAGTGCAATCCTAACCATGTCTACTCAAAAGTAAGCCCTATTGTGTTCAATGGGTCTTACTCCCAGGAAAGTGTCTTTAGGATTCCAGCCTTACTCTGGATTCCAATGTGAATTTCCCATAGGTTTTCACTAGGTGGTGCAGTAACTATGGGCGCACGTAAACTTTCTTACGTGCTCCTGTAGTTACTCTGGATTTGGGGGATATTATTATTTTGCTATATTGGATATATATTATAGATATTTTATTAGATATTTATATTAGATAGATATTAGATATATGATATCAGATATATTATTATTTATTAGATATATATATAATATCTATAATATATATATTATAGATATTATATATATAATATAGATATATCTATATATATTATAGATATATATTATTTATTAGATATATATCTATATATTAGATATAAGATATTTATTAGATATTTTATTAGACAGATATTTAACTTATTTAATTCAAGAATTCAAGAGCAAGATAGATGGCATGTGACCCACCTAATGGGTCCTGACCCACAGTTTGAGAATAGCTATCTTACAGCATTATGCTAAGGCTTGAGACCCTTTTTGCAAAATATTTATATTAGATATATGATAGATATATTATATATATACTATAGATATATTATATATAATATAGATATATCTATATATATTATAGATATATATATCTATATATATTATAGATATGTATTATTTATTAGATATATTAGATATTTATTAGATATTTTATTAGACAGATATTTAACTTATTTAATTCAAGAATTCAAGAGCAAGATAGATGGCATGTGACCCACCTAATGGGTCCTGACCCACAGTTTGAGAATAGCTATCTTATAGCATTATGCTAAGGCTTGAGACCCTTTTTGCAAAATATTTATATTATATATATACTATAGATATATTATATATAATATAGATATATCTATATATATTATAGATATATATCTATATATATTATAGATATGTATTATTTATTAGATATATTAGATATTTATTAGATATTTTATTAGACAGATATTTAACTTATTTAATTCAAGAATTCAAGAGCAAGATAGATGGCATGTGACCCACCTAATGGGTCCTGACCCACAGTTTGAGAATAGCTATCTTACAGCATTATGCTAAGGCTTGAGACCCTCTTGCAAAATATTTCTATTAGATATATGATATCAGATATATTATTATTTACTAGATATATAATATATTAGATAAGAGAGGCATTTGTTATGCAAATACCCTTTCTGGCTTAGTAAAAGTTGCATAACAAAGCGATTAAATCATGAACATTTTGATCCCGGGGCATGGAAAACACCCTTAATTTCAGTGCTCCAAAAGCAGGAGTTACAGTGTGTTTCATCCATGTTAGCAAAACTTTCCATGCCCTCCAGAGTGGGACGCTCAAGCGGGCTCCGTCCTCTACATGGTCACGTATCCCTGTCTGTCCCTCAGGTGTCCCTGGTTCGGGAACACAAAGAGCCTCAGGCACTACAGGGCTGGGCATGGAATGGAAACAGTTCACTGGAGTCTGACCGGATCTGACCCGACACTGGCACGGCCAAATCAGGATGCTGTGCCAGGTGCGCACCGGGGGCTGCTCAAACCTGCCACACTCGTGACTTGAACACCCGTGATGCTCTGCAAGACCAATCATGAGACTCAGAGTCCAATCCTATGCATGTCTATTTAGATGTAAGACCCATTATACTGTAGTCCCATAAAAGAAAGTAGGGTTAGGATTGTGGCCTGAAGGGGTGCATGGAACACCGCAAGGTCACAGATGGGGAAAAAAATCTCAGAAGGTGCAGGATTGGATGTAAATCAGGATTGCTTCTGCTCAGCACATTTTTTCAACTTTAAATGTTCATACCCAACACATGGAATTGCGAAGCAGGACTACCACATTTACTCAAATCTAATGCGCCATCGAATCTAATGCGCATCCCTATTTTAGAAGGCTTGAGATTCTAAAAAATGTTTACTGGTGATTTTCATGTGCCGCTGTAAAGCAGGCACAAAATTTATTCTTACATCATACAGCAATGAGCTATAGGATAATTAATAATAATAATAATAATAATAATAATAATAATAATAATAATAATAATAATAATAATAATATGATAATGGATTTATGTCATGATTTTTTACCCAATTGCAGTACTTTATACAACAATGGGTTTAGGTTACATTTTAATCACTGTTAAACTAAATACTGAACTATACTTATAATAAAAGTACTTGTATTCACTCAAATCTAATGTGCCATCAAATCTAACGTACACCTCAATTTTGGAGATTAATCCCCAAATCCAAAGTAACTACAGGAGCACGTAAGAGACTTTAAGAGCATCCATAGTTACTGCACCACCTAGTGAAAACCTATGGGAAATTTATATTGCAACGCAGAGTAAGTTGTTCTTACACCGGAGGAAGGACTCCCTGTAGTTATTCAGGATTTTGCCGTGAGGCTACAATCCTAAAGAAACTTTCCTGGGAATAAGACCCATTGAACACAATGATGCTAACTTTTGAGTAGGTGTGGTTAGGCGTGTGCTCTAAAGCTGCAATCCTAACCACATTTTCCTGGGAGTAAGAACTATTGAACACAATGGGACTTACTTCTGAGGAGACATTTAGGATTGCACTGTAAATTTAAGAGGTTATTTAAATTATCACAAATCATGCACCAAAGCAATTCAGCATGACCAGCCTAGATCACATAAAAAGATAGTGGGGACCCAATCCTAACCAACTTTCCAGTACTGGCATAGCTGTGCCCATTGGACATGGGCTACAATCCAGAGTAACTATGGGACCTCTTACATCTATGTAGTTAGGGGGTCACCTATGGGAAACGCAGAGAGCAGTCCAGAGTAAGTGCCACTTATGTCGACGTAAGAGGTCTCCTAGTTACTCTGGATTGTAGCCATGGGCTGTATCCTGCCATCGGGGGTTGGGGCAGACATAGTAAGGCTGTAACTCTAATCACACTTTCCTGGGAGTAATTACTATTGATCACAATGGGACTTACTTCTGAGTAGACATGCTTAAGCTTGCACTGTAAGAACACAATCCTAACCATGTCTACTCAAAAGTAAGCCCTATTGTGTTCAATGGATCTTACTTCCAGGAAAGTGTCTTTAGGATTGCAGCCTTAGACAATGTTGGTTGGTTCCCTTACCCCGGAGTTGAAAAACTGGTTAGCCCCCAAATCCAGAGTAACTTCGGGAGCACGTAAGAGACTTTACATGCAGCCGTAGTTACTGTACCACCTAGTGAAAACCTATGGGAAATTCATATTGGAATCCAGAGTAAGTTGTTCTTACACCAGAGCAAGGACTCCCCGTAGTTACTCTGGATTTTGCCCTGGGAGGCCTGAATGGGTTAAACCTCTTCTAGTTTTCTTTAAACACCTACCTGCCTTTAAACACCAACCTGATTGCCCGGAGAGGTGTTACTCACCCTAAGCAAGGAGATACTTACGTGCCTGAAGGGAACCAAGTTCTGCAACCTGCCTAGACTATGTAAATTAAACCAATTTAAAACCTGCCAAATATGCACATTGAGGCATGATCCGGGAATGACGGACACGCAACGCGTCAACAGGCAATTTCCTGAATTAAAGTCATTAAAGGAATCGGTCAACCAGCCAGTCCAAATTTCACTGGGGTAGGGTGGAAATACGGCATTGCACTAGGCCGCCTCGAAGGGGAGGCGTTCCACTAATCTCTCATCCTGCAAGGGATGCTTCTTTTACTCGAATCTAATGTGCAACTTTTCCAGCCAAATTTAGTCTCCAAAATTGGGGTGTGTATTAGATTCAATGATGCACTACATTTGAGTAAATACGGTATTTTGATTATTGGGCATTGTAGTATTTTATTTAACAATTTACTAGTTTGTATAGTATTTTGCATAGTATATATAGTATTTTGAGCAAAATCCTAACCATGTCTACTCAAAAGCAAGCCCCACTGTCCAACCCAGGAAAGTGTCTCTAGGATTGCAGCCTTTAACAGTTTAATTAAAAATGTAACATAAACCCTTTATTGTATTAAGAAGTGCAGTAAAAAAATCGTAGTTAGGTTAAAAAAATCATAACAAACTCATATTATTATTGTCGTATAACTCTTGTGCGGATAAAATTAAATTTTGTACCTGCTTTGCAGCTATGTGTTACAATTGCCAGTGAATATTTTTTATCCCAAGACTTTTAAAATTGGGGTGCGCATTAGATTTGATGTCTGATTCAATCTGAGTAAGTGGAAAATATTTCTTTCCAAATTTTGAATTCCCCATGGAAATTCAACCAAGCACAGGATCTGTCCAGGCTGTCTCAACATGGGGGTTCTATGGGATAGAGATAAACCATACCTTTACCCACTCCACACCCATGCCGGATCCCATAGAAGCTTACCGAGGACTCCCTGGCCACGATGTCCGTCCGGCTGTCTGTCCGGTCCCATTGTTGAATGGAGCTGCGGCTGGTGGCACGCAGAGTCGGAGTGATGACCTCTGGAACGGTGTTATGGAGACTGGGGCCCGGGGAGCGCCCATTCTTGCGGCTGTAGGAGTCCAAGTAATCCTTAACGTAATCCGAGCGCCTGGCGGACTGGTAGATCCCCTGTAAGGTGGACAGCTCCTGGCGGGTGCGGGCGAGGAAAGGGCCACGTGTGGAGGAGTCGGTGCGGTATGGGTCGGTTGAGAGGTGCACAGAAGACAGGTCCCGAGCCAAGTCCGAATGGCTGCTGGATTTCTTGCGGCCCAGTGGGGTACTGTAACTGGTGGAGGCTGTGTTGCTAAAGCCATAGCTGGTCCCGCCACTCAGTCCGCCGCCACTCAGCCCCCCGCTACCAGGGGGCCTCAGTGGGATTCGGCCATAACTGGGGCTCAGCCTAGTGCCGGAGTCAGGGCGTTGGAGCAGCCGCCCACCCCCATCGTAGTTCGAGGAAGACGAGTGCGCCCCTGACACCCGCAGGTGGCTAGAGGTCAAGTAGCTGGAAGTTACACTAGACTTGTAGCCAATTTTCTCCTTGTCCGGGTACGAGGACGACAGGTTGGAGGAGTATGAGGAATAGGTGCCATAACTGGGGGAGGCCTTGTTGTACGAGGTGTCGGAGTAGCGGGGAGAGTCGTAACGCTTCAAGGTGGAGGAGAGCTGGGACATCCTGTGGGATGGGGCATTGGGGGCCGTACTGGTGGCATGGACTGGAAAGAGAGAATAACAGGGTGCAAAAAGAAATCAGACAGAGACCGGCCCAGGTTTCATGATCACAGCCCATAAATAAAATCTTGGTCTCCCAAACTAGGGTCAGTTCATGCCAAGACCAAACCATACTTTCCTTACCGAACCACACTCTCCTTTTCCCCGTGAAGGCATTATTGAAATCAGTAAAATATGGGCACGATCCTAACCAATTTAGACCAACCATAATTATCTTCCATATCCCGTCAAACTTGCCGGCACGTGGACGCAAGCCCTGAAAACGGAGATAGTCCTCATTTTTTGGGGCATGGGGAACCTTATCATAGGCCAGCATAGCACTAATGCTGGGACTTATGCCAGCTAACCAAGGGTTAGGATTGCACTGTAAATGTATTAAATTCTGTAATTGTTTCAAATTTAGTAATTAATAATGTAGTGTTTAAATTAACTACGTAAAATCAATATATGATAATCTTTAGCATTTCATAGAATCATAGAGTTGGGAAGGGACCTAGTAGGTCATGTAGTCCAACCCCCTGCCTGCAGCAGAAACTCCCCCTAGAGCATCCTCGACAGGTGCTCGTCGAGCCTCTGCTTAAAGATCCCCAGTGAGGGAGAATCCACCACCTCCCTCGGCAATTTGTTCCACTGAATTTTGTTGTGTCCTCCATTTTCCTTGGATGTCCTACATTTTGAGGCACCCTGTCCTTTTTTGCGGTTGTGACATCCAATTGCAGTTGTGACAGAAGCAGGAGACCTTCTGCTTGTGGGTGATGCCAAAACAGCAAGGACTCGAACTCGTGGGTTCACAGCCAACTCTTTGCACACTAAGGATGGGCACCGGATCTTGCAAGAAACTCGGCAAACCATGAGCGTGATGCGCTCATGACATCTAAGTAGAAAGGGATCACGCACTTTGATCAGAAATGATGTACATATGTACATATGTATGTACAGACACACACACACAGACACACATAGACCAGGAAGGCCTGCCCTGCGCAAGACCGAGAAACTGTTTTCAGGACAGGGACAGGTGGCATAAACAGAAACTCAACACCCAGTTTCTTCACCCGGGTTTGTTTACTAGGGTTGTAAGGAAGACGTAAGGAGTACGGGCGTCTCCTGCTGGCGAGGAACAATTCTACAAGAGGGTGGAGATCAGAGAGAGAGAGAGAGAGAGAGAGAGAGAGAGAGAGAGAGAGAGAGAGTAGGGGGGCTGCCTGCTAGGAAATTTCTTTATAAGACCCAAAGGACCTTAATAGGGACTTTGGAGAATTTCTGTAATGGGAAGATCCTACAAGGTGGACGCTTCTCTCTTCCGCTAAGCACTGCAGTGGGAAAAGCTGCATCTCAAAAAGTTATTTCTCCTATGTAATGTTGGGGAAACAAGTCTTTGAGCACAATCCTAACGATCCCCCAAATCCAGAGTAACTACGGGAGCACGTAAGAGACTTTACATACAGCCATAGTTTCTGCACCACCTAGTGAAAACCTATGGGAAACTCATACTGGAATCCAGAATAAGTTGATCTTACAGCGGAACAAGGACTCTCAATAGTTACTCTGGATTTCGCCCGATGTCTCCTCAAAAGTAAGCCCATTGTGTCCAATGGGTCTTACTCCCAAAAAGTGTCTTTAGGATTGCAGCCATCATAAATGAGATTTTTGCTTTCCCAATGGAACACTGTGTTCCAGCAAGGGAGAGCGAGGGTGGAGAAAATTCGGAGCATGCACTATTTAACACCTCCCTTTTAGGATTCCCTGGAAGGGGAACCACAACAGTGATAGTTCAGGTCAGGACAGTAATTTACCAGTGTGTAATTAGCATGTGAAACTCCTTGCCATAGGGTCTGACCTAGATGCCTTTAAAAGGGGTTTTCTGGAGGAAAAGTCATAGGTTACAAGCCATGCCAGACATGTGCAACCTCCTAATTTTTAGATGTAGCCAGCATGCTGAGTTCATGTCCTGTAGCAAGGAGTTCCACAGATTAATGACATGCTGGATAAAAAAGATTTCCTTTTGTCTGTTCTAACTCCACCTTCTGGTAAACCTTCCCTGGCAATGCCAGTCTCTGTGCCCGCCGGGGCTTGCTACCCATGTGATCTCATGGCAGCCCACTCTCAGGCCTTCAGCGGCATCACGAGGAAGCATGATGGTTCCCTGTTGTGATGCATTTTGTAAGCAGTTGCAGTCACCTACGTGCAGCCTATGGGGAGGAGCTGCCAAATACTTTCTCATGGGTGTACCAACATGTTTGCTCACATGTGGCTGTGGAGGTGAGCATGAGTGTGTCGTTCCCCCCCCCCCCCCCGTGTCACTCCATAGGAAAAGCTCCTTACTCAGAAGGATAAAGGTCCAACTTTGTTACTGACTTTTTTATACTCAGATTTGACTCAACACAAATAGCCTCTGTAAATCATAGTTTAAAAACTGCTTTTCATACTGTTGTAGAGAGGCAGTTTTGCAAGCAATATGTCTGTCTTTTGCAAGCAAGACAGATATGCAAGCAATCATGCCATTCTTCAAATGAGACGGTTCACTGGTTCCCAAATTGTGTTTTGTGACCCACTGGTGGGTCATGACCTGATTTTTGGTGGGTCAACAAACGGTGATGGAAAGATCAGACAACTAATTGCCTCAAGTCCTGAGGCTATTAAAAATCAACCCCCACGTGCATCCACCACCATGCTCAACATACCCCATGGTCATCCACCTGATGTGACTCATCCCCCAATGCGCATCAACCCCCATGTGCATCAACACTGAATGCACATCAGTCCCGCATGCGCCTCAATCCTCCATGAGCATCAACCCCCATCTGCATCATTCCCGCATGTGCATCATCCCCAATGCGCATCATTCTTCCATGCATATTCACCCCATGCATATCATTCCCCCATGTGCATCATCCCTCCATGAGCATCATCCCGCATTCGCATCATCCTCCCATGCACATCATCCCCTGATGAGCAATACTCCCATGTGTAGCATCCCCCCCCCCAGTGCAACCCATCCCTCCGAATAACATCTCCCCATGCACCAGGCACCAAATTGGCTGGATGTTGTTCAGTCTCCTATGTTAAGTATAGGACAAAAACACGTTGACCTCTTTTCAGCCCCTGAAGGGTTAAATTTCTCCACATCAGTTCTTGGTGGGTGTTCATGTGACAGCAGGAACTCCCTCCCAGAATTCCATGCTTCTAGGTCCAGGGGTTGGGGCAGAGCATCCCTCAGTCACCAATTTTTCAACACAAAGTATAGGGAGGAAAACGGGTTGCGCCCCATTTCACCCCCTTTTGGTTGGAATTTCTGAAAACTGGTTTGTAGTGACTCCCTTTGTCACGGAAGGAACACCCACCCCAAATTTCTCGCTTCTAGGCCCACCAATTTTGGCTGGGCGTTGATGAGTGAGTGACTTTTCATATATGACTTTTCACATATACATACACACACACATATATATACATATATACTATACACACACACACACACGTGTGTGTGTGTGTGTGTGTGTGTGTGTGTGTGTGTGTATATATATATATATATATATATATATATATATATATATATATATATATATATATATATATATATATATATATATATATATATATATATATATATATATATATATATATATATATATATATATATATATATATAAAGAGAGAGAGAGAGAGGTTATCCCAACGACATATCAATACCAACCGTGTTCCTCAGAGCTACCAGGAATGAACTACCCCAAGTAGAACAATAGTGAGGATTGGTGAAGGGGAGAGTCAACATGGGCACATGCCAAAGATGCCCATCTCATGTGCCTGGGATGCCTGGGATCTGGTGCCATGAAAGCGTTCCTCATTCCCAGGCCAGACTGACTAATGACCTTGTCCCATTTCTGTTCTCATGATTTTCTTGTGGCTTGGCTCACTGGTCTGAGTCATCTGGATTTTGCTTGGCAAGCATCTTTCTTGCTGTCCCCTGTTGGCTATAGACTCAAGGCCAAGTCACAACATACATACATACATACATACATACATACATACATACATACATACATACATATTCATTCAATTTATATCCTGCTTTTCTTCCTAAAGGAAGAATACCCAAAACAGCTTATAGAATTTATTGTTCATAATAAGATCTGTTGAGAGGGACTTTTTAGTTGAAAAGCAGTATATAAATACTGTATATTTTTTACTTTTTTCAACTTTCTTTTCAACTTTCAACTGTGTATTTTCAACTTTTTTGTTGAAAACTGGTGTATAAATACTATAGATAGAAGCCCTACAATCCAGAGTAACAATGGGAGCATGTAAGAGACGTTACGAGCACCTGTAGTTATGGCACCACCTAGTGAAAACCTATGGGAAATTCATATTGCAATCCAGAATAAATTGTTTACACTGGAGCAAGGACTCCCTGTAGTTATTTTGGATTGTGCCCATAGATACGATAGATAGATAGATAGATAGATAGATAGATAGATAGATAGACAGATAGACAGATAGACAGATAGACGGATCGATCTACGGTATTTATATACTACTTTTGATAGCCAGACAGATTGATCTATGATATTTATATACCACTTTTTGACAGACAGACAGACAGACAGACAGACAGATGGGGATGAAAAGGGGTTTAGTAGGAAGAAGGGTGCCCTGCCGGACTTCAACCAGGGGTTCGAATTGCCTTCCGGCAGCCCAGCCTCCACAGCTCTACAGGCTGTCCCTGTTCCGGCCGAGCTGAACACTGCTTGGCCATCAATAATTCAGCCTGAACAACCGACGCCAAGTGGATGCAAATGAGGAAGGGCATTGTCCTCCCCAACGTAGCCACCGAGTCACCTTCTGGATGCATGGCAAGGGCTGCTTTGGCGTCACAGAAGTTGTGCCCAATTTGCATCGGCTCCCTGACTTGCTTGCTGCAGAAGGGGTCGGTCACAGAGTAACCTGGTGCACAGGATCTGGACCCTGGTAGTCTGGAGCCGGCAAACAAGGCAGGCGAGGATGGTACCCCGAGGTTGCAAAGGACAGATTTACCCAATGTAGGATGGAGAGGACGCTGCCCGCACTGAACGAAGATGGGGGGAGGGAGACACATGCCCTCCTGAATCAGTGATCAATTTTGGAACATGCACTTGGCCAACTTTGCCATTTGCGATGAAAAGTCAATCCCCCCTAAAATAGGGTGAACTGGAGCTATAATGTGCCCTACGGGGAGAAAGGCGGAGTACAAATCTAATAAGTAAGTAAGTAAGTAAGTAAATAAATAAATAATTTCCCTATCTCTCAGCCCAGAGGAGCTTGTGATGACTTTGTACCCCAAAGGGGCTTCCAAGGCTTTTGAAGACCCTGTGATGGCTCTTTCTTTGGTGGGGCTGTTTGTGGCTTGAGCACATCACCAGTCTGACCAGTCAACAAACTGGTCAACAAACCGACCAGTCAGCGAACCAGTCAACAAACTCCAGCTGACCAGTCAACCGACAGTCTGGATTCCCACTATAGGCCCAACCTTGTTATACCCAATTTTTTGATACACTGGTTTGACTCAACACTACGGAAGCTGAGTTTTAACTTGAGTTGAACTTTGAACTTGAGTTAAACTTGAGTTCAAAACTCGAGTTTAATTGAGTCTTGATGCCACTACAAATCACAGTTTTAAAAACTGCTTTTCTTACTTTAGTAGAGAGCCAGCCATGCAAGTAATCATTCAGTTCTTCAGTTGAGCCAGGCAAGGGCAGGGGGTCCCTTGTATTTCTAATTGATGAGTACAACAGTAAGAAAAGCTGTTTTTAAACCACGATAAAGGCTAAAGTCCGGCACCCTTCTTCTGACTAAACCACTTTTCATCCCTGTCTGTCTGTCTGTCTGTCTGTCTGTCTGTCTGTCTGCGTCCTGAAAACAGGACCAGACCCGGTTACTTTAATATGGACAGCAGTGCATCTAATTCTTGTGGACACAAGGCCTGGCGCACATTGTTTCGGAAACTAAACCCCAAGTGGGCCACAGGTGTATAACAAGTCCTTATAGGAGAATTCAATAGAGGGGTTTTTGGGGTAACGGGGATAATTCAAAGCTCCCTGTTCAGGACCAGGCAGGGAAGAGAAACAGCTCAAGATCCAAACTTGACCTACCTCCGTCTCGTTCGCTCTGATCTCTGAAGACGCAGCAGCTGCCCCAAGGAAACGCTGCGGTTTGGAAAGACAGTTCCCTACTGGCCACGATCCAGCTGGCTCGGGTGCTGCTCCCCAGCTGGAGCCCCCGAGCAACCCTCGAGACCCGGGAAAGCAGGCAGGTTTGCAAGTTTGTACTGGAGTTCCTTGTCAAGCAGCCAGCAAGGCGGCCACCCAACCTTCTTCCCGGCCTGGTTTCTCTCCACTTTCCAAACTCAAAGGCTCACATGGCTGAGAGTCTGTAGTTGCTGGGGAAACAGCCCTCTTTGCATGGCCTTTCAGGATGCCCCGTCTAGGCTCCGGGATTGGTTGGCTGACCGCCCGGGACAGGATTCGGTCAGCCTCTGGTGAGCACCGGGGAAGCAAACGGCAGGGCATGTGCTCCAAGGAAGCAGATCTGCCTTGCACTGTTGAACTGACTTCCAAGGAGTGCTGACTTTCCATAATGAGCAGTTTGGTAATGACAGACCGGCACTCACACAAAAATCAAAAATCAAAAATCAGCATCCCCTTACCAACCTCTCCTTCCCCTGGCAACAACAGGATAATCCTGTGCCCACAATGTCATGCGCACAACCTGATAACCTGGACTCCATGCGCCACAAGGATCCCGCACTCCACATCGCCCAGACCTGGCGTAAGGGGAAGAGAAGGCCACTTTCCAAAGACCAGTGCTGCATTTTCCAACAGGTGTGCTACCATGATGTCGGATTTAGCGTGGAGGTAGTAGGCAGTGTGTAGATTTACCCTACAATCCAGATTTACCCTACAATCCACGTGCACCCGTAGTTACGGCACCACCTAGTGAAAACCTATGGGAAATTCATATTGCAATCCAGAGCAAATTGTTCTTACACCAGAGCAAGGACTCCCCGTAGTAGCTTTGGATTGCACCCATAGTGTGTAGATGTAGGTAGGTGTGCTACCAGTTGGGTCCAGAAGTACCAAATTCTCAAAGTACCAAATTGTCTGGACAATCCAGCGATGAGTAATTCTATACATTACAGCACTTTAGAACAAGGCATTCCTCATGCTCACATGCGCATCATGTATACTCCAAACAAACCATGCTTCTCACCTAAGAAGGACGACTTTTTAAAATTCAGATTTACACCATTGGATCGATCATTTACCACTGCTAAAATTGACCGTTAAATTGTTTACCGCTTTGCACTGGCAGAATAAATCAATTTTATTGATTTATTTTACAATTAATCAACCATTAATTGAAAATTCATAAGTCTAACCATGTCTACTCAAAAGCAAGCCCCATTGTATCAATGGGTCTTACTCCCAGGAAAGTGTCTTTAGGACTGCAGCTTCATACAGGTAACTGCAAATTTTTAAACCGGATGAAAACCACCAATTTCTCACCCCAGAGTGCAAACCCCTTGATTTTCAGGGGTCCATAAGAACAAAATCCTGCACGACTTTCTCCCCCCTTCTCCTAGAACCAACTTCTTGGCCCCAGGTGGAAAAAGAGGTGAGGAACGGAGTACCTTTCGTATCCCTGGGGCTCATGTCTTCCTTCCTAGCTCTAGAGGCAGCTGCTCCTGGTGGACACGTTCTAACAGATTGTTCGAAGGAGAATGAGAACGAGTTTGGCGAGGAAAATTGGCAAGGCAGGATATAATTAAGCGGGATGGAATTTGGCTCGGGACACCAAGCCGACACCTCAGAGCGTAACGCTCAAGCGTCATGATCCAGGTAATTCTAACGAGATGTTTTCTAATGGGATCGGTCATCCCGGAGCGCTTTCACGGGGTGACTGTGCGCACGTGAGCGCATCATGGGAAAGCAGTCTGTGCCATTTCTGCTGGCGAGGGAGTCCCAGAGGGCATTCAAGACAAGTTCTGCCCAGAGGAGGAAAGTAATGAGCATCTCCCCCCCCCCCAAATTGGGTTGCCATATGTCCCCCTTAACAGGGACAGTCCCCATTTTGGAGGATTGTGTTCACATACTGGCAACTGCGGCAGAGGGTCCTGTCCTGATTTTGTGGAAGAGAATTAATGGCAACCCTTCTGCCAGGGGCATCACTAGACTGGTGCGACTGGTGCAGAGCGCACCAGGGTGACGCACTCCTGAGGGTGATGTGCCCCTGTGGGTGATGCGTTGAGGGAGTTTGACAATCCCTCAGACTGGTGCGTCACCCCAGCACTCCTCTGAGGGAGAAGCGGGTCACCTCTCCTTCGGAGGAGTGTGCGCTGGCCAGCGTCAGCGCACTCTCCTCTGAAGGAGTGTGCCAACCAGCGCCAGCATTCCTCTGACAAAGAGGCTGGTCGCCCTTCCTTTAGAGGAGTGCACTCCAGCTGGCGTCAGTGCTCCTCTGAGGGAGGAGCGACCAGCCCCTCCCTCAGAGGACCACGTACTAGTATCAGGGACACCAGCACGCATGCACAATCTTCGCGGTCTCTGAACTGGTGCATGTGCAGACGAGTGACGGGGTGACGCACTCATCCCCAGCAAGAGGTGACACACTGGGTCACGTCATCACTGCCCACCCCAAACTTTTTTAATGGGAATCCACGACACACCAGAATGGTGTTGTCACTCCCCTACCGCAGTGGTTCTCATGTATTTCAGCCCGGGACCCCCGTCTGAGATTGACTGCTCCAGACATGATGTCATCAACCTAAAAGTGATGCCATGGTCAGAATTGACATCAAACAGGAAGTTACATCACTGTGATGCCAGAGCTTCTCCATGTCAACTCGGAAGTCACTCCCATTGTGTTCAATGAGACCCAGAAAAGTATGGATAGCACCCTGAGTGATCCATTTCTAGATGGCGGCATTCAGCTTTCGGGACCCCTCTTAAAAAGGCTGCAACCTCATATGGGGGTCCCAAACTCCACTTTAAAAACCACTGCCCTATCAGGGTGACCATATAGAATGGAGAAAAGATCTTTATATATTGTACAGAAGAGGGAATTTTGCCATGTGCTGCTTTTTAAACCCTTCTATGTTGAGTTGAGCCTGTCTAATTTTCCTCTTCTATGCAATGGTTAAATGTATATGATTCTGCCCTCCATCCTATATTATTACCACGTGCCTTATAGGCTCGCCAGGGAAATCATGCCAACCCATTGCAGGGTTCTTACCGTCTGCGATGGCCACGTCAAAAGCTTCAATTCCTGTGATGTTAGATGCAACTTCGTATCATACCATTCTGGCTGCTGGGGCTGTGGGAGGAAAAAAAAGGGGTATCACTGGCGAGTGGCGCATACGCACACACCCTACACACCCCGTGGGAACTCGGGTGCAGACAGGTGGAGGTGATCACGAAAGAGAGAGCGTGAGAGAGAAAGCCCCCGGGGTGGCAGCCTCTTGCCACTTCCTGGGCTTGGCATGGCTTCCCTGCCAGGCTAATCATGCCTGGCAATTGGGGAACATTTCTTCCCTTAAGTGGCTTGCAAGGGTTGGGAGGTGTCACAGCTCAGGCACCTGAGTGCGCACTTATTACTCGATTGCCCAGGTGGAGAGACTGCGGCACACAGAAAGGTGGTGGCCAATCTGAGATGGTCGAAGGAAAGACCCCCAACAAGATTTTGGGATCCACTCAATATTCCCAGTATGTATCATGTATACATTTGAGATTTCATAACTGCTTTTTTATTTCCTGATAAATAATATTAATATTAATATACTAATATTTCCTTTATTTCCTCTTGCACGTGTCTTTTAAATTGTACGCCTCTCGGGGCAAGGACCTGGTGAAGTGCCACGCATGACGGCACGACACAGCGATTATAAAAAATAATATTTATTCAACAGTTTGGCGTTATGGATGTCGATGCTATAACTAGGTTCTTCGGTATACAAATGTTCTAAACATTTGATTGACTGAATCATCGGGCTTAGTCAAAGATCCTGTGACGCAACAGCATATACATTAATTGTTATTGGGCGTTTGTTAATCATGATAATAGCTGTAATATTAGGATTTGGGGTGTCAAGACTGAAAGTCCTTTGAAGATAGAGATGGATGTGGTGATATTGTGGAAGCCATGAGGGATAGCAGGACATAGAAAGAAAGAAAGAAAGAAAGAAAGAAAGAAAGAAAGAAAGAAAGAAAGAAAGAAAGAAAGAAAGAAAGAAAGAAAGAAAGAAAGAAAGAAAGAAAGAAAGAAAGAAAGAAAGAAAGAAAGAAAGAAAGAAAGAAAGAAAGAAAGAAAGAAAGAAAGAAAGAAAGAAAGAAAGAAAGAAAGAAAGAAAGAAAGAAAGAAAGAAAGAAAGAAAGAAAGAAAGAAAGAAAGAAAGAAAGAAAGAAAGAAAGAAAGAAAGAAAGAAAGAAAGAAAGAAAGAAAGAAAGAAAGAGTGAGTGAGTGAGTGAGTGAGTGAGTGAGTGAGTGAGTGAGTGATTAAATAAATAAATAAATAAATAAATAAATAAATAAATAAATAAATAAATAAATAAATAGGAACTATTGCATAACTCTGACATTGCTCAAAAAGGGTTGGAATGAAGATTTAATGACTGTTGT
Organism: Cryptoblepharus egeriae; assembly: GCA_030015325.1. Lineage (NCBI taxonomy): Eukaryota > Metazoa > Chordata > Lepidosauria > Squamata > Scincidae > Cryptoblepharus > Cryptoblepharus egeriae. The sequence goes on from JAREYC010000011.1 coordinate 3,827,661, forward strand.
GCAAAATTCTCAGTTAATTTAAGCAAGACCTATACTTTTAAGCAGGTATTCCCCGGAGTACCTTCTGGACACCTCTTGATATGGTATGGTATACCAAGTATGGTATACCTCTTGTGGTAGTACTTCTAGTATCTTCTGGTCACCTCTAGCAAGAAAACGATCAACTTTATATGCCTAGATAGAAATACTTGTAAAGTTACAAAAGGGAATTCTTTCTTTACCTCCCTGTTTACGTCATTAATAGGAGGAAATGAATAACAGGTTGCTATATAGATATCAGGTAAATTAGAGACCAATAATTATAGTTAATTTCTGGAGAGGTAGCCCTATGGATGGGTTCCAGCAAAAAACTGCCAGGAAACTTCACGCATCTTCAGGACTATAGCACTTTTATTAAGAGCACAATCCTAAGCATGTCTACTCAGAAGTAAACACCATTATGTTCAATGGGGCTTACTCCCACAAAAGGGTCTTTGAGATTGCAGCTTATTTAGGGTGTCACAAGATTCTTGGCTATTTTTTCTTAGGAAGCCAGCATGATAGTGCGATCCTATTCATGTCTACTCAAAAGTAAGTTATTAAATTGAGTTTAATGGGGCTTAGGGTGCAATCCTAAGCATGTCTCTACTCATAAGTAAGTCCCATTGTGTTCTATGGGACTTACTCTCAGGAAAGCGTGTATAGGATTGCAGCCATAGTCCCAGGAAAGTGCTCTTAGGATTGCAGCCAGAGTCTACCAGACATAAGCCAGATTTTCCATTTGCAAAATCCCCTTACAAACATTCTGACTTGCAGCTTCACAACGACCCCACAAGGTAGGACAGCATCTGTGGTTCACCGTCAATACAGTGTGTAAACCACTTTGTGAACTTTTTAGTTGAAAAGCGGTATATAAATACTGTAGATAGATAGACAGACAGACAGACAGACATTCACACAGATCAGCAAACTTGTGTACTCCCAAAAGGAAGCTTCCCAATAATAATATAAGGAAAGAGGGTGCAACACTGAAAAACTCCCCCGAAACGGAATGGATGAAGCCTACCCAGGAGGGTTACGGCACACAAATGGCACACATTCCAGCAAGGATTTAGAGCACAATCCTAACCATGTCTACTCAGGAGTAAGTCCCATTGTGTTCAATCGGTCTTACTCCTGGGCAAGTGTCTTTAGGAATGCAGCCTTAATCCTCTACCACTTTCTGGGTTTCCTAATCCCCTCTCCAAGAAGGAATGGACCCCAGAGGTATCACTTGTTGCATTACTACTGGGGTGCGTGGGTGCATACTGCACCAAGTAACACCCTGTGGTAACACCCTGTTGGACTAGGTCACACATCACCTTTTGGAAATGTTGGCTGCAATCCTAAACACACTTTCTTGGGAGTAAGCCCCATTGAATATAATGGGATTGACTTCTGAGTAGACAGTCATAGGATTTCACCCTTTGTATTAATGAAAAAGCCATCTGACAGTGCAATCCTATTGGTGTCTACACAGAAGTAAATTCCATTGAGTTTAATAGGGCTTACTTCCAGGAAAGCACTGTTAGGATTGCAGCCATATTCTATATATAAACAGAAAGGTAATTTTCAGATCACGTAAAATGTTATGAAATAAATTGAATTATGGGCGCGATCCAGAGTAACTACGGGGAGTCCTTGCTCCGGTGTAAGAACAATTTGCTCTGGATTGCAATATGAATTTCCCATAGGTTTTTACTAGGTGGTGCTGTAACTACAGGTTCACATAATGTCTCTTACGTGCTCCCGTAGTTACTCTGGATTGTAGGGTTAGTGTACTATTTCAAAAGTCGTGGTTGGTTAACACAACTGCCTTGTGTAACAAAAGGTGGAGTTTTAAAACTTAAAACTAACCAATGAGACTGATTAGTTAACCAAGACTGATTGGTTAACCAAAACTAACCAATGAGGTGTTGTTATGACACAGCAGGGAACCTATCAGGTGTTAGTATGACTCAGCAAATGCTAGAACTTTTATGCAGTGGTGTGAACATCATCATGCTGGTTAATAGTTTTTGTTTGCTTACTAACTGGTTGGGTGACATATACTGTTATGTAATAAAGTTAATGGGGTGACGCCAACCCTTGTGATGCTACTGCATTTAGATCGGAACTGGCAATACTACCTTGGAACATGGAGGCTCTATGAAGCCACCTCTCCTCTATCCAGTCCTGATCTAGTCTCTTGGCTGAAACCCTGGCCAGATTCTGCCAATTAAACTGGATTGACTAGTAGCCTAACTTGGTAAAAGGCAGCCTGTGATATTCCAGATTTGCAGCTGTGGAAAATCAGTTTCCAGTGGCATAGCTAAGGGGGGTGGAGCAGTCAAGTTTTGGAGGGAGCCTCATCCCTTCGGAGCCATTCCGGGTGGAGGAGCAAAACGGAGCCGTATGGCTCCAAAGGGATGAGGCTCCCTCCAAAACTTGACTGCTCCACCCCCCCTTAGCTATGCCACCGCCAATATTCCCAGCCCCATCATGCCTGTTGTGTTTGTCCAGATTGTGTTCGCTCTAAGCATGGAGCGTCGTGCCGGAAAACACGGCACATTCTTCAGCAACTGCCCCCTGCAATTAGCTGCCCTTACAAGGGGTCAACAACTACAGAGGTTTGAGAAAACTTGTTTTGGGTCCAGTGTGACAAGAGGCTGAGTTGTCCATATAAAGCCCTAGAGGATTGCGTGACGGGAGACTCTGCAATAGGGTCGAGATCTTGTGTGTGCATGTCGGACGCTGTGATGCAACCAAAAGCGAGATGTTTTGAGGAGCATTGGAAAAAAGGATAGGCTGGAAAGAATGTCCAGATCTTTGTGGTCAACAAGGTCCAAACCACCATTCATGCAAGATCACCATGTTCAGAAAATAATGGGATATTATTGTTGGATCCACTTTTCTCTCGTTCCATTGCTCTCGTTCCATTGCTTCATGGGGTATACCCCCCATTAAGATGGTACACAGACCGGCCTTATGGAATAGAAAGCTGCATCTGTTTCCCCAGATCAGATCAGCCTGCAGTGACTCTGGAATAAGCATGCTATTCTGTGCATGCTCAGGAGTCTGAGCATAGAATAATTCTATGCATGCTCAGGAGTCTGAGCATGGAAAAAATAAAATATATTTACTCGAATATAACACTCACCGTTTCTAGTCAAATTCCATCTTCAAAATCAGGGTGCGCATTAGATTCAGTGGGTAATTACATTGGAGTAAATGCGGGTATTTTGATTATATCGTGTGTGCATTGGATTTGATGGCGCATTAGATTCAAGTAAATATGGTAATTCTATGCATAGAATAATTCTTTGTAGGGTTGCCATAATTCTCTTCCACAAAACAGGCTCCTCGGTACCATTTGGCAGTCCCCCCAAATCGGAACTGTCCCTGTTTTTCCGGATATATGGCAACCCTATGCTCAAATTCTATGCATGTTCAGGAGACCCACAGGTTTCCACATCCTCAGGGGTTAAGATCTGACACTGAAAACAGTCCCTGAGGCTGTAGAGAAGGGCTAAGGCATGTCAAAGGAACCGGACTCCATAGATTGATGGTCGGGCACCTGCTCTGCATCTCTGGGTCAGTACCTGGTAAATGATCAGCACTTGGCAGGTAGATGATTGTCCCCCTCCAACTAAGAACATCAGTGGGGTTCAGCATCAGGGCCTTTTACCTGCACTGTCCAGAGAGGATGAGGACCACCTGCTCTTCATGCAAGCCACAAATGAGGGGTTGCTTCGGAACAACCTACATGCGACGCACGCTGAACCCTGCGGCCTTGATCACCGGGTGATTCACCTCCCTATCCCAAAGCAAAAACTCAGGGCGCAATCCTAACCAATTGAGGGCAGCACATCTCACATCTCCGTTCCTGTGGTGGTGTGGGGTGGACGGTGCATGCCTGTGCACCAGCCTAACTCTCCCAGGAGTGGCACAGAAGTGCATTGGGGCACTTTTGCAACACCCCCAGTCCAGCAAGAGACTTGTGCCAGAATTTATGCTGGCCTAACTAGGGTTAGGACTGCAGCCTCCGCCTTTCAAACTTCACTTGGCTTGAGACCTGGATAGCTCCAAATGATTTCGTCCTCCTACACGAACCTGTCTGGACGCTGAGATCATCTTCTGGGCCCTTTTCCATGATCTTTAGAGGCTATACTGGCAGCAATGGGGGTGGAGTGGAACGAGGGCATAAGAGAGCCTAATAGGGCACAATGCTAACCAGTTTAGACAGTGCAACTCCCAGTTCCCATGGTGGTGTGGGAGGCCGGCGCATATCTGTGCACTGGCCTAACTCTCCCCAGGAGTGGTGCAGAAGTGCCTTACAGCACTTTTGTGACACCCCCAGCCAATATGGCACTTGTGTAGGGTTGCCATAATTCTCTTCCACAAAATTGGGGCGGCACCCTCTGTCCCAATCAGGATTGTCCCTGCTTTTTGGAACATATGACAACATATGGCAGAGTTTAGGATGGCACCATAACGTGCTGTGCATGCTACCCTCCTGACGAAGCGTTCTGTGAAATCCCGTAGCTGGCTTCTGATTCCCACAATTGATTTGTTTTTACAACGGGTCAAAAAAAGCTGGTTAAGAACAAGCTTTCTACAGCTCTTTATCCATTTGGGATTTCTCAACAACAGAGTTATGTGATACATTACACACTCAAAGTCACCGGGAACATCATCGGGAAAAAAGTCTAATCCTTTCTGAACCCAAGCAAAATACTCCTTATCAGTCTCAAATGACTCTGGGACCTTTTAAAGCTGGCCTCGAAAGCCTACTCCGTACGTACCTGTGCGCCGAACAACAGGCCTGAAGAGTCGTGGCATAGGGGTGGTGCCGTCGTTGCACGCAGGGACTCAGTTCTGTACCTGGGAGTTGCTTTTTCTATAGGGTGGGATCAAAGAAAAAGAGGAACACCATCAAGAACCCGTTAGTACCGACCTGTTTATTGGCAAGACGGATCCGGGAAAACTGGAGCACCGGTGGCTGCGCATAGAATGGCCTTGAATGTTGTTCTGGTGTAATCCACAGCAGAAATTTGCAGCTCAGGTTACCAGCTAGATAAATATAGTGTCTTATCTGACCTCACAGGATGGCTGGATCACTCTCACATTCCAGCAATGGGGAGACTTAAAGGGGCAGCAGTGCGCAGGGGGCCCAGCCAGGCAGTAGGGGGGCTCTACTCCATAGGGTGGGAAGGAGAAAAGGGGGGTGGGGGAGATGCTCTGGGAAATCAAACCAGGGATCATAGGAAGAAGGACACAAATTTGTCTGATCTTTCTCTTAAGGATTAGGAAAATATTATTATTATTATTATTATTATTATTATTATTATTATTATTATTATTTTAATTAAAGCTGAATTCAGGGTGGCACTCAAAATAAACACCTAGGACATCTCGTGTGTTCCTATTTACATGTTGTAAATTTCTATTTACATTCCATATATTTACATTCCATATATATTTATATGACATATATTTACTTGAATATTTATACACTTCCTTGTTATTTAAGTATACGTAGTATTTATAACTTGCATATCTATAACCTTGTACGTATCACTTCCTTTGTTATAAATAATACTCAGCATAATTTATCAAATCCTCATCAAAGGTCAGGAGAATGCAGAACATCTACGCATGCGCAGCCTTGATTAGTTAGGGCGATATTTGATGCTGGCAACGGCGTCGGGGACAGGCCGGGTGCCAAGAAGTGCCCGTTTTAGAGATGGCAACACTGAGGCTAGTGATGCTGCCAATGGGAGCTCTATTCCCATTGAACGGGAAGGAAGCTTCCCACCACCCCTACTCTGAACTTCGACAAGTGCCAAATATGTATTACATATTTTGTTGGAAAGTGGTATATAAATACTGTTGATTGATTGATTGGCTGATTGATTGATTGATTGATTGACTGATTGATGCTTTCCTCAACATGTTATTCCCTTTAATAGAGGGAACACTAAACTTTTTTGAAACTTTCTCAGAAAGGATATGGGGGTCTTACATGGAAAGCTTCTACCCCTTCTACCCCCTACTTGCAAGAACATCTGGAGATGTATAGGCGCATAATACAGAGTCACACTGTGGGGCATTGGCGCATAGGATAATCTGTGGGACTGCTCTAGGGCTTACACTCAGCCTGCATTAATACGCGGAGAAGCCGACATCATCGCTCCGGACTGACTGGCACAACAATAGCGCCCTGTGCCTTCTCCAAACCCCACATGGGCAACCAGTTCAGATGGCAAATGGGCCTCTATTTTTCCTCCTTCATCTGGAAAATGGGCACACAAGACATTTAAAGCTACTGTGTTGGCTCTGTTGTCATTTGGTTCCAAGGAATAATAAAAATAAAAATATAATATAATACTCCGTGGTTCCAAGAATAATAAAAATAAAAATATAATATAATTTTTAATATATATAAATTTTATAATTTTATAAAATAATATATATAATATTATAAATTTGTAATATCAATTTCTCCTCCTTCCCCTACAATCCAGAGTAACTACATGAGCATGTAAGAGACATTCATGCACCCGTAGTTACTGCACCACCTAGCGAAAACTTATGGGAAATTCATACTGCAATCCAGAGTAAGTTGTTCTTACACCAGAGCAAGGACTCCCCTTAGTTACTCTCGGTTTTGCCCTTCATCTGGAAAATGGGCACACAAGACATTTAAAGCTACTGTGTTCATATTGGCTCTGTTGTCATTTGGTTCCAAGGAATAATAATAATTTAAAAAATAATAATATGACAACTGCCCAGTTACAAAAAGCAGCACTCCTGGGAACTTCACACATACTGAGACAATACCTTTGTTGTTATATAATAATAAACAACAGTAATACACAGCGGACAATTTCACCACACTGATTTCTGTAACATTACAAGTCGGACCGCCAATAATAATAATAATAATAATAATAATAATAATAATAATAATAATAATAATAATAATAATATTATTATTATCTTTTATAATGTAATTTATTCTATATAATTTGTTAATTACAAGAAGGCTCCATTCTGCCTGCTCACAAGGAAAAGTAGGAAAATGAATATTTTTTTCCCCAGGACAAAAAAGAGGAGTCCTGGGAAAACTGTTTCTACTTACCCTGTTTCTGCTTACATGGGAGTAAACCTTACTATGGCTGCAATCCTAAAGACACTTTCCTGGGAGTAAGACCTACTGAATAGAATGGGGCTTACTTTTGAGTAGACATGGTGAGGATTGTGCTCTAAGGCTGCAATCCTAAACTTTCTTGGGAGTAAGACCTATTGAATAGAATGGTGCTTACTTTTGAGTAGACATGGTGAGCATTGTGCTCTAGGGCTGCAATCCTAAAGACACTTTCCTGGGAGTAAGACCCATTGAATAGAATGGGGCTTACTTTTGAGTAGACATGGTGAGCATTGTGCTCTAGGGCTGCAATCCTAAAGACACTTTCCTGGGAGTAAGACCCATTGAATAGAATGGAGCTTACTTTTGAGTAGACATGGTGAGCATTGTGCTCTAGGGCTGCAATCCTAAAGACACTTTCCTGGGAGTAAGACCCATTGAATAGAATGGTGCTTACTTCTGAGTAGACATGGTGAGGACTGTGCTGTTAGTGTACTAGGACTTCCTTCTGAGTAGACCTGGCTGGGGCTGGGCTTTGAACCTGCAGTGGGAGCGTCTCTCTGGGGAGGATGGGGAGCCCATGGGAGGGAGCAGGGGGTGGGGGTCCTGGGGGGAAGAGCCCCCGCCCTCCCAGGTGGAGCAGAGCCCGAGCCCGGCAGGGGCGTCCGGGGAGCGGGTTCTGGGTGCGAAAGATGCGCGCGTGCGGTGGGAGCGCAGAGGGAGCCCTGGGGAGGCGGGTGCGGTCCCTGGCCGGGCTGGGGGGCCCCCTGGGCGGGCTCGGGGGTGGGGATCGGGGCGCCCCCGCACTCACCTGGCTCTCTCCGGGGGGGACGAGCCGAACCCGGCCGGCTCCATGGAGCCGCTTGCCCGCTGCCGGCCACTGATGTCACAATCCGGGCGCAGCTGACGCGCTGCGGAAGGGAAGGCTCGCCGGCAGGCGCTCTGTCCATGCTCAGGGGCACCCTCGCCCTGGCTGGGGACCGGCTGGGGCTGCAGGGCGCTCCCGGGATGGAGGGAACCCAAGGGTGGAGGCGCCCAAGAAGTGAGGATGCCCAGAAAGGGGCTCCCCAAGGATGGAGATGCCCATGAATGGGGCTCCCCAAGAAGAAGTGGGATGCCCAGAAAGGTGCTCCCTAAGGATGGAGGTGCCCATGAATGGGGCTCCCCAAGAAGCAGGGAGGATGTCCAGAAAGGGGTTCCCCAAGGATGGAGATGCGGCAGAAGAGGGCTCCCCAAGGAGCAGGAGGGATCCCATGAAAGGGGCTTCCCAAAGATGGAGGTCCCCAAGAAAGGTGCCCAAGAAAGAAGCAAAGAGTATGCCCAGAAAGGGGTTCCCCAAGGATGGAGATGCCCCAGGAATTGGCTCCCCAAGAAGAAGGGGGATGCCCAGAAAGGGGCTCCCTAAGGATGGAGATGCCCATGAATGGGGCTCTCCAAGAAGCAGGGAGGATGCCCAAGAAAGGGGTTTCCTAAGAGTGGAGATGCTCAAGAAAGGGGCTCTCAAGAAGAAGGGGAACCCCTCCGGGAAAGAGGTTTCCCAAGGATGGAGATGCCCCAGAAAAGGGCTCCCCAAGAGGAAGGGGGATGCCCAGAAAGGGGCTCCCTAAGGATGGAGATGCCCATGAATGGGGCTCCCCAAGAAGCAGGGAGGATGCCCAAGAAAGGGGCTCCCCAAGGAGCAGTGAGGATGCCCAGAAAGGGGATCCCTAAGAATGGAGATGCCCAAGAAAGGGGGTCCCTAAGAACGGAGATGCCCAAGAAAGGAGGTCCCTAAGAACGGAGATGCCCAAGAAAGGGGATCCCCAAAAACCAGGAGGGATCCTCCGTTCCTCTGGACCAAGACCACCGCTGAATTGTGTCAGGTGTCCATTCAAACAAGCAGGTACGTATTCACGTGTTTCCCAATGGCTCCTTCCTCACTGCCCGAGATGCATGTTGGCAACCTCTGATAAAATAAGGGTACAATGTCACGTGCATGTTTCCTCCACCCTTAAAGTCTTAATTGGATATAGTTTCTGGATGAAATTCTGGACAGCACAGGAACAGGACCATTTCAGGTGTTGGCAACCTTCTTCAATTTATATCAGCCACTTTCAACCTATGTACCATGGCACACTGATGTGCTGCCAATAATGGGAAAAGCACCTTTAAATTTCTGGTTGAAACAGGCTGCCGTTGATGGCACAGGAGCAGGACCATTTTAGAAGTTGGCAACCTTCATGAGTTTATTCCAACCACTTTGGTAAATAAGACAGAGCCTAATCCTTTCTATGTTGACTCAGAGGTAAGTCCTATCAGAGACAATAAGGCTTACTTCCAAGAAACTGTGGATAGGATTGGGCTGTTAGGGCCCCATACAACTTTCCAGCTCCTGTATATTCCCAATGCACCCCTCCCCCCCCCATGATAAGGGAACATGTTTCCATACCTTAAGACGACCCCATTGACTGCCCCGGCGGAGCCCTGGGAGCGGGTTCTGGGTGCGAAAGATGCGCACAAGATGCAGCACACACCCCACAGGCCAAGCTCTGGAAAACTGGATAGGCTGTATTCTGCCTTACTCACTGGAAAGAAGCACCTCTACCCAAAGATCAAATGGTTATGAAAGGCGCAGGAGCAGGGCCAGTGAAGAAGTTGGCAACACAGGCATCCACCCATTCAGAAGGACAGTTCATTCATAAGCATTCAAAGCAGATCCTTCTCAAGCAGACAGACCTGTTCACCCCACAAAGGTCAGGATTTCAAACAAACTCAGGATCTGTTGTGTGTGCGAACAGATTTATTCATTTTCCATTTTTTTGACAACACTCTACAAATGGTTACAAAACTAGGACACAGAGCAATGCTGGCCGGGTGGGGATCTTGCTCCCCCCTTGTCCCAGCTCCCCAGTCCCGGCTTCTACGTTTGCCGCAAAATAACGCTTTGGCTGGGCGAGCGATGAGGATGGACAGCGATACCTGAGTTGCAAACAAGCAGAAAGGCGCCTGGAAGGAAAAGCAAGGCCTTCAGGTAGGGTTACCATCATACAAAATTGGGATGCGACCCTCTGTCACACTTGCCAGTATGTGAACACAATCCTCCCAAAGGGGGATTGTCCCTGTTTAGGGGCAGGGGGGACATATGGCAACCCTACCCTCGAGCTGTGCGGTGGACCAGCCTTGGCCTGGAGGCAGTGGTGTAGCTGGAGGGGGTGCAAAACACTAAGTTTTGCAGGGAGCTACACCACACTTTGCAAGCAGCCCTTCCCATTCCTCCTGTTTTGTCTCCATTTTGCTCTCCCCTGTAGGAAGCGGGGAGAGACCCTTCACGTGGCATGTTCAAGGGCCTGCAAAATGTAGTGCCCTGCACCCCCATTAGCTATGCCACTGGCTCCAGAGCGGCTTGCTGCCTTTATTTCCTTTTTGCTTTCCCCCCCTAGGAATTCAGAATTGTGGCACGGTGGCAAAAAATGGCCACGTAAATAGAGATATGGCTTTCCCCTCTTGGCGTTCGGAGGGATTCTGGGGCAGGCAATGTGCTTGTGCTCAATGCAGGCTGGCCACCCCATGGGGTTGTGGCAGTGCTTTCTCTCCTCCCCACAGTGGCTACAGCCCAGTAATGTCTTGTGACATTTGGTCACAGGTCTCCATGGCAAGAAACTGGCTTCGTTGGGGAATCTGGAAGTCCCCTGATCCAGAATGGCTTCATTTGCATGTACCCCCCATCCACTGGGCATGGGGCGCCATCTGGGCATGGGGCATCACGGGGCACCATTCAGGCCTATTAACCTGTTTCTGGTGGTAGTCAACCAGATGCCCTCAATGGGAAGTTCACAAGCTGGGTGGTAACGCCATCGCTCGGTCCTTTGGGTGCTTCCTGGCAATTGCATTCGGAGACCTGCTGCCAAATGCCTGGGGCTGAGAGTTGGATCACAGACCAGAACCTGGTACCACCCTGCAAAGCTGGACAACACAACAATAGCCAACAATTATAGTAGAGCAGTGGTACTTGGACATTTCACCCCGGGGCCCCCTTTCAAACTTAAAAATCTGTCCGGGACCCCCTGTCAAACTTACCGGGATGTGACATCACTGTGATGCCATGTCTACTCAGAAGTAAGTCCCATTGTGTTCAATAAGACTTACTCCCAGGAAAGCCCAGAGCCTGATTCCAAGATGGTGGATCCCACCTTCTTGCAACCCCCCTGATCCAAGGTTGCAATCCCACAAGGGGTCCTGACCCCTACTTTGAGTACCACTGTGTCAGTTGCCAGTCACATCTACTAGTCTTCTACTCCCCCTAGAATAGTCCCAGGTGAGGTTAACCTTACTCCTGCTTGTCCATGTGGTTCAAACACACAGTGCACCAAACATGGTTTCCATCATCTTCCTCCTCTGGCTGTCTGATCCAGCAATTTGGAAGACAAACTAGGCACACGAGGCCCTGGCTGATCAACATTTTTTAAAGCGTGGAGGGGGGAAAGCACTGTCAAGAAATCCCATCATGCTTGTGTCACGATTTCTTGTGCCGTGCCGAAGACCCCCCTGTCCTCTGCCACCCTCCCCACACCCTGCGATGCATTGCTTGCATGGGACAGCATGATGTTGGCGATTAGCGCAAATCAGGCACGTTCCTTAGCTATGCAGCTATATAAAGAGAGATAATAGAGATATAATTGGGGGGGGGGGTTGGCTTTGCAATCGTCCATGTGGGTTGCCTCTTCCCCACCTCCTGGAAAAAGGCCACACCACTCCCGTAGCGGCTTCAGGTGCGTTTGTGCGCAGGCTTTTTCCCCTGTCGCTGCCCGCTTTGGTGGCTGTTTCTTCCTTCTTCACAGGGACACAAAATCCACAGCTTGCAGGAGAGGCAACGAGAGGAGCAAGAGGAAGAGCCAGGAGGTGTTTTGGAGGAAGAGGCTGACTCCGGCGCACTTCTCCAGCCGGTCTGCGGGAAAATAGGTGGACAAAAAAAAGAAGAGGAACAGTACTGAGACTGGAGATGGATGCAAAATCTGCCCTGCAATGGCCACTAATAGCCACTGTCTGGCCAAGGTGGCCACTTTGCAAGACTCTGAATGCCAAGGTGCAATGAGGAAGACATGCCCTTATTGGGGAGAGTGAGGAGGAGGAGGGGGAAAGGCCTGTCCTTTTTTTCCAGGACACATCCTCTTTTTAAGCCTTGTGTCCTGGGAAAAAAATCCCCACTGTCCTTGTAAGCAGGCAGCATGTAGCCTTCTTGTAATTAAGAAATCGTAACTAGAAGAAATTACCCATTATTGCTGGAGAGAAATTTCAAGAATATTTGTGGTCCTCAGGCACCACCAGGCACCAGGCAGCGATAGTGGGCAGTGGGCACCAAGTGGCAAGCACCAGCAGGCACTGGACACCGGAGGGTATCAGTGGCAGACAGCAGCGGGCACTGGCTGGCACTAGGCAGCCTACTGGGCACCTTCGAGCAGCAGGCACCACAGTGCTGTGGGCAGCAGGCATCAGTGGGAATCTCCAGGCAGTGGGCACCAGTGGGAATCACCAAGCTTCCTTACCAGGCACCCTTCATGGGAACACTGGGCATTAGGCACCAATCATCCCTTTTAGGCACCAGTGGACAATACCAGGTGGTGGGCACTGCTGGGCACCCATACTGGGCAGTAGGAGAGTTGGGGCTGGGGAGACAGAGACCCCCCATCAGTACAGGAGAAATTAAGAGGGAGCACTGGGAACCACTGGGCAGCAGCTACAGTGTACCACCAGGCATTGGGCATCCCTACCAGGCACAGGGCAACAGGCACAAGATGGCAGGCACAAGGCATTACTGGGAACTGCACATCCCTAATGGGCACCGGTCACTAGGCACCGGTGGGTAGCCGGCACCACTGGGCACAAGGAATCCAGACCAGATGCCATCACAAAATCCTGTGGCAAGGGGTTCCACAGATTAATTTCATGCCTTGCAAAAAGTTATGCCATGGTCACTTGAAGGAAACATGCTTTCCATAGCAAATGCTCTTCCTTTTTTAATCAGTCCCCTCCTTATATCCCATATTTACTTGAATCTAACACTCACCTTTCCCAGCCAAATTGGGGTGTGCATTAGTTTTGATGGTGCATTAGATAACAGATATTTTGAGGCAACCTTCCCAGTCCATCCCACCCTCCAGCCCCTTTCTCACCCTTGATCACGGTGACGTTCTGGATCTGCCTGTCCGTGTAGTCGTTGGTGATCTTCAGCTGGCAGACGTAGATGCCCTCGTCAGCCCGGGTGAAACCGCTCAGGTAGAGGCAGACCAGGTCATGGCCGACGGTGACGTTGGCGCGGTTCTTGAACATGATGTCGGGCATCTTCTGGTTGCTGGCAACGGTGCGGCTCTCTTTGTTATCCTTGCTCAGGTGGAACTCATAGCTCAGTGGGTTGGTTGTCTTCTTATTGTAGTAGCAATCGACACGCAGGGTCTGGTCGTTCAGGCAGGCCGTCAGCGACCGGATGTTCTGGCAGTGAGCGAGCTGGAGAGCTGGGGCCGGGAAGATGGAGACCCCCCAGTCAGCACAGGAGGAATTAAGAGCCCACCAGCCCAAAGAAACTATCATGCAACCAGCCCACCATTCCCATTATTTGTTTATTTATTTATGGCATGACAGTGATTTTTCAACCACTGTGCCACCGTTGCAAATCAATTTAATCCCCTATTAGCAACATGGTTTGCCTCGTCAACAGGATTGTCCCTGTTTTTTGGGACATATGGCAACCCTATTTGCCATATTTCAGGCCATATGGCAACCCTATTTTAGCACATTGTCAGTGTGCCATGAGATGAAAAAAGATTGAAAAAGAATCACAGATATAAGGGATTTATACCCTGTCTTTCCCATGCCAATGTAAATGCCCAAGGCGGCTTACAAAGCTTGAGTTCCTCCTCTCTTGCTATCCTCTCAACAACCCTGTGAGGTAGACGAGGCTGAGAGTGACTGGTCCAAGGTCACCTAAGAAGCTTCATGGATTAGAGTGGATTTGAACCCAGATCTTCCCGCTCTCAGTCCCAAGTCTGGAACCACTTCACCCTCCTGGTTCAATTATATCCCAAGTCAGCGAACAATATCAAACCAAATATAGTGGACCTTCCTTATAGGTGGATCTGATCTCCTCCAGCACCTCCCAGTTAGGACTGGAAGCTATTTCCAGTTCACATTAAGTCTGGGAGGTGTTCCATGGCTTTGCTCTCCCCCCGTGCCTCATAATATCAACATCTGAACATGCAATCTAGAATTGGCCTTTTGAGAAAGTTGAGAGGCTCCCATTAAGTTACAGGTAAGTTCACCGATCAATGCAATGAGAAAAGGGGGGGTTAAATTTAAATCAATAAGGGGGAAAATGTTTGATTTCAATAAGGGCCATTCCCAAACTGTGGCGCCAACACCACCTAGATTGTTCCATCTCCGCCGCCTGCCAAATGGACTTTTCCCGACTGTGGGCCGGAGAGCAGAGCCCATCTTTGCGCCTTGGCAGCACATATAAGAAGCAGGATTGTGGTCCCCATTCCTGTTGAAAGGCTGCAGCTTTGAGATCATAAATAAATTAGTTTCTTAAAATGCTTTTAATGCAACAAGTAATGTTCGTTGTTACAGTGGCATAGCTAGAAGGGGTGCAGAGCATTAAGTTTTGCAGGGAGCATCACCACTGCATGCACGTAACCCCCTCTTAGCTATGCCACTGCACCATCTCATTTAATCTAAACACCAATAGGATGGACCACATTGGCGCAAATGTGCCAGGTCAAATCCAGGAATCCATTCCCATCACAGCCCACTGGAAACCAGTTAGCAGACTTTTGAGTGTTTGGCATTTTTTGGCCACTAGATGGCATCCCTTGCTATGATGCTTAGAGTGACCATGTCCTCTATTTCCAGGACATGTCCTCTTTTTTATCCTGGGAAAAACTTAATTGTCCGCTTTTTCCTTATGGGCAGATATTAGATTGCCTTTTTGTAATTAATTGTATGTAAAAATTATATATAATTTTAATATTAAATTTCTAGGATGTTTTTAGCCTGGTGTCCGGGTGGTACTTAATTGTCCTCCTTTTCCATATGAGGAGGCAACAGATTTCCTTAATAAATTGTATGTAAAATTATATATAATTTAAAAAATTTCCAAAACATTTTTAGCCTTGTGTCCGGGGGAAAAAAAACTTAATGGTCCCCTTTTTCCTTATGAACAGGAAACAGATTGCCTTTTTGTAATTAATAAATTGTACGTAAAAATTAGTTTTAAATTTAATAATATAATGTTTAAATTAAGCATTGGAAAGCTATATATATATATATATATAAGTGTTTTTAGCTTTTATTGTGTCATGTCCTACATTTTTCTTTTGTGGTTTTTTCCCCCCATTTTTCAGTTATAACATATATGGTCACCATGTATGATGCTCTACCTGCTACAAGGACCGTAATACCGATAATGGATTTCATTTTTCCTTCCTTTGTCCAGGAAAAGTCTGGCGAGACAAATCTGGAAACAAAAAAATAAACTTTGGGTTAGAATAGTGGGGTCAAAAGAGGGCAGAGAAATCTAAAGCACCCACATCTGGAAGCATAAATTTTGTGGGACATGTACAATTATGGTGCATCCCCAAAGAAGCCAAATGTGGGATTTGCAGATTCATGGCTACGTTAATGTGAGAACTACTATATACACCCCACACTACCAACGCTTTACTTCTCACCAGTGCTTTACTTCTCACCCACACTCTTGTCTGGACAAATACTGTAAGCAGCAATGGCTGGTGGCGTAGCGAGGAGGGTGCAAAACACCACATTTGGGGGGAAGCCTCACTGCATTGTGCTACAGCCCCACATCTCTGAGCCGTTTTGGACCATGAGAACAAAACAGGCAACCCTGCAAAACTTAGGCTGCGATCCTAACCTGCAGTTAGGCTGGCCTAAGCCTCGGCACAAAAAGGGGTGTCACAAAAGTGTCATAAGAGATTTCTGCAACACTCCTGGGGGAGCATTAGGACACTGCACAGAGATGTGCTCATCTCCCTACATCACCATGGGAATGGGATCACCGATGAGTTGTGCTGATCTAGATTAGGATTGCATAGTTAGGATTAGGTTTGCTTTGCACCTCCTCTAGCTACGCCACTGGTCACCACTCATCCCAGTACTGCGGTGGCCAAAAACACAAGCGAAGGAGGGAAGGACAGACCGTTGAATAGAGTAGCCACTTTTTGGCCAAGATGGACCATATATTCCACCCAAAGCTTCGAGCGGACATTCCTAGAGACACTCCTTGGAGTCAGGAACGTCTGCCAAGAAATCATAAAACCCCAAAATATGGACCACTATTCATTTTTATAACCTTGTCGAACTAACCAGCTCCAAAAACCAGTTGCAGAGCCTACAAAGCCTATAAGGAATAAATCCCACCGCAATTTTGGGTTGCCAAATGTATGTGGGCAGATTCCAGGATGGGGAAGGGACCGTGATCAAGACATGCCCAAACAATGAGACTTTTATTTCCCTTTCTTAATTGACTCCAGTTGGAGAAACTGGAAGCAACACAAGCATCCCTTGCAACCCGGCGTCTCATTTTGTTCAGAGGGAGAAGGCCTCTGGTGTGGTAGAAGGTTCTGCATGCGCTCAGAGGTTCTTGATGCTCAGCTTGAAGGCTAACCACCCTCCCACATGGATTCATTTATAGCAAGCAATTTATAAGCCATAGAAAAATGTGCAGCGAAGCCAGTCTCAGAGGAAGGGTGAACACGGACACGTAGAGGACAAACACGGGATCTGCGTGTTGCTCCGCCGCATTGTTTCATCCTGCTGATGGAAGGGAATCGAATGTTGTGACTGCTCCCCACTGAATTGGTTCTGCGCACATTCCCAAAACGAGCAAGTCAGGTTGCCAACTGATTAATAAAAACAGCCTGGAACCGCTATTTCGCTGTCATCTGCAGAAATCAGGGAGATGCTTTATTGGGAATCAATATATATCTTTGCCCATCTCATATACTGGATTTACTCGAATCTATCGCTCACTTTCAGCTGAATTTAATCTCATAAATCAGTGCGCATTAGATTAGATGGTTAATTATATCTGAGTAAATGTGATATTTCTATTATAAGTATTGGGTGCGCGTTAGATTCAATTGTGCATTAGATTCAAGTAAATGTGGTACCTGAAAAAGGGGACAATCCCAATTTTGGGGGATTGTGTTCACATACTGACAAATGGGACAGGGGGTCCTGTCCTGATTTTATGGAAGAGAATTATGGTAACCCTACATCCAGGGAAAGGCTGAGCTTGAGCCTTGACTAAGCCTCAAAATGGCACACACACCTTCATTTTTTTCCCAGGACTGTCCTCTTTTTTTAAGCCTTGTGTCCTGGAAAAAATATTCATTGCCCTCCTTTCGAGGAGGCAGCATATAAGCCTTGTAATCAATACATTTTAGGTAATATATATAATAGAGTAATATTTAAAATACTTAAATATAAGGCGCAATCCGGAGCAACTATGGGGAATCCTTGCTCCAACGTAAGAACAATTTACTCTGGATTGCAATATGAATTTCTCATAGATTGTACCATTACTATGTTAACATAAATATCTCTTATGTGCTCCTGTAGTTTCTCTGGATTGTAGGGTTAATAAGAAGTAATATAGTTTTAAGACTGCAGTTCTATCTTCCTTGACAGTAAAACCCACAATAGAACTGACTTCTGAGTAGACACAGATAATATTGTGCCCTAAATTAACTATATGAATCCAAAATACATGAGTTTTTTTTAGCTCTTATTTTGTCATCTCCCAAATTTTTCTTGGGTGTCCTACATTTTGTGGGTCCTTATCCTCTTTTTTGGTTACTCTGCTCCTTGAAAGTTGCAACCCATGCGTTAAGAAAGCAAGACAAGTTAGTAAAATAATGCTGCAATCCTAACCCGGCCTCCTCAAAAGGAAGCCCCATTGTGATCATTGGGTCTTACTTTAGGATTGCAGCAGATGCATAGTAACCTTGGAGTAGGTAAGATCAGCAAAATGTTATTATGCATGGCAAGAGACCTCTATGACAGGTCATTGGAGCAAATATTTTTATTTATTCAATTGCTATCCCGCCTTTCTTCCTTGGATAAGGAAACATTTAAAAACAATAAAACACAATTAAAATGATAAAAAAATCCAATTAAAACACAACGAAACTATGTAAAGTCGTTAAAAACCCAGGTTAAAAACAGTTGCAGATAGGCTAAAAAAGAGGACATGTCCTGGAAATAGAGGACATATGGTTACCTTGGGCTGGGTAACACAATCACTAACCATGTCTACTCAAAAGTAAGCATCATTGTTCAACGGGTCTAACTCCCAGGAAAGTGTCTTTATATGTCCAAGAGCTCCTGGCCTCACCCTGCACCAGCCAGATTGATGCCCGTACCCTTGTCCTTGCACCCAGTTTGGGCTCTGGGACTGGCATATGCCCAGATGGTGTCAACCACCCTAGCTGTGTTCATCACCCTAAGGTGGGGGGCTCAGGGGTGAGTGATGGAGGAGCTCAGCCTTGCACCAGATCTGCAGCACTGAGGCTGGCAGCCCCAACAATGAAGAGACTGCCCTGGCACCAGAGAGACCTTGGGAGGGTGACTGGCACCTATGCCAGCCCCAGGGCCTTTTGCCTGGCATGATCAGGTTACCTACTTCTCAGCACTACTGTGGTGCTCAGTGCTGCAGTGCTGGGGAGCACGTGCTGTGGATGCTGCTATCACTGCAGGCTTTACCCCCCCCCCATCCCTCTGCAGCCACATCTTTTGGGACACATGCCAACTCCTCTTCCTCCTGCATTTTCCCAAAGACAGCTATTGGGGGAAGGTGGGCAGGCAGATCCCACCCAACCCGGCATACAAAGGGAGGGCACCCGCTTGCCTGGATGTCCTTGAGACTAGGCTGGATGGCATAGCAAGAGGGGGATGCAGTAGTCAAGTCTTACTCAATTGGACCCTCTTCTTGGAATAGGCTCCCCCCAAAACGGACTGCTGCGTCTCCCTCTAGCTACGCCACCAGTTAGATCTGAACATCTGAGTCCACCAGAGGGAGGAGGCTAGGGAGGGTTTCCATTGGGGGGGGGATGAGGAATATGTTTCTCTGGGGGGGGTGAGGAAGGTGAGTCAGCCTTGGGGGGCACTGCTTTTCTTGCAAGGGGGGGGGCAATCAAAGATTATCCCCATCCTCCCCCTTTCAGGCTCTTGCCCTCTCCCCCAAAGGACCACATCCCTCTTGACATAGCCCCCACCCCTTCTTTAATTGGGGGGCATTTCCAATACAGCTGCACCCCAGATCTGCATCCCTCTCTCCCCCCACCCCTGCAGTCCCCTCCTCCCTGCATCTGCCCCCCTTTTTCTGCAACCCTCCCCCAAAAAGGGCATCAGGCTGAAGCTTCAAGCCCCTCTCCCTATCTTCCCCCAGTGCCCCCCTTCCAACCCCATTTACCTGCAGCCCAGGCGATGCCACTGCAAAGATGCTGCAGATCCCGCAGTCTGGGATGCTCAGGCAGCTGTGCTGGACCACACTGCGGTGGGGAGGTGTTTGGGGCTCAGACCCTGCCCACCAGGCCCTGGAGACACGCCCCCTTTGTGGATGGGGGAGGTAACAAGCAGGGTGACCATATGTCATCACCAAAAAGAGGACAAAGCCCCCCCCCCAAAAAATGTAGGACAACACAAAAAAGTTATAAAACACTCATATATGTATTTTAATTAAGTGTTTTTATTGATATAGGGCACAATCCTAACCATGTCTACTCAGAAGTAAGTCCCATTGTGTTCAGTGGGTCTTACTCCCAGGAAAGTGTTTTTCGGATTTCAACCATAGTAGTGTTATATAGTGTTTTAATTAAATGTTTTAATATCTATCTATCTATCTATCTATCTATCTATCTATCTATCTATCTATCTATCTATCTATCTATCTATCTATCTATCTTCTCGTGTACTTAATTAAGGGCACAATCCAGAGTAACTTCTGGAGCACGTAAGAGACATTATGTGTACCTGTAGTTACTGCACCACCTAGTGAATACCTATGGGAAATTCATATTGCAATCCAGAGTAACTTGTTCTTACTCTGGAGCAAGGGATCCCTGTAGTTACTCTGGATTTCACCCTAATACACTATGAGCACAAGCCTAACAATGTCAACTTAGAAATAAGCTCCATTGTGTTCAATGGGTCTAACTCCCAGAAAAGTGTCTTTAGGATTGCAGCCTTACCCTACAATCCAGAGTAACTACGGGAGAACGTAAGAGACATTACGTGCACCCGTAGTTACTGCACCACCTAATGAAAACCTATGGGAAATTCATACTGCAATCCAGAGCAAATTGTTCTTACACCAGAGCAAGGACTCCCCATAGTTACTCTGGATTGCGCCCATAGAGTTCAAATTAACCATGTGAAAACAATATACATGACTTTTTGGCTTTTATTTTGTCACATCCTACATTTTTTGGGGGTGTTCTACATTTTGGGGAGGCCTCGTTCTCTTTTTTGTGGTTACAACATATACATGGAAAAGAATGGGTCTCTTACATCTGAGTAGAGCTGCATAGGCAGGGCAGACCCACCATACCTGCATTCGGGCTCAGGTCACCCAAGAGTGGGAGAAAGATGGGGGAAACAGGCTTCTAATAGGCACAAAGGGGGCACACAGTACCAGGATGCCTCCCCAACAATCAAATCTGGGCAGTTAATCCACTACGCTCTCCCCCACTTAGCAATGCCACTGATCTACTACCTAATCCAGTCCAGCCGCAGTCTCCAGTCACCTGAACCATCCAGTGGCAGCCTGTTCCACAGGCCAATTCTATTCCACATAAGGACTTTTATGTATGAAATTCCCAATATCACCCCGATATAATGTATTTACTAGAATCTAACGCTCACCTTTTGCAGCTAAATTTGCAGCTAAATTTAGGCTGCAATCCTAAAGACACTTTCCTGGGAGTAAGACCTATTGAACACAATGGGACACACTTTTGAGTAGACATGGCTATAAGGCTCCAAAATCAGGATGCACATTAGATTTGATGATTAATCAGATTCAAGCAAATATGGTAGATTATTAGTATAGGTGCGCATTAGATTTGATGTGAGAAGAGGTGAGAAGCTGGCTGGGTCGGGTGGATGCCATGGCCCAGTGTTACAACGGAGTAGTCAACATGGGCCATGTTCAGGGTGACCAGTGCCCAAACCTTAAAAGCAGGACAAGATCTTGGATTCCTCTCAACCTGTACTTTCTGGCGGACAATGGCACGTTTGCCTGCTCACGAGTAAAGCTGTGATATTGGGCACTTTCACTTTCCCATAGAGCTCAATGCATATTTTTAATTTTTAGTTTTTTGGCCATAACGTTCGTTAGGAAGGAGATATTTCTAAACCGATTGTTGCATTGGATTCTGCTCTTCAATACGAATCCAACGACACCTGACATGATGGGATCCTGCACACCATTGCAAAGTTCCCAAATTAAGCCCTTTTGGAGGACACCGAGACTAGAGGCTAAAAAGGAGGACAAATCCGGAAATTTCCAGTCATATGGTCACCCTCTTGCACCCCCATACCTGAGATTCCCCAGATTTTTCATTGTGGGGGAGCTGTTCTTGCAGATCCTCTTTGCACAAATCTTCCCAGGGACATTCATTCTGCTGATGGCAAGATTTTCAGCACAATATTAACCATGTCTACTCAGAAGTAAGCCCCATTGTGTTCAATAGGTCTTACTCCCAGGAAAGTGTCTTTATGATTGCAGCCTTTGAGTGTTGGACCGGCTCAGAAAAGGGCATTTTACTGTATCCGCAGAAGGCGCTTCCTGCCAGCTGCTCTTGGATGCATGAGTCAAGCCGAGCCAGTGTTCCCCCAGTCTGGGACTAGACTGGGAGGGGGTGGTTGTTCAAGCCAAACTGGGATGACTCTGATTTCCTGGAAATGTTTTCTGCCATTTCAAAATTCTTTAGAAAAGAGGCTGATTATTCACGAGGGCCAAGCCACAGTCTGAAAGGGAAAGATCCATACGTAAGGAGGGCATCAGGATGCCAGTCTCTTATTGTCTTGTGTATTCCTTGAACCAAGGGTTACCATATTTTCTCTTTGCAAGACAGACCCTACAATCCAGAGTAACTGCGGGAGCACGTAAGAGACATTACATGTACCCATAGTTACTGCACCA